>VDFB02271358.1:997577222-998323357 GCA_007258455.2 Sequoia sempervirens
CCTCCTTCCCTCTTTACCTCTATACCTCTCCCTCCTTGTCTCATTATCCACATCTTTCCTCCCTCTATCTATCTCACCCCTATCTCTCCCAATACATCTCTCACCTCTATATCTCTCCCCTATCTAGTTATTTCCCTCCCTCTACATATCTCTCCCTCCAACCTTACCTATATTTCCCTCTTTTTGAAGTTCTCTCTCATTTTCTTCACTCCCCCCTCACCTCTCTACCTCTTACCTCTATAGGTCTCAAGTAGTCACACCTTGTCTACCTCTCCATCCCTTAGCCATCTATTTCTCTTTGTTATACACTCTCCTTTTCTCTCTCCACCCCTCTCTACGTCATCACCTCTCTATCTCCTACTTCTATGCCTCTCAATCCCTCCATTTCTACCTCTCCCTCCATCCCTTGTTACTCCTCTAGTTCGATACTTACCTTTCTCTCTCCCTCTCTTCTCTATGTCACACCTATTTCTCCCCATATGTCTCTCACCCTTCTCTCTCGAGGTTGTATGTCTCACACCTCTATATCTCTCCCCTCTCTAGGTATTTCCCTCCATCTCCACCTCTCTTCATCCCTACTTACCTATCTTTCCCTCTTTATGAACTTCTCTCATTTTCTCCATTTCCCCCCTCACCTCTTTACCTCTTCCCCCTATAGGTATGTTAGTAATTCCTTGTCTACCTCTCTATCCCTCCTTAGCCATCTCATTCTATTTTTTCATTTTATGTCTCCTACTCTCTCTCCCTCCCCTCTCTACATCATCACTTATTTATCTCATCCTTCCCTATGTCTCTCACTCCCTCCATGTCTACTTCTCCCTCCATCCCTTTTTCCTCCTCTAGGTCAATACTTCCCTTTATCTCTCCCTGTCTTATCTCTCTCACCCCTATCTCTCCCCTATGTTTCTCACCCCTCTCTCCCTAGGTTGTAGGTCTCACACCTATATCTCTCCCCTCTCTAGTTATTCCCCCCCTCTCCACCTCTCTCCCTCCCTCCTTATCCATATTTCCCTCTTTGTTAACTTCTCTCTCACATTTTTTTCACTCACCCCCTCACCTCTCTACCTCTTCCATATATAGGCATGTGCCTTAGTCACTCTTTTTCTATCTCTCCATCCCTCCTTAGCCATATCAATAATTACATCATGAATCAAACTACATTCAAGCTAACAAATTTGATCCATAATCAAATCCATCACATAATTAAATAAAACATCATAATCACATTTTAATTCCATATAAACACAATTCTTAAGACATGTAATTACAAAAAATTAATTAATTCATTTTTAAAAAATTAATAATGTAGTGTAGGAAAATGTATCCCTTTACATTTTCACAATTTTTTGGGCCCTTCCTATTAAAATTAGGTTCATTTATGTTTTAATTGGTCCTATTTTTCATCCACAAGCCTTATTAAATGTATTTTTTGAGGATAATCCTAACATATGATAAATTGAAAATCACAATTCAATGTTTTTGGTTATGTGTTCTAGATCTAGTGATCTAAGAATCAAATGATAGCTTGGGCATATGGGTCCCACCTAGTCTTGGGACCTTATTTTAAATATTTCATTGAACTTAACACTTCTTGGAGTTTGTGTCATAGGTTTAATCCATTGGGACTCATATGCCCAACTTGGCATATGAGTCCTGCTTTAATTTGGACATATTTTGAATCAAATTCTTGGTGGGATTTTACTATCCCATATCCAGTGGCATCTTGTAGTGTTGTAATTTAAAGAAATTAGGTATAAAAAAGTATAAATAAAAGGATATTTCACTTAGTTTCACATAGAAAATTTGAGTCAAGCATCCTAAGATTTCACAAGAGCATTATAGAGTACTTGAGAGCATTCAAGAAGAAATTCAAGAGTAGATTTGTAGAAGATTATTACAAAAATCGAGATCCATTTCATCATGTCAAAGATGTAGTGTATCATACATGTTGTTGAGCTAATGTGTTGATGTAGCATTCAAGATCTAATCAAGTGTTCGAGCAATTATCCTATTCAAGTTTCATGATCAAGATCTACACTCATTGAGGCTACTTCATGCTAGTTCTTATATTTGCAATCCAAGGTTTCAATAAGGTTTGTTGAGTTGTCACATGCATTTTTTAAATCATTCCTTCATGCTTTTCTATTTCATTTCAAGGTTTAATTACCAAAACAAGGTTTGACCAAGGAAAACCCCTATTCCGTAACAAAAAAACATTTTTCTCTCTTGATGTGTGTTTGTAGATCTAGGTGAACTAGAGCTTGAAGATTCTTTGAAGAAAAAGTTGCAAAAGTTGTCAAAGTTGTCAAGAAGTTGTCATCTTCATAAGAAATCACCTACATATTAGAATTCATACTTTTCGTCCCTGAAGATCAGAGAAGATGGAAGCTATAGAAGATCACTAGAGGCTAAAAAAATATCAGAAAAACCTTAGTAATGAGACTAAAACACCACCTTGTGTGTATGAGTCCTTGTATAGCCCTTTTGCCAATTTTTTGTGGATTTTGATCAGTCATTGGAAGATTCCAGCTTCTACCCAAAAACCCTAAACTGGGACTAAATTGCCCTGTCTGGTGTATCAATCCTAGTGCACTTCAGAAACAATAAATTTCAAAGTTTTCAAATCTTATTTTGACATCTCTTATCCTCTAGGTACTTTTCTATTTCTCTATTTAGTAATATGACATTATATTTTGAGTTTCTAGTATTTTGTGCATACATGTTTTTATTTCTCCTTTGAAACTTCATTTTATGGTGAACCCCCATTTAATCACCTTGAAGGCAACCCCTATTCCTTCCATCAATCAAGTCACCTGGTTGAGGGATCTTGTTTTCCCAATGAATTGAAGTGTGAAATAGGTCACCAAAGTTGACCATCTCCTAAAAGGTAGACAAACTGAAAAAAAATATTTTGGGACCTACTTTCCTTCTATTGCTTCTAGGGTTTTTCACCTAAAAGGAGAAATATGGGTACCAAAATGCACAATGTTTCACTCAAGATTAAAGTAAGGATAGATGGGATATTGATGTGAAGTGTTTGTAGATGTGTTTGAATGTTTAAAAATGCAAACAAATGAATATAAACTAATCTAATGCAAGCTACTAGAAACCTAAACAAATGAAAATAGAAATTGATGAGATTGATTAGAGTGCACACAGATTCATATTACTATTGCTAGAAGGTTCTAGAATGTACCAAAATTCACTATCAATGGTCATTGGGATTGTTTCACCATGCATGGAAAATTAGTCTTGCTTCTTATGAAAAGTCTTGGAAACTTGTTTCTGACTACCGAGAGCTAAATTCTGACAAAACCACTTTTTAGGCCTATAGATGGGAGTAATTTTCCATGGGTGGTGAATTATTCCACCTACATGAATCTATAAATTCAGGAGTATATTCTTTGGAGCTAGATCTGCAATTTTTCTCTCTACAGGTGTCCGCTTTTGAAATTGTCAGATTCGGGTCTGAAAGTGATTTTTTTTATTCTCTGACTTGAATGATGAAATTATTTTAATAACTTTACAACTTGATCCTGAATGATTTTCGATCTTCCAAGATACCTAAATCTACAAACACACAAGAAGAAAAGAAGAAATGTTGATTGTTAAGGCATGGGGGTTTTCCTTCGTCAAACCCTGTTTAGGTAATTAAACCAAAATGATGAAGGAAAGTAATGAAAAATGAAATGATGGAATAGATTACCTTGCTATGATTATTGATATTGAAATTTTTCAGCATAACATGTAGAATTAGCCCTTGGAGGTCTTAGGAAGCTCAATTGATAACTTGCAATGGGAAAGCCCTAATTTTCTTGACTAGAGGATAGATGATGAATGATGTGAATAATGTATGTGTGAGATGTAAGATGTAAAATGAGGAGAAAAACACCTATTTATAACAACTTGTTCCTTAGTATCTCAATAATACCTCATCATAGACCGACATGAGGTAAAAGTAAACTTAAATTTCACTTTTTTCTTGCTCAAAGGTCAAAATTTGAGCCAAATGGTACTCATTCACCATGGGTGATCCCACAATAATGGGTTACAATTTTTGGCCAAGCTTGACATTAAAATTAGGATTTTTCACCAAATATTCACTTTCTTACACCTATAGCAGCTAAACCATTAAGAATTTTATGATGAATCAAACTAGTTATTAGTTAGATCTTTTTTGTAGATTATAATTGTATTTTAAAAATAAATAAATAAATAAATTGTGAATCACTTTATGTAATTTTTAATAACCTATTTTTTCTACTAATCAACATTTTAAAAAAGTGATGTTTACTTTAGACTACATAATTTTTTTTATACACAAGATAGAATTCTAATTTTTAAAATACAAATTTTTTACACCAATATCTAGTGTGGATAATTTTTCATAATTTTTTGTTACATATATTTTTTTAATTAATTTTCCAAGTCAGAGTAATTATAATTTGGATAGAGGTGTGCTTCGGCCCGCATAACTTTTATGTTTTTCATTTGAATTAACTTATTATTTTTTTGTTGGAATAAGTACATCAATACCTAGTGCACATGTATTTTTTAGAAAAAAAATTCTGTATTTTTCTATTTTTTCCTATGTGTGAAACAAAGAACTGGATGTTCATTAAAAATCCTACATTCACAAGAAATAAAAAAAAAATATAATAATCAAATTAAACAAATTTAAAATTATACTTTTTGGGAAGCTTATAATAAGGGCTACATGCTTACAAAACATAAATTTTATATGAATTCATTTGATCACCCAAAAGGTAAATCAAAAGTGGTTTTTTATTAGCATTTTGATAGGTGTAGAGGAGACTCAATTACAGGTATGGTTTAAATTTAACAAGGTTCTATCCAAGGAGGTTTGATCTAAGGGGGTTTCATCAATCCCTCTTTAATTAAAATCATTTAAATGGAACCTTTAAATTCTTAAATCATTGCATTTGCTAAAAATATGTGATTTCAGGAGAAAATCAAGATGTCCCAAAAAGTGTAACCCATTATTGTGGTAGCACCCAACACATGGTGAATGGGTCCCACCTGGATGGGACTGATTCTCCATACATGGCGAATGGGTCCCATAGGGGCTATTTTGGAAATTCAAATGCCAAGAGATTAGGAAATAAGGTCTAAAATGCCATCTTGTTAAGTATTTGATGGATTTGAACCTCAAGATGCACAATATGGATTATTAGGGGCCTATTAGTGATGATGTAAATGTAAAATAGGGCTTGGGACACAAAAATCAATATGAAAGTGTGATTAAATACACTTTACAACACTAAAATGAGGTCCACATAGCCTAGAAAGCATAATAACCAATGTGAATGTGCAAGACACATTACAACACTAGTTTAACATTAAATTTAATTCAAGAACCTTCTAGATTAACGTGATAATGTTATTGGACACATTTAATAATGTTGAATTAGGGAGAAATGGGATAATTAAGTCTAGAAAAGCATGAAAGTCCTTTACAAGACTTTACAACACCTTTACAAGATGTCGTTAAAAGCATGCTATTCAATTTCTAGGGTTCCAAGACCTAATGTGGATGCATTAAATTTCTCACAACACTAGATTAAGGCCTCATCAAGTCCATTTTGTCATGAATTAATCTCATGTCAAGCAAAGGGTACTTTTTTCTATGACACATTTATCCCCCACTTTAGTGAGAGGATGAACTTGCTTCAAACTCACACTAAAGTAGAAATTCAAGAGAGATCCCCATGCATGGATGTAGATGAAAAAGAATGAAAGGGATCAAAGGAGGTGGTCGAACCCCTAGGATCGAAGATCCTAAGTTAGGCTATCAAGATACAAAATCATGCAATGGCAAGAATGAAGAGAATGAAAGATGGGGTAGAAAAAATGTATTCACTTTGGGCTTACAGAACCTCTTGGTTGTCTACCGGGTGAGAAAGGCCAAAGGTATACTCACTATGGGGCCATATAACTAGTTTTCCATGGGGTGAGAAATCCCAAAAGGTAAGATACATATAGGTAAAAGCACAAATTTGTGTCACACTTTATAAAGGAAATGACCAACATTGATCCAATTTTTAAACTTGAATCACTAATAAGTGGCATATATGTTTATAACTTTTAAATAATGTAAAATAGTAAATATGTATTTTTTAGTATATTTTATGTTTGAATTTTAAAATATAAAATAAAATATTATTTTAAATTAGTTTTTAATAAATTAAAACTATAATTTAGTTGCTGATAAAATGCGAAAAAATGAAGTTGCATGGGACGTCAAACTTTTTATAGTAAATTTTAGTTTTATTATTTCAAATGTTTTGTGTGTATTTATAACTTGAAATTTTAGTGCATGGATATAATTTTTTCCAATTTTGATAAAATATATATTTTTAAATAAATATTAAAATGTATGTGAATCAAAAAAGTTGTTTTCATTGGACGTCAACTTTCATATTAAATATTTATCTAAAATGGAAAAAAAATATACCATCTTAAAATAGATTATTTTATCTAGTGCATCATATTTTAAAAAAAATTAATAAGTTTTAGTATTTCTCCTTAGGATAGTAATCGACCTAATATTTTGCGCTAATAACCTACTTTTAGTAAAAGTAAAAAATAAAATATAAAAAATAATTAAACTATTAAAAAATATATATTTTTGAAAACTAAACTTATAGATCTACAAAACGGTATTTTTATATTTTTTAAAAATGTTATTTACATTGGCATGAGTTATTGAAAGTTCAAGTTTTTTAAAATTTTTTTTTTTGGTAAATTGGACTCAAAGTGGTGCTCCATATATTTTTAGCCAACAATTTTGGTTGAAAAAGTTGTGGAAGTATCTAACTTAGCTAGAATGAATCTTACTAGATCATATGTTTGACCAAAATTGATTTTTAGTTAGAAATACTTAAATTCAGTTGTGCTGATAAGTTGGCTGAAAGTGTGACACAACTTTGTGCTTTTAGTGATTATACACTAGTTGGTTTGCACTCATAAACACAAAGGTGGCTAGGGTATGTGCAGGATCATGATGGGCCAAAAAGTGGCAATATGATGGATATGTGGCTAATGACTTTTTTTTTACCCAAAATTGATGAAATTAAAAGGGTTTTTAAAGGAGATTCTCAACTTTCCACCAATATAAATTATGCTTTACTTTGAATTTAGTAAATAATTATTATTCATTTTCTATTTGAATTAAGACTAAAGTCTTGATTGATAGGCTGATTGAAAAATATCTATAGCTTTCAAACGGTATCACATTTTTTGAATCTAAAACATGGGTCACATTCTATGCTTCGCATACTATAGGATTAAAAAAAATTGAATTTCAAAGTTTTGACCAAGTTAAGGTGGTGGACATATGGTTTTTATATTTTTTAAAGATTGTAATAAAAATTCATAATTAATTATTTTCTTGGAAAAATATTACAAAAATATATGCATCACATCTAGACATGAGTCCTCTACTTATATCTAAAATATTATAAAAAATATTATCATTTTCTTGTGGTTAGGGTGGTTAGACAGAAACCTACTTCTTATTTTTTCCCTGAAATTTAAGTACTACTACATTGAAATTTCAAATTTTCACCAAATAGATTTTATTTTTAAAAAAATAAACCTAGTTTAGAAACTACATTCAATTTTCTACAAATTCTATTTCTATAATTTTTTGAAATAATATAGATAACTTATTCAAATTTTTACGTCAAGTTGCCTAACTCTGATTTTTTTGAATTTTTGCCACTTAAGGGCCTGTTTTTTCCATGATGATCCTGCACATACCCGCTATGGGGAAAATTCATGCCACTAGGTGGGCTTCCTACTCAACCATAGTAAAGTTATACCTGTTGATAACTTTAATAAGGCACAACAAGGAAAAATGAAATGAACAAAGAGACAAAGTATCACAGTCATGCAAGCTGCATTATGCAAGGTGGAAAAAATGCAAAAATGTAAAAAATGTAAAAGTGTCAAATTTGAAAGATGTTCAAAGGAGTCTTGTTCAGTTCATGCAAGGTCAGTCACTTAGGGAACATTATGTATAATGTCTCAAAGAGAGGACCAATCAAAGAATAGTATATTCACAACTTAGGGGATGCAGTGCGTTGCATCAAGCCACCAAGAGGAATGTGTAATATGTTGAGAAAGATAACGCTTATGAAGGAAATCACACCCAATGTTATCCACAAAGTGATGAAAACATCATATAAATGACAAGGCCACACTAAGAACCAAGAATGAATATGAATTATGGTAATGTATGCCCCCCACTTTAAAGGAATTTCTACACATCATTCTGTGAGAAATTACTTTAAACTACAAAAGAAAAGAAAATACAAAAAGAAAACAAGACATTAGAGCCAACCTAGAAAACCCTATGCCAAGTCATATTTTTCAAAGTTAGGCTATGCCATGTCAAGGAAAATAAAAATCAAAGAAAGGATGTATGTCACATGCAAGTCAAACTTAAGACATGTCGTTCACATCTCAATCTTGCTCTTATATTTTCATGAAAATTTAACAAGTAGTTGAAAGAGACAAGGAAAAGTGACATACGAGGGATAAGGTTTTCTAACACTTTTCCCCCCACTTAGTGTAGGACAAGGATGAGCCTAAAGTGGATGATGGTATGCTTCCCCTTGCCAGCAATGTAAAACATGCAATAGTGAGTATGCTATGATCTTACAACTATGGCATTGCAAGGAGCAGCATATAATGCTATTTATGTGACTAAGGAAGAATCTTGGAAGAGCCTTGTGTGATAATATTGATGTTGAGTGAAGGTTTGGTGTTCGTGGTCAAAGGAGAATAGCCAAGACCATGAGTTGTTTGTTGTGTTTTTGGCTCTATAGGGTTGTGGATACCTTGTTCTCGAGCACCACAACCTTTTCCACTATACCCAAGTTGTTTCATGAGGTCATACCCTTTTCCATTAAGTTTTTTTAGTGCTTTGAAATCAGGTGGTTGTTAGCTATTGTGTTCATCAAGGGTTGTGCAGTTTGCTTTATTTTCTAAAGTGGTGGGGGCAGATGCTTTCAAAGGGTCGACTAAATTTTGGGTTGACATGATGGTTGGTCATTCTTCTGTTTCGTCTTTCTTTTGTATGAATATGTATTCACCCATAAATGATGGTGTGAAGTCTAAGGATCCCTAATTGTCACCAAATAATTTAGATGGCGATCCCTCATTGTTGTGTTCAATTTCAAGAGGATCTATGTTGGATGTTGGAAACAATGTTTTCAAAGAACTTGTAGCTCCTTTTTCAAGGTGCAAGCAACTTTCAGGCTCGAGATCTATTTTAACTTGATAAATTTTATTGTTATAGATATATTTCATTATACAATGAAGGGTGGAAGGCACTGCATTCATCTCATGAATCCATGGTTTACCTAAAAGAATATTGTATGAAAGATCATAAGGCATGACATGAATAGAAGTTTTCAAAGTAACCAACCCAACCATAATAGGAAAAGTGATCACATCGAGTGGTTTCTTTGTTTTATTATCAAATCTCGAATAGAGACAAAATCAGGTATTAGTTGTGACCTGTCAACATGTAATTGATCAAGGAGACTCACACTACACACATTAAGGGCATAACCATTATCTATGAGAGTGTGTTTGATACCTTTGCAATTGAATCGATCAATTATCATAAAGGGATAATGTTGTTTATGCAACTCCAAAGGAGGGAGCTCATGTTGATTGAAGGTAATGTCAAGATTTTTTTGTGGATGAGAGTCGCTAAATCATTTAGAGTTATAGTAGGAGGAATTGAGATTTTTTTTTAAGGTTGTTTGAAGAATGTTGTTGTAATTTGGTGAGTTCTAAAGTAAATCCCAAAGGAAAATATTTGTAGGAGTATTATTTAATTGTTCAACAAGATTGTACTCCTTTGTGTGTGGGATGTAATGAGGAGCACTAGGCGGATTGGGTAAAGGTAAAGAGCTTGGGATTGGTTGAGGCACGTGAAAATTATTTTGAGTATTATATGTATGAGAAATTATATTATAACTTGGTTGTTTCAATGCATTAGTTTGAGGTCGATAGAGGGTGTAGTGATGCGAAGGTTGGTAAAATTTGTAGTGAGGTTTATTGGAAGGTGGGTAAAGGGTGTAGTGAGGTTGAATATTGTTAACATCCCATAACAAGTGAGAGTCTTCATTATCTGTGAAGGGAATGTTATCTTTGTTTTGGATCATAATATCATCCCTAGAAGGAGAGTTCATGGGAGAACAACAAATCACATGTTCATTACAATTAAGGTTCGGTTCATCCAAAATAACTTCATCACAACTAGGGGAATTATGAATGGTTGAATGTGTTTCATTAGGGGAATACTTTATTCAATCATTTGGTGTTTGTAATGTCTCATTCACTTGTGCCATATCATCTATCCTACTAGGAGAGCTTGTAATATGTGCATCTAAGGTTGAAATTTGCAAAGTAGCTTCATCACAAGTGGGAGAGGCATCAAGAGAAGAAAAAGAATCACATTCTTGTTTTTCAATGATTGGATCCTTTTGATGAAGTATGTATTCTTAGATGGGGGAAAAATTAGGAAAGGGAGCAAGAAGATTATCATGATTATCTTTGATTAACTCCTTTTTTCCAATAATGTCTTCCAAAATATGGGAAGAAAAATAAAGAGGATTGTCATAGGTCTTAAATATTTGTTCATCTAATGTCAACATAGCCTCCTCAAAAATGTGTTGGTCATGATCGTTCATCAAAGTATTATCACAAATTGGGGAGGTGTTGGGAGATGAATGGAGAGTAGGTAAGGTGGTGGCAATGTGCTCATATTGTAGTGTTATACTATCTTCCTAAGGGAAATGAGGAGAAGGACAAACAAGACCTTCATGATGCTCAACGATTGTACCTTATTTTGCCAAGACACCTTCATCACTAAAAGGAGAGATATCAAGGGAAGGAAAATTATGATCATCATTTTTATCTATGTTTGTATTCTCTTATAACACATCATCCTCACAAATGGGAGAGATATCAAGGAGTGTAGGTTCAAGAAAAGTGTTAATATGTTCCTTCTCTTGTGCTAAGAGACTATCATAACTAGGGAATGCATTGAAAGAATGATTAACATGTTTATGAATTAACTTTTCTTTCAAAATTTGGAGAAGATTGACATTAACATTTTGGAATAACAATCTATGCTAACTCAAAATACAATGTAAAGGGCTGAAATGAAATGCAATTTTTAGATGACAATTGACTGATTATGACATGTAACAATATGAGAATGCAAACTTGAAATTTAAACCATGCATGAAATGAGATAAATTAAGCTAGATTGGATGAAATGCATGTTACATAAGTGAAACTAACTAATATGGGTAGGTTAAGGCACCAAACAAAAGCTGAAAAAAAGAGTTTTGAGTTCTGTACAATGTTGTTTCAAGGGTCAGCAGGGACTGATTCGCCTTGGGTGGCGAATGAGTCCCAGTATGGACTTTTTTCAAAATATTTAGAAATTTTTAAGGGATTTTGATGTGTTCTGAGTGCTATGATGCAGAAATGAATGAAAAATGCAAAATTTAAATGAATTTAGATGCCAAATATGCAACCTAAATGCACTTTTTTATGAATGCAAAATTTAACACCTAGCATGAAAATCCTAATAAAAGCTAGATCTATGATGATGAAGGACTCCAAATCAAAAAAAGTGAAGTATTTGAAAAGAAGGTTCACCAAAATGAAATGAACAGTTTTGGTACCCAAATCCTTCATTGGTCTCTTTTAGGGTTTTGCACCTAAAAGGGGAAGGATGGACCATAATGTACAATGTTTCACTCAAGATTAATGTAAGGATGGATGGGATATTGATGTGAGGTGTGTGTAGATGTGTTGAATGTTTACAAATGCAAATAAATGAATATAAACTAATCTAATATGCAAGATGCTGGAAAACACAGTGTTGATTACAAATATGAACTAGAAACCTAAACAAATGAAAACATAAATTGATGAGACTGATCATAGTGCACCTAGAAGTAGATTACTATTGTTGGAAAGTTTTGGAATGTTCTAGAAGTCACTATCAATTTTCATTGGGACTGATTCACCATGCATGGTGAATTACTCTTACTTTTGATCATGAAAAGTCTTGGAAACCTATATCTGACTGTCGAGAAATGAATTCTAAAAAAACCGCTCTTCAGGCCTACATATGGGATTCATTTTCATTGGGTGGTGAATTAATGGACACCTACAAGAATCTATAAATTTAGGAGTAGATTCTCTAGAGCTAGATCTACACTTCTCCTCTCTATAGGTGTCCACTTCTGAAACTATCAAATTTGGGTTTGAAAGTGACTTTTTGTTGATTCTTTGACTTGAATGATGAAGAGATTATTTGAATAACTTTGCACCTTGCTCTTGAATGATTTCCAATATTCCAAGAGACCTAAATATGAAAACACACAAGAAGAAAAGAAGAAATGTTGATTGTTAAGCCATGGGGGTTTTCCTTGGTCAAACCCTATTTAGGTAATTAAACCAAAATGATGAAGGAAAGTAATGAAACATGAAATGATGGAATATAATACCTTTCTATGATGATTTATATTGAAATTTTGCAACATGTAGAATCAGCCCTTGGATGTCTTAGGAAGCTCAATTGATGACTTGCAATGGGAAAGCCCTAATTTGCTTGACTAGAAGATATATGATTAATGATGTGAAGAATGTATGTGTGAGATGTAAGATGTAAAATTAGGATAGAACACCGAGTTTTATACACTTGTGTCTTAGCATCCCATTAATACCTCATCAAAGGCTGACATGAGGCAAAATTAAAGTCAAATTTCACTTTTTTCCCACTCAAAGGTCAAAATTTGAGCCAAATGGGACTCATTCGCCACACATGGTGAATGGGTCCCACTTGGATGGGACTTATTCGCCATGTATGGTGAATGGGTCTCACAAGGGCTATTTTGACAGCTCAAGTGCCAAGAGACTAGGAAATAAGGTCTAAAATGCCATCTTCATGGGTATTTGATCAATTTGAACCTTACGATGCACAATATGGATTATTAGGGGCCTATTAGTGATGTTATAAATATCAAATAGAGCTTGGGACACAAAAATCAATGTGAAATTTTGATTACATACACTTTACAACACTAAAATGAGGTGCACATAGCCTAGAAAGCACAAGAACTAATGTGAATGTGCAAGACACATTACAACACTAGTTTAACATTAAATTTAATTCAAGAACCTTCTAGATTAATGTGATAATGTTACTAAACACATTTTATAATTTTGAATTAGGGAGAAATAGGCTAATTAAGTCTAGAAAAGTGTGAAGTCCTTTACAAGACTTTACAACACCTTTACAAGATGTCATTAAAATAATGTTATTCAATTTATAAGGGTCCAAGACCTAATGTGGATGCATAAAATTCCTCAAAACACTAGATTAATGCCTCATTAAGTTCATTTTTTCATGAATTAATCTCATGTCAAGCAAAGGGTACTTTTTCTATGGAACACAGACCTATTTCCTTTCTTTTCGTTTTGGCAAACCTGACCTTTGGACCCTTTATTTTTTATTTGGAGAGCATTTCACTCCTAGATCTAGCTTACATTAATTTTTTACTAGATCTTGCATTAGTTAATTTACATTGAGGGCTTCTAAGCATTGCATTAGTGAAAAGTACATATAAGTTGCATTTTTGCATATTAAATCATTCAATTTCATTTGAAAACTATACTTGCAAACAATCATTTGAATATACAGGCTAGAAAGCTTAACAACAACTCAGAGTTTATTGATTTAGGTTTAGAAACCCTAATTGGGACCCATTCACCCATCTGGGTGATTTAGTCATGGTACAAGACTTTTCTCTTGATTTCTAGGTATTTTGTGCTCTATTTTTCACTATCTAAAACTATCAAAAACCCTAAGTTGGACTCATATGCCCATTTGGGCGAATGAGTCCTTGGAGGCCTACAAAAACCAACTTTTCTAGGATTTTTAATGCTTTTCTGTACTTCCTAGGCTTGTTGGTAACCTATAGTATCAGTCTAGAAAGATTCAGGAACTTCTATTTTATGTATCTAGGTCAAAATCATCCATTTAATGTAGTCATTTTTAAAATAATTTCAAAAACTCATCATTAGATTTATTGTATAATTGTTTACATTTTGAAGCAGTGCATGAGCTAGATAGATTACTTTATACAATGTTAGTATTTTCCTTTCCAAGTATACCACAAAAAAAGTTAATCAATAAGCATATTAGTTATTCATCCAATATATTTCCTAGTTATGATAGTCTTTTAGTGTGAGAAAGTGAAAATGTTGATGTCTTCCTTAATTCCATACCCCCTCCTATCACTCCTATTTGTGGGAATGATTTGATAGAAGAAGATAAAAGCATAGATAATCATGAGGATCATAGTTGTTCTTCTCCTGATACCTCTCCTATTAGTGACAAAGGTATCTTGGTGAAAGAAGATGGAATCATTGAGAATCATGAAAGTCTTGCTTGTCCTTCTTCTCCCCCCCTTGGGAAGATATTATGACACAAGATGATGAGATCATTTCCACTAATTTAATTATTCTACATTCATCTCCCAACACCTACCCTACTTGTGAATAATTCTTTAGTGAAAGAGGATACAATCATGAACGATCATGAAAATTACATTTGTGAAGAGGCTATGTTGGGGTTAAGAGATCCAATGATTGAAATTTATAGTATATTTATTTCCTTCCTAATGTCTCTAATATTTGGAAATTTTTATTTGAACAAAAGGATCCAATCATTGGTAAGCATGAAAATCATAGTTTTGCTTCTCTTGATACCTCCCCTATTTCTGATGAAGCTACTTTATGAAGTCTAACCATGGAATGTGATAAAAAATTTGTTTGTTCCTCTCCTAAAAGATTTTCTACTGGGGTAGATGTTATGGTACAAGAAAGTGAGACCTTAGAAAACAAGGATGAAATCATGGACAATAATAACAATTAAATTTTGCATTCTCCTAATATCTCTCCTATTTATGAATAAGGTATCTTGGTGTTAGAAGATCTAATCGATGAAATTCATGAAGATCCTATTAGTCTCTCTTTCCTTAGGGAAAAAATTATTTAACAAGAGAATGCCATCATTGATAAAAAAAGACAATACAAACATTGATAACTCCCTAACTTGTGATGAATTCATTTTAGAAGAACAAACCATTGAATGTCATGAACATCTAGTTTGTTGCTCTCCAAAAAACTCTCCTACTAGGGAAGATATCATGGTGCAAGAAAATGAAAACAATGACAATAGTGATATAGTTTCCTTAGATGAAGATGATAAAGTGACATTAGACTCCCCTTCACTAATAAATCATGAAAATAGGGATAAGTCTTTTGAGGTTATGCACATTATATATCCCTTGAAGTACTCCCTTGAGCTTAAACATATCCTTTACCCACCCTCAAACCAACCACAAATTCAAAACAAACTCACCATCATCCTTGAACCACCTAAGAATAATATGTCACAACATTCAAGTTACAATACCATTGCTCACACATATAACACTAGAAACAATCTGTAACCAAGAAAAACAACCCCAACATCCCTCCCATTGCCTCAACTTATTTTGTCTAGTGCTCCTCATTTTCCTTTACAAAGTGGAAAGGACTATGACCTTGTTGAACAAGTTAAGAACACTCCTACTAAGATATCATTATGGAACCTTATTCAAGCCTCCCCTCATTATCATAGCATGATTCAAAGCTCCTTACAACAAGTTCCTACCCATACTAATGTGTAATAAAATGAAGTAGCAACCCAAATTCAATTTATAACTTTGATCAACTTAGACATTACTTTCTATCAAAATGAGTTACCTCCCTTGGAAGTGAGAAAATAAAATGAAGCTTTCATGATAATAGCTATTTTTCAATAGGAAATAGATAAAATGAACCCTTTTTGACAATGTCTCAACCCTTAATGTGTGTAGTGTAACCCTTTTTGATAAGATTGGCATATATATATCAAGAATTGAACTTGATTCCTTATCGATTTGATGATTTGACAATGTAGGAAAATAATTGCTTGGTGTGATCACTTTTCCTATTATAGTTGGAAAGGCCACATTACAAACTCCTATTCATGTTAAGCCTCATGATCTTTCATGCAACCTCCTTTTAGGAAGACCATGGTTTCATTAGATGCATGCAATTCTTTCTGTCCTTCATCATAAAATGAAGTATTACTAAAACAAAAAAGTGTATACAATTGATGCCAACCTTGAATCAAAAAGTTATTTGAAATTTGAGAAAGGAAAGGAAAATATTTTGAAAACATTGAAACCAACTATACAAGTGGAACCCATGCAAAAGAAAAGAATATTCAAGAAGTCACAAAGCTATTGTAAGATGATTAGGGTTCCTTGGATTTCATAGCTACATTCATGGGTGAATACAAGAGCATAACAAAAGAGTCTGAAAAGAAAAAATAGCCAACAGTAATGTCAACACAAAATTCAAACAAAACTTTGAAAGCATCCACTTCAACCACTTTAGAAACAAAATAAAATTACACAACAAACTTTGATGAAGTTGATTATAAGAAACCACCAAATCCAAAAAAAATGAAAAAGCTTTATGGTAGTGGTTATTAACTTATGAAAAAACTTGGTTATAGTGTAAAAGGATGTGGTGCTAGACAAAAAGGTATATGTGTCCCTATAGAGCCTAACAAAATAAAAACCACTAGTGGTCTTGGTTATTGTCCTTTGAAAGAAATGAAAGAATCAAAGAAATTTTTGCTTAATATCAATTTCATCACACAAAATACTAATTATTCAATTTTTTTAGATTTTACATCCTCCTATAAAGGAGAGTACAAAATCTCACAATCTAAAGAGTCTTGTGTAAGTATGACACCTTGTACTAATAAAAAGATATCATTGTCGGAAAATAAAGCAACATCTTCTACTTTTGATCAAGAGAGTATCTTTTCAAGACTCCACCAAGAGCATTTGATAGCTGTCCCTCCAATAACGCAAAAAAAAATTTACTACAAGAGTTTATTTTGTGCATATCATAGATTTCATGGTCATTTTACTAATGAATAAAAGGCTTTAAATGATAAAATTAAGCATCTTAAGGATTGTGGCACTATTCTCTATGTTGAAGCACCTAGTTCCTCTAATTAACATTACTTTTCATGTTTTTCATCAATCATCTCAGCTCATCCTTGTCTTGCAATAAGTGGGGGAAAAGGGATTAGGTAGGCTTGTCCTTGTATGGAACTTGTCATTTTCTCTTTTAGCTCGTTGATCGCCTTCCATGTATATATAGTACCAAGCTTGGGATGTGGACGACATGCATTAAGTTGGATCACATGTGACGTACTGAGTTTTGGGGGAAACCCCTTCTTCATTTCAAGAACATATGACTTGGAATAGGGCTTTCCAAGTAACCTCTCATGTCTCCTACTTTAAATTGGATTTCTCACCATAAAGGTGTTCACAATCACTTTAAAGGGGGGCATACATCGACACTCATATTTCTTTGTGTGATTTTCCTTATTCTTATGATGTGTCCTTTTCTTGGTGGTGTCATTGGGTTTGATTTCCTCCAAGAGAATGATATTTCTTTGATTTGTCCTCTCTTGGAGGAATTAGCCATGTTGTTCCCTAAGGAGAGACCCTACAAAAACTAAGAAAAGTCCCTTTGAACAAATATTTACTTGCATGCTATTCTTAAGCTCGATGTTTCATTTTGTGGCACCTTAAATTGGAGTTATCAAGAGGTATAGCTTTGGTATGGTTAGTTCGTATGGGAGCCAAACTTAGGCATGACTTTCCCATAGCCACTTGCTTGTTTATGTGAGTGCATACCAGCCATGTGTATATGTGTCTCACCTATTTGGGGGCTCACCTAGTGGATGGACTAACATTCCATTAGCCCTTGTGAGCATGCATTTGGTTTGCATAGTGGACATCGTGTTCCACTTGTAACATTTTTTGGACAAACAGGTAAATGCTTGATCCACATTGTGTTGGACAAATAGTCGAGTCTTGATCCACCCTAATTTTCCTTTTCATTCTTCATTAAGTCATTGACATTGTATGTTTGTGGATGTTGATGCTACATATCATACACTTTATGTGTGTCCCTTTGTACTTATGTTGGTTTGACATATGATCTTAGATCCTAGGGCCTTGGCTACCTCCTTCATCTATGTCATCCTATACCATCCACATTAGTACACTTGATCCCCTCTTGATGTGAATTTGTTTACTTTAGTGTGAGTTTGAAGCAAGTTCCTCCTTTCACTAAAGTGGGGGCTAAATATAGTGTAGGAAAATGTATCCCTTTACATTTTCACACTTTTTTGGGCTCTCGTTAAAATTAGGTTCATTTATGCCTTAATTGGTCCTATTTTGCTTCCACGAGCCTTATTAAATGCATTTTTTTTAAGATAATATTGAAATATCATAAATGGAAAATCATAATTGAATTTATTTTGTTACCTATTCTAGATCTAGTGATTTGGGACTCATACACCACCTTGGGTGTACGAGTCCCACTTGGGTCTTTAGACCTAATTTTACATATTGCATTGAACTTAACACTTTTTGGAGTTTGTGTCCTAGGTTTAAGCCATTGAGACTCATACATCCAAACTAGCGTATGAGTTCCACTTTAACTTTGACCTACTTTTAATCAAATTCTTGGCATGATTTTATTATCCTAGATCCGATGTCGACTTGTAGTGTTGTAATTTTGGGAAATTAGACATAAAGTTGTAATTATAAATACAAGGCTATTTCACTTAGTTTCACCTAGAAATTTTGAATCAAGCATCCTAAGATTTCACAAGAGAATTATAGAGTATTCAAGAGCATTCAAGAATGCATTCAAGGGAATATTTGTAGAAGATTATTGCAGCAATCAAGATCCATTTCATCATGTCAAAGATGTAGTGCATCATGCATATTGTTGAGCTAATGTGTTGATGTAGCATTTAAGATATAATCAAGTGTTCAAGCCATTATCCTATTCAAGTTTCATGATCAATATCTACACTCATTGAGGCCACTTCATGCTAGTTCTTAGATTTTCAATCCAAGGTTTCAATAAGGTTTGGTGAGTTGTTACATGAATTTGTTCATTCATCATTCCTTCATGCTTTTCTATTTCATTTCATGGTTTAATTACCAAAATGGGGTTTGACCAAGGAAAACCTCTATTCTCTAACAAAAAAATATTTTTCTCTCTTGATGTGTGTTTGTAGATCTAGGTGAATTGGAGCTTGAAGATCCTTTGAAGAAAAAGTTGCAAAAGTTGTCAAAGTTGTCAAGAAGTTGTCATCTTCATGCAAACTCACCTACATATCAATATTCAAACCTTTCAAACCTGAAGATTAGACAAGATGGAAGCTATAGAAGATCACTTGAGGCTATAGAAATATCAGAAAAACCCTAGTAATAGGACTAAGTTGCCACCTTGGGCTAATGAGTCCTTGTATAGCCCCTTTTCTAGTTTTATGTGGATTCCAATTAGTCACTGGAAGATTCCATCTTCTACCTAGAAACCCTAAATTATAACTACTTCATAAATAGAAAATTTTAGTTTTTAGATCTTTTTTTGACATCTTTTATCCTCCAAGTACTTTTATGTTTCTCTCTATTTAGTAATATGACTTTATCTTTTGAGTTTTGAGGATTTTTTGCAAACATGTTTTCATTTCTCCTTTGAAACTTCATTTTATTGTGAACCTCCCATTTAATCACACCAAAGGAAACCCCTAGTCCTTCCATCAATGAAGTCACTTGGTTTAGGGATCTTGGTTTCCTAATGAATTGAAGTGTGAAGTAGGTCCCCAAAGTTGTCCATCTCCTAAAAGCTAGACACCTATTTCCTTTCTTTTCATTTCGGTGAACTTGACCTTTGGATCCTTTATTTTTGATTTGGAGAACATTGTACTCCTAGATCTATCTTGCATTAATTTTGCATTAGATCTTGTATTAGTTAATTTTCATTTAGGGCTTCTAAACATCGCTTTAGTGAAAAGTGCATATAGGTTTCATTTTTTCATCTTAATTCATTCAATTTCATTTGAAAACTATCCTTGCAAACAACCATTTGAACATACAAGCTAGAAACCTTACCATCAACTCAAATTTGTTGATTTAGGTTTAGAAACCCTAATTGGGACTCATTCACCCATCTGGGCGATTTAGTCCTAGTATCGGTCTTTTCTTCTAATTTCTAGGTATTATATGCTCTTTATTTTTCACTATCTGAAAACTGTCAAAAACCCTAAGTGGGACTCATATTCCCATCTAGGCGAATTAGCCCTTGAAGGCCTACAAAAACCAACTTTTTTGAGCTTTTTTGAGCCTTTTTGTACTTCCTATACTTGTTGGTAACCAATAGTATCAATGTGGAAAGTTTCAATAACTTCTATTTTATGCATCTAGGTCAAAATGGTCCATTTAATGTAGTCATTTTTAAAAACATTTCTAAAACTCATCATTAGAAAACAATTTTTTATGCTATTGACTTCTTGTACCACCATATTTTGCTTGACAATGTAGAAGAAGATAAATTGAAGTTTTTACATTAAATTTGATAATTTTAGGTAACTGTTTCAGGTTTTTTGAATTGAAATTTGTTTATTATGAATTTTTTAATTTAAATTTGACAATATAAACCCATTCTTTTCATAATTTTTGTAATCATAATAAATTTACATAGAACTCAATATTGAATTAGAAGGAAGTTGCATAAAAAGTAATTTTTTAGGAGTTTGAAGAAAAAAATGAAAGAACATGATATCATTTTCTTAACATAATATTGATCAATTAAGCTATTTATGTCGTTAATCACTTTTCCATCTTTGAGCTTAACTAACAATCTTCGAGCATAATACAAGGAATTTTTCAATTTGAAAGGCTAAGATGAGTCAAAATTGGATATATTTTCCATGACACCATTCGTAGAAGATAACCTAGCATTAATTAAATCATTGAAAAATTTAGAAACACAAGTATGAGGACATGAAAGTCATTTATAGAAGGTTCCTAATTTTCCCATCATTGAGCTAGAAAGATGCTTCAAAATCATGAGAAATGTGAAAATACCATCATAGGAAGGGCTCTAAGAAGTACTCAATTCAATTAAAAGATAAAAGGATGATCTCAAGAATAATGCAATTTTATTAATTTTAAATTTTTGTTAGGGAATCTATTGCTAAGATAAGCTATTTCATGTGTACCATCTATTCATCAAATGTTTTTATAATCCAATGATATGGCAGTATCTAATGAAAGGTTGGAATTTTATGTCATGTCTCACAATTGGTCAGAATTGTCTAAATGACAAGAATTTGTAGGATTTATAATGTGCAGTTCGTAGTAGGCCCCATGGTTGTCCAAGTATAACCATTTAAATTAGGCTTCATTACCATATGTTGTTCCCTATATATTTTATGAAGGGGAGATTATTGTAGTAGGATTCTATGTACACCATCCAATCATCCTTGATTGAATTCATCTAATAGCCTATGTAGAAAAAGAGTTTCCTCCAACATTCCTTAGACTACATACACCACTACAATCTAATTATTTGGTCCATGACTCCCCTATGGTTATTTTTCTTAATTATAATATCAAGATATATAATATTACATTCTCAACCATTGCAACCATGGAGTTATTTAATAATAAGTACTTGGCACAAGCAGTTCAATTTATTGCTATAGCTATTCAAATATTCTCTCCACAATTCAAGACCTATTAATAAATTCTTAGGTGAATTGAGGGATTAATGAAATTGATTGCTATAGATACTCAAATATTGAACAAAACATAAATATCCTTGCATGGTGCTTTGTCTTTAACATATATTCCCTTATGAAAAACTCTTCTGGTTGTAACTCTTTTCTTTGAACTATTGTATTCACTTGCATCCATACCACTACTATCATCTTGGTTGTATTTCCTCTTTACATAGGAAGTTCATATACTAATTTGGGACCATCATATGGTAATTTTCCAATAGTATTGAGCATCCATACCATGTTTTCAATTTTTTTCCTTCTATATCTTGGCATCTCTTATTGAAGCTTTCCCCTTTGAGGGACTACTAACCTTGAAACTAATGATTGGTGTCTTTATTTTGACATTTGTCATACTATTTCATTGTAAGATTGTGATTTTCCTCTCTCCTTTTTTAATTCTTAATCTACCCTAAGATAGTCCCTTCATCTTGAAATTGGTTCCCTTCCTAGGCCATGAAAGAATTATAGTCAATAGTATTATTGCAAATACAAAAAAAAATTATACAAGATATTAAACCACTAAAGTCCACTATAATAATATTGAACCGTAAATTTTTGGCACCATAAGGCTCTCTAGCTCTTCTAGGGTTTTTCACCTAAAAGGATGCTAGCTAGGTTCATTCAAATTATGCAATGTAGGATGTTGATTAGACTAAATGAATTGAACTACGTGCAATTAAGTGATCTAAATGACTGATTATGTATGCGGGTATGTACATGATCATCATGGAAAAAATTAGAAAAATCAAAGTTAGGAAACTTGATGTAAAAATTTGAATAAGTTATCTATATTATTTCAAAAATATGTAAGAATAGAATTTGTACCAAATTGAGTTTAGTGTCTAAACTACTAGGTTTATTTCAAAATAAATAAAAATATATTTGGTAAAATTTTGAAATTTTAATGTAGTAGTACCTAAATTTTAGGGAAAAAATAAAAAGTAGGTGTCTGTCTAACCACCCTAACCACAATAAAATGATAATATTTTATTATAAGATTATATATATAAGTAGAGGACTCATGTCCCGATGCGATGCATATTTTTTTTGTAATTTTTTCTAAGTAAATAATTAATTATGAATTTTTTATTACAACTTTTAAAAATTATAAAAACTCATATGTCTAACCACTTAACTTGGTTAAAAATTCATGAAATTTTTTTTAATATTATAGTATGTGAAGCATAGAATGTGATGCATGTGGGTATGTGCAGGATCATCATGGAAAAAATAGGCCCTTAAGTGGTAAAAAATTCAGAAAAATCAGTGTTAGGCAACTTAATGTAAAAATTTGAATAAGTTATCTATATTATTTCAAAAATATGTAAGAATAGAATCTATAGAAAATTGAATGTAGTTTCTAAACTACTAGGTTTATTTAAAAATAAATAAAATCTATTTGGTGAAAATTTGAAATTTCAATGTAGTAGTACTTAAATTTCAGGGAAAAAATAAGAAGTAGGTGTCTATCACCACCCTAACCATAATAAAATGATAATATTTTTTTATAAGATTTTATATATAAATAGAGGACTTATATCTGGATGTGATGCATATTTTTTCTAATTTTTTTCCAAGTAAATAATTAATTATGAATTTTTATTACAACTTTTAAAAAATATAAAAACTCGTATGTCTAACCACCTTAACTTGGTCAAAACTTCATGAAATTTCATTTTTTTTTTAATCCTATAGTATGTGAAGCATAGAATGTGACACATGTTTTGGATTCAAAAAAAGTGATATTGTTTGAAAGTTATAGATGTTTTTCAATCAACCTATCGATCGGACTTTAGTTGTAATTCTAATAGAAAATGAATAATAATTATTTATTAAATTCAAATTAAAGCATAATTTATATTGGTGGAAAGCTGAGAATCTCCTCTAAAAACCCTTTTCGTTTCATCAATTATGGGTGAAAAAAATTTGTCAGCAACATACCCTACAAATACCCGTAATATTGCCACTTTTTGGCCCATCATGATCCTGCACATACCCATGTTTTGGATTGAAAATCTATGATATTGTTTGAAAGCTATATATGTTTTTCAATTAGCCTATCAATCAAGATTTTAGTTGTAATTCAAATAGAAAATTAATAATAATTACTTATTAAATTCAAAGTAAAGCATAATTTGTATTTTTGGAAAGCTAGAGAATATCCTTTAAAAACCCTTTTTGTTTCATCAATTTTGGGTAAAAAGGTCGTCAAGTAGGGTATGTGTAGGATCATCATGGAAAAAACAGGCCCTTAAGTGGCAAAAAAATTAGAAAAATCAAAGTTAGGCAACTTGACGTAAAAATTTGAATAAGTTATCTATATTATTTAAAAAATATGTAATAATAGAATCTATAGCAAATTGAATGTAGTTTCTAAACTACTAGGTTTGTTTAAAAAAAAGAAATCTATTTGGTGAAAATTTGAAATTTCAATGCAGTAGTACTTAAATTTAGGAAAAAATAAGTAGTTGTCTATCTGACCACCCTCACCACAATAAAATGATAATATTTTGTTATAATTTTTAGATATAAGTAGAGGACTCATGTCTTGATGTGATGAATATGTTTTTGTAATTTTTTTCCAAGTAAATACTTAATTATGAATTTTTTATTACAAATTTTAAAAAATATAAATAACTTGTATGTCTAACCACCTTAACTTGGTCAAAACTTCATGAAATGCAATTTTTCTTTTTTTAATCCTATAGTATGTGAAGCATAGAATGTGACACATGTTTTGGATTCAAAAAATGTGATATCGTTTGAAAGCTATAGATGTTTTTCAACTAGTCTATCAATTGGGACTTTAGTCATAATTTGAATAGAAAATGAATAATAATTACTTATTAAATTCAAATTAAAGAATAATTTATATTGGTGGATAGCTGAGAATCTCCTTTAAAAACCCTTTTTGTTTCATCAATTTTGGGTAATAAAAAAATTGTCATCCACATACCCATCATATTGCCACTTTTTGGCCCATCATGATCCTACACATACCCACCACATACTATACACATACCCATCATATCACCACTTTTTGGCCCATCATGATTCTATACATACCCATGCAAAAATTAAGAATTATGCTATGTTGGAAAACATAATGTGATATGCAAACAAAGAACTATGAATGAATAAGTGCATAATAGAAAGAAATGAGTTGAATCAGTGTGCACTTGGAGAATTGATGAAGATTGGAGAACTGATGAAGATTCTGGAATGTTTTGAATGCTATCTAGAATCACAAAAATTACTAGTGGGACTCATTCACCCAAGGTGGAAAATTAGTATTGCTTATGATGAAAAATTTTGGGAATAGGTTTTTGAGTGTTGGGATACAGAATCTGACAAAACTTAGATTTCTAGCCTTAAGATGGGAGTCATTCGCTAGTAGTAGTGAATTAATCCTCTCCAAAAATTTAGAGAAATAAAGAGACAACTCTACAACACTAGACCTGAGGATGTCTGCTTGTCGGGTTGTCGAGGTCAATTCTAAAGGAAATGGACAGACTACTTTCTCCAATCTTGAGATATAGTTGATTTGACTTGAAGCACCTAGTTGACTTGTTAGCCACTCTTCAACACCTAAATTCTTGTTAAATCTTCATACAAAGGTCTACAAACACACATGCAATAGGCGAAAATTAGTTGGGGGTTAGCATATAGGGGTTTGCCTTGGTCAAACCCCACTTTGGTAATAAAAAACTTAATGAAATAATTAAATAAAAGAGAATGATAAAAAAATAACATGCAAATTCTATCAACTTACCAAACCCTTGTTGATGTAAATATGAAGTGATGTCAATGGATGCTCCAAAATGCTTGATCAATGCTTGATTTGATGTTGCGATGTGCTTGAATGCTTGAGTGAATGAAAAGATAACTTGAATGTGATGTAAGATTGTACAAGATATAAAATGAGGTGAAAATCACTTATTTATATAGTCTTGTGCCTTAGTAACCCATTGATACCTCATCATAGGCCGACATCAAGTGGTTTTGAATGAAAACTTGAAAGGAAATTTGAAATTTTTGAATTTGGAGCCGAGGGGGAATCATTCGCCACCAATGGTGAATGGGTACCACCTTGGATTTGAATGTGGGTGTCAGGAATTAAGTCAGATTTAATGTTGTTTGTCAGGTTTACATTAAAAAATGCACTTAATTAAATCTTATAAGGGCATAAAGGTGTTAAATAAAGCATAATAAACATGTAAATAGTGAAATTATTCCAAGAAAAGTGTGAAATCTTGTTACAAGACTTTACAACACTTCAAAATAGGACTTGATAAGTGATGAAAAAGGTTATTTTTAGGTGAATTGTAATGAATAGAGTCTAGAAGAGTGTAGAAATTCTTTACAACACTTCACAACACCTTTAAAAGACATCATTATTTGAATTTAAGTACCTAAATATGCATTTTCAAACCATATTATATTATTAAATCAAATCAAAATAGACCAAACATCATGAAGCAAGTCCTAAAAGACCATGAAAATGACAACGGTCAATTTTTCTATGATGCATTTAGCCACCACTTTAGCTAGAGGATGAAATTTCTTCAAAAACTCACACTAAAGTAGCCATGAACATTGAGAGGAGGGTTCAAATGTACTTATGTTAGTAAGATGGAATGACAACTATCAAGAGGGATGATCAACCCACCAGGATGAAGATCCCATGGTAAACTAAGCATATGAACAAAGGAATGCACAAGTGTTGAAATGTATGAAGCTTCGATCATCTGTCCAATTAGTTGTGGATTAGATCTAGGATGATTGTTTGAAAAAGAGAATGCATACTCACTTTGGGGCAGCAGAACACATGGTGGTCCGCTGAGTGAGAAGGCCAAAAGGTGAAGTACATACACTAGTTGGTATGCACCCACAAACACATAGGTGGCTATGGGGAAATTCGTGTTGTTGGATGGGCTTCCCGCTCAACCATATTTAAGTTATACCTCCTAATAATTTTAACAAGGTGCCACAAGGTAAAAATTTAGTTCGTGCTTCATGAGACAAGCAAAGCTCTATATGGTTAGAACTCATGAACAAAAAGGAAGGTACCACAACCATGCAAGTCACATTATGCAAGGTGGAAAAAATGTAAAGTGTAAAATAAAAATGCAAAAATGTAAAATATAAAAGATGTTCAAAGGAGTCTTGTTAAGTTCATGAAAGGTCTGTCACTTAGGGAAAATTGTGTCTAATGTCTCAAAGAGAGGACCAATCAAAGAATAAAATATTTAGAACTTAGTGGATGTAGTGTGTTGCATCAGACCACTAATAGGAATGTAATATGCTAAGATAGATCACACTTATGAAGGAAATCACACCCAATGTCATCCAAAAAGTGAAAAAAACATCATATGAACAACAAGGCTACACTAGGAACCAAGAATACAAATGAATTGATGGTAACGTATGCCCCTCACTTTAAAGGATTTTCTACACACTTTAAAGGAATTGCTACACACCGTTTTGTGAGAAATTACTTTAACATAGCAAAGGAAAGAAAACAAGACATGAGAGCGAACTTGGAAAGCCCTATGCAAAGTCATATGTTTCTAAGTAAGGTTGTGTCATGTCAACGAAAAAGATAACAAGAGAAAAAGAAGTTTCCCCCTAGAAAAGAACACACCAAACACGTAAGGTATCTATGGATTTGGGGTCAATATGTTTTTTTTGCAATGTTTTGATTAAAGAACTCAAAACTGTCATCATTCCATAAAGCACATAGAACTAAAAGAATGACACAATGAGAGAAAAAACCAAAGAAAAAGAAAGTCTGGTATGGGTTAGCATGGAAGAGGCATTGTTGTCTCAACTCGTTGCATCATCCCCAAAAGGAAAAAACAAGCAAAAAGAAAACAAGAAAGTGAAAGAAAACCAAAAGCTTTTGGGTCAACATGAAGGAGACATTTCAGTCTCAATGCCTTGTGTCATCCCCAAAAGGAGAACAAAAAACAAAATAAAAAAATAAAATGCATGACATATAGAAGAATAGAGGTACAAACAGAAGAAGTGTACAAAGAGAGGGAACATCAAGTGCACGTTATGGGGGGAACACAATACACACATGAAAGTGAAAAAGAAAGAATAAATAAAAATAAAAATGCAAAAAGGCTAGCCAGGCGAATGCAAGTCAACCATCTAACAAGTCATCCTCCTCCCAATCATGTTTAGTGTATTGTGAGGGAAATTGACTATCCAAAGGAAGAATTGCAAGCACCAAACTAAGAAATGTACCTGGTTCTTCACTTGGTTGATATAATTTATCATTTAAGCTCATGGTAGATGAAAATAATGAGTTTAGATCATTGTGCACTTCTTCATCTATTGTGGTAATCTCCTCATCAACATCATCATTAAGATTAATGATGATGGGAGGACGAAGGGTGATTTCCAAAGAAGGATGTATCAAAAGTTGTGGCTATTGGATTTGTTCTTTTTGTTGTGAAGGTTGGACTGGACTATCTTGTGGTGAGTTAGGAGAAGGGTGATCATCTATTACTTTTGTCAAAGGCAGAAATTGGTTTTCTTTATTTTCTTCCATGTGAGCCTGATGAGCGAGGAGATGGCAGTGACACCTATGTTCCCTAGCACCATGGTTTCATTTAATTATTATTTTTAGTTGTTGAGGTGTAAGAGCAGATTAAGTCATCATGGGTTCTTTTGCTTCTGAAGAGGGAAGAATAGAAGAAACCAAAGAGAATGGATCAATCAATTTCTCTTTGGATTTATACACTTGTTTAATGTGGGGGGGCATGATGGGATTGGTTTCACTTTCTCTTGGTCATTTAGTTGATGGATGAGAAGTGTCTAAAATTGGGTGTTAATGAGGTTGTGTGATTTTTTCAATGTTGTAAGCAGGTAGAAGCATGATTTCATCTAGGATAGGAGAAGTGGAAGTGGGTGGGGACGTGTTACAAAGAGACAACTTGGATTTTTTTCTTTCTTTGAACTTTTGATAGGTGATGAAAGAGAAGTCTTTATGAGGGGTAATGTGTTCAATAGGTCTAGATCAAAAGGTTTCTAAGGAGAAATTACCTTTAGAAGATAATAGATTAAAGTTACTATGGTGTATGGTAAATATTTCATTTCCAATGGAAACTTCAAATGCTTATGAACAACAGAAAGGACCACTTTCATTAAGCGAAGCCAATGGTGGCCTAGCCATAAATGAAATTGATCCAATTGTGAAATAATAGAAAATGTTACTTCCAAAGTTTTAGGTCCTATTTGTAATGGGAGCATGATCAAATCTTGATCGTAGGGAACACAAAAATAGTATGTTTTTTAATCCATGTAGTTGGTTTATCATATTCTTCTTGATAAAGCTCATGTAATTTACTAAAAACTCTTCTATGATCATGTTCTCACCACAAGCAGGATCTATTAATATCCCATTGGTGGGATTATCATAGATTTTGCAGGCTATGTAAAGAGGACCATTAGGAAGTTTTTGAACTATATCTTTGGAAGAAAAAGTGATATCAAGAGATTTATTGGTTGGGCCCTTATGAGGGATAATGTCTATTGCACCCACAAGTTCATCCATAGGATTAACATGGGTAACACTAGGAATTATATCATGTTCTTCACTAGTTGTATCAACATTCATTACATCGATGTTTGAAGGTTCACTAGCCTTGACAAATGAAATATTGTGTTTAGGCATGGAGTTAGTGAAAACTTGTAAATTTTTGTTAGGGGGTGCAACAAACTTATTGCCTTGATCATTAACACCCACAATGGAAAAACAACCCAAATCAATGAGGTCTTGAACTAAATGTTTTAGACACTTACATTGTTTGGTGTCATGTCCACTTTGGCAATGAAAATGACAATAAACATTAGGTTTGAAGGTGGGTGGTAAACATTTGGTGGTATCAAGCGGTTTGGAAATAGGCAAGGTGATCATTTGTTGTTAGAGAAATTGGTTCATTGTATTATGGAGAGTATCAGGTAAGGGAGTGAATTGTCTCTTTGAGTCCCCATAGGTATAAGGTTTCATTGCTTTAATAGTTGCCACTTGATTCAAAATTGGTTGAGTTTGTGCTTGCGGTTGAGGAGGCAGAGTTAATTGTAAAAAGCCTCTATTTGGTTTTCAAATGTTTTGTGTGTTGTTTTGGTTTTGTGGTTCAAATTTCTTAGCTCAGTTAGAAGTGGACTTTGAATCACAACTAGAAACCGAGTTGTGGTAGTCACATAAGGTTGTACATAAATGCAAAAATGGAGGGAATTTCATCATAGTTAATTTATCCTAAAGGTTTGTGTGCAAGTTTTTGATTAAAATCTTCTGTAGATGTGCATTAGGAATCTTGACATCAATTTGAGCATACAAGGACTGGTATCATGAGATAAAATCAATTACTTTTTCATGTTTGTTTTGTCTACATCTCATTAGGTCAGCCATTGTCTTTTTAGGATTCATGTGAACTTGAAAGTGACTTATAAAAGAATCCACCAATTCATTAAATGATCGGATGAAATGATTGGGCAAGTTGGAAAACCACTCTAATGCAGTGTCCTTTAAGGTCCTAGGAATTTTTTTGGCTAACAGCGTATCCTCAAGGACAAAATCATTGCATAAAGTTGTATAAGCATTGACATGGTTAATAGGCCCTCCTTTACCTCCATATTTCTCAAATCTAGATAGTGTTAAGGAGTTGTGTAATGATCGGGTCGAGGTAAGTGGTTTGAGGTGGAAGAGAAAATGGTGATGGAGTTTATGTGATGTTAGGGGAAGTGAAAGGAATACTAAGAGGGGTGAAGGTGGTGGAGGGGATTTTCCACTCCACAAGAGAACTATGAATGCTAGTTCAAATTGTGAAAGAAGGAACCACATGACTAACATGTTGCATAGTTGTTGTGACATGGGGAGTGGTGTAAGTTGGTATGGAAGTTATGGTTGAAGGGGGAGGAACGTGATGCCCTCCTCGTCTTACATAATTTTTTGTGGATTGGGAATTGGAAGAGGCATGTTTATTGAAAATCTAAAAAATTATCTTCATAACTTGTAAGCCATCATCACTTTTAATCAATTGATGAAGGTTTTCAATCACAGGTATGATAGTGGTGGAAATTTTTTCAAGGGACAAGTCTTATTGTAAATGTCCAAAATCCTTATGAATATTAATGACCTTGTCTTGCATGATGGAGTTGTTTTGGGTGTCAACATTCATTGGATGGAGAGGTGAATGCATAGAATTGGTATTCTCCATGCCTAATGCACCATTTCCCATATTACAAGTAGGAGCTCTTGAGATCCCAAGGTCCACAATGAAAGTGTTATTGCAGGAGACCATAAGTCTAGAACTTCGTCTCACTTAAGTATTATCAATTGGGCACCAAACACTGATACAAGTACCACAAAATATGGGGTGAATGTAAATGCAATGAAATCTAGGATGGAAAAATGAAAATAATAGAAAGTTTTCTAACTGTAATAGAGGAGTAACTACAAAAAACAAAAATGTAGGAAAATTCCAAAAATATGCTAGAAATGTTGTTTAAAAAGTGCAGGTGGACTAATTGGCCTAGGGTGGTGAATGAGTCCCAATATGAGATATATATTTTTTTTCAGAAAATTTAATGTGATTCTAATTCTTTTTAGATGCCAATGAAGAATGCAAATGTAGATTTTTTTATTTTTTTTCAATTATATGCAATGCAAAAAATGAAATCTAAATGAATGTTTCACTAATGCAATTTGATAAACCCTAGAATGAAAAAACAAAGCAATACACTAATTGAATGTTGATGCAAGTGTATTCTAGGATGCAAGATGTAAATGAAATCAGAAATGCAATGTGTTCAAAATGTGGGTTCACCAAAATGAACTGTAGATTTTTGGAACCATGAGCCTCTCTAACTCTTCTAGGGTTTTTCAACTAAAATGAGAGAGGTAGGCTAGAAATGATAGCTAGTTTCATTCAAATTATGCAATGTAGGATGTTGATTAGACTAAATGAATTGAACTAACTTAAATTAAGTGATCTAAATGTCTAATTATGTATGAAAAGTTTAAGAATTATGCTATGTTGGAAAACATAATGTGATATGCAAACAAAGAACTATGAATGAATAAGTGTAGAACAAAAAGAAATGAGTTGAATCAGTGTGCACTTGGAGATTTGATGAAGATTCTAGAATGTTTTGAATGTTGTTTGGAATCACATAAATTCGCTAGATGGACTCATTCACCCAAGGTGGCGAATTAGTCCTGCTTCTGATGAAAACTGTTAGGAACAAGTTTCTAAGTGTCAGGATTCAGAATCTATCAAAACTTAGATTTCTAGCCTGAAGGTGGGGCTCATTCACCACTGGTGGTGAATTAGTCCTCTCCCAAAATTTTGAGAAATCAAGAGACAACTCTGCAACACCAAATCTGAGGATGTCTGCTTGTTGGGTTATTGAAGTCAATGCTATAGGAAACAAAAATAATACATTCTCCAAGCTTTAAATATGATTGATTTGACTTGAAGCACCTAGTTGACTTGCTTACCACTCTTTGACACCTAAATGTTTGTTAAATATGCATACAAAGGTCTGCAAAAACACATGCAATAGGGGAAAAATGGTTGAGGGTTAGCATATAGGGGTTTTCCTTGGTCAATCCCCACTTTGGTAATCAAACCCTTAATGAAATATTGAAATGAAAGAGAATGGGTATGTGCAGGATCATCATGGAAAAAATAGGCCCTTAAGTGGCAAAAAATTCATAAAAGTTAGAGTTAGGCAACTTGACGTAAAAATTTGAATAAGTTATCTATATTATTTCAAAAATATGTAAGAATATAATCTATAGCAAATTGAATGTAGTTTCTAAACTACTAGTTTTATTTTAGAAAAAAAACAAATCTATTTGGTGAAAAATTGAAATTTCAATGCAGTAGTACTTAAATTGTAGGGAAAAAATAAGAAGTGGGTGTTTGTCTGACCGCCTAACTAGAATAAAATTATAATATTTATATATAATATTTTATATATAAGTAGAGGACTCATGTCCGGATGTAATGCATATTTTTTTATAATTTTTTTCCAAGTAAATAATTAATTATGATTTTTTTTTTACAACTTTTAAAAAATATAAAAACTCATATGTATGACCACCTTAACATGGTCAAAACTTCATGAGATTCAATTTTTTTTTTACCCTATAGTATGCAAAGCATAGAATGTGACACATGTTTTGGATTGAAAAAATCTGATTTCATCAATTTTGGGTTAAAAAGGTTGTCATCTACATACCCTACACATACACATTAGATCACCACTTTTTGGCCCATCATGATCCTACACATACTTGAATGATAAACAAATAACATGCAAATTCTATCGGCTTACCAAACCCTTGTTGATACAAATCTGAAGTGATGTGAATGGATGCTCCAAAATGCTTGATGAATGCTTGATTTGACATTGTAATGTCCTTGAATGTGGTGAAAGATTGTATGAGATGTAAAATGAGGTGAAAATCACTTATTTATATAATCATGCACCTTAGTAACCTATTTATACCTCATCACAAGCTGACATCAAGTGATTTTGAATAAAAAACCAAAAGGAAATTTGAAAATTTTAAATTTGGAGCCAAGGGGGACTCATTCGCCACCCATGGTGAATGGGTCCCACCTTGGATTTGAAAGTGGGTGTCAGGAATTAAGTCACATTTAATGTTGTTTGTCAAGTTAACATTCAAAAATTCACTTAAATAAAGCTTATAAGGGCATAAAGGGGTCAAATAATGCATAAGAAAGGTGTAAATAGTGAAATTATGCTTAGAAAAGCATGAAATCTTGGTACAAGACTTTACAACACTTCAAAATATGACTTGATAACTAATGAAAAGGTGATTTTTAGGTTAATTGTAATGAATAGAGTCTAGTAGAGTGTAGAAATGCTTTACAACACCTTCAGAAGACATCATTATTTGAATTTTAGTACCTAAATATCCATGCTCAAGCCATATTATAGTATTAAATCAAAGAAAAATAGAACAAACATCATGAAGCAAGGCCTAAAAGACTATGAAAATGACAGGGGTCCATTTTTCTATAGTGTAAATATGTTTTAATACCTTGTGAATGTGGTAATCAAAGATTGTAATAGTTGGCAACCACACAAGGCCAATTTCTTAAAGCTCAATTTTAATGGAATTGAGAAAGCTAAGTTAGGATCTAATAAAGAAAGCTACTAATTTGAACTCAATTGATATCTATTGTAAAGAGACATAAAATTAGTAAGTTTAGGTAAACATCAATATCTAGAAGAGAAAGGAGACTCAAGTGATTATCAATGGTTTTATTAAAAGGTGTTTACAAGATTAAATTCTCAAGAGAATAATTAGTGATTTGAATATCATTGCCAACTTTAAAGAGATGCCATTCATGAATTTCTATCATGTGAATAATGGTGTATATTATTTTTTAAGATGGGTGTTTCCTAATTTCCTTCTACTAAGGTAAGCATTGATCACTCACAAAGGAATATTAGTGCCATCATTAAACATGATATTCCTTAATCCACCTCCTCCTAAATTTTTGCACCCTATCAAATAATTGATAGTAATTATTTCTTGACCCAACTTTTTATTCTACCATTTTTTTTCCTTTTGAATTTATATACAAGAGAGAAATTTCATACTAGTGTTTGCAATGCACCTTCACTTTAATTCTTAATTTGTATTCCTCAAGAACTCACTATTCTTTTGTTGATCTTGCTTTATACATTATAGATAACCTTCAAGTTATTTTGAGATAGAAATTTAGAAATCTATAGAATTTTTACATTACTCATGATTCTCAAGAAGGGGTATTGAAAAATTAAATAAAATTCCAAGCACAAGCTTAGACCTAAATGATTGAAAACAAGTTACACAAACTACACATACTGAAAACACCAAAATACTAAGAGGGGGGTTGTATTAGTATGCTTTAAAATTCAATCCCAATTAAATGTTGTTGATGCTAAGTTAAACTAGTTAAGAATTTACCTACTTAATCAAAACATGAATGAAGATAAAAATCCACACAAGAACACAAATGACACCAAATTTATGTTGAAAACCCCACAAGGGAAAAACCATAGTGAGAAATACTACTAGGAGAACTATATCTAATCCAACTTCACAAGTAAATAATAGTTTAAAATTTTATTTTGGGAAAAAACCCAAGGAAGCTATTTCTCCCTAATTGAAAGAAAGAACAATTGAAATATGACTAATATTATGGCTTCAACCACTAATAATCATCAATTCTACTCATTAGTTCTATAGTGAATCTTTTCATGCTCTGCTCATGCACTCATACATCTTTCACTCTTCTATCATCATCTTCACATATTTGATCTTCTACATATATCATCCACATGCATGCAAAAAATAAATTCAATCAGCCACAAGCAATAAAATATAAAAATTGTAACATGTAGGCCTACATCTTCATTGACGGTATACAAAAATGATATAACATTATTTACATATCTTTCAAATGAGTCAACATGACTCATACAACATCTAAAAATACTCCAACTTTTCTCAATCTCAAATTAGTGGCACACATCATTGATATACCCAAGTTAGTCACACGAAAAGTATATCTTCATAAACTAACTTGAAACAATTGTGCAGTACTAGAATCAAGATATATCTTCATACACTTCAAAACACACACACTATGAGACAAGTAGAGTGTCAAAAACAACTCATACCACTGATCTGTATAATCTTCTATAAGCACAAGTAAACAATAATATGTTTTAATAAAGAATAGGCATTCGAAACCAACTACAACACTACCACTTGAAATTTGAACTTGTGTAGCACCAAACCACTTGAATCTAAAATATAGCATGCATTTGACATCACTAAACATTTTTAAAAAAAAAAACATGGGCAAATCATCACATCTAGAAGAATGCAGAGCATTCCAACAAGTCTTCATAGCTAGTTTGCACTATCAAAGTACAAATCAGAACTCTATCACTTGTAACTTTTGTACCACATAAGGATTTATGACTTGAAATTTTAGATATAACACCTTAACATCTCCATTTACTTATCCTCTGAACTATAATACTAAAGCCTCCTTTGTAAAAAGATAAGGTCCAAAACACTATGACTCTACCTTGGATATAACTTCTACAACTTTTCTCTAAGTCTGGCACACCAAACTGGTCAGATATCAATGTAGGAATATAGAAAACACATTAGGACATGTGTACCCACCTTAGCATCATACTTAGAGATTAGATAGATCCACACACAACAATGTTGACTTTTGCTATTAGATATCTCTATACATTCACTATCTTTAGATCATATACAATTTTCAACACACATTTGAAATAAATGGGTGATCCCACAATATTGGTTTACAATTTTTGGCCAAATTGGACACTGAACTAATTTTTTCTAACTAAATCTTCACTTTTGGGCACCTATAGCGGCTAAACCATGAGGAATTTGAAGATGATGCAAACTAGTGATTTGTGAATTTTTTTTTGTAGATACTAAATATAGTATTTTCAAAAATTTTGGAATCATATTGTACTTCTTTTATCCATCTCCTTCGAAAACTAGGCTTTTTTAGTAAACACCATTTTTAAGGAGTGATGCTCACTATATGCAACATAATTTTGTTTCCATGAAGGATAAAATTATAAATTTTTTGAATTTAGATCTGTAACTACAATATCTAGTACTTTCATTTGGTTTCGTAGTGTTTTATTAATTTTCTTTTCTTTAAGGAAGTTTCAAAGTCAAACCAATTACAATTAAGACATAGGAAGATTGTATACAACATAAATTTTTTTGTTGGATCAAGGACTTCAATATCTAGTCACTAATATTTTTAAAATAATTTTTGATAATCTGCTACTTTTCCACATGTGTAGAACAAAGAGCTTGATTTCCAATGAAAACCCTACATTCACAAGAAATTAAAAATAAATATAATAATAACTAAATTTATTTAAACTTATATTTTTTCGAAAGCTTATAATAAGGACTACATACTTATAAAAAATAAATTTTAAATGAATTCATTTGATCCCTCAAAAGTTAAATAAAAAGTGGTTTTTTATCAACATTTTGATAGGTGTAAAGGAGACTCCATTATAGGTATGGTTTAAAACTAGCGGTGTTCTATCCAAGGGGTTTTGATCTAAGGTGGTTTGATCAAATCCTCTTCAATTGTAATCCTTTAGATATAACTTTTCAAGGATTAAATAATTATATTTTCTAAATATCTGTGATTTCAACAAAAAGTAGGATCTCCCAGAAATTGTAAACCAATATTGTGGGATCACCCAAATGAAAAGCAATCTTCTCAAGATGTAATTTAATCTCCCCCTTTTTCATTGATGATAAAAAAGAATTATTTGCATAAACACTCTCCTTTAGATGCACATTTATGTCTCTCCCCCTTTGAAATCAAGGGAAAAGGACAACAAAAACTCCACAAGCTCCCCCTTAATCTATACAACTTTTTCTCCCTTTGGGACGAAGTCTGGATACTTCATCAACAAAAATTATCCTTATATCTACTCTACATATATATACACAACAACAGAAAAGAATATATCTTATATGAACATATTAACCATGACTCACTCCGATGACAAAATTCCCTTGTAAATGGACTTGAGTTGAACTAGGCTACTATGCCATTGCTTCTTTGCAATGCTTAAGGTTTGGAATTGAATATTTAGCTACACATATGTGTCTTTTGCATCTTCCTACAAATATGGTGCTTGGTATTTATAAACTACACCATTTTCCTCTATCATGAGTTTAGTATCAAAAAGAGTAATCCTTTTTCACACTTAATTTGAAAATATTGACACATAATTAACTTTATTATGCCTTTGAGTGGTGTTGTAAGGTGTTGTACACATTCACACCTCTCTAGGTTCCTTATTTAATTTAAATATATTTAAATTTCACCTTTTTCAAAAGTGTTGTAAAGTGTTGTAACACATTTTCACATTTTTCTAAGGTTTATTCAATCAATTAAGCCTAATGGACCCCTCTTGTACCCAAATTGAGCCTTATTTATGGTATTGTAAAGTGATTAAATACACTTTCACATTTATCTTTGGTGGCATTAATTAATTATGGTTAATTAGGACTTAATTGGCCTTTTAATTCAAATTCAAGCCCTCTAAACTGCATTTTTTGAGAGATCAATCCCAACACCCAGTAATTAAATAGTATAAAATTTAATTTGGAAAGTTCTAGGTCTTGGAAATTGGAGCTAGAACCAATTCACCACTAATGGTGAATGAGTCTTCCCTTAATAGAACCCCCTTTTCTTTTCATATTTTAACTAGGTTTTTTATGCTCTTTTCATCCCTCGAAGCAAGGTCTTGGGAAGTTGTGCTAGGACCCATTTTCCCTAGGTGGAAAATGGGTCCTCCCTTAATAAGGACCCGATTTTTGAATTTCATCTTGGAAAGATTTTAATTAATTTCATTTCCAAATCTAATGTTGACTTGAATTATTTGAATTTTGTGTTTAGTTCTCTAATTTAGTATAAATACAAGGTTATTTTACATAATTTCAACTAGAGAAGATTACAAGCAAGCAAAGAAAGAGATTAAAAAATTTCATGAGATCAAGAATTCATAGTCAAGAAGCAAGTAATAATGAAGTTTGGAGTAGCATTTCAAGATCTTCAAGCTCATTTTGTATCCAAGATCAATCATTATTGAAAGTTGATGATATGTGCCTATGGAGAATCATGAGGGATTTTAGGTGTTGGGATATCCACAAGTCATACAACTAAGCCTTAGAAGGACTTTTTCCCTAAGTGATTCCATATTCTATGATCATATTATTTTCAACCTATAAGAGGTATTTTCATATTCTATGATCATCTAGGTGTTGGGAGATCCACAAGTCATACAACTAAGCCTTAGAAGGACTTTTTTCCTAAGTGATTCCATATTCTATGATCATCTTATTTGCAACCTATAAGAGGTATTTTCATATTTTGGATTCATTAAAGAGATTAGACATCTCCTTTAGTCATTCTTTCACATGGTTCATATTGCATTCAAGGGTTTTATCCTAACACAATTGGGTAGAATTTCCTTTACATTCTCATAAATATTAGTCTTAGACACACATAAGATTAGGATAGCACACATTATTGCATGTTTCAAATTTTCATTCATCATCAAGAGTTTAATTACCATGAAGGGTGCTAGCCTCGCACAATGATCTAACAACTAAGCCCTTATACTTGTGATTTAGAGATTGGACATCTAATCTAAATAGTTGTTTCAATCATCATGAAGGTTCATTTAACTTGTCAACCCAGGGATGTGAACTTGAAATAGGTCAGCACAGTATGTTCACTAAGGATCCAAAGTAGCCATATTCATTCTACAACTAAGAAAAACATAATGTTGAAGGAAAATTCCTTGGAAAGAAATAACATAAGTTCCAAGAAAACAAACAAGAAACAAAACTAAGCTAAAAAGTATGACAAAAATGAAGATCTAAGCAAACAAACAGGAAACTACTTTGTCTACTTTGGCTATAGGAACAGTAACAAAATAGAATTCTAGTGGCTACAAGAACAGTTAGTGCTAGTTTTTTAACTGATTACTGAACATAAAGTAATAAATAAGTTAAAGGATGGAATGCTCACCAAGTGGGCCTCCTTGGGTGAGTATTCCTTAAGCAAAATGTAATCTAAGATGCATGAACTTAAAACTACATTTTATTTATTTGAAAAACAACAATACAATGGAGCATCATAATTGTATTACTAAAAAACAAAGAATGTGATTACATCATTAGATTAAGCAACCCCATTTTTGAAGGAGCATTCAAGTCTTATTTATAGGGAGAAAAGCTACTAACTAATCACCTAGCAAGGCGATCAACTACAATAGATTAGGAGGATACCACTTTTGGGAAAGCATGAAAAGTGGAGAGGTGATTATGCATGCACAAAATCTAGTCAGACATGCTTGCCTCAATGTAGATTTAGCACAATAGTAATGCCAATATTCACTCAAAAAACAATTAATACCATTTATAGGGCGGTTACAACTTCAATTTGAGTATGTGTGGGATCATGATGGGCCAAAAACTAGCAATATGATGGGTATGTGGCTGATGACTATTTTTTTACCCAAAATTGATGAAATGAAAAGGGTTTTTAAAGGATATTCTTAGCTTTCCATTGATATAAATTATGCTTTACTTTGAATTTAATAAGTAATTATTATTCATTTTCTATTCAAATTAAGACTAAAATCCTGATTGATAGGCTGATTGGAAAACATATATAGCTTTCAAATGGTATCACATTTTTTGAATCCAAAACATGCGTTACATTCTTTTCTTCACATAATATAGTATTAAAAGAAGAAAAATTGAATTTCATGAAGTTTTGACCAAGTTAAGGTGGTCTGACATATGAGTTTTTTATATTTTTTAAAAAGTTGTAATAAAAAATTCATAATTAATTAATTACTTGGAAAAAAATTACAAAAAAATATGCATCACATCGGAGTATGAGTCCTCTACTTATATCTAAAATCTTATAAAAAAATATTATCATTTTATTATGGTTAGAGTGGTCACACCTACTTCTTATTTTTTCCCTAGAATTTAAGTACCATTGCATTGAAATTTCAAATTTTCAATAAATAGATTTTTGAAAACCTAGTAGTTTAGAAAATACATTCAATTTGCTATAGATTCTATTCTTACATATTTTTGAAATAATATAGATAACTTATTCAAATTTTTATGTCAAGTTGCCTAACTCTGATTTTTCTAAATTTTTTGCCACTTAAGGGCCTATTTTTTCCATGATGATCTTGCATGCATACCCATTTGAATGAGGAATCTCTTATCGTCGATAGTATTCCCTTTTTTGACCTTTAAATGACCACCTTTTCAACCAATATGGTGAATGACTAGCTGACAGAGTCTTCTTTAATTGTGTAAGCAACTAATTATATTTGCAAGACAATATTAGTATGCACAACAATTGTATATCTATAACTATCTTAATTAGCATTCATTAATCCACATGTAAAATCAACATAGATAGTTCACATAGCATGCCAATGTCATTAAAGATTGTAAAAGTTAGCTTATGCCCAATGTCTATGGTTTTGAGGAAATATCATAGAAAGATCAACATTCAATCATCAAAGAATATGACAACTACAAAAAATAGACAATAAACTCCTATCAAAATTGAGTCATAAACTAGACTCATCACTCCCCCCAACCTAAGACTTTGTTGGTCCTTCGGGAAAAGGAGAGTTGATCCTTTGCTTTGTTAATGCCCTGAAGCTTGCAACTGCTAGTTGTCCTACATTAGTTTCTGCAATTTTTGAATTATGGCCCCAATAGAACCCTTGTTGTTTGTCCAATCTGCTCCATCTCTATCTCTTTGTAGCTATATCATACTGGTAAAATTTGAAATTTGGGACATGTCACAATAGGATAGGTGGTTGAAAAGTTAGTGGGAGCCAAAATAATTTCTTTTTCCTTCCAATCTGTATATATCTTTCAAGTCTCTTAAGTGTTGCAACATAATTCTACATAGAGTGAGGCTCAACTTGTTTTAACTCACCAGTTAGGTTGTTCCACCTTTGTGATAGGTATCCCATCACATATTCCCCTTTGTTTTTGGCTACCTCTTCATATTCTTTATAAACTTCCTCTCTCTAAGATATGATCCTTTCACCATAGCTTGGTCTATAAAGAATTTTGCACCAATCCATGAAAATGCTCCCTAGATTTCTAGATTCAACCCTTATGGATAGGGGAATGTTGGATTAAATTTGTTGATAAGTCCTGAATTGTTTTCCCCAACTAATCTCATTTTGTATCCAAGACTTGAATTCCCTTAATTGAACATCCCCAACATACAATAGTGGATTCCAATCATGGTCTTGGGTCACGACATAGTTATGTAAGTAAAATTCACACAACAAATTCTTCATTTTAGGAGCAATCCTATAAGCATCAAAAAATTCAAGAGGAGTCTCAATAGAAGGATTCAAACCTAAAAAATTCCTTGCTACTTTAAAATAAAGATACTTTTCCTTTAGATAAAGGGTGTAGACCCTTTGAGGAGTCATGCATTCTAATATCTGTGTTACTAAGGTTGTCATATCATCCACCTTCTTTAAAGTAACAATTTCTACATCCTTTTCTTCAATTTCCTCATCTCTCTTTTGGATTTCTTTCTTCGGCTTGTATTTCTCCTCCTTCCATTCCTCTTCCCTTATTAGCATCTCTTTCCATAAATTCATAGCTACCATGTGCATTGAAAAATAAGAGGGCCTATGTATTCCTACTAGAATTTTTCTTGGCATAGATGCTTGCTCTTCCTGTAGCATTGGCTGCAAGAATTCTGAATGTTCAGGTAATTTTGGCTACATGGGTGCTAACTGTTCTCCCAGCTTTGGTTGTAGGACCTCTTGTTCTATCTCTTTCTCTTGATGCAAGAACCCTTATACTCTTGTTGCAAGAGCTCCTGATTTTCCTCAATCTCTTTACTTTCAACTTGTTTAGCGATGGCAGCAAGTTTTGCCAATGCTACATTTGTTGCTTCCTCAAATATGTCCTTTTCATTGACATTTACTTGCCCCATTGGGCTTCTATGTCCTCTTGTGATGTTTCTATATTCCTAGGGCTTCCTTGCAGAGACACACCAAAGGCTGGCCCAACTGGTCTTGATTTCCTAAGAGGGCTCTCATGTTCTTCAACTGCAGGAAGAATAGTGTTAGCCTTCCATTTCTTAGAGCTTGACACTTTCTTTCCTATAGTTTTATTTTTAGCATTTCCTTTCTTTATTTCTACCTCTTTCTTCTATTCCCTAGTTCTCATTAAGATTCCAAGAGGAACATTATCATTAGAATATGAAGAGGAATTTTCTTTTTATGAATGCTCTACCTCAGAAGAGCTAATCTCTATGGTTTTTTTAACTGCATGAGGGTTTGCACTAGGGCCCATGCCAGAAGTTGAAGCACCAAGAGTAGCTTTAGTTGTGCTCAATATTCTGCTAGCCCTATGAGGTAGAGGAAAAACCCTAGGTTGCAAATGTTTTGGTCTAATTTGATCAATTTTTAAGAATTCTTCCCAAGTTATGTTAGAAACATCATGTAAAGACTTTTCAACTAACAATTTGATTAGACAATGGTGGGAAATAGAATTATCCCTACCTTTTTGGGTCTCGACCACCATGATTGAGAGAAGATGGTATAGAACATTTGGCACATTCATTCTCCTCCCATGCCTCATATGATTCAGAATTTTGAAATGCAAAGAGTGTAGATTCGACTGGTGACCTTCACAGGTAATGTACTTTACAACATGAATAACTACTTGCTTCCATGGCTCAGGAAAAGAGGTTTTTTTTGCACCTTATTTGTCCACACTCAATGGAGGGTCACCAAGTTCCATAAATTTGGCCATAACTAACCCAGCGTCTCTAGAAGTAGGGTAATTTTTACCGTTGGAAGGAAACCCTATAACTTCTACAATTCTTTCTTCAGCAGACAATACCTACAACCCTTTCACCATGGCTTTTCCTTCAGACAATGTCTGGGAAAATTCCAATGCAACATTTTCATAAAAACCATTAAGCTTCAACAAGTAGTCTAACTAGCCGTAGTTTCTAAATTTGGCTTGTGAAGGTGAATCCTACAGTAATACATCATGAACCATGTGTTCATTCCTGATTAACCCACCTCCCATTGTTTATTTTTCTATAATCAAACAATCACTTTGCAAAGTTTCTCTTCCTGAAATCTTTGTTTGAAAGCTAAAATTCTCCTTCCTTCAATGTTGCTAAATTTCAAACGTCGGTGTTGTCTAAATTTTACCTTTTTGTTGGCTTAAGATAATGATGGGAGTAATAAAGGAAATAAAGGAGTAATCAATGAAGGCTTATGTTCAATAAAAATGGTGGTAGTTGATATCACGTCACACATGTGAGCCATCATCTCACTTAGAATTTGAATAGACTCAATTTAAACTTTACTGACATGAGCCAACATGGACAGACACATAGACATAACATTCATACTTTCCCCCCTACCTAAATTTAAGCATGTGTCCTCACATGTGTAAATTTAATACAATTTGATAGGGGAAGGAATAATGACATGCTATGGAGAACGTTTCTATCAATTTATAGAAATTAAATGAATGTACTAAAAGACAATTAAGAGATAACAAATTGATGTGCACATACTTGAATTGTTGGAAGATCTTCTACAAAGATTATGAAGAAAAAACTATTTACCTTTTGAGAGGTTAGTTGAGCAATTAATGAAAGTGGAGTGGAATGGAGTGAAGTGATGATGGAATGAAGTGAAATCATGGAGGCATGATGGAAGAGAGATAAAGGTTGATATGGATGGGCGGATGGGTGAAGAAGTGGACCCCATATGAGTGGAAGTCTTTATTATGGTAAATTGCATAGCTTAATTATCTAGAAGGAGGGACACTAGATCGACTTCCTTCAGTTGTAGGAAGTTTGGGTGTTCCATGCTAAGTGAATTTATACAAAAATTCCTCCTTGGAAGTTGGTTTGAGATATAATTTAAGGTGATGACCATTGAGAAGCAACTTAAATCTGATTGGGTCAATAGTAGTGAGTTGAACAACACCATTGGGGAATACTTCAATAACCTCATATGGTCCTAGCCACCTTGTTTACAATTTTCCTACATTATCTTGATACCTTGATTTGTAGAGCAAGGCCCAATCTCTTGGTTGGAATTTCTTGTCCTTAATGAATTTTTCATGCCACTTGATTCTTTGATTCTACACTACCTCAGTATGATGCAACGTTGCCTTCCACATTTCATCCAATGCAGTGAGTTGCATGATTTTGTCTCTTTGTGCTTCAAAAATGTCCATCCCCAAGTCCATTGTAGTCCTAATATTTTTCTACTCAAATTCAATGGGAATCATAACTATCTTTCCATATAGCAACTCAAATGGTGTAAAGCCTATAGTTTTTTTCCAGGTTGTCCTATAGGAACAGTCAGTGTCTAGTAGTCTATTTTCCCAATCCTTCTTATGAATAACCACTGTTTTGGTCAGAATGGATTCAATTTCCCTGTTAGTCACTTCAACTTGCTTATTACCTCTGGGGGTGATAAGAAGTAGACTTCCTATGCCATATATTGTACTCATTGACCATTTTTGCAATAAGGGTTTATGTAAATTGAGCTCTTTGGTCAGTCACTATCACTCTTGGAACTCCATACCTTGTGAAAATCTCCTCATAAAGAAATTCAACAACCTTATTATCTCTTACATGCTTCATGGCCTTAACTTCTACCCACTTAGTTACATAATTAATGCAAACTAAGATATAAGACTTACCATTGGATGAAGGATCAATGGGTCCTACAAAGTCTAATCCCCACTTGTCGAATGGAGTGATTACAACCTATGGGTAAAGGGGCATCTCATCATATTTGGTTGGACTACCCATCCTTTGGCATCTATCACACTTTCTTATATATCTCATTGCATCCTTGTGGACTATTGGCCAGTAATACCGTGTATTTAAAATTTCCATTGGTGTCCTCTTGGCTGCAAAATGTCCTCCACATGGTTCATTGTGGCATGCATGTAAAATATCATATGTATCATCTTCCCTCACACATCTCCTCATGACATGGTCTGGTCCAGTTATAAACAAATATCTTGCAATCCATGAAAAAGGAAATGAATTTTCAATGAGCATCCTTCTCTCTTTTGAAGAAAAATGAGGAGGAACTCTCCTTGTGACTAGATAGTTAGCTATGTTAGCATACCAGGGTGTTTGCACACTGATGGAAAATAAGTTCTCATCAGAGAAAGAGTCAACTATGATCTGATTATCTTTTGATATAGTCAACCATGAGAGAAAGTTTGCAACAACATTGGCCTCTCTTGGTTTATCTATAATGGTTATTTCAAACTCTTGCATCAACAATAGCCATCTTGCTATCCTACCTGTGATCAAAGGTTTATTCATGAGATACCTAATGGTTGCATGATCTGTGTGCACAAATATTTGATATCCTGTTATGTAGTGCCTAAATTTGTTTATGGCATAGATCATTGCTAGTATTTCTTTTTCTATCACTATATAATTGAATTGAACTCCTTGCAAGTTTTTGCTAACAAAATAAATAGCATTTTCAATAACTCCTTTCTTCCCTAAGACTACTCATATGGTATAGTTTGGTGCATTTGTATGGATGTGGAAAGGAAGCTCCCAATTAGTACCTTTGAGTACAAGAGCATGAGTCAAAGCTTCCTTCAAATCAGAAAATGCATTGTCATAGTCTTAAGTCCACTAAAACTTAGCATCTTTAGTGAGAATATTATATAATGGTGTTGCTATTTTACTGAAATCCTTGATGAAATTCCTATAGTAGCCTACATGGATTAATAAACTCCTAACATCTTTTTTTTTTGTAGGTGTAGGAAGATTTGTGATCACCTTAATCTTTGCAGGATCTTCTTGAATTCCTTTGTAAGAGATGTAGTGGCCAAGGACTACACCTTCCTGCATCATCATGAAGCACTTTTCACTATTTAGAGATAGATTATGGTCTTCACATCTCTGTAGGACTCTCCTAAGATTCTCCATTGCTTCATTGAAATCAAAACCATAGGTGGTGAAATCATCCATATAAATTTCCATGCAATCATGAGAAAATATCTGAAAATATGCTAATGACTACCCTCTAAAAAGTTGTAGGTGCATTGCATAAGCCAAATGGAAGTACTAAGTAAGCATAGGTTCCCAATGGATAGGTAAAGGTAGTCTTCTCTTGGTCCTCTAGTGTAATTTGGATATGGTTATAGCCACTTACTTTGGTGGTAGCAATAAGTTCCTTGTAATCAACAAAAACTCACCACTTCCATCCCTTTTTGGGAACAATTACCAATGGATACACCGGCTGGCTATCTAAGATGGGATAGATAAATATTGCATCTAGCAATTTTTGTAGTTCTCCTTTTACAATTTCTTTTAATGTAGGGTTAATTCTACTTTGTGGTTGTTGTACTGGTGTGCAATCATCTCTAATATAAATTCTATGAGTGAAATGATTAGGGTCCAAGCCCTTTATATCATGATAGTCCCATGCAAATACATACTGGTGGGTTCTTGGTAAGTTTTTCAATGACAATTGTTGTTCTTCACTCAATTTTTTGTTGATGTGTGGGTATTTTCCTTTTGCCACTTACACTTGTGTAGTTATCTCTACGATATTTTTTTCAATAATGCTTGGTATCTTAAGTACATGCGGTAACCATGTATGAGACATACTCATTGTTGCAGGAAGTTCACCTACATGAAGAGTGGTTGCAGGAAGAGTAGGAAAAGGTGTCCTGACTAGAGCAATAGAATGAGAGGATGTTGCTCCCTCCACTTCCCAATGATTCTGATTTATGTTAAACAATACTTCATCTTCATCTTGAATATGCTTGAAATATTTTTTTCCTAACATCATAAGGTGTGCCACAAAATTAACCTCCTTGGCCTCTTCACCAACATGTGGCCATATAGAATAATCTAGATCATGGGATGGATGAATAGGATGGTAGAGAACAAGTTTTTTGGTGCTCTTTCCATTAGAAATGGTTATGTATCCTGTCCTACATCCAATATATGCATTTACTATTTCTAACCATGGTCTTCCTAGAATGATAGGGTACCCACACAGTGTGGCTTTAGGAGAAAGAATCATGAAATCAGCTGGGTACTCCCATGAGTCCAGAGTTACCACAAGGTCCTCTACTAAACCATTAGGTTTAGCAGTTGAACTATCAACAAACTACAAGACAAAAGGAGTAGGTCTCATGCTTGCAACATTTAGTTGCTATAGGATATCCTTGGTCATTACATTTATTGCTACTCCTAATTTAATCAGAGCATTCTTTATCTAGATCCTATTTACAACTCCTACCACAAGACTCCCTGGATCATTATATTTGGGAACAACCACTTTCCCAAGCATAATGTCAGCTAGCTATCCCACCACATGAACCGTAGTGGGGTCTTTCTTCTTCCTACCTGGCTTCTTAAGGCATGCTTCCTTAACTACCTTGCCATAGAGTGGAACATCTTTTATTGCCTGAAATAGAGGTATCTAGACACATATATGCTTTAGTTGATCTATAATCTCAAAATTTGTGTCCTCCTTTTCTTCCTTTTCCTTCACAATTCCAAGCTTTGAGGAAATGGGGGTGTTTGTGTAGTTCACTTGACTTGAACTGGTTCAGGATTCTTAGGTGCATTGGGCTGAATGGGGGTATTCAGGGGATCCTCTTCTTTCATAGGAAGCTCACTGATAATGAGTGTGGAAGGAGCTAGCAAAGTAGTTCTTGAACATAAGTGGATGTCACTTACACTCACAACATATGGAGTGAATTTATTTGGATCAACAGAGTATAGAGGATGTTGTTCTAGTTTATTATTTAGATTGGGTGTGGGTTGATCTGGTAGCTGAGTATTTTTAGGTGTATTTGAACTTGAGCTAGTAGGAGGAGGCATTATAGTAGTTTTTTGGTGTGAATGTCGATTATAGACCTGCATAAACACAACAATCACATAATTAGATTCATATGCAAGTTAAACCAAACATTCCCCATAGAATTCATTTATAATGCACAAAATAGGAAATAAATGAAGAACACAAAAAAGAAATCAATTAAATCCTATTAAAGAAAGGAAAATCTTAATCCTATGGGGGAATTGGTGTCATTTTGATGTGGAAAATTTCCCTTTCCCAATTCCTTGTGGGGCTTGTGATGACTTGACGAATATTTGATGCTTCCTTGGAGAAATTCTTGCATCAACTAGCTTAGAAATGATAAAAATAGATAAATAATGGATGAACTTGATATGAAGATGATAACTTTTCCTCAATTATCCACCTCAAATGAGCATTATGATTATGCATTCATTATCTCTACCCTAAACACATAGAGAAGGTCTCTATTTATAGATGTGAATGATGGAGAATTTGAAAGATATGGAGGATGTGGGAAAAAATTTAAACCAATGACAATATTCCACTTGTCATCATGCTAACGGACAAAGGTGGAGCACATTTTGATCAATGTGTCAAAGAGGGGGAGATTTGAAATTAAAAAGATGGCTTGAAGGATGAGGTGAAAGGTGAATTTAATGTCACATGGCTCAAGAAAAGGACTTGCAAAATGAGTTAAATACCTTGTTGGAAGGACACATCCTTTTGGAGGTATTTTCAAATTTGTGGAATATTCCAACCATTGATGCCTTTTTGAAAGTAATTAGAGATTTAAATAATCAAAATAAATGATTTATTGAGCAAGTGGAAAAAGCTAGAGGATGTGACATGGATTAGGATTAGATTAATCAGGATTTGATTAATTTAATAGGAGATTAGATGATGTGACAATTTTGACTTAGATTCTAGGATTTATTTAAATCAAAACTGATAGGAAATTGATGCATTAGTAATTTAATTAAATAAATTTGATTTATTTAATTAAATGAAGAACATTTGAAGATAATTAAATAAAATTCATTTATTTAATTTAAGAAGGATGACTTAGGATTTAATTAAACAAAAGATGATTTATTTAATTAAAGAGGGAAAATGATGAATTTTAATCAGATGAAAATGATTAAAATGGTTAGTAGAGGGATGATTAAGGATGAAATAAAATTAGTGAATCCAGGTTAGATGCATGTATATTTTATGTGTCTACAATTGTGGCTGAGAAGGTGGTTGCATGTAACTATTTGGCTGGTTTGGCCATTGCCTCCATCCCATCCATTGATTTGTTTGCTACCAGTTTCTTGGGGGTGGCTACTAATTTCCTTGAAACTTTTTCCAATTCCCCTAAGGTTGCTACCATTGGGGTGGAGAATTTTGGTGATGAGGCTAGAAATTTGGAGGTTTCTTCCAAGGTTGTGGTGGATACCCTCCATAATTGGATGGATATTGGGGTTGTCATTGGTTACCAAATGAATAGGAATTGAAATATTTCACAACAAAAGAGAGTGGATTTGGTGGCATACCTTGTCGTGGAGCCCATGGCCTCCTTTGTGAAATGTAGTAGAATTGGTCTTCTTCACCCTAGATTGGCTTGAACTCAAGTGGAATCTTCTTGGTTTCAATATTATCTATCATCCTAGATCTATAATCCTTCTCCTTTTCTCTACAATGGGGAAAATATTCTGCCAATGTTTCCTTTGCCTCCTCTTGTTTCTTTTTGTCCTAAAGTATATCCAGCTGAGTAGCTAGATTATTTATAATGTCTTGCTTGAAGTCTGCCAACAAGTGAGTAATCTTCATTCTTGAAACTCCATTAGTATATGACTTACCCATGGAGGATTGGTAAGATCTCCCTTTATTTGAAGCTATCCTAGAGTAGTTCTAGCATATCTTCTTGATATCCACCCAAGGAACTTGAGAGATATCCCCTCCTCCCATCAAGTCTAAGGAATCAGTACAGCTGTCATTGATTCCTCTCAGGAAAAGCATCTTTTGTGATTCTTCATTAAGTGTATGGTGTGGAGATTTATGTAGACAAAATAAAAAAATTGCAATGTAATCCTCCAAGCTCTCACCTTCCTTTTGTTGCATCCTAAAAATGTCATCTCCTCTCATGTCACTGCCCCTACAATATTCCTTGTATTTTTCAAGGAAATTTTCTTCATGTCCTCTCAAGTCTCCACAATATTTCTTCCTAAGATCATGAACCATCTTAATGTAGCCTCTTTCAAGGTGGTAGGAAATAGCTTAAGCCTATGGGAATCAGTTGTATAGTCATAACTCCTATAGCATATGTCAAACTCAAACAAGAAAGTATCAGGATCTTTTGTGACAAGTCTATAAAACTTAGGAAGGACTGAAGTAGGGCTATTTATGAGGGTGTCAACTTCATTTTGATGGGAAATGGGGAAAGGAAAATTTGGTTGGCTAGGTTTGTTTCTATTTGCATTAGCCATGCCTACTTGATGTAGTTTTAAAGCAAAGGGATTCTCAAGCTGATTTTCATCTTCAGAAGAAATTTTAGAACTGGTCAAATCAGGAAATGCATCAAGAAAGGGGTTTGGTTGTTGGTGTTCTTCTCTTGGCAGATTCAAATGCTCATCTAGCTAGAATTGATCGGGGTTATTAGGAAGGAATCTCCCATGAGCATCTCTCCTCCTTCCTTTATGCATATGGTGTCAACTCACTATCAGCCAACTCACACAAAGAATTGGAAAAATAATGGTTGATCATTACTTTCCTACATGAGGGGTATACTAGGAACAAAATTTCAAAAATACTACAACAAGAAAAATATCAATGACTCCAAAGAACTCCCTAGTTTGACACCATCCCTAACAACAATGCCAAAAATGTTGGCCTCCCACAATGATCTAACAACTAATCCCTTATAGTTGTGATTCAAAGATTGGAAATCTAATCTAAACAGCTATTTCAATCATCATGAAGGTTCATTTAACTTGTCAACCTAGGGATGTGATTTTGAAATGGGTTAGCACAGTATATGCACTAAGGATCCAAAGTAGCCATATTCATTCTACAACTAAGAAAAACATAATGTTGAAGGTAAATTGCTTGGAAAGAAATAACATATGTGTTGAGAAAAAAAAAAGGAAACTAAACTAAGATTAAATGCATGATAGAAATTAAAATCTAAGCAAACAAACAAGAAACTACTCTATCATCTTTGGCTCTAGGAATAGTCATAGAATCAAGTTCTAGTGGCTATAGGAATAGTTAGTGCCAAATTTTAAACTAATTACTGAATAGAAAGTAATAACTATTCTAAAGGATGGAATTCTCACCAAGTGAGCCCCCTTGGGTGAGTCTTATTTATAGGGATAAAAGCTACTAACTAATCACCTATCAAGGTGGTCAACTCCAAAAAATTAGGATGCCACTTTAGGGAAAGCATGAAAAGTGGAGAGGTGATTACGCATGCGAGAAATTTGGTCAAACATGCTTGCCTCAATGAAAATTTAGCACAACAATAACATCTATATTCACTCAATAGACAATTAAGACCATTTACAAGGTGTTTACAACTTCAATTTGAATGAGGAATCTCCTGCCATCGATAGTCTTCCCTTCATTGACCTTTGCATGACCACCTTGTCGACTGTTATGGTGAATGACCAGCTGATAGAGTCTTCTTTAATTGTGTAGGTGGATAATTATATCTACAAGACAATATTAGTATGCACAACAATTGCATATCTCTAACTATCTTAAATTATCATTCATTAATTATCTACATGCAAAATCATCCAGATGTAAAATCAACACAAATAGTTCACATAGCAAGCCAATGTCATTAAAGATTGTAAAAGTTAGCTTATTTCCAATGTCTATGGTTTTGAGGAAATATCATAGAAATATCAACATCTAATCATCAAATTCTATTACAACTATGACAAATAGACAATAAAATCCTATCAAAATTGAGTCATAAACTAGACTCATCAAAGGGGTTTGATTAAGGAAAACCCGTATCCACCAACAACCAACCAAATTTATTTTGTAGGTTATTGGAAAATCCAGAAATATGAAATAGGAATTTTGAGGTGCAAAGAAGAAGAGAAAAATTAGAAGTTGAAACCCAAATCTAGAGATCCCTAGAAGAGCCTAATAGGACCCATTCATTTTTTGGTGGTGAATAAATCCATCTTAGGGGATGAGAGGCAATAGATTATAGACATTACAAGTTTCCATTTTCAGTTCAAAATCTCTAGAATAGGCCTACCAAGAACCATTCACCTTTGGTGGTGAATGAGTGCACGTCAAATTCATAGAAAAGTATGATTTCACCAAGTGCACAACATCCCTACCTTCTTATTTTCCTAGAAAAGTTGTAGATTCTTTCTACTCTATGTTTAATTCATGCATTTCATGTGTTAGATCTAGGATTAGAGTTTTTTCATTAGCATAATTCATTCTCCCCAAGTTAAGATCTAGCACACCACCCTATCCTTATGTAAAGGAAATATTGCAAGATACCTTAATCTTGATTCAACTCACCTCTTGGGTTGATAGTTATTTCAAGATCTTTGGATCTCATCTTTTGAATGAAACCCTAATATTGAGAAAGTGGGTTGGAAATGTCCTCTTATCATACCTTTTCTCTATGTTTCAAGGAGTTTGATAAGTGAATCCAACCTTAGGCTCACCACTTCTTTCAACTACTTTACCTAACCTTTGAATTGATCCCTTTGATCTTGTAGTTTCTATATTTGGGATTGTAGTCTTTCCACTTGTGCCCTTGTGGCACCATCATAGTCTTGTATCAAATTTTATGTTGCATCCACATTAGTGATCTGCATTTCAATTGCACTTATCTGATCCTTAATGCTCTTTGTTGTAGTAGACCATTTCAAACATAAATCATATAGCACTTTTGCTTCCTCCAAGATTTTCTAAATGTCATATACATGATTCCATCTTGGTCAATGCATTTCCACACTTCCTAGAGTCATCATTCATTCTCTTTTCATTCAAATTTTATTCTACCTTCTTCTCAAGATGAGATGAGTAAGTCTCAAATTACTTCATTAATTTCTTCATCTTTTGTTTTGGGGACAAAGATGTATCTCTTTTAGTTTCTGGAAGCTTCTCTTACAACACCTTCATGGCTTCTTCCAATACTCTAGCACTTTCCACTTGTTTAGGAATTATTGTTTTGCTATGGAGTGAAGTATGTCACCAAGCTTCAACTTGTATAGGGGGCACATTTTGGATAGATTAATTTTTCCATCAAAAGAAGGAACATGCAGCAATTGAGGAGATACCATAGGTTGTATCTATATTTCTTGTGCCAAAAATTCTTTGATAGAGTCCACCGAAGAGGAATATGTTTTCTCTTCTTCAATATCCTTCTCCTTTTTATTTTTCTTTCACCTTTTCCATTTCAATCCTTTTCTCCTTACCAAAGACATCATGTTCTTCTTGCTCAGTGGAGACACCTTCTCCTTCATATTGACCAGAAACAACTTGTTCTTCTTGCTAGCTAGAGAAAACATACTCATTTTTTCTTCCAGAGGAGGCATATTATAAGTTTCATGCACTGCTAGAGGCTCTTGTACATTCATTTCAACATCAACATCATACTTTTCTAGAGGCTCATGTAAAACCACATCAAATTTAGTTTGCACATCTTCAATTATCTTCTTTGTCACTTCTTCAGTTTCTGATTAAATATTATTTTTCATATCATCATCCATACTCTTTAAAAGATCTATTAATCTCTTTGTACAAAGAAACTTTTATTGTCATGAATTATCTTCTCCTTTCTAAATTGAGATATGGAGGACCCAACATTGTTTATTTCCTGTTGTTTCAGCTCCTCATCAATTTTGATGGTATCTTCTCTTCTTTGTCTCAAATCCCCCTATAGGCTTTTTGGAGCTTTATTAATAATGTTATTGAAATAAATATGTTCTTCTTGAGCTCATATTCAATGATATTACTTTCAATTGTATTCCTATCTTCTAGAGGGACATCCAAATGTAACTCAATTGTATCATTCAACAAACCAAAGCTAACAATTCCATTCAAAATAACACCAAAATCTAGAGGGTCATGTCTAACTGAAGGAGTTTTCTCTTCTCCCTCCTTTGATATCATTTTCCCTTTCCTTTTTTTAAGGATATTCCTTCATCTCTAGCTTCTTACTCTTATACTTTTGCATAGGCCTAGTGGCCTTCTTCTTTGGAGCATTTATAGATGCAACTTTTCTTCTCCCACCAATTAACTATGTAGATATAAAGGGGTGTGAAGCAGGTGCAACAACAAAAGAGGATATATTAGATCTCCTTCAAAAATTCTCTACAAAATATTCTTTAGGAACTGTAGCACCTTAAATCTGCATTAGCTCAAAAACAGAAGCCCTTAGCATTGTTAGTAAACCAAAGCAAGAAAAAGATTCCCTATAAGATTCATCTAATCACAAGAATAATGCAAAAGAAGCAAGCAAAACATAGAGAAACATCATTCTAATAATCAAACTAGCATCTTATAGTGGATTGGTGCTTCTATGGAAAGAAGCCCTTTCCCAATCCTTGATTTAGCTCCATGATATGAAAATGATATGTTGATGATCAAGATGATGAATGGACAAAATCAATTCTCAGTTTAAGAGAATGACTTTGCATGAAGATTTTGGAGTTGTGGAGGATTTGATAAAAGATGAAGCTCTCTATTTGTAGATTCTCAAATGCTAGGAGTGATCAAGAGGGAGCAATGTGGGATAAAAAACAAGCCAATGAAAAGAGGCCACTTGTCAACTTGTGAGTGGTTGATGCATGTGAAAGATTTGGGAAATGTGCCCAAGAGGGGGAAATTCAAAGTTGAATTTGTGATATAAATGCTGAGTTTGACTTGCAAGAGACATGTAAGAGCTCATGTAAGACCTATTAAGTTCCTTGTTGGATGTACATTTCAACTTGCTTTTGAATTCAAACTTGAGGGAATATTCCCCAAAGATGCCATGTTGAGTGAAAATGCTGATTTTAATAAATCAATAAATTGATTTATTTGTGCAAGTGGGATTATCTAGAGGATGTGATGGGTAGTTAAGTTAGGTTAATTGGGATTAGCTTAGCTTAATGATGATTAGATGATTTTGACCTCCTTGACTTAGATATAGGGATTTAAATCAAATCAAAGGGAGATGAAATGTGATAAAGATTTAGTTAAATAAATATTTGATTTATTTAGCTAAGGGGGATAATGATAGGCTTAAATTAAATAAAGTTAATTTATTCAATTTAAGTGAATGACCTTATGAGATTGAATTGAATGAACCTAATTTATTTGATGAATGGAATATGATTATGCCTGATGTAAATTTTGCGTGTCTACAAGACCAAAGGGGATATTCACCTAAGTTTAACCAAAGGATGGTGGCATCATTTTAGAGTACCACAGAATGTCCTACTTCATCAAAAACTTATCCACTCTTTTCTTATTGGATCATCTTATCCATGATTTCTCTATATACCAAATTTTTCTACTTTAGGATCTTTGGATTTGATAGTAGAATATCAACATAACCTTGTACATATTCAAGAGCAACCACATAAGGTAATGCAGGAGGGTATGTGCAGGATCATCATGGAAAAACAAGCCCTTAAGTGGAAAAAAGTTCAGAAAATCAAAGTTAGGCAACTTGATGTAAAAAAATGAGTAAGTTATCTATATTATTTCAAAAATATGTAAGAATAGAATCTGTAGAAAATTTAATGTAGTTTCTAAACTACTAGGTTTATTTATTTTTTTAAAACTATTTGGTCAAAATTTGAAATTTCAATGCACTAGTACTTAAATTTTAGGGGAAAAATAAGAAGTGGGTGTCTACCTGACCACCCTAACCATAATAAAATGATAATATTTTTTTATAAGATTCTACAAATAAGTAGAGGATGTTCAACTTCTCTTTTTTTATTTGTCCTTGATGTCAACACTGTGTTTTGGTTTGGCATCTTGGTGATTGATATTGACATATGACATTGGCATTATTGTTTGGCACTCTTGGTTTTGGAATTTTGTTTGACACTCAGATTTGCAGCACTGTGATGTTTGTTTACATTCAGATTTGATATCTTGTGGTACTAATGTTTGGAGCTTCATGTGTAGACAACAGTTTCACTTGGTTCTATGGTGAATTTAGTTCTGACTTGGCACATATATGTTATGCCATTGCAGTGGGAAGGTATGTCTTGTTTTAGTTTATATGTTTTCATCTTGACACTACAGTTGTATACATTTTTGTTATCTTTCACATGGCATTCAAATTAGTTTCACAGTACATTGGGTTGGATATGTTCACCATGCATATGATAGTATTTATTTATTTCTTGGTGACTACATTATATGGCAAAGGTTATTGTTCCATTAACTCATTTTTGCAAACTCAGTGTTCTTTGATATGCATATTGGTCATTACATTTGTTGGTGAGCTTCATTGGTATAACATTTTTATAGCATTTCTTAGCACACTCTTATGCTTGGGCTTCATTTTACATTATTTACACTACTTGCACTTTGTTCATGGGATGTTACACTTTAAAGTGTTTTGGAACTCCATTAGTTGGCATCAATGGTATTATTATTAGGTTTCTATTACACAGTGCATAACACCTTGCACTTAAGTCGACCCTCGATATTTTTAATCAAGCTCTTCACAAGTGGTTTATACATTGTTTAATTTCCTAGCTAGGATCACCATGATACAATAGTCATAAAATTTGGTTATATTGTTTTTTTCATTGGAATTTCTTTGTGAAGCCATTTAGTGGCTATCAACTATCATTCTTTTGTTGATCTTATTGTCGACTTCACTTTACTTTTCAACCACAACATATCATTACACCAAGCATATCGTATGATATCAAGCTTTCCTTGTTATTATTTGTGTCGACCTCATAAAGTAGTTTACTTTAAGTTACATGGTAGTAATATTTGTTTTATTGACAACCATCATTATGTTTTGTTAATAATACTATCAGACTTCAAGTGATTATATTCATTTGATTAGAGTTGGACTTCAAACACTATCAAGAGTTGTAAAAGGCAGTCAAAATCCTTGGCTTGAAAGGAAGTTAGGGCATTGTCATTTTGTTTTGATCTGAAGAGGTATCATAGCACCGCCATATTGAAATTATAGTTGCAAATTGAGCAAGCTTGTCATGGTATTCTGACCTGGTTTTCAGTTATGTTTGTCTTTGATGAGTGGAAAGAAAGATGGTGGTCTTCACTTGAGTTGGAAGCAAAGGTTTGGGAAGTTTTCATAAAGATCTTTAGGTATTTTCATTGCAGGTTAAACCCACCATGACAAAGGTAATATCTTTGCTTTGCTTTATTCTTTCAAAGGTAAATCTGGTGAATGAAAAAAAGAAGTTGGTATTGTTTTATTTTTGAAAAATTGGCTTCATTTCTAGTTTCAGTTTTTAAAAAAAAGAGGATCTTGAAGTTTTCATTAATGATAACTAATCCAAAACTACTTTTGAACCTGAGTTCAAACTCAAGGATTTTTCATTTCAATTACAAGGGTTTCATCCTTTTGTGCTCTATATAAACATGTCTTTAAGTCATTGTTTAGATGAGGAATGTATGAGGAAAGGGTGCTGTCATAATAGTGGTTTACAATTCCTGAGAGGAATGAATTTTAGCTGAAATCACATATTTTTAGAAAATATAATGATTTAAGCCCTAGCAAGTTCCATTTTAAGGATTCCAATTGAAGAGGGTTTGATCAAATCACCTTAGATCAAAACCCCTTCGATAGAACCTTGCTAGTTTTAAACCATACCTCTAAATGTGTCTCCTTTACACCTATCAAAATGCTGATAAAAAATCACTTTTGATTTAGCTTTTGGGGGATCAAATGAATTCATTTAAACTTTATTTCAAATGATTATGGTATTCCTCAGAACAAGCTATCCAATGAATATAATTTTAATATGTTTTGGTTTTGTTATGTATTTGTTTTTTAAGTTTTATTAAACATAGGTTTTTCATCGAAAATGAATTTCTTTGTTCTTCACATGTGGAAAAATAGAAGATTATCAAAAAAAATTGAAAAATATGAGTGCACCAGATATTGAAGTCCTTGATCCAACAAAAAATTAAATTAAATTTTGACATATACAAAAAAGTTACTGCTATAATGGTCGCTATGTCCGAATTGTAATTCATTTGACTTTGAAACTTGATTAAGGAAAAATATTCAATAAAAAACTATATAACCAAGTGGAAGCACTAGATATCAGAGTTACAAATCTAAATTTGAAAGAATTAGAATTTTATCCTCCATGGAAAAAAAGTTATGCGTTATACGATGTGCGTCACTTTTTAAAAATGTTGTTTTATGAAAAAAATCAATTTTCGTGGGAGATGGAAAAAGAAGTGAAATTTGATTCCAAAATTTTTTTTAAAAATATTTTTAGAATCTATAGACAAAATTTGATGAGACTCTAGTTTGCGCCAACTTCAAATTCCTCACAGTTTAGCCGTTATAGGTGCCCGAATGTGAAGATTTAGTTAAAAATAATAATTTCAGTGTCCAGTTTGGCCAAAAATCGTAAACCACTATTATGGGATCACCCGAAAATACAAAGCATTTTTTGGTTATATCATTGTTATATCTGCAATATTTGAGAAGAGGAAAGAGGGTTTTTATTGTGTAAAATATTTGGTTCTTATAACAGAGATATCATTCAGTTTTATGAGAAATTATTGTGGTACTGTTATAAGTAGTCCATATTGTAGTTGGAATCATTGAATATCCTTTATATTTTTGTATTCATTAATGATTTTGGGACTCCAAATAAAGTGCAATTGTAAATTCATTAGTGTTTACATTTTAGACAGTGACTTTGTGCATTGAGGGGTTGGTACTCCTATGAATTTGGTGCTTCAGAAAAGATGTTAAGTTGTTGCTCCACCATTGTTATAGAGTTGGTGCTCTTTGATTAATAAAAGGGAAATTTTAGTGAGTGGTTTTTTATACCCCAAGAGGGTTTTTCCACTCAAGAAATCCTTGTGTTATGTGATGTTATTTGTCTCTCATTATGTTTCATGTTAGCCCATTCATTCTATGGTTTGATACTTTTAGCGTGTTCAAAAGGTTCATATTTCAAAAGTTTTTCATGCAAAGTTAAAATTGTTCAAATATGATTTTAAAAAGCCTTTCGTTAAGCAAGTTAAATCTGCATTGGGAAAACTTGTAGTTTTGTTTCAAAATCATAAACAAGATTTTTCACACATTAATTGAGTAATATCATATGATGCTTTTAATATGAGTTAGTCAAGTTTCATGTCAATCTGATTTAAACTGTTAATTTTCACTTGCATAAACAAATCTGCCACATTGGGTTTAAATTAGTAAAATAATTCATTGTGCTTTCAAAGTCAAAAGTTAAGAAAAAAATTATATCAGTCTAATTCACTCCCCCTCTCAGAGTGAATCCACTTCCAAAAAGTGGTATCAAAGTGTATGGTCCTGCATTAGGTTTCATACCTACGATTGATTCTGGTATTGGAAGTCTATTTGGTTTAAGGACTTTTGGTGTTGTAGTGTTGTGTCTATTATGGAAAAAGGTAGAAGGAATAAGGGAAAAATAAATTCAAAGCAAAGCATTAACAATCAGGTTGTGTATGAACCTAGTGTAAGAAGTAATGAAGAAATGATCATTAACAACTCAAAAATGATATAGCATAATATGTATAGAATACCTCAATTTGAAGGTATCAACTTTAATTTATGGAAGCGTCGAATGGAAACTTATTTTTCCTCCTTAGGGTTTGATGTGTAGGCAATAGTAGAGAGAGGTTGCACTATATCTGTAACATCTCCCTCCACTCTTGAGGAAAAGATAGTTCTGGAATCCAATGTTAAGGCTCTAGATGTTATTTTCAATAGTCTACCAAATGACACTATTGCTAAAGTTATGCACTGTAGAGATGCAAAGAAAGTTTGGGACAGATTGATTGAAATATATCAAGATGGTGAGTTGCAAGAAGAGATATCTTTGAAAACTCAAGCAAGTTGTGATTCATCTGTAAGTGGTGATTGTGAAAATCATCATAGTTCTAAAGAAAATCTATTTGATTCTAAATCTCTAGATATTACAAATGAACAGTCAAGTGGCCAAGAAACAAATGAAGTAGATAAATTTTTGGATGAAGTAAATTTTGAACAAGAATTAGATGAGAAAAAAAGTGAGCTTGATTTGGAAGGTGAAATTTTGTGTGCTTTAGACACAATTAAACAACTTAGAAGAGAGAACCTTATTTTAAAGAGGAAAATTCAACAAGAAAAGGATATCAAAGATAAGGTATGTTCAGATCTTATAGAGCAAAAATCCAAGTTGAAGAAGCTAGAAAGATTGAGAAAGATTTTAGAGATCAACTTAAAGAAAAAGAACAATGCATAGAAAATATTGAGTTGCAAGTCGTTTTACTAAGGAACATTGGTAAAGAATCAAAAAAATTAAGTGATTAAAAAATCAATGAAAGTGGCTCCTTGTCTTTGGATAAAATTATTAGAACATAGAAGGCTCCAAGTGACAAAACTAGTATAGGCTTAGAGGAAGGGAAATGTTCTAAGACACTTAGTACAAAGAAAGATTTAAACTTTCATGCTACTAATTTTGAAACTATAGGAAACAAAAGAGGAAGGAATAGAACACAGAAGTTGTCAAGATCTCACTCTACCTGGCAAGGTATGCTGATGAAGTATAATTATTCTTTTTTAGGTTATTGTTACTCATGTTTTGAGTATGGCCACACAGCATCTGAATGTTTGCATAAAGTAAAGAAAATTGATAAGCAAAGGAACCATGATAATATCATGCATGCTTTGAATGTAGTCAATTAGGTCATATTGCAATAAATTGTGACAAGGGTGACACAAGATATTATAAGTCTTTGGTTGTATGTTATAGATGTAATGGTTTTGGTAATAAAGAATTTTTTTTAAGGAGTCAATGGGAGAAAGCATCTGGAAGCAACAAAGAGTTTGTAAGAGTTTGGAGAAAGAAACAAAAGCAATACAATAGGCTTGTGCTTGATGCACAAGACACACTGATGAATGCATAATTAGACCAAGAGGTCAAAGGGGAACAATGAATTTATGATCTTACAAACCCCTAGAAAAGATAATACCTTTGAGATTCAAGGTATAGAGTATTTGTAAAATGTCATAGGACAGTGGCATTATCTAATGCATAAGCTTGATATGTGAGTTAGGTGTCTAGGTAGAGTAAATACTTGTTTGCGCTTTGTCATAACAAGTAACATGGCAGTATAGAGATTTAATAATACTATGTAAAGGTTAAACAATTAAACTCTTTTGCATAGTGGATATGTACATTGGTGCATAGTGACCTGATATTCAAATAGACTCAAGACAGTGATCATGCAAGAAAACAACTATGCAATGTTTAGAGATGAGAGAATAGTGTATTATGTACACAATAAAACAAGGATAAATGAAATAGTCTTCAGAGTAGTTTTTTAACAGTTTATGTTTGTCTTGAATGTTGAACAGTTCATAGGTCATTCAAGTTGTTTGTTAAGTGATGGTTGACATAGTGATAGGGGGAAGATGATGAGCTTAGGATATGATCATAATTTGAGTATCATGATGTACTTTTAATATCTCTACTTTTACTGCTAATGGATGTTTTAACTCTTTTATTAAACACTATTTATCTAAAATGGGTAGTATCCTATAGCAATATATTCCTACATTCCTGCAGCCTAAACATCTCCATGTGTCTTATTAATTACCCTGTTTTGACTTCCCGAGCGACTGATATAATGCATATGGTTTTTGAATAATGGGATAGATTTAATATGTGATTAATGAATGGATCATGTTGTTTGCCACGAATGCTTTCTTTAGCCTCTGTCGCCTTGTGCATCGTAGGTTGTTGAAGTGAGCATGAATGAGTCAAGCGCAGCAAACTTCAGCTTTGCAATAAAGTCCATTTGCAGCACAGTGTCAAGGAAGTTGTTCCGACAAAGACTCTTTGTCTGGGTCGTTGGGAAGAAACTTAATGATCATTAATCTGGAAAGAGTGGAATGCTAAATTCTCTGGATCATGTTGAACAGATATGTTTTCATTTATGAGAAGTTTGTTCCTCGGTTTCAGGATTCATTTATGTCCACATCTTTCTTTGTTAAGTTAGGTAGTTTTTTTTCTGGTTTAAATAAGTGTTCCTCCTGCGTGAGTGAGCAAGAATAGCATGTAAGAGTTAGTATGATAATAAGAGGTAGAATATGTAAGAGTTAGTATTATGATAAAAGATAGAGTTTTGTGTTAGTTTTCATATGAGCAGAACAATGTATATCATTCTGATTTATGAATAAAAGCTGATGAAGTTCTGAGTTCAATCCTTGCATAATTAGTTGATGCTTGCTAAGGGGGCCCACTTAGTAAGTATCCGTAGTTAGTTAGTTAGTCGTTTATTTTCTGTTGATCATAAGTTAGATTTTTTTCTTGAAGTTTTAGTGCAAACCCAGTCTTATATTGTTCCCGCAGCATCAGGAATCCATCCATGTTTTTGTTCATGCAGCATAAGGCTAGTTCATAGTTTGTTTCTCAGTTATAGTTGTTATGGTTTCTACTTTGATTAAGTTTAGAAGGATTTGTATTACATTCCTATAGCATAAGTAGAATTCCTTTCATGAATTTATTTTTGGTAAATCATGACTGAAACTGGTTCTTAGTGCACATATAGTGTCGCTCCATTTCAAGTATGCATTCCTTGGTTTGACTAAGTAAATGAACGACCATAAGATGTTAGTTGATTGTTGGAATGTCCAATTCCTAGGTTAGGATTTGTCATGAATTTTATATCCTTTTGTGGGCGCGACTATTTTTGGCACCGTTGCGAGGGATGGTGTCAAGTAAGAACCTGTCATAAGTCATTGTTAGCAGTATTTTAGCCAGTTATTCAAGCATTTTTAAAATTCCTTTAATTCACCATTCATTCTATTGCATGCATAGAAGAAGAGACGCGCTGGGAAGATTCCTCCCTAACCTTCCATTCATTCATAACAATCTTGAACCAGCTTATAATCTATTTACGGAAGAAGGATACCAAGATACCAATCCATTTACTGAAAAATTGTTTATTGAATTACCATTTGACCCAGCTGATGAAGAACCAAAAGAAATCCATTTGCTTTGATACTCCATCAAGCAAATATGGCACAAAATCTACCTAATCAACCTCCTGCCTTTGAGTTCCCCATCATTGCTCAGCAAGATAATGATAACCTTAAAAATATTCCTTCTTCATTGCTTCCCAAGTTCTATGGACTAGTTACAGAGGACCCATAAACTTTCTTGTTTGAGTTTGATATCCTTTGTCGCAGCTATGATTACACTTCAAATGCTCACAGGCTGAAGTTGTTTCCTTCTACTTTAAAAGAAGGAGCTCTTAGATGGTTTGAGTTTGGGAATAGGTGTTTTTGATAGTTGGGCAGTCATGCAAACAAAATTTCTTGAGAAATACAAGGAATATTGTAAGAGTGGTAGTAAGGGAGATGATATATTCAGAATTCAACAAAAGAAGGATGAAAGTCTGGAAGACTATATCTCAAGATTCTTGTTTTAGCTGAAAAAGAATTCAGATCATACTCTCAATGAAGAATCTCATAAACTACTTTTTCTAAGGGGAATCAGTGATACCTGTATAGATGCTCTGGACCTGATGGGAGAAGGTGATATAACTCAACTGCCTTTGGATGATATCAAGAATATATGTCTCAACTACTCTCAAGCAATTGTTAAGAAGGGTAGAGGTCATCAAGCCACAATGGGAAAGTCCTCTACTATTGGAGTTTCATGGATAGAAATCACAAATTTGCTATCTGATTTCAAGTAGGATATCATAAACAAAAAGGCTACATAGTTGGATACTATACAAGCTCGAAAGAAACATGAGGAAGCTGAAGCAATCTTGGCTGAGTTTTGTCCACATTGCAAATAGAAGAAACATGACTGCAGATGCAAGATGGTGGCTAACCTGGAGGCTAAGCAGTTACCTACTGACTTTAAGGTGGTAGAAACTGATGATGACCAAGTATTCTTCGTCGCAAAAAGGTGACCATTGGCTCAAAAACAAGGTATGCCTCAAGATCCTTTGAATTTTGGTAATCCTTATTCTAATTACAATAACCAGTGGCAACCTAAATATGGCCCATCACCACCTTGGAATACGTCTCAACCTCACTGGTCTAGCTATCAGAGTCCTCAATGGAAATCTCCTCAAGGAGGTTGGCAACAACCACAAGGACAATAGACTCCACCCCCAGGTGGTAGCAGAACCCTCAGTGGAGAAGTCCACAGCAATGGCAGAACCAATCCCCTGCCTTCCTGTAGCCTCAACAACCACAACCTCCGGCTCTCATGCCACCTCCTGCATCACCTACAGCAAATATTGGCCCTCCAAAATAAATGCCTATGCCTGCTCAACCATTGCCAAATCCTAACAATAAGCAGCAGCAACAACAACAGCCTATGTATTTTGCAGAAGCCAATCAGTATCCCGCTTATGCCCTGAATGTTCATGATATCTATCTTAGATCTGGAAACACTCTCCCTGCTCCACACCTGCCTATCATTACAGAGATTCCAAAATCTGCCTCTGAAAAATAGACTGATCCTATAGAACATATACCTGTGTCAAATATTGTCTCTAAGGAGTCTATCCTACAACATCAGGCTAAACTATCTTTTCCGCAAAGATTGCAAATCACTACATCAAATTCTATGAAGGAGCCTACCTTTGATATTTTGGATCAGTTAAATAATGTACACATTCAAATCCCCCTCTTTCAAGCCATTAAAGATGTCCCAATTTATGGAAAAGCCATTAAAGAGGCATGTTTAAAGAAACCAGGAAAAAAGAAAAAGGATCCCCAAACTATCCATGCTCTAAGACAATTAGCAAATATTATGTTGGGGAAGATAGTCATTTCAAAATATACTGACCTTGCGAGTCCTGTGGTGCAAATAAATATTAATGGCCAGATAGTAAAGAATGTTTTGATTGACCTTGGTGCAACCATTAATGTAATGGCCAAGAATACAATGGAGTATTTGAATATCCTAAACATTCGGTCTACACCTACCATCCTGTAGCTTGCTAATAGTTCCACAATAAAGCCTGATGGAATGGTAGAAAATGTTATTGTCATCCTTGAGTCTTGGGAATACCCAATAGACTTCACCATATTGTCCACTAAGGAAACTTTGGGAGGATATCCTATTATCCTAGGTAGACCATGGTTAGCTACCACTGATGCTTTTATAGGATGTCATTCAAGAGACATGACAATTTCTTATGGTCAGTCAAGAAAGAAATTAGCTTTATATCCACTTGCCCAGCCTCAGCCAGATTTGTCTCAACCAATTTGGCTGGATTTGGGAGAGGAAACTGAAGAAGTCAAATCATTGGATTAGCTAATGATGTTGCAAACTAATCCATTTTCCCAGCTTCAAAGTGAGGATGACTTGCTTTTACACATTCTGTAGTCCAACCCTGATCCGAGTAGCCCATCTGTTGTAGATAGCAGTCTTTAGTAGTGTTTCCTGCAGTAACTGAATTCTGAAAGCTTGTCACCTGAATCTCCTATAGTTTATCATAACTTGCTTCCACATGAAATACAGACACCACCTTTATTAGCAACCTCCATGAATGATCTTACCAAGCAAATAGAAGTGTCTTCAGGCTGCTGTCTAAACATCAATAATAAGTTGCCTCAATCTCAACAAACTACCCTTGTTGTGATGATGCAAGATCAACACAAAGATTTTGCATGGGACTATGGGGATACGAAGGGAATAGATCCTTAGATCTATACTCATAGGATCTATATTAAGGAAGATTGTTCACCTGTTAGGTAGCCTCAAAGAAGGATAAATCCAACACTTAGGGAAATAGTTAAAATAGAGCTTCAAAAATTGCTTGACGTTGGTTTCATTTACCCAATTTCAGATAGTCAATGGGTATCTCCATTGGTGATTGTCCCTAAAAAATGTGGAAAATGGAGAGTTTGTGTAGATTAAAGGGAGCTGAACATAGCAACTAAAAAGGATCATTTTCCACTACCATTTGTTGACCAAGTACTAGACTCATTATCTGGGAAAAAGTATTTCTCCTTTTTGGATGGATATAGTGGCTATAAACAAATTAGAATCACCCCTGAAGATCAAGACAAAACAACTTTTACTAGTCCATGGGGTACTTTTGCTTACTCTGTTTTACCTTTTGGACTATGTAATGCACATGCAACATTTCAAAGGGAAGTGATAAAAAATTTTGCTGACATTTCTCATGATTCTATGGAGATCTACATGGATGACTTCACTACTTATGGAGTTACTTATGACAAAGCATTAGCCAATTTGGAAAAAGTGTTGAAAAGATGTCAGGAGCAAAATTTTTCTTTGAATAGTGAGAAATGCTTTATGATGATGCAAGAGGGAATTGTTTTAGGCCATCATGTCTCTCAAGCAGGAATTCAGGTTGATCCTACAAAATAGAAGTTATTCTAACTTTTCCAACACCTATGAAACAAAAGGATGTTAGAAGCTTCCTAAGACATGTTGGATATTATAGAAGATTCATCAAAGATTTCAGCAAGATAGCCAGTCCACTATATACCTTATTGACTAAGGATTCTTAATTTACTTGGACTGAGGCCTATGACAAGTCTTTCCTGCAGCTTAAGAACCTACTTACTCAGGCACCTGTTCTTTAAGGACCGAAGTGGAGTCTTCCCTTTCATATACACACAGATGCTTATGATTATGCTATAGGGGTAGTTTTAGGACAGAAAGAGAATTCCATTGAGCATGCCATATATTTCATTAGCAAAAACCTTCAAGGCCCTGAATTAAACTATACTATCACAGTGAAAGAATTGCTAGCAGTAGTGTATGCCCTGAACAAGTTTCGACATTATATCACTGGTTACAAAATATTTGTTCATACAGATCATGCATTAATAAGGTACCTCATGAATAAGCCTGCCATATTTGGCAGATTAGCAAGATGGCTCCTATTGTTGCAAGAATTTCTCCTATTGTTGCAAGAATTTGATATCACAGTTATTGATAAGACATACCAAGCTAATGTGGTGGCTGATTTCTTATCAAGACTTCAAACACCTACACCTGACATTCCTGAGGTAATTGATAATAGCTTCCTTGATGAACATCTATTTTTTATTGCTGCTCAAACCCCATGGTATGTAGATATTGCAAATTATTTAGCAGCCAACAGAATTCTAGCACACTTCTCACCAAAGGAAAGGCAATTGCTGGTTGAGAAAAGTTTTAACTTTTCATGGATTGTAGACTATTTATTTTATACAGGACCTGACCAAGTCATGAGAAGATGTGTGAGGGAAGATGAGACCTATGACATTTTGCATGCCTATCATGATGAGCCATGTGGAGGGAACTTTGTAGCTAAGAGAATAGCTATGAAAGTGCTTAATACATGATACTATTGGCCTACACTACACAAAGATGTAGTAGCCTACACCAGGAAATGTGAAAGATGTCAACGCATGGGGAGACCAACAAGGTTTGATGAAATGCCCCTACATCCACAAGTGGTAGTCAGTCCATTTGAAAAATGGGGCATGGATTTTGTTGGGCCTATTGATCCTCCATCGAATGGGAAATCATACATTTTGGTGTGTATTGATTATGTAACCAAGTGGGTGGAAGTGAAAGCAATGACACATGCCCATGACAATAAAGTTGCTGAGTTCATGTATGAGCAGATTTTTATAAGGTTTGGAGTCCCAAGGGAACTTGTTACTGATCAAGGAGCTCAATTTACATCCAACTTAATCACTGCATTGATGAATGATTACAAGATCAGGCACAGAAAGTCTAGCCCCTATCACCCTCAAGCCAATGGTCAGGTAGAGGTTACCAATAGAGAAATTGAGGCAATCCTTACAAAGACAATCCAATTACACAAGAAGGATTGGAGCAGTTGTCTTCCTAAAGTAGTCTGGGCCTATAGGACAATATGGAAAACAACTACAGGGTTTACTCCTTTTGAGTTACTCTATGGTAAGACTACCATGTTGCTAATTGAATTTGAATATAAGACCTTAAGAACTACTCTCCAGCTTAACATTGATATTTTTGAGGCTCAAAAGGAATGCCTCCTGCAGCTAAATGCATTGGATGAGTTAAAAAAAGCTGCCCTATAGCATACTGAAACTATCCAACAGCAAAGAAAGAAATGGCATGACAGTCATATTTGAACTAAGCAATTCTCTGCCGGTGATTAGTGTTTCTCTATGACTCCAGGTACAAAGAAAATCAAGGTAAACTAACCACATGATGGCTGCATCCTTATGAAATAGAAAATGTGTTTGATAATGGCTCAGTGCAGTTGGCTACAATAGACCCATTTTTATTTAAGCTACTGGTTAATGGACACCGTCTTCAGTTGTATTATAAGCCGACATCTAAAGATGAGTTTCTGCAGCAGTTTGTTTCAAATATGGCCACTGATCTTCCTGCAGCGAAAGGCTTCAGTCTTTCTCCTATAGCATCTCTTTAAATTCCACATTGCATGCACATAATAAAGGTTTCTTTTTAAGGACGCCACATTCTCCATTTTCCATCCATCACCACCATTCATTATCTTTTCTTCCACGTCATCCATCCTGTTGTACCACCTCATTCATGGTTTCTATTCCAACCATCATTTCATGGTGCGCTGTGATTTTTCCAACACATACAAGCATTAATTGAAAGGTACGCGATATATTCTCTTAATCACATTATTTATTTATTTCATTTATTCAACAACTACTATGTGCATATCAGTCTTTATCGGCCATGCTCCACCTGTCATTTCGCCCATGTGTGGACACATGTCAACTTTTTAAGTAGGGGGTGGGATAATCCATTGCAAACCTTTTCTTATGTCGCTGTCACAACTAATAAGATATTTTTATTCTTCTTGTACTTTCCAAATATGGCTGTGTGTTTTATCCAAACAACATTAACTACTTGATATGAGTAGTTCCTAATAATCATTACATGCAATTATCTTTTGAGTCATTCTTGGAAAAGAAGAGACAGTGACGGAAGAACTGAAAGAAGCAAACAGAAGCATAATAGAGCAGAAATTTTTTTGAAAAGGTTTGAGTTTGTGAAATCTCAACAGAGGTGATTTGCGAATATGGGTGGTCAATTAGTAAGACATGAGTCTGTAGCTCATGAGCTCTTAACAAAAAATCCTCAAACAGTGCAAGCATTCAGTAATTGTGGTTGGCTAAACTATTTTCTGAGGTTAGATTCTTTCAATGAGGAAGCTGCTGGTGAATTTTTAAGAACTCTATCAGAAGAGGTTCGAATTATTGTTTCCAATAATATTTCAACCTCTGGTTTTAATGTGGCCACTTTATCCCTATCAAGCTACAAATGTTAATAAGGATACAAAAAGCCTCAAATATGAGAGATGGAAAAATTTCAAAGGTTTCTATTATAAATTTGGGACTGTGCCAAAAAGCCATACTGCTCCTATGGATTTCAAGGAAACAACCAGGAAGCTTAATGCTGGTGGACCATCATTAGGTTAAGTAGGGGGCAGATGATGAGCTCAGGATATGCTCATAATTTGAGTATTATGATGTACTTTTAATATCTCTACTTTTACTGCTAATTGATGTTTTAACTCTTTTATTAAAGACTCTTTATCTAAAATGGGTAGTATCCTATAGCAATATATTCCTACATTCCTCCAGCCTAAACATCTCCATGTGTCTTATTAATTACCCTGTTTTGACTTCCTGAGTGACTAATATAATGCATATGGTTTTTGAATAATGGGATAGATTTAATATGTGATTAATGAATGGATCGTGTTGTTTGCCACAAATGCTTTCTTTCACCTCTATCACCTTGTGCATCGTAGGTTGTTGAAGGGAGCATGAACGAGTCAAGCGCAGTAGACTTCGGCTTTGCAGTAAAGTCCATTTGCAACATGGTGTCGAGGAAGTTGTTCCAGTGAAGACTCTCTGTCTAGGTCGTTGGGAAGAAACTTAATGATCATTAATCTAGAAAGAGTGGAATGCTAAATTCTCTGGATCATGTTGAACGGATATGTTTTCATTTATGAAAAGTTTGTTCCTCAGTTTGAGGATTCATTTATGTCCACGTCTTTCTTTGTTAAGCTATTTAGTTAGTTTTTTTTCTGGTTTAAATAAGTGTTCCTCCTGCGTGAGTGAGCAAGCATAACATGTAAGAGTTAGTATGATAATAAGAGGCAGAATATGTAAGAGTTAGTATTATGATAAAAGATAGAGTTTTGTGTTAGTTTTCATATGAGCAGAACATTGTATATCATTCTAAGTTATGAATAAAGGCTGATGAAGTTCTGAGTTCAATCCTTGCATAATTAGTTGATGCTTGCTAAGGGGGGCCACTTAGTAAGTATCTGTAGTTAGTTAGTTAGTCATTTATTTTCTGTTGATCACAAGTTAGATAATTTTGTTCTTGAAGTTTCAGTGCAAACCCAGTCTTATATTGTTCCTGCAGCATCGGGAATCCATCCCTGTGTTTGTTCCTACAGCATAAGGCAAGTTCATAGTTTGTTTCTCAGTTATAGTTGTTATGGTTTCTACTTTGATTAAGTTTAGAAGGCTTTGCATTACATTCCTGTAGCATAATTAGAATTCCTTTCACGCATTTATTTCTGGTAAATCATGACTGAAACCGGTTCTTAGTGCACATACAGTGTCGGTCCATTTCAAGTATGCATTCCCTGGTTTGACAAAGTAAATGAATGACCATAAGAAGATGTTAGTCACCTGCTGGAATGTCCAATTCCTAGGTTAGGATTTGTCGTGACTTTTATATCCTTTTGTGGGTGTGACTAGTTAGAAAATATGTAATGATGTTTGACAGTTTGAAAGTGTACTACTGTGATATATCATTTACTTGTCACTTGTTTGGACTGTGCAATGAGCGGGGTATTGATGTCATTCTCATTTTACTCAAAGAGTCAATATATCACAGTGAAACTTTGATGTTGGAAACAAATGTTTTGTAAGATGCTTGATATCAGTTCTAGGTGTCAGACTAGTAGTAGGGTCAATTGATACTATCTATAGAAGTTTTTTTTTATTAGTTTAAGTTTGATGGAGAATTGCACAAGTTTTCTTTGCTATCATGAATCATAAGGTGAAGATTATTGTTGCAGTATCATGGTAACAAAGTTCTACATTTTTGCATTCTTATTTTGGAAAGTCCCTCTTTTGGAATTTCATTTGTAAAGAATTAGGGGGAGCTTCATATTGTAATTGATAAGGTGCATTCAATGATATTCTATTTATCCTTAGAATTAATACAAGGAGATATATACAACAACGTTACTTGCATATAAAGAGGGGAGGAAATATGAAACATGGCTTTGTTTTTCTAGTATTGGTACATAGGGATAGTGGACTTTTATTTGATTTTTTGGATATGGCTCTTTGGAAAATTGCTTGGTTAGTGGGAGTAGAGAGGAAGAGCTCTTCATGCTTATATTCATGCTATAGTTTAGTTTTTTTGGCATTAATAATTGTTTCATTGTATTATTTTGATTGACAAATTGATAGTAGACTTGGTTGTGTTGGACAATATGTTTGGATCATGACCATAGTATGATGTCAAATATGCTTTCAAGCTTGTTTTTTTATGTAACAATGAACAATTCCTATTCATATTCTTGGACAATGTGAAGTAAATTCAACTAGTTAGAAAGTCTTATTTGCTTATGTGCTCAGTGTTATTTCAATATGGAGTGAGCTGTTTGGTGATCAATGAATTACCATATCATGTCATTATCTATCTTGCACTCTAAATATGAGTGACAATGAGTATGCCAATATAAGGGGAAGTGAAAGCCTTAAAGGCCAAAATAGTTTTTAGCAAGTCTCTTCATACATTTAGGATCTTATAGAACAACAGGTTACTAATCAGTCAGTTATATTTATGATGTGTTGTTTTAATCTTGTTAGGACTGATTATTTTGATAGAAGACAAGATCTATTCCAATTGGTTCATATACATATTTGAATCTAAAGAATTCTTTGAAAAGATTAGATCTAGGTTGGGATTTGTTTCTCAATCATTGGTTTAGCAGGAGCTTTTCATCTCTCTGAGCATCTTCTTGCTACTTCACATGGTTTTATTTGTTGCTTCCTACATATATTTGCAGTTGTTTCAGTTCAGTTCAGTGGTATTTTTTTGTTCACCCTTTGTCCTTGTGACAAAAAGGGGGAGAAATATCAGCATTTAACATTTTGATGGTGATGGTGATTTGATACTTTGGCACTTGGCACTTTGTTTGAGATGGCTCATTTTTTTCCATCAAGGACAAAAGGGGAGTTTGTTGAACTTCTCTTTTGTTATTTTTCCTTGATGTCAACATTGTGTTTTCATTTGGCATCTTGGTGATTGATATTGACATATGACATTGGCATTATTGTTTGGCACTCTTGGTTTTGGCATTTAGTTTCACACTTAGATTTGCAACACTGTGATGTTTGTTTACATTCAGATTTGATATCTTGTGGTACTAATGTTTGGAGCTTCATGTGTAGACAATAATTTCACTTGGTTCTATGGTGAATTTAGTTCTAAATTGGCACATACAAGTTATGACATTGCGGTGGGAAGGTATATCTTGTTTCAGTTTATATGTTTTCATCTTGACACTACAGGTGTATACATTTTTATTATCCTTTGCATGGCATTCAAATTAGTTTCATAGTACATTGGGTTGGATATGTTCACCATGCATATGATAGTACTTATTTATTTCTTGGTGACTACATTATATGGCAAAGGTTATTGTTTCATTAACTCATTTGTGTAGACTCAGGGTTCTTTGATATGCATATTGGTCATTACATTTGTTGGTGAGCTTCACCGCTATAACATTTTGGTAGAATTTCTTACCACACTCTTGTGCTTGGGATTCTTTTTACATTATTTACACTAATTGCACTTTGTGTGTGGGATGTTACACTTTAAAGTGTTTTGGAACTCCATTAGTTGCCATCGATGGTATTATTATTAGGTTTATATTACACAATGCATAACACCTTTCACTTATGTCGACCCTCAATATTGTTAATTAGGCTCTTCACAAGTGGTTTATACATTGTTTAATTTCCTAGTCGGGCTCACCATGATACAATAGTCATAAAATTTGGTTATATTGTTTGTTTCATTGGACTTTATTTGTGAAGCCATTTAGTGGCTATCGACTATCATTCTTTCTTTGATCTTATTGTCGACTTCACTTTACTTGTCGACCACAACATATCATTACACCGAGCATATCGTATGATATCACGTTGGGATTATTTGTTTCGACCTCATAAAGCAGTTGACTTTTAGTTACATGGCATTGAAAACCATCATTATGTTTTGTTAATAATACTGTCAAGCTTCAAGTGATTATAGTCATTTGATTAGAGATTATCAAGAGTTGTAAAAGGTAGCCGAAATCCTTGGCTCGAAAGGAAGTTAGGGAATTGTCATTTTGTTTTGATCTGAAGAGGTATCACAACACCGCCATATTGAAATTACAGTTACAGATTGAGAAAGCTTCATGTGGTATTATGACCTAGTTTTTAGTTATGTTGGTCTTTGATGAGTGGCAAGAAAGATGGTGGTCTTCACTTGAACTAGAAGTGGAGGTTTGGGAAGTTTTCATAAAGATCTTCAGGGATTTGCTTTGTAGGTTAAATCCACCATGAAAAAGGCAATATCTTTGCTTTGCTTTGTTCTTTCAAAGGTAAATCTGGTGAATGAAAAAAATAAGTTGGTATTGTTTCAGTTTTGAACAATTGGCTTCATTTTTTGTTGCAGTTTTTAAAAAAAAAGAGGATCTTGAAGTGTTCATTAATGATAACTAATCTGAAAAAACTTTTGAACTCAAGGATTTTTCATTTTAGTTACAAGGGTTTCATCCTTTTGTAGTCTATATAAACATGGCTTTAAGTCATTGTTTAGATGAGGAATGTATGAGGAAAATGTAGAGCATTTTTTGGTTATATCATTGTTATATCTGTAATATTTGAGAAGAGGAAAGAGGGTTTTTATTGTGTAAACTTGGGTTCTTATAACAAAATATTATTCAATTTTATGAGAAACTATTGTGCTACTATTATAAACAATCCATATTGTAGTTGGAATCATTAAATATCCTTTATATTTTTTTATTCAAAAATGATCTTGGGACTGCAAATAAAGTGCAGTTGTAAAGTCATTGGTGTTTACATTAAATTAGATAGTGACTTTGTGCATTGAGGGGTTGGTGCTCCTATGAAGTTGGTGCTTCAGAAAAGGTGTTAAGTTGTTGCTCCACCATGTTTACAGAGTTGGTGCTCTTTGATTAATAAAAGGAAAATTTTAGCGAGTGGTTTTTTATACCCCAAGAGGGTTTTTCCACTAAGGAAATCTTTGTGTTATGTGATGTTATTTGTCTCTCATTTTGTTTCATGTTAATTTCATAATTCATTCTATGCTATAATACTTTTATTGTGTTCAAAAGGTTCATATTTCAAAATTTTGTCATGCAAAGTTAAAATTGTTCAAATCTGATTTTAAAAAGCCTTTTGTTAAGCAAGTTAAATCTGCATTGGGCAAAGTTGTATTTCTGTTTCAAAAGCATAAACAAGATTGTTCACACATTAATTGAGCATTATCATATGATGCTTTTAATATGAGTTAGTCAAATTTCATGTCAATCTAATTTAAAGTGTTAATGTTCACTTGCATAAACAAATCTGCCACATTGGGTTTAAATTAGTAAAAAGTTTCATTGTGCTTTCAAAGTCAAAAGATTAAAAAAAATTATATCACTCTAATTCACCCCCCCTCTTAGAGTGAATCCACTTCCAGCAGAGGACTCCTATCCGGATGTGATGCATATTTTTTTGTAATTTTTTTCCATGTAAATAATTAATTATGAATTTTTTATTACAAATTTTTAAAAATATAAAAAATCATATGTTTGACCACCTAACTTGGTCAAAACTTCATGAAATTCATTTTTTTCTTTTTAATCCTATAGTATGTGAAGCATAGAATGTGATGCATGTTTTGGATTCAAAAAATGTGATACTGTTTGATAGCTATAGATGTTTTTCAATCAACCTATCAATCAAGACTTTAGTCATAATTTAAATAGAAAATGAATAATAATTATTTATTAAATTCAAAGTAAAGACTAATTCATATTGGTGGAAAGTTGAGAATCTCCTTTAAGAACCCTTTTCGTTTCATCAATTTTGGGTTAAAAAAAGTCATTAGATACATACCCTACACATACCCATCATATTGCCACTTTTTGGCCCATCACGATCCTGTGCATACCCAAGAATCCATTAGGTTTGGGGCTCTAAAACCTCTATATAGCAATGATCATTATCCCCCATGAAATTCACATCATTCTCATACATCTAGACTAGATCAAAGGGTGTCCTCTCTACATCTCAACTTGCAGATTCTTGGAAAATCCTGAATAGAAGGTAGTATATGCTTGGTTGTCTTGGAAACCTTTTATATTTTTCTTGATCTATGTTTCTATCAGAGTGAATGTATCCCATATTTCACCCTTAAATCCAATAAATTCAGTCACAAAAAAGAAAGTGAGGTAAATGCTCAATGAACCAAACATGAAAATGTAACCAATTTCATTTATCCTCTTCAAGTTTTCCTTTAGATGCTCCCTCAATATTTCACATAGGTCAAGATTTGTACACCAGTTTCCTTTTTCCTCTTCAACTTTTCCATTAGCTTCTCACTGAATACCTCACATAGGTAAAACTTTGTACATTCCGTCACCATTTGATGGGTAGAATGGATTGTGGTGGTGGTGGTAGGCCCTTCCCTATTTGTAAAATAAATCTTGTGTCCAAACCCCATAAAGACATACTAGACACTAGGATTAACAATATCCTTTACAGTTAGGGTTCTCTTATCAAATTTATCTCTAGTAAGTTCCATAACTATTTAATTCTTTATTGATTTCAATATTGGGACTGGTTCGAAGACATAGAGACTAGTAACTACACTAATTACTTATTTTGTGATCATGTAGGGCTTATCTAACTAAATGAACTCTTCATGAATATGGCTCAGGATTATTCTTACCCCTTCTTTGCTACCATAGAAGTCTAGAAAATATTTCTAGATGTCTAACCATTTTGCAATAGCATTTGCATATTTCAACTTATACACACCATTCTCATTCAAAAATTCATGTCAAACCACTTCAATAATGAAGTATAATCAATTTCATTCAATGAGGCATGGATGTAAGTTCTTACAACTTAAGAATACACAACTATTGTAGGAACCTTAAAAAATGCACCATCTTTGTCAACCTCGATCACCTTCAATAAAAACTATTTGTATTTAGGTTTGTGTTTCTCCATAACATCAATTTTAATTAAGTTGTGAATATTGATTTTTGATGCAGGGGCGTCATCTCCATAAATTTTTGTTTAGCATATTTGGTTTTTTTTGTCTTTTGGCTTGTCTCTTTGTGACAAGTGGTAGCTTATGTTAGGCAGTGGACTTACTTGATTTCTTATCGAGCCTTCTTTGTTTTGGGAGGACATGTGAGCTTAGTTAGAAGCATTGTCCCTTTTTTTTGTGAATTGATGCATGTTGATGAGATTTGGTTATTGAAAAACAAAATCAAACCAAGAAAATACTCTTCTCTTGGATGCAAAGATCAATAGTCTTGAAGGATAGTTAAACTATGCAAAATAACTAAGGAAAAGATCGATGGTTTTGTGAAAAAAATGCTCCATGATCAACCATCATTTTGGGGGAACGCTTAATTAAAATAAGTTGAGCTAGTGGATGGTTTCAGCCTGAGTAGGAGGGGTTCACAGGCTGCTAGGGAGGAAAAGATAGGGTATAGAAGAAAATCAGAGAGAAAGGATCGATTGGGTTCGGTCGTGGTTTGACCACAATGGTGATTGGTTATTTGGGCACTATCTAGATAAATATTAACTTTGGTTCTTTTGTATTTTTTTGTGATGTTACAAACTTGTACTCTTATAGATTGGAGTAAAGAGAGAAATTTTAATCTCTAATACTTTATTTTATCATAGTCATTCTATTCATAATTCTTTAAATATTACATTGTTGGTTGAATTTTTTACTAGTACATAGAAGCCTAAAATTATCTAAAGAGTATCCAACTCCTATAGTCATGAATCCTCAAGATGAATGGCCAACTTAACAAGTAAAGGACTCTAGGGTCTTTACTCCTTCACTTTAGGTTATGTGGGACCTAAGAGGGTGTTCCTTATTGTGTTCATTGTGATTTACTTGACAGTGAACACTTCTATGCACATATTAGCTCCTCCTAATTGCAAATAAATGTAACTCACTAAAGATCTGGTAGACCTTTGAGTAAGTAATTATATACTTGCTAGGGACAAAGAGATATTTCACAAACATGCTTCATAATTGGAAGATTTTAAAAGAGTTTTGTTCTTAGTTTGAATCCACAGCCAATTATATCACTTTTTCATTAAATTGCAAGAAATCTTAATGACTAGATGAGTGTTTCATCAATTGGGCATACGGGGTCAAAGATGCAATAACCAATAATACAAAAATTAATTAATTCTAATAATGATGGACTATTTTCACAATGCCTTGCAATTTGAAAACTCACAACATCTAAAACCTTACTTCTTATAAGATCCTATGCAAATTTCCACAAATCTGTGACCTTATTTAAGCATTTAATTAACCCTTTGAGTTAAATTAGAAATGGGGACACACATTCAATTGAACATTTGAAGATAAACAATAATATCCTTGATATTTCCATTAATGACTTACAAAAAATTGCAATAGGAGAGTAAGCATCTCAGAGATAAGATTTTTTTTTATATCAGTAATTCATACAAAACTAATTTAGGACTGCTACATATAAGACTTAATCCCAAGATGACTCTCCTATTCCATTCATTATCATTCTACAATATATTCTTTTTGTACCTAATTTCTACCTAGACCGTGTATTAGACTGAAAATTGAACCCTTGTAATGAGCCCTGATATCCCTTTTATAGGCTAAGGGAGCAACAAGCATTGGGCTCATTATAGTTACATTTCAAATGTATTTCATTTCATTCCACATTTTAATTTTGTTCCAAAAATTCCCCTAATGGTTGCTTACAATCATTTGTTGAACTGGGGAAGCAAATTTCACTTACATTTCACCAAAAAGGAACCATCCAATGTTTCCAAAAGTTATCCTTAGTTGCCAACAAACTTTTCATTCCAAATTAGTGTAAAAGAAAAAACAATCAACATACCTAGAGAATGCAAACATCCACTGCAACAATATCACTATCACCACAAAAAACTTAAAACCCAAACACCATCTTTCTTAATTAGAACTAGAACTAGCACAAGAACCAGAGCCATGATACACACACCCACTGCACGTCTTTGTAGGAAGTAGGGAAGAGACCTCCACTCATTCATCATCTTTATCCTTTCTATCCATTGGGTAATCATGCTCACTCAGAGTCTTCACAGAAACTAGGGAAACTACTCACTTCCTCCCCTAGGGTTACCAATTGATTCAAGAGCATAAGATGTCTTTGGTAGTCAGAATCAATTTTAGTTTCACTATCATAAGGACTATCATTGATAGCAATGGTAAAAAAATTTCTTCCATAAGAAGCTCAGACATATCTAATCTTCCTTTGCATTCCCCTCACAAAACCTGTAAACTCTTTTCCTTTTTCCTCCATCACTTTTGTGGTTACAACGCATCTTCTAAATCTATGGCTACATCTGGTACGGACTAATGTAGCCTTCTCACTCTAGGACTCCTCCTTCCCCTTATATTTTAGAGTTACAATAGATACAAGCATGTTATACTTATTCTCTGGGACATCATCATGAGATTTATGTACATGAAATCTTGGGGACCTTTGCACTACTAACACAAAAGTAGTTGGCTTGCTCATCTTCTCCAAAAATGCAGCTTCATGAACAAAACTCACACTTATGGATTCAAAAATTCACACTCTCAATTGTAATAGTGAAAACAAAGGCCATCAACCTTCATTTAATAGGAAAATTAGGCATGCTAATCATCAATTTTTGATGAATATTGCATGAGCGAGCAAGAAATCAACCACTGGCGTCCACATCTCTTCGGTTAATTAGCCAAGTACATGAAAATTCATGTATTATTCTCAATGATGATAGGAAATTAATTCCTCACATGCACCAAGATCAAATTGATCAGTCCTATAGAACACACATCGTTAATTCACACTCCTTGTAGAGTAAAAAAGACTATCATGTGCCTATTTCTGATTTTGAATATCAGTCGTTGATTTTTGAATGAGATGGAAAATTGAGCAGCTCGGATTAAGTCAAACCGTGTTTGAAATCTCGAGACCATGGCTTGCCAACTTTTGGCCAATGAAAATTTGTTGACTAGGAACCATGTCAATTTTTCCATAGACTATACCACACTCTGTATGATAGCTGAAGAATCCATGCATCCATCAATCATGTACCTCACAACCTTCTAGTGAGCATTAATTAAAATGTCGTGAGGTGTGCGATGGATGGCTACGATCTAGCTTTCACTTTGCATAATAGCCATTGATCTCTAAATCATCAATCATTGGGCACTTGGAAAAGGGTTGGGTCCCACCATGGCAAGGACATGCATCAATCCATCATGTACCTCAGACAACTTCTTATGACCAATATTTAATGACTGTGTGGTGTATGATCAATGGCCCAGATCTAGTTTTCAAATCCAACGGGTAGGATTTTTGCACATGCTAGAAGTTAGTCTTAAAACAAGGCCACAACTAGGCTAACAACAATTAGCCCCTTGAGAAAAATGAATTGAAATTAAGTCTTCTGAAGGTGAGATATTTAGCCAAAATTTATAAGTATTTGGCATAGGACAATGCACAGGGTGACAATCTTTCCTAGACTGAAGGGGCTAGTAAATATATGCAACCAAAGGCTCAAGTGATTACTAATTCGACCAGTAACCAACTAAAATAGGTCAATGTAAAATTCAAACACCAAAGGGTTCTAAGATAGAACATTATCAAAGAGGGGTCACAGACCAAAACCTTAACCCCATCCTTGGACATAAAGCTTGGAAATCATGGTCCAAGTCATTATTTTCTCTTAATTTTTCAAGGATTTTGGAGGCTCTATCAGTGGCTCATTCTTAGGGATGTATACCCCCATTGGTATAGAGAGAATATAGATCTTAGGTTAAAGAAAATTAGGAAAGAAGCACAAAAACCCATGAGCTTGCCCAGACAAGGCAAGCAGTCACAACCAAAAAGAAAGATGCCAAACCTTTGTACATTGTTTACAAAACTATACAATTCACATTATCTCCTTAGAAGCCTCTTATTCAATTGGCTTCAATCCTCAAATTGGAGGCCCATGGCCCCCAAGAACTTAGGACTAATTCTTTGCTATGTCAAAAACTTTGTCTTGTTCTACTTGTAATGAATCAACATGTGTATTATGCATTTCTGAACAACTGGCATCATCATGATTGACACCATCAATCCCACTTGTTTTAATGTTGTCCCGTTCACTAACTTGTTCCACCATAGGCTCATCAAATTGAACTAGGAAAGTAATACATTCATACTCCACTTGACCATGAGTGTGGACACCGCATTTAATTTTCACATCAAACTGAAATCATTCATAAACACTTTGGTGCATATTAGGTCAGCAATCACCTAATGTATCAAAGAGAAATGATACAGATTCAATAGTACCTTCATTCTACTCTACATAGGTGTGATCCTCATTGGATGAGAACAAGTATATAATTAAGGTAAGAAGATGAGGGGCATCAACAAAGAATTCAACTACACATTCATACTGATTAACATCATACTTCATGCTATCTACATCCTTAAGCTACTCTTCACATAGATCAAACAATCCTGCAATATTAATACAATTTGAAGGTTCATCAAATATTTTATCTTCGTCAACATGCAACAATGCTACTTCATGACCAATATACCCATCTGGGTGTACAACTTGATCATCCAAAAATAGGCCCCTTTCTTCATCCATGTATATGTCATCCATATTATCATGTATGGCTGACAATTCAACCATTGTTTCAAGCACACAACCATGTACCATAGGGACAAGAGTATGCTCATCTACCTCTCCCTCAATACTAGCATTGTATTTAGGATCATCACCATGGACAATGATATCCTTATCCTCAAATCCTTCATCATGTGAGCAACTCTCATGTTCAATTAGTAGCAAACCTGAGTTGCATTCTCAGTAATCATTCAATATGGTTTGCTCATTCACTTGTGCATAATTAACTTCACCAATACTTGTAACACTGCATCCTTCATATGATTGGGGAGCTTTTAACTCAAGGTCATTGTCCTCAAGAATACAACCAGAAACCTTAATGTTAGGTTGGTCTTCATTCCTTCTCATCTTATTTGCATCATATCCCACATATTCATAAGTGGTACTTGCCAAGAAACCATTAGTATGTTGTTTTTTTTATTTAGAGCCATATTCTAACTCTATGTTAGATACACCATCAATATTTTCAATAAAAAGTGGGTTATTCCTACACCAGTAAGGGTCATCATTTTTTGTCTCACATAATGGTGAAGGTTCATCATATAGTGGATTCTGCCACACCTTCATTGTTGTCATGCATACCCCTACTTTCTTAGTATGAGAATCCCAATCCCTAGAATCATCAATGCATTCAAAGTTAGAGTAATTACTTGAAGAGAAAAGAGAAATATTTTTGACATCATCTTCATCATTTGCATTCAAGATTATTGATCCACATTCTGAGAACTCTTCACATGAAGAAAATTATTCACTCTCAAGCAAGTACACCCTCTGATGGCTATCAACATATCCTCTACTCGAAGCTAGAGATTCCACCTCAATTTCATAAGGAGAACTATAATCAACAAAAGATTGACCAAGATAAATTCCATCACTTTGGTCATTGATTTGTGACACAATATCAACAACATATACACCATATTCATTTATCAAATCAAGGTATGGGACTTCTTGCAACCCTTGTATTTTCTCACAATCTAGGACATCCCAAGGGTGATAATCATGCACCACTACCTTGTCCTCATATGGTGTATCTTCATCTTCATCACTACTATAGTGAACTTTAGGTATGCCATCTACAAATTGATTACAACTATTATATTCATCCTCACAACAAGATAAATATTCATGTTATAATACACTATCCCCACTTGTTTGTGTTAACTTCTGATACTCTTCCATAGGGAAACCATCACTAACACTTTGAAACAATGCATGTTGCATGTATTCATTCTTAGCTTCCCCTACAACCCTTATCCAACCAATTACTTCACTCAAATTGTGAGGATTCAATTTCTCTAGTAAAGTACTCAATCCTGATTGATATATTTCACAAAAAAAATCAATACATATTGAGTCTTCTAGTTTGAAATTTTTAGGCACTTCCAATAGAGTATCCACAAACCTATAGAATAGATTATAAATTGATTTCCCTTGATACATTTTCATCTCATACAATCTCTTAGCTAAAGATACTTGATTAGCTTTTCTTTCATCATATGAACATTTAACTTGGATCTTATCATCATTCTCACATTATGATGATGAAGAAATTAGAATAGTATAAGCCTTGTCATCTTGGCATAAACTTCTACTAATTTATCCACTAGTTGTATTTGCATGATTTGTGCTAGGATGACCAACATTGGTGGTTGAATATCCCTTCATCATTGAATACTTCAAATTTTTTTCAATATCTATGGAAGTTTGATATACCTGATGTAATGTTGTGGGCTATTTATCTCTAAAGAGGTAACTCATCTTTTTATCAAATGCACCTAATTACACCACCAAACACTCTGCATCATTTTTTCTTATGCTTTTAGGGATCTCTCTTATATTCTTTGAGAATCTAAGTTTGAAAGATAGAACTAGCTCATCCTATTCTTTCTCCATACTCATGAATTTTTGTCTAATTAGGATTGGATCAATCTTTTCACCAAACTGTTCCATGAACACTTCTTTAAATGCATCCCATGAATGTATGAAGGATGCTAGTAAATATGAAAACCAATTTCTAACATCTCTCTTTAAGGATTGAACAAACAATGTCATGACAATATCTTCAAAGTCCAATTCATAATCACCCATCACATCAACAAACTCTTACAAATGTTTGCTTGTTGATTCAACCTTTTCACCATTGAATTTTGGTATCATATCTCTTATCTTAGGTCCAGTACAACATTTTGGTAGCCACAAATGTTACAAAAATTTATGGCCCTATAACTCTCAGTACTGAAATTTCCTTGACATAAAAAAGGTTGTCTATTATGCATGGTTAAATTCACTTCTACATCAGAATGTGCAGCTTGACAATGCATCCTCACACTTTGAAAAAGGATTACCAAATTTTCTTTTCCATTACACACGATAATTCAAATTTCTTTCTACAATTATGACCTTAATCCTTTACATTGCACACCTCTTATACATTTTTCTTAAGACCTTACAATATAACATGCTTCTTCATAACTCATAAATTTCAATTCACATTCAAAAGGCATGCTAAATCATCATTATTGTTCCCTTATCTAGTGCTACTTCACTTAATAGGGAATCATTTACACCTTTAATACATAATATTTCTCATAATGTGCTTTCAAAAAAAATGATTTTTCCTTTATATAAATATGAGAATACCTAGAAATTTGTAGCAATTGGTTACCGTTCATCTTAAAATTTGTACATCTAGAATTTTGATGTATTCTTTATAAAGTTATTTAGTCAGAGTCACCACCTCCTATCATGTAGGATTAAACTTCAAATAAGATGAATTTTCTTCAAGAATAAAACATGCTCTGGGTTTTCTTCCATAGTGGAGTCACTTTCAGATCCTTCAAAATTTTCTACAATCAAATCCTCTTCCAGGATCAAGAATTCTCTAATATCTGAAAAAGATGTTCATAATTACCATACCATTTGAATTTGTGATACAAGGATCTATGTTTGGAGAATGGAATTTTTTCCCAGGAGAGTCACCATTTTGTTGGTGTTTTTTCTAGTACACCCTTAAAATTCTATAAAGAGTAGCCAACTCCTATAGTCAATAATCCTCAAGATGTATAGCCAACTTACAAGTAAAGGATTCCAGGGTCTTTACTCCTTCACTTTAGGCTCTGTGGGACCTAGAAAGGTGTTCCTTATTATGTTCATTGTGATTTACTTGATGGAAAACACTTATATGCACATATTAGCTCCTACTAATTGTATATAAATGTAACTCACTAAAGATTTGGTAGACCTTTGAGTAAGTAATTATCTACTTGCTACAGATGAAGATATATTTCACATTCATGCTTCATAATTGGAAGATTTTAAAAGAGTTTTGTTTTCAGTTTGAACCCATAGCCAAGCATATCACCCATTCATTAAATTGCAAGAAATATTAATGACTAGACCAATGCTCCATCAATTGGGCATACAGGGTCAAAGATGCAATAACCAGTAATACACAAATTAATTAATTTTGATAATGGTGGACTATTTTCACAATGCCTTGCAATTTGAAAACTAACAACATCTAAAACCTAGCTTCTTATCAAATCCTATGCAAATTTCCACAAATCTATGACCTTCTTTAAGCATTTAATTAACCCTTTGAGTTAAAGTAGAAATGAGGACACACATTCAATTGAAAATTTGAAGATAAATGATAATACCCTTGATATTTTCGTTTATGACTTGCAGAAATTTACAACAAGAGAGTAAGTGTCTCAAAGATAAGATTTTTTTCGATATCAGTAATTCATATAAAAATAATTTAAGACTACTGCATATAAGACTTAAGCCCAAGATGATTCTACTGTTCTATTCATTAACATTCTACAATACATTCTTTTTCTATCTAGACCATGTACTAGACTCAAAATTGAACCCTTGTAATGAGCCTTGAAATCCCTTTTATAGGCTAAGGGAGCAACAAGCATTGGGCTCATTACAATTACATTTCAAAGATATTTTATTTCATTCCACATTTCAATTTTGTTCCAAAGATTCCTTGAATGATTGCTTGCAATAATTTTCTAAACCGGGGAAAGGAAATTCACTTCATCTCACCAAAAAGGAGCTAACCAATGCCGCAAAAGTTATCCTTAGCTGCCAACAAACTTTACATTCCAAATTAGTGTAAAAGACAAAAAATTAGCGTACCCAGAGAATGCAAACAACAACCACCAGGTAAAAGCACAATCTTGTGTCACACTTTATAAAGGAATCGGCCAACAACAATTTTTTTTTAAAACTTTGACCACATAAAAGGGTATGTGTAGGATCATCATGGAAAAAACAAGCCCTTAAGTGGCAAAAAAATCAAAAAAATCAGGGTTAGGCAACTTGACATAAAAATTTGAATAATTTATCTATGTTATTTAAAAAATATGTAAGAATAGAATCTATAGAAAATTGAACATAGTTTCTAAACTACTAGGTATATTTTAAAAAATAAAAATCTATTTGGTGAAAATTTGAAATTTCAATGCAACAGTACTTAAATTTCAGTAATAAAAAAGTAGGTGTCTGTCTGACCACCCTAACCACAATAAAATGATAATATATTTTTATAATATTTTAGATATAAGTAGAGGACTCATGTCCTAATGTGATGCATATTTTTTTGTAATTTGTTTCCATGTAAATAATTAATTATGAATTTTTTATTACAACTTTTAAAAAATATAAAACTTGTATGTCTGACCACCTTAACTTGGTGAAAACTTTATGAAATTCATTTTATCTTTTTTTAATCCTATAGTATGTGAAGCATAGAATATGACACATGTTTCAGACTAAAAAAATGTGATTCCGTTTGAAAGCTATAGATGTTTTTCAATCAACCTATCAATCAGGACTTTAGTCATAATTCAAATAGAAAATGAATAATAATTATTTATTAAATTCAAAGTAAAGCATAATTTATATTGGTTGAATGTTGATAATCTCCTTTAAAAACCCTTTTCGTTTCATCAATTTTGGGTAAAAAAAGGCCATCAGCCACATGGGCCATCATATCACTTACATATCGCCACTTTTTGGCCCATCATGATCTTGCACATACCCAAAAGTGGTCTTTATGTTTTGAATTTCTAAATGATGTAAACTAATGAAATGTAGAAGCTTTGATGAAGTTTATTCCTATAATTATTCAAATTTTTAAAAAAATTGTTTTCATTATTTTTTTATCAATTTAAGAACAAATTTTGGAATACTGAAAATTTTTAAAAAAGTGACCTCATGGACCATCAAGAAATAAATTGAAAAATACTTCATTTCTCTCTAATTTTTTTCTCCAAATAGGTGACTTCAATATCTTGTGCATGGAAAAAAAAATCAAATTTTGATGTATATTTTTCTCATAATAATTTTTTTAAGTCAAACTTGTTAGAATTCAATAGTTTTCACAGGTTGTCAACTATTGTCTACTTTTTAATCATTTTCAAAAATAAAATTATACCCTTTTGAAAGAGACTCTCTCCTCTTGTGCCCCATATATTTTTAAAAAATAATTAATATGTTTTCCTATTTTTTAAAAATTTCTAATCATCCTCTTTTTTAACTTTAACAACCTAATTGCATTATTTTAAAAATAAAATATATTAAAACTAATCAAAATATTTAAAAATTTACATATTCAAATTCATCACTCCAAGCTCTATAAAAGGGTATTTTAAAAAATGAAAAAAATCATTATGACTAAAAAAAATACTTAGCTAAAGTTGAAGGTTTCAACTTTTTTTTGAAAAAAGCTGAGTTGGCTACCAACTAGGATGCTACATAGACAATTTTGGTAGAAACAGTTTCTATAGAATGGGTTTTGGCCGAAACCCTTCCTATAGAAAGTATTTTACCTAAAACCCTTTCTATAGAAACCTCACACATTAAGAAAGCCAATTTCAAAGCGGGAAAAGGAAAATTTTAATTTTTTAGGATTTAGGTGAAACTTATTTAGCTGACATCTATGTGCCACATAATAGGGCACATGGTTTTGTTCAAAACTTATTTTCCCAAAACCTTTTCGATCAAAAATATTTTACCCGAAACTATTTATTTGGCTGAAAGTGTGAAATAACTTTGTGCTTTTATCCCACCACAACAATATCATTATCACCACAAAAAATTTAAAACCCAAACACCATCTTTCTTAACCAGAACTAGAACCAGCACCAAAACCAAACCCATGATAGACATGCCCACTATGTGTCTTTGTGGGAAGCGAGGAAGAGACCTCCATTCCTTCCTCATCTTTATCCTTGCTAGCCATTGGGTAATCATGCATGCTCAAAGACTTCACAGAAACTGGGGCAACTACTATCACTTCCTCCCCTGGGGATGCCAATTGATTCAAGAGCATAAGATATCTTCGGCAGCCAGAATCAGTTTTCGTTTCACTATTACAAGGATTGGCAGTGATAGAAATGGGGGAATTCTACCTTCCATAACTAGCTTAGCCATATCTAATCTTCCTTCGCATTCCCCTCACAAAACTCGTAGACTCTTTTCCTCTATCCTTCGTTGCTTCTATGCTTACAGCCTGACTTCTCAATCTATGGTTGCATCTGGTAGGGATTGATGTAGCCTTCTCACACTTGGCCTCCTCCTTCCCCTTATCTTTTAGAGTTATAGTAGCTATAGGCATGTTCTACTCATTCTCTAGGACATCATCATGAGATTTTTGCACATGAAATCTCGGGGACCTTCACACTACTAACACAGAAGTAGTTGACTTGCTCATCTTTTTTGAAAATGCAGCTTCATGAACGTAACTCACACTTTTGGGATTCATAAATTCACACTCTCAATTGCAATTATAAAAATAGAGGTTGTCAAAATTCATTTAATAAGAAAATTAGGCATGCTAATCATCAATGCTTGATGAAAGTAGCACGAGCAAGCAAGCAATTGGCCACTGGTGTCCACTTCTCTTCGGTTAATTAGCTAGGTACATGAAAATCTGCGTATTATTCTCAATGATGACAGGAAATTAATTCCTCACAGGAACTAGGATCAAATTGATGAGTATGTGCAGGATCATCATGGAAAAAACATGCCCTTAAGTGGCGAAAAATTCAAAAAAAATCAGAGTTAGGCAACTTGATGCAAATTTTTTAGTAAGCTATCTATATTACCTCAAAAACATGTAAGAATAGAATCTGTAGCAAATTGAATGTACAATTTCTAAACTACTTGGTTTAATTAAAAAAATGTATTTGGTGAAAATTTGAAATTTCAAAGTAGTAGTAAATTTCAAAAAAAAGTAGGTGTTTGTATGACCACCCTAACCACAATCAAATGATATATTTTTTATAAGATTTTATATACTCTGTCCTGTGATGCATATTTTTGTAATTTTTTTCCAAGTTAAATAATTAATTAGGAATTTTTTATTACAACTTTTAAAAAATATAAAAACTCATATGTCGACCACCTAACTTGGTCAAAACTTCATGATTTTTTTTCTAATCCTATAGTAGGTGAAGCATAGAATGTGACACATGTTTAGGATTTAAAAAATGTGATACCATTTGAAAGCTATAGATGTTTTTCAATTAGCCTATCAATTAAGACTTTAGTTGTAATTCAAATAGAAAATGAATAATAATAATTTATTAAATTCAAAGTAAAGCATAATTTATATTGGTGGAAAGCTGAAAATATCCTTTGAAAACCCTTTTTGTTTCATCAATTTAGGGTAAAAAAAAGTCATCATCCGCATACCCATCATATCACCACTTTTTGGCCCATCATGATCATGTACATACCTTGATCACTCCTCTAGAACACATGCCATTAATGCATACTCCTCATAGAGTAAAAATGGCTATCATATGCCTATTTCTAATTTTGAATATTGGCCATCAATTTTCAAATGAGATGGAAAATCGAGCAGCTCAGATTAAGTCAAACCAAGTTTGAAATCCTAGGACCATGGCTTGCCAACTTCTAGCCAATGAAAATTTGTTGATTGGGAGCCACGTCAATTTTTCCACGGGATTTACTACACTCTGCATGGTGGTTGAAGAATCCACCTGTCCATCAATTGTGTACCTTGCAAGCTTTTGATAGTCATTAATTAAAATGTCGTGAGGTGTGTGATGGATGGCTAAAATCTAGCTTTCAGTCTACATAATATCCATTGATCTCCAAATCATCAATCATCGGGTGCCTGGAAAAGGGTCGGGTCCCACCATGGAAAGGAAATGTGTCAGTCCATCATGTACCTTTGCAAAACTTTTGATGAACAGTCTTTAATGCATGTGTAGTGTGCGATCAACAACCCAAATCTAGTCTTCAAATCCAATGGATTATATTTCTGCACATGATAGAAGTTAGTCTTAAAATGGGGCCACAACTAGGCTAATGACAATTAGACACTTGAGAAAAATGACTTAAACTTAAGCCTTTTGAAGGTGAAATATCTTTCCAAACTTTATAAGTATTTTGTGTAGGACAATGCATAGGGTGGTCGTCTTTCTTAGACTGAATGGGCTAGTAAATAGACACAACCAAAGGCTCAATTGATTATTAATTTGACCGGTGATTGGCTAAAATAGGTCAATGAAAAATTAAAATGCAAAAGGGTTTTAAGATAGAACACTATCAAAGAGGGCTCATAGACCAAAACCCTAACCCCATCCTTGGAAAAAATGCTTGGCAATCATGGTCCAAGTCATGATTTTCTCTTAATTTTGCAAGGATTTTGGAGGCTCTATCATGTTCTATTGCCCTTGCCTTAGGTATTGGTTCAATGGCTGTGAGACGGCATCCTGTAGGTAAAATTTTGTGATTTTAAACAACTCACACAACCTTTATCTTTGAATCCAAACATTGCATATTGGTACTACCACAACCTTTTATCTTTGAATCATGTTGTTGTCTATGTTCAAATAAGGCATACACCAATTTTCCTTCTAGATTTTAGAAACATAGTCGCTAGGGTTTTGCACCTATATATCTTGAAAACCTAATCACAATTCTTCAATCTAAACACAAATTCTCTTGATTGTAATTGAGATCAAATGATCCAACTAACAGATAAAAAGGCCTTTCAATAGCCCTAGCTTTGTTCCCTAAATGTATTCTTATTTTGTTAGGTAAATCATATAACAAAATCTCTATGTCATCACAATGATTCAAATATGCTCAACATACCTTTGTAAATCATTCCTCTACTCCAAAACCTTGATCAAAAGGTTCAATCTTACTTAGTATATTTGCACATCAGAGGAATTGGTCTAGTTCATCTTCTATGTTGAACTTTTATTCAACAGTTTATCCTTTTCAGGGGGCTAAAGGATTTGAAAATGATAACTCCCATGAGATAATTATTTATCTTATTTTGTCATCAGGTCTTTTGTATAATGAACAATTGTGGTATCATCCTTCTTCTCATTCTCCTAACCTTGCTTCTCTTTCCAAACTTTTTCATTTCTCTTCTTTTTCTCAACTAGGGTTTAATCTTTCTTTTAGGTCTAAATAGGTAGCCTAACAAAACCACTCCAAATTTTTTTCCTTATGCCCAACCTTATTACATTTTTAGCACACAATGTTATGCTTTGGAACAAGCTTGTTCATTCTAACCTTAGTTTGACACTTAGTAGCCTTCTGACCAAAATTGTTGCAAGCATAGCAATATCCATGTAAAGAAATAACATCATACCTTTGAGGCACAAATTATCTTCTACCCATTTTATCATTCCTTCTTTGCCTAGATCTACAATCAATAGCCTTATGCCCAAATTTATTGCAATAATAACAATAACCTTGAAAGGATTGAGTGAGCGTAGTGGGGCATGTTGTCTAGGAGGTAGAGGACCTTTGAATTTTCTTTACCTTCTAATAGGAATGAATCCACCTTCTTTCTTACTATATATATTGATCTGGATTTGCATCTCTTGAGGATGCCTTCATGGGTTCTTCAGTGGAAGCTTTCTCGTCCTTTTTTTTAGACTTTACTTCTACCTTGAAATTTTCATATAGTTTGCAGATGCACTAGTTATAGGACTTTTTTCTTTCTTAAAACCTAGATTGGATTTTCCTTTTGATGGCTTTTGAGAGTTGATCATATCATCAATAATTTGAAACCCTCCTTTCATCTTTAGACAATTTTTTAATTTTTTCTTTTTCTTTTCCTAGTTCTTTCCCAAGGGAAAAAATCTCTTAGATTCAAGGTTGGAACATTCAATATTTTTGTCAATGAGCTTGATATTATTACACTCTTCAATTCTTTTACCTTATTCAACTTGAAATTTCAACTTAGACCAATTTTTTTCTCCTCTTTTCAAGTTGGAACTAAATCTCTTCATTCTCATCTCTTTCTTCATCAAGATCATTTATAGAAAAAATTAGCTCTCCTTCATAATCCACTAGACAATCTTCTTTATTGGATTCAAAATCAAATTCATCATCCTCCTTTTGGAGTATGACTCTTTCTCCTGAGAGCACTTCTCCTTGGATAGTTCTTTATTCTCCATGTGTTATGAGTACAAGATATACCTTAGTTATTAGGCTCGTATCAAGGAACCTAGCTCTTATACCATTGTTGAACACATAAAAATACTAAGAGGGGGGTGAATTAGTATACTTCAAAATTCAATCCTAATTTTAAACTACTATTGATGTTGAGTTGAACCAATTAAGCATTCACCTACTTAATCAAAATATGAAAGAAGATAAACATCCACATAAGAACACAAATGACACTATATTTACATGGAAAACCCCACAAGGGAAAAACCATGGTGAGAAATGTTACTAGGAGCTACTATCCTAATACAACCTCACAAATAAATAATAGTTCACAATTTTATTTTGGGCTACAACCCAAGGAAGCAACTACTCCCTAACTTTTTTTAGGGGATAAAACCAAAGGAAGCTACTACTCCCTAATTGAAAGAACGAACAATTAAAATATGCTTGATATTATGGCTTCAACCACTGATAGTCATCAATTCTACTCATTAGTTCTATAGTGGATCTTTTCATGCTCATGCTTGTAAAAATAATCAGTTAGCCACAAGCAAGAAAATATAAAACTTGTAACATGTCAACCTACATATGCATTGGCGGTATAGAAAAATGATATAGCTTTGTTTACATATCTTTCAGATGAGTTAGCATGACTCACACAACATCTACAAACACTCCTTGAACTCTGCTCAATCTGAAATTAGTGGCACACATCATTAACATACCCAATTTGGCTACAACAAAAGCATATTTTCACAAATTTACTTGAAACATTTATGAGGTACTAGAAATAATATAGATCTTCATGTGTTTCAAACTTTATATTCTATGAGACATGTAGAGTGTCCATAAAAATTCATACCACTAATGTATAAAATCTTCTGGTGGTGCAAGAAAATAAACATATGTTGTGATAAAGGATAGGCATCTAGAACCAACTGCAACACTCTATTACTTGAAATCTAAACTTGCGAAGCACCAAACCACTTGAATCTCCAATATAGCATGCATTGTACATCACTGAACATGTCCACAAAACCATATGGCCAAATCATCACATCCGAAGGAATGTGGAGCATTCCAACAAACCTTCATAAACACTTTGCACTCCTAGAGTATAGATCAAAACTTTGTCACTTGTAACTTTTACTGCAATAGGATTTATGCCTTGAAATATTAGATATAACACCTTCACATATCTATTTACTTATCTTTTGACCACTAGACTAAATCTTTCTCTACAGAAAAATGTGGGTCAAAGAACTGTGATTCTACCTTAAGGTATATATTGTGGATTCCTTAGACATAACTTCTATAACTTTTCTCTAAGTGTAGTACACCAAAATAGCAAGATATCAATGTAGGAATACAAAAAATACATTGCAATATGTGTACCCACGTCTGCATCATACTTAGAAATTAGAAAAATTCACACACAATAATGGTGACTTACATTATTAGATATCCCTACACATTCACTATCTTTGGAGCATATACAATCTTCAACACACATTTGAAATAAATGACAACTATTCTTCTCAAGATGCAACACTACACCCAAACAACCATGAAGAATACAAATGTGAACTATATTCCAAGATTGATTGAATGTGAATAAATACCTAATACATAGGAGTGTACGCAAATATATAGATGCATAAATCTAAAATATGACTTTTCCAAAAGGTAATTATTTTAACTCTCAAATCACTCATAATCAAGAGGTGAGCTAACTCAATCTAAGAGGTGAAGAGTTCAATTGTCAATCAATAGATGAGTTAACTAAATATGACTACAACAAAGGTGGATTTGACCAATCAAATGTGACAACCAACTAGAATCAATCAAGGACCAATGAGATAATAATAGCACTCGTGCACCTCAAGTCAAAGTTAATGCATCCTTATTAAGAAATTATGAGAGTAATTATATATTTTTAGTATCATAAATAAACTTATTAATAGGTGAAATATTACACCACACCCCACAACACCCACCAAGCCCAATAAATAGACTTATCAATGAGATTATTATAGTCAAGATCATTAATAAAACTTAGTCAGAAGTCTTATCATTCAATTCTTGAGGTCTTCAATTGATCACAAATTGCAAAGACATTATTCATAGACTACCTATCACTTCATAAGAAACCATCAGTATAGGATCGTCCACTATACCATTCAATATAGTAAATCTTATATTGTCATATCTCTACCCTAGAATAATCTCCTCGATTATATCACTACCTTCCTTTAAGTCATTGCATAGTCATTGGGTTTCCTTCCTCTATCTTGATATATCTAAGGTAATGATAAAAACCCTAACCTCTCAGTTCAATAATGGCTTTTGAAAGGGGTTAGGAGCATATTTTGAATTTTTCTCATGGAATTAAACCAATGTCTCAATTAACTTTTCAAAAAGGCCCTTGTTACTCTTTTATGCCTTTTGTACTACTAGCCATTGATCTATGAATTCTCAAAATAAGGTTTTTTGGGAAAAACATAAAAAAATTGTTAATTCTCCTATATAGCACTTAGCATGTTTTCTACTTTATTTTTTTAGAGATTTTATTACATAGTATCATTAACACTATCCTTTATATTTCATTAAGCCATTCTTTTGGGTTTTCAACTTAATGGGAAGTGTGTATGTTGCTTGCATTTTCTACTTATAAATCAAGTGCTCAAAAAAGTCTAAATCTATAAGAGGAAATATTGAAATCTCTACAACCTCAAATAATATGAACACACCAATTTAAGAACTATCATCATCATGTGCTGCATATCCAACATACTCAATAGAAAATAATCATGTTGCTTAATCAACATTTGATAGCTGTCATCAAAAAGAGAATCATTAGTATCCCAATTAGAAATGGAAACATATTATTTATATGAGCACAATCATGTTGCTAGTTTCCAAGGGGTTCATTCCTATTCTATTGTAGGGGTTGTTGTTTGATAGGAGGTGATCCCACAAAGTTGGTTTACAATTTGTGGGAGATTCTGATTTTCACTGAAATTACATATTTTTAGAAAATATAATGATTTAAGCCTTAAAAAGTTCTATTTAAATCATTCCAATTGAAGAGGGTTTGATCAAACCACCTTAGATCAAACCCCCTTGGAGAGAACCTCACTAGTTTTAAACCATACCTATAATGGAGTCTCCTTTACACCTATCAAAATGCTGATAAAAAACCACTTTTGATTTACCTTTTGGGGGATCAAATGAATTCATTTAAAAAAAAAATTGTAAGTATGTAGTCCTTATTATAAGCTTCCCCAAAAGTATAATTTTAATTAAATTTTATTCTATTATTATATTTATTTTTTATTTCTTGTGAATGTAGGATTTTCAAAAATGAAGCTCTTTGTTACGCAAATGTGGAAAAATATAATATTATAAAAAATTTAAAAATATGAGTGCACCAAATATTTAAGTCCTTGATCCAACAAAATAAAATAAAAATTGATACATACAAAAAAACTACGATTATACGGTCCCTATGTCAATTGTAATTGGTTTGACTTTGAAACTTGATTAAGGAAAAAATAATTCAATAAAACACTATCTAACCAAGTGGAAGCAATATATATTAGAGTTACAAATCTAAATTCGAAAGAATTAAAATTTTATCCTTCATGGAAAAAAAAATTATGTGTTATACAGTGAGCGTCACTCCTTAAAAATGTTATTTTCTAAAAAAAAAACTAGTTTTCAAGGGAGATAGAAAAAGAGGTGCAATCTCATTCCAAAAATTTTGAAAAAAAATATATTTAGAATCTACAAACATATTTCACGAAACTATAGTTTGCATCATCTTCAAATTCCTCATGGTTTAGCTACTATAGGTGCCCAAAAGTGAAGATTTAGTTAGAAAAAAATATTTGAGTGTCCAATTTGGCCAAAAATTGTAAACCGCTATTGTTGACCTTCTTTATATGATGCAAAGAGAGAGAGGGTCCCTTTCCAAATGAGGAAAGCTTCTTTAAATAGACCAATTGGGGAAAATGGTTTTTGGAATATACATAATAAGGAATAAAATATTGTTTTGACCATTGGTAGTAGAAGGCAACTCAAATTATTGGGGAAAACAAACCTAGATGCTATTGCCCTAAAAGATACAAGATTGAAAATTGTTAATTTTTTGTTAGAAGGTAGTTTTAAATATTAACTATATGATTAGTTTGATTCAATTTAGAATCTCATTTTATAAATATACAAATGATTCAATAAATAATAATAATAATAAATTATGTGCTCTCCAAATTTTATCGTTCTTCATAAACTTGATGTAGGTTGATACCTTCACAATGGAAAAAAACATAGGCTTGAGTAAGATGATATAAATAAAACACAAACATCTAAACTAGAGCATACTCATGAACGAAAATTGAACATGATACACTTATTTAACTTTTTCTTTGTATTGATTATATGCATAATACAAAGATATTGCAATATTAAATTTTAGAAAAAGCTTGTTGATATGAACCACCAACAACTAAAATAGTTTCAACAGTTACAAGACAACAACTAATAACAAACTAAATAACTACAACAGTACAATAGAAGAACCAACAGGTAATACAACTATTAATATTAACAACTATAATATATAAAAGCATGATAATATCAACCAATGGAATCCAATAAGATCAATCATGAACATAGAAGTGAGTCAATCCTTAAAGTAATACTTTAACCTCTATGCTAACATTTCTTTTGTTGAGTAGTTGATTAACTTGGAGTTTGATTTGCTGAATTTGAAAATCAATCTTTAAATTCTTCTCAGCCTCGACCTATAGATGAGAAAAAAGAGAAATCAGACAATAAAAAATGTCAAAGTAAAGCCTTGGAAATGCAACTCCCTAGTGATCATTGAGATTATTAAAGACAACTTTGCACCTATTTCGAACCAAATATAAGTTAAAATGACATTCCTGACTCCATCAACAATGATATTCTAATGTAACCCAACCCCAAGAAAAGCATCTTTCCAATTTAAATTATCCCCAAAGATAGCTGGTAGGTCATGGAAAACAATCTTTCATTTCCCTTTAATACATTGGCATCCCCAAAAATATGCCTTATATTTTCTTTACTTTGACAAATTGGAAAATTAGCTGGTTAGATCATCATACATTTCAACATATCTGCAATGTGCAGTTTGCAATGTGAAACCTTCCAAACAATTAATTGAGCATTAGCATTAGCCTTTAATTTTCAAATCTGGGTAGAAATTTCTCATTGAACCTGCAATTCCACTTGGAGTTCAATCTAGATCTTAAGAGAAAATTTGGAAGCAACTAAAGGTAGACCTTTTTCAAAGGAAAAAAAAGAAAAGGATAGGATGACATCCATAACCAATCTTTGTAAAAGTTAGAATGGATAGGAGTGCATATCTTCATAGTCAAATCAATTAGAACCAAAGAATGAACAAAAAATAGAAACAATTTGTATTGATTGTTAAGGTTAAATTGGACTTTGATAGAGTTCCATGACAACCAACTCATAGTATGAAAGTCCCAAAGATCACCAACATTGTAGACTTCTTTTCTAAAAAAAAGAGTAGGATTGTTTTGAAAAACTCAAAGCAAGAGGTTGATCCTGATAGAGAATATGCTTATTCTACCAAATAGAAGAAGTGGAGAAGTTGAACCCATGTTGTAGTGAATTATCTCTCCATTTTAAAATTTGACAAGTGTGTTGTCAAGTTTTCCAAATAGACTAGAGAGGAAGGGAAGACTTTATAGAAAAAAAGGGGCATGAAGAATTTTGTCAAGCTAGCCCACCTGTTGTCATTTTCCCTTGATAGAGGCAATTTTAATATAATTATGTATAAGAATCTTCCATAGTTCATTCCCTTGGATGAATCGAATAATCCATTTGGTAGCTAAACAAAATCCTTGTGTTCTTAGATCTAAAAGACCCAAGCCACCTGTTCACTTAGGTTGAATACAGTGGGCCCATGAAGTGGAAATAAACCGTTTATTACCATCCCATTTAGCCCACATAAATTGATGGATAATTTTGATTAACTCATCATACCCCATTTTTTAAGGCATCCCACATGAAGAATACTAAACATGCAGAGCAAGAAAATTTTTATTGAAAACTTGTATTTTTCCAAACAAAGAAAGAAATTTATTTCCCCAAATGAACAAATTATTCTTGATTTTATTAAGGTACCAATTCCACATGTCTAAAAGAGAAACCTTGATGCCAAATCGTATAATAGGATACCTCATTATTTCCTCATGCTTAATTTTTTTTGAATCAGGAGGAATCCAATGGGGAATATGGCTATTTTGGATCATCAAAAAAATTGTTTTATTATGTGCAAGTTTAGAACCTAAAACCTCACAATATAGATCAAGTATTTTCATTGTGTTGGAGATAAGGAGCTAAGGGGAAACCTTTCCAGATAGATCTTTGCAAAGGAAATGGATTAGTCATCAAGTTAGTGATAATAATTTGAACATTAGTATCTTGAAACAACATTTGAACATGGGCTTGAAATTTGGTGCCAAAACCCAACCATTCAAGCATTTTAAGAATGAAGCTCCAGCAAATTCTGTCACAAGCTTTATCAAAATTGAGTTTAATCAAAATAACATTTTGACCAGATTTTTGAGCCCATTCACAAGTGTCTCATGCTAACGTAAGGTTATCAAGAATGGATCTACCAGTAATAAAACATGGTTGCTAAGCTTGAACAATTCCTTGCACCACCGGTTTGATCCTAATGGCCAAGGCTTTTGCTATAATTTTATATGAAGTATTAAGAAGGGTGATGGGATGCCAACTAAAAATGGAGTATTCATTTTTCGCTTCAGGGAGAATTTTGATAATGCCACCATTAATAATAGGGCCCTATGATCCATTTTTAAAAGCCTCCAAGTACAAACAATAAAATCATCCATTTTTTTCTGGAAATGAACATAAAAACATAGTGCACTATGTAATGGCCTTGCACCACCAATCAATTGAAGACTATTCTTCATCGGGTTTAGGAAATGAGTTCCAAATCCCCACAAGGGCAACTAGACAAGCAAGATTTTTAAGATGTTAAAATTTTAATTTCAAAGGAAGAGAGTGGTCAATGTTTGAAGTTTGAGATGGGCTTATGTTGCAAATTATAGGATAATGATAAGAAAGAGTAGCAAAAAAATCCACCTGAACATACAATCCCTCTGAATCTTGAGCCAAAGGCAAGATAGGAGAAATATAAAATCTATCTAGCTTGCTCATCTTCTTATCCTCTCACATTCTACAATTAGACCAAGCTAACCAATTTTTCTGAAAAGTTTGTCATAGATAGGATTTATCACTCCTAAGGAGTTCCTACAAAATAACTAATTGTCAAATTCATCGAAGTTAAGATTAAACAATCTAAACCAACTACGATCACGTGAGTATTCAACCATATTTAAGTCACCCCGTAAGATCCAATCAATAGTAGGGAGGTTATTAGACATCCATTTCCAAAGGTCAATTCAATCTTTAACAAAATTGGGAGCATAGATTGAACAAAAACCAATGAGTTGGTCATTAATAAAGGTGAGATCCCAAACACAGCTCTGAGAAGGGTCCTCGCTTTTACTAATGATGTGTTTAGCCACCCATGGAGCAAACCCAATAACTATCTTGCCTCTACCAACATTATGTGATGTGTGCAAAAAATTGGCATCTTTCAAAATATTGTATAGTGAACCCTTGAGCTTAATATTGTTGAGTTTAACTTCTTGGAGGAAAAACACATCTAGCTTCCATTTCATGACCATTTCCTCCACTTTAAACTTAGGAGGAGGGAGAGAAATCCCTCAAACATTCCAAGAGAGAATTCTACAAAATTCATGGTGAGAAAGAGAAGAGTCATCAACTTGAGGCAACACACTAAAGCTATTATCAAGAGTCGAAGTTGAGTCTTTAGCCTCATAGTCTTTGGAGTTGGAAAAGGAGATCTAGATTGATGGTGAGAGAAACAAGGGGTAGGGGAAAAATCTCAAGAATGTGGTTGAGGAGAGGAGTGGAGGGGAGGAGAAGAGTGGCAAGGAGGAGAAGAAGCAACTCGAGTGTTAGGAGAAGTAGGGGATGAAACAATAGGGGAAGAGACAGGTGGCTCTTTCCTTTTCTAACCAATGTCCAACTATTTGACATGACAACATCCTTAGGATAAGAGGAAAATTCCTCATGGGCATTAGAAAGATTGTCAAGGGTAGAAGAGGAAAGGGTGAAGACTTGGGGGTGTGTGAAGAGGGAGAAGAAGGGTGTTCGGTGGAAGGGGACAAAGCATGAGCTAGAGAAGACAAGTGGTTGTTAAATGGGGTGGAATTTGGGTGAGGCTGAGTAGACTTATTTCTCCTAATAGGACATTTGTGAATCAAATGACCCTCTTTTTGATAGTAAAAGCATGCATTTGGCTTGTTCAAATAGACTAATGGTTGATCTAATTTGAAGCCTAGACCTATAAGTTTGATGTGTTTTGGTAATGGTTTGTTTAAATCCATTTCCACATAGGCTTGCAAATGAACTCTTAGACTGAAAAAATTGTTAGAATTATACTTACATTAGATAACTCTCTTGAACTAAGCCACAATATCCTTAAGGAAGGGTCTAAAAGCTAAGTTGAGGTATGGCAGTTTAACCCACATGGGATAATGTGAGTGGGACGAGCCTTCGAGGTGAAAATTGAAAGTCCAAGCTTGCATATAACAAATTTTCCCACAAATGACCGAAGTGCCATATTGCAAAATAGCTTGGGCGTGATATGTTGACTTAAACATGCATGACACATACCCTTTTCCTAGAGCTCTTTGGGCTTCAATCTCCCATCACCGATTTTCACAGTTGAATCGAGCCCATTTATAAAATTTAGTTTCAAAGGGGACTTCCTCTAAGAAAAACAAGATAACAGTTCTATTTTGGCACTCTGAAATAACCTCAACAATGTCATCAGGAAGTTGTATTTCGAGGGTTTTACTTATTTGGTCCTCTGGCATTGGGTCATCTGAATCAAAGTTGACCTCCACACTCGCGTCGGCACAGGCACCAGGCATTGGTTTCAACTTTGCAGCTTCTGTTTTGTTTTCTGGGCTAGAGGCCTCTCCGTTCAATCTAGCAGCCGCTTTGAACCTCATCGGCATTATGAAATCAAGAAGAACTCCAATATCCGCTTCGAAAACGAAAGGGGTTGCTCGGTTGCTTCAAGAAAAAGAGGTTAAATCCTATACAAGCAGCGGTGCATGGAAGAATTTAGTAGGAACGACAAGCACCAGTCAAGGGCAAGGAGCCTCCGGCCAGGCGGGCCGTGCTGGGTCACACGCAGGCTCAAAAAAGCGGGATTAATGGCGGTAGAATAGCGAATGACGTTAGGGTTAGCTGCAGAACAGAGAATCGTTAATGGAAGGCGTTGCTCTCACAGAGAAACGTTAAAGGAAGGCGTGAGGGTCGCGACACCAGCACAAGATCTCACAGAGAATTGATAATGGAAGGCGTTGGGGTTAGCGGGCGGACGTTCGCGGCGAAAGAGCTCCTCGACGACTTTCGTTACAAGTAATGTTTCTAATACACTAATTTAACTTGCATTTTGAGGCATGGGCAACTTCTTATTAGTAAAGAAACGATATTAACTTCTAAAATTCAATAAATATTAGTATAATTTCTCATGGGAGGGGCCCACGGATTCACATGCAAATTGTGTTTGGCCGTACATCTCCAATAAATCTTTTCGTTCCGGATGTAAAGAATACTATATATTGTCATGAGTACCAAAGAACCTTTATTTGAACTAAACCAAATCTAGTTCCGCGGGTCTGCGAGAGACCACCTATATTCTTGGCTATCTCACCCTTTTTTTCTTTTTTTGGGTGACTTGAATGCTCGCATTCATCGATTTATATACCTCGGCAAGCTCTCTTTTCTGTATTTTTCCAGCGCAGTAGCATTTAAGCATCCTGTGGGAAAAAATGAAGACAGCCAACAATAATTCACTAGTAGAAGGCAAACTTGTTTATAAGGAAAATACTCATCATCATTGTGATGGTTTCGAAGAGGCCGAGATACAGCTTAGAGAGATTCTAGTGAAGAAAGCAGATGATGTTAATATGTTGAAGCATGAAGAACCGTTGAGTCCAGTGGCATGCGTCGCCTCAGATACATTGTTAGATAGTTACATCTTAACCATTGTGGGATTCAAAAAGGAAATCGACATCAATTCCTTGAAAATTTCACTGCGAAATAATCTGGCGGAGCACCAAAGGTTCTCCAGCATTATGGTAACTATTCTCTTCCTTTTCTCTTGATTGTTTTATTTTTAATGCAAACTCTAGATCTGTATGATTTTCTTTGATATGTATATATCTGTGTATCGGTGATATAGCTGTTTTTTTAAGATGGAGATAAACTTCTCCATAGTTTCTATTAGAATGATCGTATAATCTGCCTTATAGACAATAAGATGGCTGTTGGTTTACTGGTAAGAATGTCATTTTATTTGTGCTCCTGAGTTTAACATCCACTATATCACTGTCAAATGTAACGTGCAGCTCAATGTCTTTCAGATATGGGCGTACAAATCCTTGCCAGCTTTGTCTCGGGCAAATACTTGTTCTTTTATCAGCTGTTTTACAATTTATATGCCATGGAACCCTTTGTGTTTCTATTTTAAGCAGTTGTCTTATGTCAAATCTCTGTGAGAGCACTTCATTTTCTTCAGATCTTTATGGCAGCCGACAGATTTGTAAAGATATCTGGCCTTTTTTTGGTTTTTTAAATATCTTTTACGCTGCAATCGTGTTATTTATTCTGCAATCAACAAGGCAGCTGCTTTATGTCTTCAACAAGTCCAATATTCTTTTCAATTTGTCTTCTTTACGTAAGCAGACCTCCTGATATAATTCTGATACCTGGGAATCTGTGTGTTTTGGGATCTGTATTTTGGTCTATATAGTAATATGAGATTACGAAGTATTTCATGTGGGAGGTAGTTAACCGTGTTATAAATGAGACATACATATCTTCTTCTTTCTACAGAACTCGTGACTTTTCTTTCAAGAACACAAATTCGACTACAAATTCTTTACCATTAGACCAACTCAGACGTGAAGTAGTATAATGCTTTTGTCTCAATAATGTGTCTCTACTAAGTATAGACTGTTGGTTTATTGAATAGAGATAGAAACTCAACGTCTCAATCGTTCTCCAATTTCTCTCAACATTCAGGCTGTTAGTTTGACATTTATGCTGCGTGAGTATTTTTTAAATGATTAGTTTGAAATTTATGCTGCGTGAGTATTTTTGAAATGATTGCAGGTAAAGGACAAGCACAACAATCTGAAGTGGTGTTTAAGAGAGCTGTTTCTAGAGGATCATGTGATTGCTCCTCGCCTAAGCTTCTCACTCGTACAAAATCCCAACCTTGTGAATGAATATACAAGCTCTCTAGTCTCTTTCCTCCTCTCAACCCATGCAGACCTCTCTGGGAAGTTCATGTATTGAATGTTCCTTCTTCGGATGCAGCAGCCAGCCTTGTATTCAGAATCCATCATTCACTTGGAGATTGTGTCTCAATGCTATCCCTAATACTCAATTCCACTAGCAAAGACACTAATCCTGAAGTACAACCCACCATTGAACATCATACAGCGACTGACAAGAGATCCAAAGGCTTTCTGCAAACTGTGTACAATATAGTTGTAGCGCTTTGGCTTACATTCCTATGTCTGCTCGAGGTCGGTGCAACTCTGCTATGGAAACATGATATGAATTTATTGAGAGGAGGAAGAAGAGCCAATGTTTGTTCAAAACGTCTGGCTTACGTTACTCTCAGCATTGATGATATGTGCTTAGTTAAAGAAGCAGTTAATGGGGTAAGTCCTTTTTTCATGCTTGTTTTACAGTGAATAGATAGTTATACCGTTGGATTTGTCAGATGACCACTTCATTGTCATGCGATCATGTTGTTACCCAAAGTTTTCCACAAGTCTTACTACTAAAGCTGATGACAGACATTGAATGATGTCATTATGGGAGCACTTACTGCTGGATTTGTGCGATACATGAGTAGACAACAAAATGGTACGAATGATAATAGATTACTTTTATATCCTCCAAAATCTGATACTAACTCCATCCTTTTCTCTCTTCGAAATCAAGAAAAAAATATCTCGGTCCCACAGAAAGCGACAACAAACAAAAATCCAACTGCAAGTTCAGAACATCTTCTTCCATTAAATTCAATACTCCGAGCAATTGTTGCGGTAAATATGAGGCGGTCTACAGTGCTAAAGGTCAGGGCCAACATCAATTTTCTTGCAGCTTTATTTAGAATGCTTTCCATTCTGTACATATTTCATTTAGAGGCGAGCATTAAATATTGTCAGGATCTGGATAGCAACATGAAAAATCCATCGAAAGCCATGTGGGGTAATAAATTAAGTTTCTGGATGTTTCCACTGTCACTCATCCACTATGGCGACTCCCTTCAATACTGCCGCGTTACAAGAATGGTGTCCAGGCGGAAGAAGAAATCTTATGAGGCCTCCATGATATATGCCATAGCCAAACACATGCCAACTAAGGTAAGTATTACAGCTTAGAGATATAACAACACAAGCTTTCATTGCGGTGGTCAGCCAGTTCTATTGAGTCAGATCATGCAGATAAGGTTTTATAATACAATTCATCAAACACCCAGAAATGCCGGTGTTAGTATCTGCCAATGATTTTCAGAAAAAAACAATATATATAGTTGATGAAGCATTTTTCTGAAAGGTAGATGATGTCTGTTTCTTGAAATAAATAAGATTCATTTGATTGTAACTTCTAAATTGCTGTTTTTTACTCAATTTGGTTTGAATTGCAGTTGGTTGCATACTTTTGCAAGAAACTCACTACAACACTTACATTGGGCTTCTCCAATGTGATGGGGCCGCTGGAAGAGATTCATTTCGGGGATAACCCAGTTACTCACATTATTCCTACGGCCCACGTTAATAATGATGTCAGAATCCTGATTCTGTATTAGAAATTTTTATTTTGAAAACGTTGGAGGAATTATATACAACATCTAAAAGAGATTGTTCCGATTTTGTGCAGTCGATAGTGATACATTTCATAAGCTATGCTGGAAAACGGAAGCTGGTTGCATTAGTATCGGAAGACGTAGTTCCTGATCCGCTACAACTTTGCCAGGATTGCGCAGACGCCCTGCAACTCATGAAACAAGCCGCACAGGCAGCATCAATGCATTCACCTTGAATGTTCACAAGGCCTTTCTTTTCCATCTGCACTACCTCAATAATGATATCGACATGACTTCTTTTCTTAATGGTACACGGTTTTTTGCGAATTACATCTATATTAATGGTAGACGGTTTTTTGACAATTACTATTCATATTCTTAATGAATTGCAGTTAAATCTTCCTAAATAATTGAATGAATTTCTTTGTCAAATGCTATTTTTTTTCTTATTATTATAAATCATTTTTAATTAACTCAGAAAATATATATTGTCATCTATATGAATCTTTTTTATAATAGTTTTCTTCTTTCTCAAAACTATTACTAGCACTTGCACCCCAATGAGGTGCAATAGTTACGCCGATAGGCTGATACACTTTGGTATTATATTCTGAACATGTAGGAGCGGTGCAATTTTTTTTTGGGGATGAGCTTATGTGGTCTATGCGATTTGTCTTGAAGACCTATACAACAAAAGGAATGGGGTGGTTAGGTGCGTAGAATAGGCGTTGATGAAGTCAAGTTGTAGAAGCAATTTTAAGCACCATGGGAATTGGGGAGAGATATCAAATGGATAGGGAGGAGAGTTGCATACCTTGTTTTAGGAGAGACATAGTTGTTGTAAGCGTGCCTCCTCTCGCTTCCTTATGATTGCAAATGGATTGGTTTTCATTTTGGAATATCTTTCAAAAGAGAATGGTGGTTGAATGCGAAGATCATTTAATGATTTAACTCTAGATATGGCTGTAAATGTTAGTCCCTGCCTATCTATTTTACCAATATCAATTGTTGTCTTTTGCAATGTTAGTCCTTTAGCTTTGTGTATGGTAATAGCCCACACCATCGTGAGCGGTATCTGCCTTCTATTGCCCAAGGAAACAGGTATGATTGGTATGCTCTTAGGGTCATGGTCATTCCATGGGGGTCCACTGTAGCTATTGAACCTTGTAACAACATACATGGGAACATCTGGTGGTTTGGAACCAGGGCTATAAATGATTTCAACAACTTCGCCAAGAGCTCCATTCACAAGGCCTGCTTGTGTCCATATGTTGGATGTGAGCATGATGTGTTGCCCTTTACAAAGCAATACTTCTTTTTCAAGCTGTTCATCATCAGTTGCACTATCTATTCCATGCCTGGTACTTGTCACAGCACTGATTGCAATTGGATGGTTCAATGATTTTAACATTCTTCTGTTGTGTAGTCTAACTAAATCGTTGGTAGCAAACAAGTGCATTGAGCTATCGATCTCTTCTTTTTCTCTTGATGTGAGTTGATTGTCTGTGCGCATCATTAAGAGTTGCCAATCTGCTTCTATTGCTTCTGCATTCCATATGTTTTGCAATACTTGACGAAATCTTTGTTGTGATGGGGTCTCACCTTGATGAAAAAAGACTGTTTGTAAAGTGACAACAGTTGTAAATTGGTTCCACAATGTTTTTGCAGTTGAGTGTGTTGTGTACATAGGTTTGTCCATCACAGGTGGAAGTTGGGCAAGGTCACCAATTAATATTATAGACACTCCACCAAAGTGTAGATGATGTCAGTGTGGGAAAGCCTCACGTAGCCTTCTATCTATTTTTAGTAGCAACTTTGGACCTATGAAGCTCATCTCATCAATCAAAATATATCTTATATATTTCATATCTTCTTGAAATGTTGTTAATGCCTGTCCTTGTAGTGGGTGCATGTCTTTAATAGGGATCTGGAGCATTGAATGTATAGTTGATGCATGTATATTAAATGCAACCACCCCTGTACGAGCTAATGTGAGTAGCTCACTTTTTTGTTGTGGGCTCTTACTTGTGAGAGCTTTTCTTATGCAAGCAATTAGGTATGATTTTCCTGTGTCTGCTGTTCCTTGAACAATCATGTGCAATGGTTTTTTCGAGGAGCATTTACTGTGGTCAATGATAATTGTGCGTGCTAGTTTTTGTTGCAATGATAGTGTATACTCTGGCACATCCAAGTTGCTTACCATAGTGTCTTCTTGGCTACATGCCTTTTTCATTGGGATGAAGTGGATGGCAATTTCATGAAGATCTTGGGGTACTGGTAGTTGATCCCATCTATTGTTGTTGTCAAACTCACGCCTACCAAGCATCTCAAGTTCATTTAGGCCGACATTGTTTAAGGGACCCATCTGTGAAAACAATTCCCATTCATTAAGTTCTGTTGTGTCCCTTGTGGCAATCTCTATATCGCTCTCATCTTCTTCTTCAGTGGGTGCTTCTATTTCGATTGTGCGATTAAGATGCCATACATCATATTTGGTTGCATTCATTTGCTTCCAATTTGCAATTATTGTATCCTTAGCAAGTCCTACTTCGCCTTCTATGCTTCGAAAATGTTTGTATAATAGTAGCTCACTCCAGCAAAAAGTTTCAAAGTTGTCTGAGTCCTCATTTGGGATGGTATAGAACTTTGGGAAAACATTAACTATCACTTTTACCTCTCTCTCTTTCCATTTGCATCCTTTGCGCCTTGCAGAATAGGAGAAAGATCTTGCAGATTCGAGTAGCGTTATTGTTTCCATTTCTTGAGGCCGATTAATGTAGGAATGCAGGTAGCTCGTGTGGAGGTGTATTTCATCTGGTTGTCTTGTTATTCGTTGGAACACTTTTCGGCCAACATTCAAAGATGTGAATGGCCTATTACAAACAACAAGCGACAATTTTTGAAGCATATGACATGTTTCTTGTGCTCCTATATCACGCTCTGCAACAAGCTCTGTCATAAATTTTTGATATGCTGTGATAGCTGGGTCATTTGTTCTCTGGCATGCAGATATTCTTGATAACATATCAATACAAGACTCAGATGTTCTTTCTGCTTTTGATGCATACTTTGCAATGTATTTTAGTACAAGTGCTCGTGAGATAACTGGTTGGCAATCTATGTTGGCTCTCCATATCAAAAGCATTTCTGGATTGTGTATGTTTAGCCTATCATCATTCCTTGTAGGTCCATATTCTTTTTTGCCATTATCGTCACATGACAAGGTAGATACAGCTTGTTCTTTCCATGGAGCTTTGTATCGACATTGTAGTTGTTTCCCCTTTTTGCGTAAGCATGTCCCCTCTCTGCATTTTGTGTGCCTCTGTACACGGTTGATTATCTCCTCATAGTCATGAGAGGGATCTATAGCTAATATCTGAGCTGTGTCTAGCAAGCATGGGTCATCGTGTTGGGGACGATAGACAAGGTTGTTTCTATGTGAAGCAGGACGAGGGTTCCAAGCACTTACATACCTGTCGAAGAATTTCCTTGCCTGTTCAACTTCTGTGTTGTTCTCCCAATCAAGTTTATCCATGTCTGGTGCATTTTCAAGCCAAAGGAATCCATGCACATGTGCAGTTCCTCGATGCTGCCATTCATATCTATACCAATAATCTTTTACACCAAAAAGCTTTTGGATGACCTCTTCACGGAAGATTGTAAATCGTTGGTGGAGATATAATGATGTGGTGTGGGGGTTATTGATTACATTGTCAAGACGTTTATTTTTCTGCATCTCCATTGCTGTGTCATTTGAAAGCAATCGTTGTAGGTCCGGCCACTTTGTGTCTGCAGCACTCAATGTGAAAAATAGAGTGGGAGACCCTATTTGGTTAATCATATTGGTTAGCTCATAATGACTCTTGTTCCAATATGGTCTTGTGCCTCGCATTGAAGAGCCAAAGTGCATGAGTTCTTCAGCTAATTGTGTGTCAGGGAGGCTTTTCAAGTGTGCACGAAGGCTTTCAATAGTTGTCGAGATGTTTTCTTCTGCATTTTTTTTAATGAAAATTGCTGCAAGCCCTTGGCTACGATGTCGCAACATAAGATTGAACATAAAATATCGAAACCTTGGATGCCTTCCAAACCTCTGGTCATGGAACCTTATCAAGTGTAGTGCATACTCGTGCATTCAGACTTCCCTACTCCGCGGTTGCATTTGTAGTGCAACCCCATTGGGGAAGAGGGTTGGGAATGCCATATCAAGCAAGCCTTCAGTATTGTATTCATTTATTGGTGATGAGTTCATTTCAGGCCAATCTATAGTGCTATTTGTATTGTCCTCAAGGTCTAGTGCTTGCTTAATAATTTCTAGTTCACGACGTCTATTTGGAAACTTAGCCATGAATGATGATGTGTGTACTATGCTATCCTCAATTTCATCTTCATCAATGGTGTTCCAATTATTTGGCACCCCTGCACACTCGTTAGTTTCAATGGTGTGCAACATGCTTGAAATATCTGTGCTAACTTCAGGAAGTTGAGCCAAACCATGAACACTTATGGAAACATCATTATAGTATGGGTCATATTTCACTTTGTATTGTAATGCATCTATGATGTGAAGTCTACTTACATAACAATCATAGAAATGGCCTTCTGTATGCAGTCTTCGAACTATGAGCACATCCAAGTCTTCTATCCTTCGAGGGAGAACTTTTGCAATGTTTTTGATATCTTGTGGGAAGCTAATTGTGTGACCGCTATATTTATATTGCCCTTCAGGTGCATGGGCTACTTGTAGTACTGGGTTAACTCTAGCAATGAGCATTTCCTCCACTTGGGTCAGTCTTCTGAGCACATCAGGTTGTTCTCCTGGGTCCATGTTGTTGAGTGAGGAGAATCGATGTATACCTCTCTCATTGAAACATCTTTTGCAAGTAGCATGGGGGTCGGATGAATGAAGAAGCATCCCTAGGTAGTTTTCCTTGCATATAATGCATGTTTTCCTATTGGAAAGCGCATCTATCTTTTGTCGAAATCCTTTCATTATTTTAATGAAGCTAGTAGTTGTGTTGAATGATGTTCGATCTTCTAGGTCCTGTTCCATTTGCAATAGTGGAGCTTGCCATGCTTGTTTCTCCAAATGTTTAATGTGTTTCTTTGTAGTTATTTCCTCTCTATGATGAGCATAGTAATCACGGTTTCTCTCACGATCTCGTAGTCTCTGTGCTTCTGTTTGGCGGGGGTCGATATGGATGGTGTGCAACTTTTTAATCTGTCTTCGGGTGGCAATTGCTTCTTTATGCCTAGCATAGTAATCTTGATTTCTTTTTCGGGTCTGCTGTCTTCTAATCTCTACTTGTTTCAAGCTAGCTTGACTTGTTTCGGGGGAGGGGTCGTCCATCTGTACAGTGGGAGTGTAAGGCTGAATTAGTAATAAGAGAAGCACAAACATACTCAAACAACTATATGTGAGATGAACACAACATATCTAAAGCTTACAATGCTGAAAGAAGAATGTTTAAAATTCATGTATCTACATATGCTAAAACATTAAATTAAAATAAAAAAATGACATATTCAAGTCATAATTTATAGAACTAATCTCTATTAAAGTGTAGTTTTAAGATAGTTGTAGATTCCACATATATATAGACATGAGCAAATAGATATAAGCAAGTAGATTCATGAGTGCTGCAATGCTAGGAGTAGACTCCACATATATATAGACATAAGCAAATAGATACAGATTGTTACATTTGTTTTATTGAGATATTATTGTTACAGTTATAGTTGAAACACATAGTATTGAAGCTTGGAGTGGAAATATAATTTTATAAGAGTCATATACATGACATGAATTGGGAAATGTAAACCTAGCAACTTATATATTTCTATCTGTAGGTAGACGTGGCACATGTGGTTAGATATTTGAATACATTCTTTTTCCTGAACAAAACTATCAACTATAATTTTATAAGAGTCATATACAAGACATGTGTTGGGAAGTGTAAACTTAGCAGCTTAGATCAACTATAATTTTATAAGAGTCACTACACATTTCTTTGATCTTGGAAAGTAAGATGTTGCTCTCTGCAATGAAGTCAACTTGCTCAACCTTTGTGATAGTTGCCTTCAAGCGTTCTTCATTATTGTATGTTTCATTTCTACATGTCAAAGTGAACAAGTATTTTTTGTTCAACACGTCTCTAATTACCTGTTGAGTATCCCTTTCTATGTCATCCTCAAACTGTAGAGAGTATAGCTTTTCCGCAGACATTCCCATGAGTTCTGTTGCTGCTTCGTCGAATGCAACTGCCCATAGCATATCTATGTGGTCCTGTAACCTTATTTGTAGTATGTACCTATAATTACAAGAGGTACATGCTACGTGACACTTTGAGCAAAACCACTTTCCATCTTCAGTCTGCACCAATCTTTTCTTGCACTGTTTTCCTAATAATTCATTAGGGCATGCTGGATAGCGGAATGATGTAGATTTGATGGACAAAAATGTTGCATTTATTGTACATTGGAGATGGTGCACTCTATGAGGAAGTTTTTTTTGAACATCCCTGATTGTTATGGTAGTGACAGGCATAGATGGGCTGCTAAAATTTGTTGAAGGTGATAGAATATTAGCTCCACTTTGTTTGAACCAAGTTTGTAGTTGTTGTGTCTCTTGTATGTCAAGGTCTATAAATAAATTTGTATTGCTTGATGTACTCAACACCTTTCCATTGTACTCGCAAACTCGTCCATTTTTAATAGCGAGAACAGTTGTTTCTTGTAGGTGATACTTGTCTTGAAGATGACCACCTTCCTTCTCTGCCATCGTGCCCCATAGAGTGATATCTATAGTTGCCCCAGTCGTTTCCAACAAGGATATTGTGCACCTTAGGACCTTTGTCCCATCTCTTCTCCTTACTATGGAGCTTGGGCTAACACAAGTGACAACTCCAATAACATCATTAGTTGAGTTGCTACTCTTCTTTGCAAGTTCATTGATAGGTGTAAATGAGAATATGTGTTTTGGAATAGAGTTTTCATCTTCACAAGGAGTGACCTTTGACTCAACCGACAAGGAAATTTCTAGCCCACTATTTAACCTATTGTAAAGCTTATTAGCAACCTTTACTGCACCACCAGAAAATGTATAGGTTTTCCCAACAGTAATATTTTGATAATGAAGATCAACAACTTCATTGAAACAAGTCACACGTGTTTCAGTCCCTTCTCTGTCAATGATGTCAAAGGTGAAAACTTGACCAGTACCTTTTTGGGTATTGTACCTGCAGATATCCTTTTTTGCAGTCACGCGACCTTTAACAGTCCATCTTGGTTGAAAAGGATTCAAACTTTTAATAGGCGTAATTGTGGCTGGTGCTTCCATTCTACTCCTAGAAGGATTCACACCAAATAATCTTCTCACATGAGTTGATACTCTAGCAGCGCTAATTGTATCAGGCTCTGCATGTGGCTCTGTAGATTTTCCCATTTCCTTTTCTATATGGTGCTCTAGTTCCATATAAAATGAAGTAGGATGACCGATTATAGCCTGGTTTGTACAAACAATCTCAAGGTTCACAATGACAATCCACCTATACATTTGGAAGACAAGAGTAAGAATTACTAATACAAGGAAGAAGCTAAAAAGTTAATAATGATTTTGTTATGGGAAATTTTGGATTCCTTTACTCACCGAGACCCGCTTGGTTTGGGGAAATTATATTTTGTCATTTGTATTATGGATCCAACTATAATTTCACTAGATTCTATGCAATGATTGTACTTTGAGGCAAAGATGCTTTTTGTTTGTAGGCCCCATCAGATATTTCTACCTTGTAGCAGTTGTTACATTCATGGCCATGGCCGAAGTTTGAAATAGACAAAATTTGCACATTAGGTTTGAACCCTTCATTCCCATCATGGATAAGTTTAATTGCATCTGTGGTTAATATTGTAGCCATGGTCTATGGAAGTTGACTAACCCTGCAAAAGTACATTACATGTAAGATAGTGTTTGCATACAATTGGCGGAGGTTCTTGTTTTAGAAAGCATAGACCTCAACATAATGTTGAGCATAAGAATACACAAGTGGAGCACATCATTTGCAAAAGAAAAGGGAAAATGCGAGGAGGAATATTTTTCCTCAATATGTACTATAAGATATATTCAATAAAATTAGTGCTATGAAGATCAATATGCACAAGGGTGCTACAATGTAAACATAATATATAACTATATTCAACATTGAATATTTCAAAGGGTTTGAAAGAAGCATATATATGACTATGGTACTTCACATAGCTAAGTGTTGCAAGAGTGAATATTTACAATAATGATCAAATATATCATCATTTTGAGTAGCATTCCAATATATATTTGGTAGACTCAAGGTTATAGTTCAAGATAATATTCAAAATAAGGGGACACAAATATTAGAATAAGTTATATTCATTAAAATTAGAACTATAAAGATCAATATGTACAATGACATTACAATGTAAACTTAATATATAATAACTAAGGGTTCAAATATAAGGTCGACCACTAAATCCATTTCGCTCCACATATAGCTATTTTGAGATCCTCATTTAGTTTTGCAAAAAAACATCTAATATGTATCATACTAGTAATCTTGATCGACATATTGAAAAAGTAACTACCTTCCAAGAAGTTAGTTGAACTTCTTAGACCATATATCACTCAATAAATCTTGGAATTCACGCTTTAGTTCAAATGCATTGGCCACTCCATAATATTGACAATACTTCAATTCACGCAGGAAACCATAAAATAGCTCAAGAGCTTCATAGGTCACATGGAATTTTCAGACAACTTCTTGCACCAATTCAACTTCATGATCCTCCACATCGCTTAAATCTTGGCTTGTCTGCATAGCGTCTTCAAAAATTTCACAACTTGTCAAGACATTGTTTGAAAGAGCATCAACATTATGGTGGGGGAAACCCAACCAATCCACAGATGTTGAGTCAGTTGCTGATAGAGGTAACTCATGGGTTTGTGGTGAGGGTGCATTGGAAGTAGAACCACTGCTTGAAATAGTAATAACATCTTCAAGTGCTCGTGCATTAGCCATATCCTGAAACTATAATTCAAAATAGAGATGCTAATATTAAAAACAATTGTTATTAACAAGGGCATAGGTATTGACTAAGACCCAAACTACAAGCATAAATAAGTATAAAATGTTGTATGAATTTTCTTTTTTGATGGACTATTTTAAAATGAGTAAAAACTTTAACGTATTCATACAAATGGAGAGTGAAGGTGTAATTTCCTTTAATATTATATAATAAATTAATGTAATATTATTCTGTAATTATAATACATTATTATGAATAGCGAGACTAATATTAAAAAACAATTGTCATTAACAAGGGCACAGGTATTGACTAAGACCCAAACTACAAGCATAAATAAGTCTAAAATGGTCTATGATTTTTTTTTGATGGACTATTTTTAAATGAATTAAAACTTTAACATATTCAAACAACTGGAGAGCGAAAGTCTAATTTTCTTTAATATTATATGATTAATTAACATAATATTATTTTTGTAATCATAATAAAGTAATATGAATAGTTTTTTGTAATTACAATATTATATATCAATTAACATTATATTATTTTGTAATTATCATTTAAAAAGCCTATTGACTAAATATATTTATTGATTTGACAATTTGAAATAAATAGAATAGTTATATTTACAAAATGATTAAGGATTTTAAATGAAGTGGAAAATATTATCATACAATTCATATTTATATTTCAAAATATATAAAATTATAAATTAACTTTTTTAAATAAATGAAATAAAATAACTTTAATCATGTAAAAATTAAATAAACTTTATATAGATTAATTAGATAAAAATTCTTGCTATTTCCTGATAATGGTGTCGATGCATAAAGTCTCCTCAATCAAAAAGAACACGAAAGGAGTACTCACAAAATGACTAAATAACTTTCATCACGAACATGATCACTTTGTAGAATAGAAATCATTTCACATTGAACAACAATCAAATCAAATTCATTCATGGGAGAACATTAAAGTCCCTTTCCTAAAACTTATTACATAAACCCTAGCTTTTCATGCTAAACCATTTACATAATAATACTCAATGCTAATGATAACCTAAATCTAATTTTTGAATTCTTATAGTAACCTCTATATATATATATATATATGAATAAATCATTTCTTAAAATATAACACATTCTTTACAAGGTCTTTAAAATAGTCACTACCACTTATTGGTACCCCACTATAAGAATCATTTAAAACCTCTATCTTAATTTTCATCACTTAACACAATTTAACAAACTCCTGAGACCAATATTAATTCCAAACAAGGAACTTTTATAGACTACTAAGTTTTATAGACATTCAACAGACTACTTAGTTTTATAGACATTCGTTGCACTTTTCAATTAGAAAATGAATCAATTTTGACTTACGTAATTTCCCGATTATTTGCCTACAATCACTTAAATTGACTAATGTAGAATGTATTCCTTCATTAGATGGTGATATAATAAATAACTCTACTAATATCCCTCTTGTGAATAGTAAATTATTTTATAATTTAAAAAAAAAAAATCAATTAAAAATCACTCACATTTAATTGAAATTTATTGATATAAATATTAAAATTTATTAACAAAAATATTAATATACCAACAAATATTATTATACTACTATTTTATGAATATTTTATTGCCTTAATTATTAAATTATTAATAGTCAGTAAACATTAACACTTTTATTAACCTCACTAACTTCACTAACATTTTCTTAACTATATTAATGAATTTACAAGAGTTTGGTTTACATTTTAGATTCTCTTAAATTAATACAAGAGTCCACTTAATTTAACTATTTCCCCATTCTTAATTACTTTTTAAATTTATGCCATCTTATACCACTAATTTTTTCTTATGTGAAATTCCTTTCCTCTCCTACTTTTAAAAAGAAAAGACTTAAAAGGATTTAGGTATGGTGGGTATGTTTGCCTACACATAATTGTTTTTTTTTTTTATATGACCCCCTAAAAGGGGAAGTGGGATTTCAGTGAGTTAGGGGAGTTCTATGGGTGAATCCGCTCTGCAATAAATTCATCCCAAGAATTTTGCACACATTCCAGATCATTCAAGTGCTATGCAAGGTGAGTGGGCGGTGGCAAGCACTTAACATATGTCTTCATTCACAACTGTAATATCCTCATAGCTAACACTTAGCCCGTGTAATGTGCTGGATAAGGCAGGTGTAGCTTAACCAAGGAAAGTATCGTTTATTTAAATAAATACTCACAATTATAGTTAAACGAATCTTTAGCACCAATATTATTATTAACAGAGTTTAACTCAAAACAACCAGCATTATAAACTCTTAGTGGTTTTTTAATTTTTTTAACATGGAGTGAATCTAGACATCATTTAATAATAACATTTCCTTAAAAGATTGGCATAATAACTCATGCTTTTACCAATATTAATATTTAACTTCACATTACTAGAGAGTGTAAACCACAAATTGCATATTTATAAACTTTGGTTTAATGTAGCCATTTTGAATCTTCTTAAATCCATTTATCAACTATAAAATAGTTGTCCATTTGCTGCGCAGACAGCGATGTCATGGGTTTAAATTTGACATTAAGAATGGAATTGTAAGACTTTAAAGTGGGATGTTGATTAAATGCTAATCAATTTATTTAATTAAATAATTCAGAATAACTAAGGAAAATGCTTTCTCCAACAACTGTTCCTATTTTCTTAGCCATCCTTCACGTGGCACTTCTAAATTTATTTTGCACCTACCATAAATCCTACGCACCAACACTCCCTATTTGAACCCTAAAATATCATTATGTGTATTCTATTAAGTTTACCTATACAAAAAAAATGAAAGAAGCAGCGACCAAACTCAACAGACAAAAGGATGATTATATGTAGAGGAAACAATGGGTTTTGAGAGAAGGCGTACTGCTATATTATGGTGACTGTTTGTTCTAGGATTGTTTTCAAGCTCATGCATTAAGCAACACTGCAAGAGAAACAGGTTGACAATGAAAACAGGGAGATTATTACATTCCATGGGCTATGAGGGAGCTGCGTAAGGTTCACATTTTCATTCAATTGCTGATTAGTCTCTCTTTTCCCACATCAAAACCTACACAAGCATTTAGTACTTGCTGATCTCTGTCAAGAAAGTATTAAATAAAAAAAAGTTTTTGTATACTTGCGGATTTTATTCATGCTCAAGGACAGAATACAAAATCGTTTCTATTAATGCACTAAAATCTGTCATATCGATGGGAGTGTTCAGTCTTTTGTTTCTGAACAATAGCAGGATAGAGTATCTTTTCTATATATATCTAGTTCAAGTTTTGTACTTCAGTTCTGATGCCTATGAGATAGAGAGGTGGTGAAAGGCGACAATGGAGAGAAATATTTAGGTTGTTTTGTCGCTCAAGTTATTCTTCATGTACATCCTGTCACCCTTTTATGGTATGTATGGCAGCTGCTCACTAAATTGAAGAAAGAAAAGGTTGGTTATTTATCTGCTATGATCCCTGTTGACTAATGACTATGTAGCACAAATAAAATAATGGTAATAGTGAAGGAAACATAAATAAAGTGTTAGTTCAAAGTAACAATATCTGGGACTCGATGCAGGCATAGATTGATAGGGAGTTACCTTGCGGTGGAAAATATGCTCTGGTTCTACCCATTCCTTCACTACACAGACTGCTCAAACACAAATGATGTCATCCCCCTAAGAGCCATTTAACATTGCTCAACACTGGTTCACATTTATTGCATCGAGTGAGCTTTGGTGGCCTAGTAAATCACAAGGCAAGCACGGAAACGGCGCAGCTACTGGGAGCCATACCTAATGGAGACAGATGAGGACGCGATATTTAATGCATGGTGCTCAAGTCCATAGAAAATTTAATACAAATTTGACTGTAAATAAAACAGAGCACGACAGAACTATTCCTGGGCGTTCGTGGGGTTCCCACCGGTGTCAGATTGGGGGAAACGCCGGTGGGGTTCCCCCACATATAAAGCCTATTGGCTAATTATTAATTTATCATTGTTCATTTAATCAAACAAATCACTATAACAAGTATATGTGATGCATGAAATCAACTTCCTTTTCCCATGCTAATAAGCTGCATTTTCTTTTCTTACATGTATTTATGTTGAAGAAAATACTCACTATCCAACAAAATATTAACATTTTATCATTTAAAATTATTTTTAACACCAAAAACTTTAAAAGTTAAATTAGGATAGAATCCTTCTTGTAAGAGTTGATTCACATTATAATATATCATTGGCCTCTCCATGGGGGAAACCTCCTAGAGCAATGCTCAATACAATGTAAATAATAGGTGATCCATTCTATCATGGAACCTTTTATTTATACTAGCTTTATCCAAATGAATTGCTACCTCCCAAGTATGTGTGACAAATGAATTTAGTAAGATGGAAAATTTATAAAGTATGTCTTATATTTTATTAAAAAATCTTAATAGAAAAATAATTGATTAGGAAGTAGTTGAGATGTGCAATCCTAGCTTGTCCTTTTTCTTGAAAAGATTTGACCTCAAAGATTTAGATGAGGAAATTATTTCAGGTGGAAGATGAAACGAAGTAGATATGTGTAATATGCTTCCTACACTAATCTATGAGAGGAGATAATGTACTTACAAGGAAATAAGCACAAATATAATATATCATAACATAGTGATTTATGTAGAAAAATACCCTTTAAGAGATAGACTCGTTATCCCACACTCCAAAGCAACTTAATGTCTTATTTAATAATAAAATATTACAATATAGTTGTTGAGTCTAAACATTTAAAGGAGTATCATCAAACAGAGTTCTAGAGCAATTCAAGTAGCATAATAGTACCTATAAAACTTACTAATAGAACTTCCATCTCAAGAAACTAATCATCAAATGGTAATAAAAAAAATTATGAGCTAAAACCACCCAAAATGTGGTACTAAAAAATCTAGTTAAAAATCCAATGCATAAATCCCAAAATGATTCCATAGGCTTAAAATGACATTTTCATTTTTCCCATCGTACATTCAACATAATCCATTGTCCATGGTGGGAACTCTATTTTAGCTCCATTAACCACGTTTAAAGATGCTTTAATGAAATTTCATAACATATTTCATCAGTTTCTCAATAAGTATAACTCTCTCTTACAACTCTTTTATGTCATAGATGTTTTACATTTTCAATGTTGGAAGATCAACTTCTAGAGTCCATTAATTTTGATAGAAGAGTTTAATTAGGTTCAATTTTTTTAAAATTGTGGATCTCAAAGAGATTTGCACCGAAAATATATGGATGTTAAATAATCCATAATATTTTTTTTTCCAAAAATAACATTTATAGCTTAATTTTTCTTCTATTTTATATCCTAAAATCATCTTTTTGCAATCTTAACATTAGGGGAAAGGTTGAGACACGTTTCCTAAATTAAGACAAGTTCACTTGTTACATCTAGGTTGCAACCTATAGAATTAGATCAGGGCCATCATAATTGTGCATTTCAAAGATAGCATGAATATTTATTAAGGTTAAACTTAGGTATTGTAATAATAAATCCTTTAATAGACAACATAGGTAATGTTGACTATGCATGAATCTATTTTCCAAGGGACTACTTCAAATAAGATATATGAAAAATTATTTGAAGTTTTGAGGAGGAAAGAAAATTTATCTTATATGTAACATAACAAATTTTCTAGAGAATTTTATAGGGTCCATAAAACTTGGAGGTGGATTTTTGATAATTCTGTAAATTCAAAGATAACTATTTGTATGGTTGTAGTAAAAGGAAGAGAATTTTTCTACTAATGAAAGTGAATTCTAAATTGTGTTGATCACCTTTCTTCTTCACCTAATTATATCGCATCTGTAAGCTATCCTTGAGGGTGAAAATAATTATGTCTCATGTGTGAAGAGTGGAATCCATTGCATGTACCTTCAAGCTTCGTGGAATGTATGTTTGGAGAGATTATGACAATTTACTATATATTGCTTCATATGAAGTCATCTTTGCTTTATGTGTTAAGTGGTGTTACACCACCATTCAACTAACGGTATTCGTTTCGTCCAATGATATTTTTAAGAATAAGAAATTTAAATATAAATAGGTCTCCAACCATTTATTAATAGTTTTAATTTGGTAATTAGTTTATGGGTGATATTTAGAGCTCACTTTAAGTTTGGTACCATGGTATTGTTAGTGTAAATTAAAGTATGCCCTGTATATTCAATCTTAGTTAGACCAAATAAATATTTAGAGCATCTCACACATGATTTGTTAACAATAAATTGATTGAAGAGTGTGGTCCAAGTGAAAGAGGCTATCTTCCCAAGTGAGGATATAAATAAGGATATAATCAAGGAATACTAGGATGTCATTTTGAAGGAATGATAAAAAAAAATATTATCCATCAAGCTCTAAAATATGGATGGTGCTTAATTGAGGCCAAATGATGTGAATTAAATTAATAATTACCATCACAAGTGTAGAAAATATTTTTTGGAATTCTTTCATGTTTTCTATGGATACAATGATATGTGGGTTGAAAATCTATCTTGGAGAAAAAATATTCATTGTGGAGTTCATTTACAAGATCATAATCACTATATTGGGAAATCCATCTTCAATGACATTTTTATATAAAAAATCAATGCATAGGCCCACCAAGACCCATCTATTTAGTTCACCAATGGGATTTAAGAGAAGTAAGGAATTATTGTAAGAATATGACTCCTTGGCATAGAAGCTACTAGGCTAATTTCTTGATCTTTAGATCTTTTGTAAAAATGGGTGCTAGTACAACACACATGTGATCTTTCAGGTGACATGGTGATAAAATAGTTGTTTCTAAAAAGAAAACTACATTGAAAGATAAAATTCCATGTAGTGAATTGGTTGGGTTGAACATAAAGGAGCCCTTAAATAGCTATATTTCAGGCAATAATCCCATGAGAACCCTTTTCAAGTTATTTTTTCCACCTCATGATAAGAGCTAATAAAAATAAAAGACCAAGTTATAGTCCTCATAAGGTGTGTTATTGGCCATTATCAATGGATTACAACTAAAACATTGAAATGTTTCACAAGATATGACTAAGAGTGTATAGGTATTGGCTTCCCAAAATAATATCACAACCTCTTAGCACAAGGGGGAAATTATTATATTTAAGATGATTACGTTTTGATACTTAACCTTAGATAAGGTTCATCATTAGAAGTTATAAGTTCAAATTTACAACAAGGATGGATAGAGAAGTGTTCTTATTTCTTTAAAAAATTGACCTTCATGGTTTGGGGAGTTGATGTTCCATCTAATGCACATTAATTTTCTAGTAGTGTAATGTTGTAAAATTGTACCCCTTGCAATTTCACATACATTCTTGTATCCAATTTAGTTTCCACTAACTTAGCACTTGTGTAGGCTCATTTTCCCCTCTCAAGATGATGAGGACCCCTTTTTAACAACTACCTTCACATGTTAGCTTTACATCAAACCTTGCAATTTTCCTATTCTTATCATTTTATAGCGTGATTTGTCTAGACAATAGCATGCCAGATAGACATATGTGTGCTACACTAGCATCTTGTGACATTTTAATGTTCAAATGAACTTTTCGAGCATATTTTCCTCTTGTCACCCTCTTTTATCGATGGAAATGGCTCAGGTTTCCTTGTAACTGCCTCAAAAGCTTCTTTTCCCTCTTATTCTCTCTTTATATGTGATCTTTTCAATCTATTTTGGGTCTTCTGAGCTCTTGCCTTTTCCTCCTCTATTTATTTTGCTATCTTGTTCTTTACAACTTACTATAGCAAAACTCTCAAGCTCTCACAACACCCTTTGCAATATCTTGGATCTTGCAGCTATCTTTGTCTCCCTCCTTGGCTTCCTTAAGCCTTGCAGTTGATACCTTACTTATCTTGTTCCATTAAGCATCTTGTTCCCTTGAGCATCCTGGGATATCACACATCCCCTATCTATTGCATCTCCATTTTGTGATATGAGCTATCCTCCTCAAGTGGAGATTTCTTTTATCACTCCTTTTTTCATTTCTCTCTATCTATTTAGTTGTTTGTGGAAGTGGGAACACCAAAACATGGGTTTGACTTAGGGAAACCCCTATATAGCCCCAACATTTTCTCCAAATCTTATGCATGCAGGTATTAAATATATTCATTTGCTAAAGGCTTAATTACTTGGGTTGCTATGAGAAGTCTATATCTATTATTCTCCTACTTTATCATTTATTCTTTACTTTATTTCAATTCTTATGTTATTTTTCCTATATTCTAGAAATTCATAGTAATTAGATTGCTAGTAGTCGCTAAGCCATTTTTTTGTGATAAACTTGCTCTTTGGTCCATGCAAGACACTAGATTTCCTTTGGGATGCTAGTACATTGTACTATCGTCTATATCCCATGTTGTCATCCTTTGGTTGAGAGCTTGTCAGTTTGTCTAGAAAATATTCATGACCTGCTCTTTTTTATTTTGAAACTCTTGCTTTGTTCCCTAAGGTAGTTTAGGGTAGTTCTCGCCTTGGGAATCTCTTGAGAATAGACTCATGAGTAGTGAATTCCCCCTTCTCTACATTTTGGTGAACTTGACGTGAACAATTTTTTTTTTAAATATTAGGAATTTATTTACCCCAACTTGGTGGGTTCATAACTTTTGAGTCGATGCTTGGAATTCATAATCGTTTACACTATTGGAAAGGTCTCCAAGAGGAATAGTTTAGTCCCTAGAAAAGAATGCCTTTGACAACCCATTTTTAGGATTTGACACAAGTTTCAACCCCAAATTCCACTCTAAAAATGTCTGAAAATGAAAATTACTAGAACCTAGAAAATACCTAAAAATTTGAAAAATTGGGATTTTTTGTTTTTCTAAGTTTTGTCACTCCTGGATTGCTCTAGATCAGCTGAAGTGTCAATATCTCTATTTCAAAATTTGTATTTTCTATCTTTCTTCCTTCTATCTCTTTCCAGCTTTGTTAAGAAGCTTCAAGAAGTTCTCTTACAAGCATGTGAATGTTGTCTCCTTTCTTATTATTCTTTGTTGATCCCTTTCTTGAGATTCCTTCTAGGGATATTTTGGCACAAGAGGATGAAATCATTGATACCTTTCTTGATGTTACTCTACCCTCTCTCTCTCTCCATTCCAATGCACTCTCTTTTAGAGATGATGCATTTGTGAAAGATGAATTTTTCTTTCATTCCAATGCACTCTCTTCTAGAGACTTGTTCGTGAATGATGTATCTCATCCTTTTTTTAATGCACTCTCTCCCACAAATGATGCATTAGTGAATGATGAATCTCCTTCCACATTTGATCCTCCCTAGATCAATGTTGAGAATATTTCTTTGAATTATTATTCCACTAGTTGTGATGATTCTGTAAATGTAATCTATGTCTTTGCTGCCCCTCAAAGGCTTCAAAGACTAGTCATTTACCTAACTCTAGTTAGTTTGTCTCCTAAGAGGATTTTTTTCTATTGATAGTGTTCCATTTGATAATGATTCTCCTGATCTTTCTATGAATCCCTCTTATAGAGTTATAGCCCATACTCATAATACTAGAAATAATAAAAAAAATGTTGATCAACCTACAACTAAAGCACCTAGTGATTATGATCTTGTGAAGCAATTCCATGTTATGCCAGCTAAGATCTCACTATGGGACTTTCTTTAGTCTGCTATGCTTTATCAAGGTATGATTCAAGAAGCCTTACAAAATATTATCTTTCTTGCCTCTGCTAGGTTAATAAATGTTAATGCATTGATGGATTATATTCATGAAGATTCACTAAATATCACATTCTATCCACAAGAACTTCCACCCCTAGATGTGCAGAAACAAGCAGACCCTCTAATGATCATATGTAGTTAACATTAAAGACATTGGAATTAGATGTAATCTCGTTGATGCTAGTCCAATACTCAATGTATGTAGCATTGATCTATTGCACAAGATTAATATTGATTCATCTTCTCTTAATGCTTCTTCTGTCATCATTCATTGGTTTGATAATGTTGGTCAACAAGATCTAGGCATGATAGTCTTTCCTTTGAGGTTGGGACCCATTACTATACCCACCCTTGTATATTTTATGTTAGAAAAACTACCATATAATCTTCTTCTTGGTAGATCATGGATTCATGTTATGGGTGTAGCCCCATCTACCTTGCATAAATATATTAAGTTCATCTATAATAATCCAATCATCACAATTAGGGCTGACCCTAAGGCACACTTCTATGAGATGGAAGCTACCGGTTAGGTTTTGGTTGTGCCTACTCTTATCCCTTTAGTGTATTCCAATGTTTTGATGTCTACTCCTATACATAGGATACTCTTGAGATAGATGTCCCTGAAGAAGATTCTCTTGAAAAGAAATATTAAGTTTTCTCCTTCTACCTCTTCTCAAGAGAATGCATGTCTTGGTGATGATTGGGGTTCTTGAGAATTTAGAAATTCCTTCAATGGGGAACATAATGTCAACCCGATCCACATAAGCCTTCTAGTCACATCATGAAAACTCACTATCAAAGATGATTATTCTTTTGTATCGTAGGATAATGTGAGCAATGACTGTAATGTCCTTAACGCTCATCCTCCTCCTCTTCAGGAAGATGATCACACTTTTGTTAAAGAGGATAATGTTGATAGTCCTATCAATATTGTTGATGGTAATCTCGTAGAGGATTATAATCCCCATTGTTGGAATAATGGTCTCTATGGAGATCCTCCTCTTTCTGAAGATTTATAAGCAATTTATGGCCCTAACTTTAAGCTTGTCTCTAAATATGGCTATGGGCATAAAGTTTGTGGGCGTAATGAACAAGGAATTCAGGTTCCTATAGAATGTACACCTCGCAAGAATAATTTGGGGCTTGGTTGCTTGAATGAAAATCTAAATGAAAACCATGGTTGAATGTTGACATGATGTTTGCTCGACCTCATCCACCATTATCTGCTATCTTCATGTCTTCTTCTTGTGAGAATTCAAACTTTTCTCCACAAGATAAAGGGTTGCTTCTTATACTCCTCATTCTTTGTCTAAACAAGAGTGTATCTTGTTGAAGATTCTCAAATCCTGCTTGATTACTCTTCCTTCTCATACATGTAAGAAATTTCATAAGCAAGATAAAGAAAAATGTTCTTTTTTGTGCATACCATTGAGTGCCTAGCCATTCCACTAGTGAATGCAAGGCCTTGAAGGATAAAATATAACTTCTTGATTTAAGTGCCATCACTCATTTATTTGTTGATGCAATTGTCTCTTCCTCAAAGGAAAAGTGATATCGAAGTCTACCTCTACTCTATATGTTCTAAGTATCTTTTTTGGTTCTCCTCCCTTATATGTTGGGGGTAGTGATAAATTGTTCTAGAGATGTGCTTCCTTCTTAAGGACCCCCTCTCTTCCCTATGTATTTCAAATGAATCATCCCTTGAGTGGACCCCTTTTTCTTTTAAAGGGTTCATGAGCGACCCCCTTTGAAATATTTTCTTTTGAATGAATTCTATGGCATCTAGCTTGGGGGTAGCCTAACTAGACTTGTGCTTTCTATGACTATCTTGCAACATAGATTGCAATAGCCAATGCTTCTCTGATCAGTCTTGCTTTGCGAGACCGAGAACCTGTAGAGCTCCTTTGCATCAAGATTTCCTAACATGTTTGGTCTGTGGATCTACATGTTGCTTTGCAGGTGCACCTATGGAGCTACTCTCTAGTCTAACTCTATGGAGTTCCCTTACTTTGGGCTTCCTTCATGAGAGAGTACTTGGGGTTCAAATTCCTTCTTTATGGGTCTGAGGGCCTATAAAGCACTTTCATCCTATGAGATCTATTCATTGTTGGTCTATGGGCCTCGATTGTAGTTTGTTCAACTTTGTACAAGAGACTACCTACCAATCCTTTTGTTCACCTTTCGTAGGTCTACAAATCTTTGACACATTAGTTCAACTCTCCTTGGGTTCGAGGACTTGTGGAGCCATCACTCTTGGAATTTTCATTCCTTTCTATATTCTCCACCTCTTTCTCTTAAATTATATTCTCTTCTCAAATTTTATATATAGGATTGAAGATCTGCATCTTCTTCATCCTAAGTATATGCTCTTATTCTCTTTGATATTGGTTGCTTCCCTAATTTGTGAGTGTATTCTTCTCTTGAAGTAATCAATCCTTACATTCTTCTTTTCATTTTAGAATTCTTCTATGTGTTATTGTTTTTAATTTGGGGATGACACATAGTATTTAGACAACCTTTTACATTGAGGCCTCTTTACTTTGTTGACTCAAATCCTTTAGTTTTTTGTGTACGCCTGTGTGTATGTGGTTTTAAACTTTTTTACCCCATGATGTAATGAATTGCTATATTCTAATTGTGTTGTCTTGTGTAGGTATTTCTTGTCTAATGTGTTTGTTTCATAGGTCTTTAGTGTAGGGGCACCTAGTTTTCATCATGTAAAGGGGTTAGATGTTAGGATTTTGATGATGTTGAGTCATTTTTTATGTAATAAGGTCTATTTAGACCATGGGTCATGTTTTTTGTCATGTGGGGTTGGTTGGGTTAAAAGATGTTAAGTTTTGTAAATGTTGCAAGTGTTGCATCAACAACTTTGCATTTTTGATGTGTTTGGAAGTTGAATGGTCATTCATTCAAAAGGTAGCTTGGAACTATTGGTTTGGAGTTGTAAATTTTTAAATATTCCTTGAGGAGATTGAGGAAAACTTTTGGAGACACTTTTAAAGATAAACTAATAAAATTCACTCTATTTTTCGCAATTTCTTGAGTATTTTTGCTGCTATAGAAATTTGTACAGCTTCGTAAATTTTGTAAATGATCTAATGTGAATTGGAATTGATGTAGGAGTGAGTTAAATATCATTTAGATTTTATTTTATTTGGTTTCATTGAGTTAAAAGGATTTTAGAGAAACCCTAGGGGAAGAGGGTTTGATTGAAAAAAATAAAATATTGAACCATTCCACTTGTGGGAAATTTTGCAAAATAGTGGTATGGGAGTAGTTAGGGTGAATTTCATGTTTGTATGGTTTTTATATGTATGTAATGGAGATAGGGTAGAGTTTGAGCGAGCCCTAGCCTAATATCTCTATGTATTAGGCTTAGGAGTGTAGGTTAGACATAGGATTTTTATGATACATGAATTTGTGAATGTTTTAGTTGGTAACAGTTGTAGTTTCAAACCCCATGTGACTTGAGGAGAACCTTGGAATGAAGGTTGATAGATTGGAGGAAATATTTCACATACTTGCTTTAGAAAATAAGGCTAATTTTCCCTAGTTGCAGCGTAGCAGTCAATTTTAGAGGGTGTTGTTACAAAAAAAACCTATCTAAAAATTTGATATATTACAAAAGAGTATAAAGGGTGTTTGTAATGGTAATTAAATTGTGGGTTTAAATTCTTCTTTGAAAGATATGGTGAAAAATCACTGTTTGGAGTGCTACAATGAAGTTTGAAAGATTTGTGACAAAAGGACCAAGTTAGGGTTTCCAAATTGAAAGATTGTTCAAATTGTGTTTGAATAGAAACCTCCACCCTAATATGCATCAAATTTCTATCAGAGCACAGGTTTTGATCAACAAAAAGAAAAGGTTGAAGTTTTAAGGAAATAAAGATGCCTCCTAAAAAGAATCCAATGGCCAGAGAAGTAACAGAGTTGAAAGAAAAGCATACCAAGGAGTTGAGACAAGTAAAGGAGTCTCAAGAAGTTGTCCTATCTAGACTTGCAAAACTAGAGTCAAATCAAAAGAGAGGTGTTGTCACTAGAGACCAAAGTGATGAAGAGGAACAGGAACAGGAATAGGAACAGGAAGAAAAGCCTCAAGGAGGAGTCCAAGGAGATGATGAGTTGGACCCTAATGAGTTGAGAATGACTAAGCTATTAAAGGATATCAAGGGAGATACTCCTGAGGTGAAGATGGAATTTTGAATGTACGGTGGGAAGATGGATAGTGAAGAGGTGCTAGATTTGGTTGATGCACTAGATAATTATTTTGAATATAAGGAGGTAGTAGATGAAGAAAATGTGGAATTTTCCAAAAACAAGGTGAAAGGCCCTACCATAACTTGGTGGAATTATGTGTTGGAAGAGAGAGTGAAGAAGGGAAAAGAAAAAATCAATTCTTGAGATAGAATGGTGTCTAAATTCAAGGGTCAATTTCTTCCTTGTGACTATGCAATTCAAACATTTAGAAAGCTTCAAAATCTCAAACAAAAGGAGATGGATGTCATGGCTTACATAAAGAAGTTTCATAAGTTAAGCCTTAGAGTAGGTGATGTTAAGGATGAGGTTGAAAAGGTAGCAAGGTACCTAAATGGATTGGGGTTCCAAATACAAGATGAAATGAGTCTTACCACCCATAGAATAGTTGAAGAATGTTTTCAATTGTCTGTTAAGGTAGAAGAAAAGATAAAAAGAAGACAAGAGAAGCAAGGAAGAGGTAGAGGAAAGAACTTCAGGGGTAGAGGAACCTTTGGGGGAAGAGGACAATCTCAAAAAGCACAAGGTGAGACAAGTGGTAATCAAGATCAAGGCTCAAAATCAAGAGGTAGTTTTAGAGGAAGGAGATCAAATAGTAGAGGAAGATTTGGAGGACAAGGTAGAGGATCAAATATATTCTCAAGAAGATGCTATTAGTGTAATGTTGCAAGTATCAACATTTTTTGGTGGTGTTTTCATTAATGTTTTCATTGATGTCAAAACAATTCTATATGTTGCATATTGTACATGTATAATTGAGATGTTGCTCAAATGTTGTGAGTACATGGAGCTATATTTATGGTGTTGCAGTTGTGTTGGTTTGAGTTTCCAAGTGCTTTTTAGAAAATTAATAAAGAATAGAATTCAGAGTGATGAATGTGTTTAGAATGTGCTTGGGTATGTGCTCTGCATATCTCCTGTGTTGATCCTATGCTTGTACAGATCTAAAGGGTTGCTAATAGTGATCTTATGGTGATATATCCTAAGTTTTAGCTTTTGGTGTGATGGTACGTGAAAGTTACATTCACCTATGTGTGAACTGTTCTAGTAGAGTTGGTCTTCTGTGGACTAGGAGAAATGTTTCTACTCTGCAATCCTCCTCTATTCTATTTTAGATCTTGCAAATCTAACATATGTTTTATAATGGTGTTATCTTGGATTCGGAAAAGATGCATTTGGTTTGGTGATTTGGAAGTCATGTTTTTGATTTGTTGTATGTGTTTGCACAGTCTGGATGGAATAATAGAAGAAGTTCAGTCTTCAAAGTTTGTTTCACTTGCTACAAACATATCTAAAGTAATATGAGATGTGTTCTCATGCATAATGAAGAATGTTGTGTTGTTTGTATGTCATCTTCTTGTTGGGGAATGTGTACATCAATGCTCATTTTTTTTTCACTAGGTTTGGCCAACCTGGTGTTTACGCTTCATTTGAAGAATAAAATTTAATTAAGGAAGCATGTGGTTGATCAGATAAATTTTATTTTTGGTCTTGGTTAAGTATTTTTGGTTCACTCTCATTCCTTTCCACTACGGGAATGTTTATTTTCCAACCTAATTTGAATTTATGAAATAAAGTCTATGTGGCCGACCTTGGAGAAAGTTTATAAGGTTAAAGATGGTATAAATGCAAGTCAAATTATGAAGAAGTCATAAGGAGTCATACAAAGTGACAAAGTAAACCACAAATCATAAAAGTAGAAGTGTTTGTGAGTGAGTTGAGGTAATAGTTATTCATTGTTTTAGATTCCTGAAGGAAATGAGTTGAAGGTTTCTACAATTTTCTGATCAAGGCTAAAAATGTGTGTTAATTGTTGTGGTGGATCTTTTCTTTTCTTTTGTATCTATAAGCAGTGAGCCTCCCTGTTGGACAATGAGTCCTTTCTGTAGACAGTGAGCCTTTGTATTTGGATAGTGAGTCCTCTTCTGGGTAGTGATCCCTTGGTAGTGAGCCTTTGTATTTAGTTTTATAATCCCTTTATATTGTGAGTTAATCCTCACCATGGTTTTTCCATCATTGGGATTTCCACATAAAAATATAATGTTTATTGTGTTGATTTACTTTATGTTATTTCTGTTTCATGCTCATGCTTAATAACAAAATAGTGTGATTGTGGAATTATTAAGTGTTGAAGTTTTAATTTTGAATTTATGTGACAACTGATTCAGCCCCCTCTCAATTGTCTTGCATCATGTAACAATTAGTATCAGAGCTTTGGTTCCTTGGTGTCTAGACCTTAATCGCTTAAGGAAGATACGATGGTGCATAAGTTGGCAATCCCTATTTTTGATGGATCTAATTGTAGTGATTGGAAAGTGTGGATGAGAGGATATATTGTTTCTATTGGTTACAAGACCTGGAAGGCTATTGAGATGAAGTATACTCCTCTGAAAAATGGTCTTACTTTTGCAGATGAGGTTTCTAATTATGAGGAGAATGAGAAAGCAAGGTATTCTATTTTAAGTGCTTTATCTAAAACTAAGTGAACTAAGGTTCTTTCTTTAGATACTGCTTATGATGTCTGGAAGAAGTTGGAAGAATTGTATGAAGGAAATGAAAGAGTAAAATTGACAAAGATGCTGGTGAAAAAGAAAAAATTTGAGAATTTGAAAATGGAAGAAGGTGAAGACTTTACAAGCTATTACCAGAGGGTTGAGATGACAACAAATGAAGTTAAGAATCAAGGGGGAAAGTTGACCAATGAAGATATTATTGAGAAGATACTAATCACCCTACCAAATTGCTACAGTGATAAGATCCTAATTATTGAAGAGATGTATGATCCTACGAAGTATACGAAAGAATAGTTGTTCAAATGAAACCTTGCAAGAATTTGAGATGAGAAAGTTTAGGACAGAAGAAATGAAAGAAGAAAATATAGAGACAACATTTAAGGAAATGAATATTGAAGATGATCCAAAGAGTGATGGTCCTGATGAGTTGGAAGTGAACTTCACCAAGAAGTTGAAGAAAGGTACCGAAAAGTATAAAGGTATGTTTCCCTTTAAATTTCTTAGTTTTGGTAATATTGGTCATTATGCTTCAAGATGTCTAAATAGAGTTGTACATAAGAAGAACAATGATTTTAAAGATAAGGGTAGAAAGGATAAGAAATACAAGAAGCTGCATTATGTTAAAGAAGAAGCTAGAATCTTTGATGATGAATCTAAAAATGAGGTTGATGATAGTGAATGCTTGTTTTTAGCTTTGGAAAACAAATTTGTATTTGCTAATCCTAGAAAATTTACAAGCAAGAAAGCTCCAAAGAACAAAAGGAATAAGATGGAAGGTACTTTGGTCAGCACCTTTCATGCAAGAGATGATGAAGACTATTGGGTCATTGATAGTGAATGTTCTAATCACATGACAAAAGTAAGTTTACTAAAGTTGAAAAGTATGATGGTGGTTTAGTCATGTTTGGTGATGATTCAGGAGCTAATATTTATGGGAAAGGTTCAATTAGTTTTGATGGAGTGCACAACACTAATGATGTATATTATGTGAAATGTTTGAGGCATAACCTTTTTAATGTTGGCCAGACGTGTAGCAATGGTTTTAAACTTTTGTTTTAGAATAATACCTGTGAAATCAGAAAAGGATTCAAAAATTGAGATATGGTTGTTGTTGGAAGGAGAATTCATGGAAACATCTATCAACTTAAGGGAGTTGATGGTCAATGCCTTGTATCTCAAGTCAATGAAATTTGGTTATGGCACCGAGGAATGGGACATGTAAATTTTGATAATACTATTTGCAAAAGTTTTCAATTAGGGAAACAACCAAGATGCGACTTTAAGGGAAAAGATAACTCTACTACCAAAATGCTGGAGTTAGTTCACATCGATCTATGTGGTTTGACTAGAACAAGAAGCCTGAATGGTGACATATATTTCATGCTTCTTATTGATGATTATACTCAAATGAAATGGGTTGCTTTTCTTAGAGAAAAAACTCTAGCTCTAGATAGGTTTAAGTTTGAAAATCAAATTCTTGAGATCTGATAGAGGTGGAGAATTCACATCTAGTGAGTTTAATACTTTTTGTGAATAGCATGGCATAAAGAGACCATTTTTTGCTATGAGAACCCCTCAATAGAATGGGGTAGTTGAGAGGAAAAATAAGACAATACAGGAAGTTGCAAGAACCATGATGAAAGAATAAAATGTACCGAATGTGTACTAGAGAAAGGAAATACACACTACTATTTATGTTCTTAATAGAGTTTAGATTATAAGCAACAACACAAAGACTCCTTTTGAGTTATGGATTGGTAAGACTCCTACTGTGAAGTACTTCAAGGTATTTGGAAGTAGATGCTACATTAAAAGAGATGATGAAAATCTTGGAAAGTTTGATGCTAGGTGTGATGAAGGAATTTTTCTTGGGTACTCTACTACTAGCAAAGCATATAGATGCTTCAATAAAGGATTGAGAAAGATTGTTGAATGTACTAATGTGAAAGTTGATCAAGACATATGCAAACCTATTGAGATAAGTGAAGTTGAACCTAATGATCCTATCTGTGGACATGTACCTAAGGAGAATAAGGAGAAGGAAGAAGAAGAGAAAGAAAAACAAACTAAAGAAGAAAAAGAAGAGAATGAGTTAGAGCCTACTATTAAGACTCCTAAGTATGTATAGAAGAATCATCCAGAGGAACAAATAATTGGAGATAAGAGTGAAGGTGTGAAGACAAGAAGTAAAGTAGCAACTGGGGTAAATATGTGTTTACTCTCTAAAATGAACCTAAGTCTATGAGTGAAGAATGTGAAGATGAGAGTTGGATGAACGCCATGAAAGAAGAGTTGTAGTGAATGGAAAATAATCAAACATGGGAATTAATCCCTAGACATATGAATAAGAATGTAATTGGTTCAAAATGGGTGTTCTGAAATAAGCTGAATGAAAGTGGCGAAGTTGTAAGGAATAAGGCAAGACTTGTATTCAAGGGATATTCACAAGTTGAAGGCATAGACTTTGAAGAAACATTTGCCCCTATGGCTAGAATGGAAGCTATTAGAATGATTTTGGAATTTTCTTCCTACAAGGATTTCAAAGTGTATCAAATGGATGCCAAGTCAACATTTTTAATTGGTGAATTGGAGGAAGAAGTGTACACGGAACAACATGAAGTGTTTCAATTATTTGACAAACCGAACATGCTTTGTAAGTTGAATAAGGTGTTGTATGGACTAAGCAAGCTCCTAGAGCTTGGTATGCAAGATTGGATAGATACCTGACAAAGCAAGGATTCAACAAAGGCTCTACTGACAATAATCTTTACTTCAAAGTGCAAGGTAAAAAAATGCTGATAGTCGTTGTATATGTTGATGATACCATCTTTGGTGGAAATGAAGGTATTCAAGTGAATCAAACTAATAAAGGGATATTCATTTCACAATCTAAGTATGTAAAAGATTTGTTGAAGAAGTTTGGAATGGATGACTCCAAAACGGTTAGTAATCCTATGGAAACTAGATGTAAGCTGAGCAAAGATGATGAATCTGCTAAAACTGATCAAAGAAAATACAAATCTATGATTGGTGGACTAGTGTATCTTATTGCTACTAGACTAGATATTATCCACGTAGTATGCCTAGTTGCTAGATTTCAAGAAGATCTTAAAGAGGCACATGTTACAACTATAAATATGATATTTAGATATCTTAAAGGTACACCAAATCATGGCTTATGGTATCCTAAGTTTGTTGATTTCACCTTGAGTGCTTATACTGATGTAGATTGGGCAGGTTGTGTGGACGACCAAAAGAGTACCAATGGAGGTGCTTTCTTTCTTGGCAAAATATTTGTTTCTTGGTTGAGTTAGAAACAAGACTCAATTTATTTATCTACTACAAAGGTAGAATATATTGTTGCAACATCCTAGTACACATAGGTTTTGTGGATGAAGAAAATTTTGAAAGACATTGGAGTAATATGTGATGAGCCTATTCCTATTTTTTGTGACAACATAAGTTCTATAAACATTTCAAATAATTTGGTTATGCACTCAAGAACTAAACATATATCTATCAAATATCATTTCTTGAGAGAAAAGGTGTTGGAGAATGAAGTCAGATTGGAGTATGTGACAACAAAGGAAAAAATTACAAATATATTTACTAAGGCTCTTCTAAAGGATACTTTTGAGAATCTTAGGGAGAGGTTGGGGGTCATTTTCCCTTCGAAATAGGTGCACATGAAGGTGCATCAATCCAATGAATTCACATATTCTTCATTTATTTGGACTGATAAACGGGTCTACTTTGTAGGGGGGTAGAAAAGATTTTCATTGTTGCAGTATGAGTGCACTCCTAAGGGGGAGTGATCAGAGTCTTTGATTTTTTCCATTAATGTCAAAGGGGGATATAAAGTCATGTGAAAAAAAATTGCAGAGGAAGAGAAGGTGTTTTCTTGGGATATTGTGAAGGGTGATGTCTTTGATGGTTTTTCACATCATGTGCTGCCATCAATAACAAAGGTGGAGATTGTTGCAAGTATGGGCATGTTTTGGTTGTGTTGTCAGTAATGTTGTTATTGATGTCAACATAGTTATGTATGTTGTAGATTGTACATGTATAGTTGAGATGATTTTAAGATGTTGTAAGTACATGGAGCTATTTTTATGGTGTTGTAGTTGTGTTGGTTTGAGTTTCCAAGTGCTTTTGAGAAAATTAATAAAGAAGAGAAGTTAGAGTCATGAATGTGTTTAGAATGTGCTCTAGTATGTGCTCCACGTTTCTCCTATGTTGATCCTATGATTGTGCAGATTTGAAGGGTTGGTAATGGTGATCTTGTGGTGATATATCCTAATTTTTGGCTTTTGGTGTGATGGTACGTGAAAGTTACATTCGCCGGTGTGCAAACTATTCTAGTAGAGTTGGTCTTATGTGGACTGGGAGAAATGTTTTTGCTTCACAATCCTCCGGTGGTGTATTTTAGATCTTAGAAATCTAGAATATGTTTTATAATGGTGTTATCTTGGTTCTAGAAAAGATGTGTATGGTTTGGTGATTCAAAAGTCATGTTTCTGAGTTGTTGTATGTGTTTGCACAGTCTAGATGGACTAACGAAAGAAGTTCAGTGTTTAAAGATTGTTTCACTTTGTGTAGACATATCTAAAGTAATCTGAAATGTTTTATCATGCATAATGAAGTGTGTTGTGTCATTTTCTTGTTGGAGAGTGCGTACATCAATGTTCATTTTTGTTTTCATTAGCTTTGGCTGACCTTGTGTTTACACTTCATTCAAAGAATAAAATTTAATTAAGTGTGTTGTTGATCCAAGACATTTTATTTTTGTCCTTGGTTAAGTTTATTTTCTTCCACTCTCATTCCTTTCCACCGCTAGAATGTTAAGTTTCTGACCTAATTTGAATTTATGAAATAATGTCTATGTGGCTGACCTTGCAGAAAGTTTCTAAGGTTGAAGATGGTATAAATAAAATTCAAATTTCAAATAAGTCATAAAGAGCAATGCAAAGTGACAAAGTAAGCCACAAACCATAAAAGAAAAGGTGTGTGTGAGTGAGTTGAGGTAGTAGTTCTTCATTGTGTTAGATTCTTGAAGGAAATGAGCTGAAGGTTTATGCAATCTTCTGATCAAGGCTACAAATGTATGCTAATTTTTGTGGTGGATCTTTTCTTTTCTTTTTTATATGTAGGTAGTGATCCTCCCTATTGGACAATGAGTCCTTTCTATAGGTAGTGAGCCTTTGTATTTGGATAGTGAGTCCCCTTCTAGGTAGTGATCCCTTGGTAGTGAGCCTAAGTATTTAGTTTTATAATCTTTTTATATTGTGAGTTAATCCTCGCAGTGTTTTTTCCCTCATTGGGATTTCCATGTAAAAATCTGGTGTTTATTATGTTGATTTACTTTCTGTTATTTATGTTTCATGCTCATGCTTAATAAAAAAATAGTGTCATTGTGGAATTAATAACTGTTGAGGTTTTAAATTTGAATTTGTGTGATAACTAATTCACTACCCCCTCTAAGTTGTCCAATGCCATTTAACATGTAATCAATTTGGCCATAAAGCATGGAAGTTCCCGGATAAACAACCTTCTACCTCACATGGTGGTGAAAGGAGAACACAATTGATGCAAGAAGAAGATTGTGAGAGTGTCAACTCTCCATCTCAACATGCTGCTCAAAAAGTTGGAGAATCTCTAATGATGAGAAGAACATTGTTCAAAGTCCCTATGGTGAAGGAGCCTCCAAAAATAAAATATTTGTTTAGAACCTTGCAATCACAAGATAAGGTGTGTAAAGTTGTTGATTTCGGTTCCACAAATAATTTGTCTTCTTTAGAGATGGTTGAAAAGTTAAAGATGAAAAAAACCCCACACCCCACTCCTTACAAGGTCTCCTAGTTGAATAAGGGTCAACAAGTCCTAGTTAATGAGAAAACATGGGTTGAATTCAATATTGGAGGGTACAAAGACAATATATTGTATGACATCATCCCAATAGATGTTTGTCATCTGTTATGATGAAAAAACTAAACATGATGGGCAGAAAAATTCAATGGGGTTTCATTTACACTTACTCCTTTGAAAGATGAGAATCTAGATACACAAGTAGGGTCAAGGGTTATGTTGGTTGGGGAAAAAGAGTTCTTGAAAACTATGAAAGATGTAGGTGGACAAGGGTATGCAATTATAATCAAGCCTAAATCTATACTGACAACAACAAATCTTGAAGATGTTCCTAAAGAGGTCCAAGCCTTATTGAACGAGTACCAAGATATTGTTGTAGATGAGCTCCTTAGTTCTTTTCCACCAATAAGGAATGTGAGCCACCATATAGATTTTATGCCAAGGGAAAACCTACCTAATAAAGTTGCATATAAGATGACTCAATAGAATGAAGAGACTAGGAAGCAAATTCAAGAATTTTTTGACAAAGGCCTCATAAGGGAGAGCCTTAGCCCATGTGTTTTCCCCATTGTTTTGGGACCTAAAAAAGTGGAAGATTGGAGAATGTGCATTGACTCAAGGGAAATTAACAAGATAAACATAAGGTATAGGTTTCCCATGCCAAAAATGGAAGATTTGATGGATTTTTTAGGAGGGGCTTGTTATTTTTCAAAAATTTACCTAAAAAGTGGCTATGACCATATTATAATTAGAGAGGAGGATGAGTGGAAACCTACCTTCAAAACTAATGAGGGGTTGTATGAATGGCTTGTTATGCCATTTGGAATTTCAAATGCACCAAGCACTTTTATGAGATTAATGAATGAAGTTTTGAAACCCTTCATAGGTAAGTTTGTGGTTGTCTAGTTGGATGATATTCTTGTGTTTAGTAAGACTAAAGAGGAACACTTGGGACATTTGGACATGGTGTTGAAGAGGTTGAATGAAGAAAAGTTGATGATCAATTTGAAGAAGTGTGAATTCATGAAAGAGGAGTTGCTCTATATTGGCTTTGTGATCTCAGAAGGTACTTTGAAGATGGATCCCAACAAGGTGGAAGAAATTTTCAATTGCCCTACTCCAACTTTAGGAAGTGAGGTAAGAAGTTTCCATGACCTAGCTAGCTTTTATAGAAAATTTGTGAAGAATTTCCATCATATTTTTCTCTCCAATCATTGATACAATCAAAGGGGATAAAAGGAAAAGGTTTGTATGGTCTGATGAGGTATAAAAAGGCTTTCAATATATAAAATAAAGAATAGCATAGCAACCCATCTTAGCATTTCCAAGATTTTAACGAGGTGTTCACAATTGAATGTGATGCAAGTAGGTATGCAATTGGAGAAGTATTGAGTCAAGAGGGCAGGCCAGTTGAATTTTTTTAGTGAGAAACTCAATGAGACAAAGAAGCATTCTTCTTATCACCTAGAATTATATGCCATGGTGTAATCCTTAAAGAAGTGGAGACACTATCTCGTTCCTAAAGAGTTTATTGTTTTTATAGGAAATCATACTTTGTAGTTCCTCAACAACCAATTAAAACTCAACCATAGACATGTGAAGTGGGTGGAGTACCTCCAAAGCTTCACCTTTACCATAAAAAACAAAAAGGGGTAGTCAAACAAGGTGGTGGAAGACAAATGTTGGCTCAATAAATTCAACTCCAAAGTGTAGGTATTGATGCTTTGAAAAGTATGTATGAAGGAGATGATGATTTCAAAGATATCTATGCTTTTTGTATTCATTTTAATGGTACATTCCATGAAGAAAATTCATATTTCTTGATTCAAGAAGGATTATCGTTTAAGGGTTCTCAGTTGTATATTACCAAATGCTCTATGAGGACTAATATAATTAAAGAGAAGCATTATGGAAGCTTAGGGGGTCATTTTGGTGTGGACAAAACCTTGGAACAGGAAGGTATTACTATTGGTCCAAGATGCAAAGTGATATCAAAAGATATTTTGAAAAGTGTGTTGTTTTCAAAAAGCCAAGGGTTGTAGTACTAATGCAAGTCTTTACTAGCCATTCCCAATTCCAAATAGGCCATGGGAATCCATCAACATGGATTTTGTGTTGGGGTTTCCCAAAACTCAAAGGGGATTTGATAGTGTGTTTTTTGTTGTAGACCGGTTTAGAAAAATGGCACATTTCATACCATGTAAAAGTACAAATGATGCCCCATACATTGTAGGGTTGTTTTTCAAAGAGGGAGTTATAACTCATTGATTACCATTGACAATTGTTTTTGATAGGGATAGTAAGTTTCTAGGCCACTTTTGGAGAACCATTTGGAAGAAGTTGGGAACAAACTTGACCTTTAGCTCTGCTTATCATCCACAAACATATGGGCAGATTGAATTAGTCAATAGAAGCCTTGTGAATCTGCTCACATTTTTGAGAAAAGAACATTCACAATAATGGGATTTAATTCCACTCCAAGTTGAGTTTTCAGATAATGACTTTGTCAATAGAAGTGTTGGAAAAAGCCTATTTGAGATTGTATATGGATTGCAGCCAAGGGGAGTGTTTGAGCTTAGATATTTGAGTGCTATGGAGAGGAGTGTTGAAAGAGAAGAGTTTGCAATAGAAATGAAAGACAAGGTATGTGTAGGATCATCATGGAAAAAACAAGCCCTTAAGTCGAAAAAATTTCAGAAAAATTAGTGTTAGGCAACTTGACATAAAAATTTGAATAAGTTATCTATATTATTTCAAAAATATGTAAGAATAGAATCTATAGCAAATTGAATGTAGTTTCTAAACTACTAGGTTTATTTAAAAATTAAAAAAAATCTATTTGGTGAAAATTTGAAATTTCAATGTAGTAGTACTTAAATTTCAAGGAAAAAATAAGTAGGTGTCTGTCTAACCACCCTAACCACGATAATTTTTAATAACAATATTTTTTTATAAGATTTTAGATATAAGTAGAGGAATCCTGTCTCGACGTGATGCATATTTTTTCGTAATTTTTCCAAGTAAATAATTAATTATGATTTTTTTATTACAAATTTTTAAAAATATAAAAAACTCATATTTCTGGTCACCTTCTCTTGGTCAAAACTTCATGAAATTAAATTTTTATTTTTTAATCCTATAGTATGTGAAGCATAGAATGTGACACTTTTTTTGGATTCAAAAAATGTGATACTGTTTGAAAGCTATAGATGTTTTTCAATGAACCTATCAATCAGGACTTTAGTCGTAATTCAAATAGAAAATGAATAATAATTATTTATTAAATTCAAAGTAAAGAATAATTTATATTGGTCAAAAGCTAAGAATTTCCTTTAAAAACTCTTTTCGTTTCATCATTTTTTGGTAAAAAAAGTTGTCAACTACATACCCTACACATTCCCATCATATCACCACTTTTGGCCCATCATGATCCTACACATACCCAACATACATCAACAAGTGAAAGAGAACCTTAAAAAAAGTGTGAATAAATACAAGCAACATGTAGATTTGAAGAAGAGGGAGGTTCATTTCAAAGTAGGGGACTTGGTCTTAGCACATTTAAGGAAGGAAAGGATACCAAAAGGGAATTATTCAAAACTACAGATGAAGAAAATTGGGCCATTTAGGTGGTCCAAAAATTTGGATCAAATTCCTATGAGATAGAACTCCCTCCTAGAGTGGCTATCTCTCTAATTTTCAATGTTTCTGATCTATATCATTTTAAATGATTTATGATTGCAATTTTAGGTGTAGGTACATCAAGAGTTCCAAATGAAGATTAGGTCAAGGACTTACCACCAAGTCAGCCATTGAAGCTTGAAAGCATCTTGGACACAAAGGAAGCTAAAATGACAAGGCATAAGGTGTATAAGGAGTACCTAGTGAAGTGGTAAGGCCTTCTAAAGGAGGATGCCACCTGGATGACAAAGGAAGACATCAAGAAGCATGGTACAACTATACAAGATCTGATTTCAAGTCAAACCTGATATTTTGTTAGATTCCCCAGGTGTATGGTGTAGGGGCACCTAGTTTTCATCATGTAAAGGGGTTAGATTGTAGGATTTTTATGATATCAAGTCTTTTTTGATGTAATAAGGTCTATTTAGACCATGGGTCATGTTTTTGGTTATGTGTGGTCAGTTGGGTTAAAAGATGTTAAGTTTTGTAAATGTTGCAACTGTTGCATCAACTACTTTGCATTTTTGTTGTGCCTAAAAGTTGAACAATCATTCATTCAAAAGGTAGTTTGGAACTGTTGGTTTGGAGTTGTAAATGTTTAATTATTCCTTGAGGAGTTTGATGAAAACTTTTGGAGACACTTTTGGAGATAAACTAATAAGATTCACTCTGTTTTATGTAATTTCTTGAGTATTTTTGCTGCTACATAACTTTGTATGACTTCATACAATCTATAAATGATCTAATGTGAATTGGAATTGATGTAGGAGTGATCTTACTATCATTGGGCTTTGATTTCATCTAGTTTCATTAAGTTAGAAGGATTTTAGAGACATTTTACTGAAAGTATTTAGGAAACCCTAAGGGAAGAGTGTTGATGAAAAGAATGGAATATTGAACCATTCCATTGGTGGGAAATTCTACAAATTGGTGGAATGGGAGTAGTTAGTGTTATTTTCATGTTTTTAGGGTTTGTATATGTAGGGAATGGAGGTAGGGTAGAGTTTGAGTGATCCCTAGCCGAATATCTCTATGTATTAAGCATAGGAGTGTAGGTTAGACATATGGTTTTGATGATAGATAAATTTGTGAATGTTCTAGTTGGTAAAAGTTGGAGTTTTAGACCCCATGTGACTTGAGGAGATCCTTGCAATCAAGTTTGATAAATTGGAGGAAATATTTCACATAGTTGCTTTGGAAAACATGGCTAATTTGACTTAGTTACAACATAGCAGTCAATTTTAGAGGGTTTTGTTACAAAACAAACCTATCTACAAATTTGATATGTTACAAAATAGAATAAAGGGTGTCTGTAATAGTAATTCAATTGTGGGTTTGAAGTCCTCTTTGAAAGATATGGTGAAAAATCATTGTTTGGAGTGCTACAAGTTTGAAGGATTTGTGAGAAAAGGACCAAGTTAGGGTTTCCAAATTGAAAGATTGTTCAAATTGTGATTGAATAGAAACCACCACCCTACTCTGCATCAGTCTTCATCCTGGGGGAATGCTTCCATGGTTCGAATATTTTTTTGCTTCCTCTATAGTATCCTTTTGGCACTATGATGTTATTTATGTTTAATAGACTTCCTTTAGCATGCATATTAGTGTAGATTCATATTCCCACTATTAAAGTGGGGATAAAATGTAATGTCATCAAATTGTACTGCAATTTAACATACATTCTTGTATCCACTTTAGTGTCCACTCCCTTAGCACTTATGTAGGCTCATTTTAGTCCCTGCATCAACCTTTTCCCCTCTTAGGATGCTCAAGACCCCTTTTTAGTAGCTACCTTTGCTCGTCATCTTTATAGCAAACCTTGTGCTTTTCCCATTCTTGTCATTTTGTAGTGTGATGTGTTTAGACACTAGCATCTTATGACATTTTAACATTCAAATGACCTTTTTTGAGCATGTTTTCCAATTATCACCCTCCTATTTCAATGGTAACGACTTGGGTTGCCTTGTAACCACTAAAGAAGATTGTTTTCCCTCTTATTGTCTCTTTATATGTGATCTTTTCAATCTTTTTTGGGTCTTCTGAGTCTTTCTAGCTTTGGCTCCTACCTTTTCCCCCTCTATTTCTTTTGTTATCTTTCTCATTATAGCTTGCTACAACAACACGCTCAAGCTCTCACAACACTCTTTGCAACACTCTTGGCTCTTGCAACTATCTTCATCTCCCTCCTTGGCCCTTAAGCCTTGTAGTTGATAGCTTGCTTATCTTGTGCCCTTGAGAATCCTAGGATTTCACACATCCCCTATCTATTGCATCTCCATTTTGTGATATGAGTTCTCCTCCTCAATTGTGGATTTCTTTTATCACTTCTTGTCTCATTTCTCTTTATCTATTTTTTTGTCCATTAAGGTGTGAACACCAAAATGGGGGTTTGACTGAGGAAAACCCCTATACAGCCCCAACATTTTCTCCAGATCTTACATATGCACGTATTGAAGATATTCATTTACTGGAGGCTTTATTACTTGGGTTGCTATCAAAAGTTTCTATCGATTAATCTCCTTCTTTATCATTTATTCTTTCCTTTATTTTAGTGCTATTATATTGTATTATTTTCCCTATATTCTGGAAGTTCACGATAATTAGATTGCTAGTAGTCTCTAAACCATTTTCTATGATAAAATCTCTCTGGTCCATATGAGATTCTAACACATCTTTTGAATGCTAGTGTGTCGCGTTGTGGTCCATATCCCATGTTGTCATTTGGTTGAGAGATTGTCAGTTTTTTCTAGAAAATCTTTGTGACCCACTCTTTCTAATTTTGAAACTCTTGCTTTGTTCCATGAGGTAGTTTAGGGTAGTTCACTCCTTGGGAATATCTTGAGAATAAAGAGACTCATGAGTAGCAAATCCTCCTTCTCTACAAGTAGGAACATTGATTCTTGATTCATTGACCAACATATGCTTCTTTTCATAGACTTATTTAACATATTCTCATTTATATACCTTGGGTAGAGATTTTATACCCAGAAAATATAGTTTTAATTCAACATAATGATGGATAGGGGTCATTTTTTATCATAATTATAGCAGAATAATTTATCTTGACATGCTCACATTTTTTCTTCAATAATTTTTTTGATATGTGTGAGATTTAGGTTAGGAGTGAGAAATGAATGATTTGTCAATGTAGTGTCATAAATTTTTAACCTTGACAGATCGCCCTCATGTTCCTAGATCCAATTGAATGTTTAATTTGTTTCCTTCATAATAGTATTAAAAAAAGTTGAATTGGGAAAATGGATTAGTATTAATTTATTAATGCTTAAGGCCTTAAAATGGGTTTGGACTAGGGCACCTAGCACCTCTATCCCACCTATTTTGGACCCAATTCAAATATCTGTATGCCAGAATTTTAACATTTAGAAATCCAAAGTCATTTGTTGGTTGCCAATAATTAATTTGTGGGAATTTAAATATTTGCATATAAATACTAGTATTTTCCATCATTTGAAAGCCTAGAAACTTTGGGAAGAAATCTTAACATTTTGAATTAATTAATTGAGTAGTTTAGAGTAGAATTAGTAGAATTATAGAAAAAATATTTTAGTCAAGAGTCATGTTACCAATGCATCATATTTTCATGTGAGTTTATCTATAATTCATTCCTATTTGTTTTATGAGTACTAATACATGCAAGACTTCAAATCAAGTATCTAAATTCTCCTTGAAGGTGATGAGTATAATGACTTCAATCCATCAAAGAATGCAAATTTGAGTGGTGAGTTGTAATAGTTCTCAATTTATCACTTGTTTAACATTTAGCATTTGTTCGATTAAGAGTGAGATCTCTTGTATATCATCATAGTCATTGTGGAGGTAGAAATACCAAAATGGGGTTCAACTTAGCCAAGCCCCTATATGTTATAGCCCTTTCACCTATTTCTTGTGTGTAGGCTATAGATCTAAAGAAAAATTGGGAAGTATCGAAGATATAATTGTTCATTCAAGCATTCAAGTCCTAAAACCCAACAAATTAAGGAAGGTGGATTTTATCAATGAAAATTGAAGTCCTAAAAATGAGTTGAGAGGAGAAGAAACTACAGGCAAAGGCCAACTAAGATATGAATTTTGATTCTAAGGATATGATTTTCAAGTCTAGGGCACTTAAAGTCCCTATGTAGCCATCTCAAGCTAAGATTTATATGCCAAGTTCCTCTTTTTCTTCCTTCTACTCTTTTGAACTCTATTTTTGGCTTTTAATTTTGTATTTTCTAGAAATCATCTCAGTTTTCTATATTTTCATAATTAACATAGGAAAATATTTGCATTATCAATTAAATCAATTATCAGTTAATAATCATTATCAACACACATTTTCCAAAGGACTATAACCTTCATCCTCCATTCTAGCTGTTCTGATGAGGTTAGTAGCCAAGTAGGTCTTTGAGATCAATTGTAGTCCTTTCCCTTGTGATATTGGAAGAAGTATAATTTAGACCCTAGATCCTTTTTTCTAACATCATGATAATATTAAGCTTAAAGAGGGTGAACTTGGAGAAGTTACATTGAGTCATGAGCTTAGCTTCTATAATTTTTGTCAACCTTATGGCCCTATAATATCTATAGGTATGAATATTTTTCAAATTAACATGAATTTCCTTCTCGAGGACACTTATGGAATAGTTTTTAGAAAACACATTTTTCAATCCTTTAATTTTGTTGGAAATTTTCACAAATATAGTCTAGTAGTCATGTAAATAACCAACTTGTATTTTTGTTAAAACTATTGATTTTGAACAAGGCATTTTACCTAATTAATTCACCTAGTAGTTTGTATTCAAACATGTTCACATGTTAAGTTTACTTATTGATCTAGGAATTATTCTAGAAGTCTTAGGTGTTATACGATCTTATGTTTTTAGTAGAGGGAAAAATAGGTTCTAAAGGGACCTAAAACCCTATCAAAGTAAAGAAAATTGATAAAAGATAAAAATAATAATAAGAAATCTAACAACAAAAAACTTCTAAAAGATAAAAGTGACTAACCAAGCTACAAGAAATATGTTTTGAAGAGATCCTTAAACCCTCTACACCCAAGTTTTACAAGGACACTCTCTTTAACCACTAACACTACCTAAAACAACTAGACCACAATCAATAAACCACTCAAAAAGAAATATTGAGCTGGGATAAATAAAAACTTAATGATATAGAACACCCACAATGCCCTAATTAAATATCCTCAAGAGAACCAAAAAGACAACAACAATAGCTCCCTATTAGAACCTCCACCTCATCCAAACTTCCAATCACAATAAGAAAGTAAGAAGGAATAGTAGAGCATGGGGAAATAAGAACCCACTTGCAACACCACCTAGCCCCTCCAGACAAACCAATCTCCACCTCTATAGGAGAAAGCACCATCTAGATAAGAGAAGCTAGAGAGGTGGCCAATTGAAATAGATCAAAACTATGAACCATCTCCTCAACCTCCACCTCTATAAGAGATGACTCCACCTAAGTACAAGTCCTATAATGAAGAAAGAGGAAGAGAGAAGCAAAAAGAGTATCCATAGATCCCAATAAATTCAAAACCATATGGGTTGCTAAAAAAATATATATATTCAACCAAAATTCTTGAACCACCCCCACAAAAAAATGCAACATAAAATCGTAGAAGAAACATAGGACCAAATCTTATAGGAAAAAAGTAGACAATAGCAACACTAGAGGTAGAACAAAAGCTTCTCACACCTAGACTATAATATGTTGATGTAGAACCTCAACATACCCCCTCATCACCAAAACCACCTCATCCAAGGGGCTCTCCATCATCCAAAGATTCACAATGCAAAAGTAGGACTTCATAGATCTAGACTTGAGAGAACATGATTCCTCAACCCAACCGAATCCCTCAACCATCATATATAAGCATAAATTAGGAGTAACCCAACCAAAAACCACAAAAGAGTGCTAATGGAAAAAAATTGAGCAGCAACAAGGGCCCTCAAAACAATAATCTCAACCATCAAGACCAAGTTCCAACAAAGGAAAACAAATCCCTGAAAGAGAGAAACCTCTTCTAGAAAAATACACCATACCTCCAGTACTCCAAGCAGAGGAGCCCTTGTTAGAAAGGAAAAAAATAGAAAAATAAAGAATGTCCATTGAAACCAATAGGGAAGCCAACCAAAAATTCCCAAATAGGATCCCCCACAGAAGGCCTGATGAGCCCAAAATATGCTCACAATTTGGATATCTTGGTGTACTTTTACTACCCTCACTTTTATTGTTTATGGTTGTTTAACTCTTTAAGAAACCTTTTATTGGGGGATATCCTGTAGCAATACATTTTCATGTTCCTGCAGCCTATCATGTTGACATGTCTATATTTATTACCCCGTTTGACTCCCTAAATGACTGGTACAATGCATGTAGTTTTTGAATGATGAAATAGATTTAAATATGTGATTAATGAATGGATATTGTGTATGTGCCATGCGCCTTTTCTTTCGCATCTGTTACCTTGTGTTTCACAGGTTGTTGAAGAAAGTATGATCGAGTCAAGTGCAATCGATCTCGGCCTTGCAGTAAAGTCCATTTCCTACACGAATTCGAGGAAGCTCTGGCAAAGACTCTTTGACTGAAACTGTTGGGAAGGATTTTAAATGTCAGTCAATCTAGAAAGAGTGGAGTGCTAGATTCTCTCTGGGTTGGGTTGAATGGATAAACTCATTTATGAAGTCTATTCCTTGATTTCATGATACATTTCACATCCACGTCTTTCTCTATTAGGGTTAGTTAGTTAGTTTTTTTTTTTATTTAAATAAGTGTTCCTCCTATGCGAGTGAGCAAGCATAGTGAGATAGAAAGATATCATGTAAGAGTCAGTATGATAATAAAAAGCAGAATCTATATGACAAGAGACAAAGTTTGTTGTTAGTTTTCATATGAACAAGACAATGTATACCATTCTGAGTTTATGAATAAAGTTTGATGAAGTTATGAGTTCAATACTTGCATAATTAGTTGATGCTTGCTAAGGGGGCCCACTTAGTAAGTATCTGTAGTTAGTTAGTTAGTTGTTCTTTTTCTGTTGATCATAAGTTAGATTTCATCTTTGAAGTTTCTATGCAAACTTAGTCTTATATTGTTCCTGCAGCATCAGGAATCCATCCATGTGTCTGTTCCTGCAGCATAAGGCCAGTTCATAGTTGGTTTCTCAATCGTAGCTATTATGATTTCTTCTTTGGTTAAATTATGGTTGAGTTTAGAGAACTTTACATTACCTTCCTGTAACGTAGGTAGAATTCTTTCCAAGTATTTGTTTCCATTAAGTTGTGACTGAAACTAGTTCTTAGTGTACATATAGTGCTGCTCCATTCAAAGTATACGTTCCCTAGTTTGACAAGTAAATGAACAACCATGAAGAGATATTAGTCGCTTGCTGGAATGTCCAATTCCTAGGATAGGTTTTGCCATGATTTTCATATCCTTTTGTGGGCGCGACCATTTTTGGCGCCATTGCCAGGGATGGTGTCAAGCTAAGAACCTGTCAGAAGTCATTTTTAGCATTAGTTTAGTTTGTTAATCAAGAATTTTCAAAATCCTTCAAATCACCATTCATTCTATTGCATGCATAGAAGAAGAGATGCGCTGGGAAGGTTCCTCCCTGAAAACCTGTTTGTTGAATTATCATTTGGCCCAGCTGATGAAGAACCTAAGGAAAATCCATTTGCTCTGATATTCCAACAAGCAAATATGGCACCTAATCCACCTCCTACTTTTGAGTTTCTTATTGTTGCCTAGCAAGATTATGATAACCTTAAAAATATTCCTTCTTCATTAATTCCTAAGTTCTATGGCCTAGTTATGGAGGACCCAAAAACTTTCTTGTTTGAGTTTGATATCCTTTGTCACAGTTATGAATACACTTCAGATGCTCACAAACTAAAACTGTTTCCTACTACCTTGAATGAGGGAGCTCTCAGATGGTTCATGAGTTTGAGAAGAGGTGTTGTTGATAGTTGGGCAGTCATGCAAACAAAATTTCTTGAGAAGTACAAAGAATATTGTAAGAGTGGTAGTAAAGGCGATGATATATTCAAAATTGAACAGAAGGAGGATGAAAGTCTAGAGGATTATATCTCAAGATTCTTGTTTTCCTTAAAAATAATTCAAACCATACTCTCAACGAAGAATCTCAAAAACTACTTTTTCTAAGGGGAATCAGTGATACCTGTATAGACGCCCTGGACCTAATGGCAGGAGGCGATATAAACCAAGTATCTTGGGATGATATCAAGTAGATATGTCTTAATTACTCTTGGAAAAATGTGAAGAAGGGTAGAGGTCATCAAGCTATAGTGGGCAAGTCTTCTTCCAGTGGAGTTTCCAGGATGGAGATCACAAATTTGCTATCTAATTTCAAGGACATCATAAACAACATGGCTACACAATTGGATACTATGCAAGCTCACAAGAAACATGCAGAGGCTGAAGCAATGCTGGCTGAGTTCTATCCACATTGTAGACAAAAGAAACGTGACTGTAGATGCAATATGGTGGCCAATATGGAGGCTAAATAGTTTCCTACTGATTTTAAGATGATAGAAGGTGATTATAACCAAGTCTTCTTTGTTGCACAAAGTAGACCATGGGCTCCAAGACAAGGTATGCCTCAAGATCCTTTGACTTTTGGTAATCCTTACTCTAATTATAATAACCAATGGCAACCTACATATGGCCCATCTCCACCTTGGAATGCTCCTCAACCATATTGGCCTAACTATCAAAGCCCTCAATGGAAACCCCCTCAAGGAGGTTGGCAGTAGCCACAAGGGCAATGGACTCCACCTCCATGTAACTGGCAGCAGAACCCTCAATGGAGAGGCTCTCAACAATGGCAGAACCAACCCCTTGGATTCCTGTAGTCTCAGCAGCCACAACCTTTGGCCCTTATGCCTCCTCGTGCAGCACGTGCAGCAAATATTGGCCCTCCAAAAAAAACACCTATGCCTGCTCAACCATTGCCAAATCCTAATAATAAGTAGCAGTAACAACAACAACCTATGTTTTCTATAGAAGCCAACTAGTATCCAACCTATGCCCTGAATATCAATGATATCCATCTCAGGTCTAGAACCACTCTCCCTACTCCATAGCCACTTGTAATTATAGAGATTCTAGACTCTACCGCTGAACAACCTGCTGATCATGCAGAAGATATACCTATACCAGCTATTGCCTCTAAGGAACCTATCCTACAATCTCAGGCTACACCACCTTTTCCTCAGAGATTGCAAATGACTACACCCAAGACCATTGAAGAGCCTATCTTTGATATTCTAGAGCAGTTGAAGAATGTACAAGTTCAAATTCCTCTTTTTCAAGCTATTAAAGATGTTCCAGTCTATGAAAGTCATTAAAGAGGCCTATCTAAAGAAAAAAAGAAGAAATAAAAATTATCCCCAAACTATCCATGTTCTAGGACAGTTAGCTGATATTATGTTGGGGAAGGTTGTTATTCCAAAATATACTGATCCAGGAAGTCTTGTAGTAAAAATAAATATCAATGGTCAGGTAGTAAGAAATGTTTTGGTTGACCTTGGTGCAGCCATTAATGTGATGAACAAGCACACTATGGAGTGTTTGAGTATCCCAAATATTCGGTCTACACTGACTGTCCTGCAGCTTGTTGACAGTTCCACGGTTACACCTGATGGAGTGATTGAAGATGTCATTGTCACCCTTGAATCTTGGGAATACCCTGCTGATTTCACCATATTGTCCACTAAGGTAGCCTTAGGAGGATATCCTATTATCCTAGGCAGACCATGGTTAGCTACAGCTGATGCCCTTATAGGATGTCATTCAGGAGACATGACAATTTCTGATGGTCAGTCAAGAAAGAAATTGGCTTTATACCCATCTACACAACCTCTGCCAGATTTATTTCAACTAATTTGGCCAGATCTAAGAGAGGAAACTGAAGAAGTCAATTCATTAGCTCAATTAATGATGCTACAAACTAATCCATTTTTCCAGCTCTAGAGTGAAGATAACCTACTTCTACACATTTTGTAGTTTAGTTCTGGTTTGAATAGCCCATATGTTTTGGACAGCCGTTCTTAGCAATGCTTCTTGCAGCAACTAAATCCTGAAAGCCATCATGATTTGCTATTATGTGATATATAGGCACCACCTTTATCAGCAACCTTAATAAGTGATATCACCAAATAGATAGAAGTATCTCTAGGGTGGTGTTTGCATATTAATAGTAAGTTGCCTCTGTCTCAGCAAATTGCCTTAGCCTCAATGCTGCAAGCCCACCATAGAGCTTTTGCATGGGACTATGGGGATATGAAAGGTTTAGACCCAAAACTCTGTACACATCACATATACATTAACAATGACTTCAAACCTATCAGGTAGCCTCAAAGAAGAATTAATCTAGCATTGAGAGAAATTGTTAAAGAAGAATTACAGAAAATGTTAACAGCTGGCTTTATCTACCCAATCTTCGATAGTCAGTGGGTTTCCCCATTGGTCATTGTTCCTAAGAAAGGAGGAAAATGGAGGGTATGTGTGGATTACAGAGAGCTCAACTTGGCCACAAAGAAAGATTAGTTTCCTCTTCAATTCATTGATCGAGTTCTAGATAATTTAGTTGTTCTCATTCTTGGATGGCTTCAGTGGGTACAATTAAATCAAGATTGCTCCTGAGGATCAGGAAAAGACTACTTTTACATGCCCTTGGGGAATGTTTGCCTATTCAATTTTTCCTTTTGGTCTTTGTAATGCTCCTGCAACTTTCCAGAGGGCAGTGATAAGTATCTTCTCAGACATCTCATATGATTGCATGGAAATATACATGGATGACTTTACTATTTATGGTACAACATTTGAGGAAACTCAAGCCAACTTGGAGAAAGTACTACAGAGATGTGAAGATCACAACCTATCACTGAATAGTCAAAAGTGCTTCATGATGATGTAGGAGGGAATAGTGCTCGGTTACTATATTTCTGCTGCAGGAATTCAGGTTGATCCTGCTAAGATTGAGGTCATCTCTAAGCTACCCTCTCCTGCTAAGCAAAAAGAGGTACGAAGCTTTCTAGGATATACTAGCTACTATAGAAGATTCATCAAGGACTTTGGCCAAATAGGAGGCCCCTTATATAGTCTGTTGAAGAAAGATGCAGAGTTTTCTTGGACAGAGGAATGTGAAAAAGCATTTCTTCACTTAAAAGTCACCCTTATACAAGAACCTATTCTAAAAGGACCTGATTGGTCACTTCCATTTCATATTCATACTAATGTATCAGATTATGCAATTGGAGCAGTGTTAGGGTAGAAGGATGGTTCAACAGAACATGCACTCTGCTACATAAGCAAAAATCTGCAAGGGGCTGAATTCAACTACACTATTACAAAAAAAGAAATGTTGGCAATCATCTATGGCCTCAATAAATTTAGGCATTATATCATCAGTTATCAAATATTTGTTCATACTGATCATGCATCAATCTAGTATCTCATGAACAAAGCCTCAATATTTGGGAGACTGGCAAGATGGTTATTGCTGATGTAGGAATTTGACATTACAATTGTGGACAAGCCAGGTAAAGCCAACTTAGTTGCTGATTTCCTTTCTAGAACTCAAAGGCAAGATGACTCTACACTTATTGAAGACTCCTTTCTTGATGAGCACCTATTTTCAATCAAGGTTATTCATCCATGGTATGCTGATATAGAAAATTATCTAGCAATAAGAAGAACTCCTCCTCAATTCTCCCGTAAGGAAAAGAGATTATTGGTAGAGAAAAACTTTAACTTTTCTTGGATTGTAGATTGCATGTTTTATACAGGGCCAGATCACGTTATGTGGAGATGTGTACTAGAGGAGGACACTCATGATATACTGCATGCAAGCCATGATGAGCCGTGTGGTAGACATTTTGCTACCAAAAGGACAACAATGAAAATTTTAAATACTAGTTACTATTGGCCAACCTTGCATAGTGATGCAGCCAAATATACTAGGAGATGTGACAGATGCCAACAGATGGGAAGACCAACTCGATCTGATGAGATGCCTCCATTTCCACAATTTGTAGTTACACCCTTCGACAAATGGGGACTGGATTTTGTAGGACCAATTGATCCACCATCCAATGGTAAGTCCTACATCTTTGTATGCACAGATTATGTCACAAAATGGGCAGAAGCTAAACCTATGAAACATGCTAGGGATAATAAAGTGGTTGAATTCCTCTATGAGGAAATATTTACTAGGTTTGGTGTCCCTATGGAGATAGTGATAGATCAAAGAGCACAATTTACTTCTACACTTATCACAACTTTAATCAATGAATACAATATACGACATAGGAAATCAACTCCTTATCACCCCTAGGCAAATGGCTAGGTTGAAGTCACCAATAGGGACATAAAAGCCATTTTGACTAAAACTGTAGATTTGCATAAGAAGGACTGGGCCACAAGGTTACTAGAAGCTATATGGGCTTACTATACTACCTGGAAGACTGCTACAGGATATACACCTTTTGAAATGGTGCATAGTAAAAAAACTATGATGCTAATAGAATTTGAACACAAGACTCTAAGAACAACATTAGAGATGGACATGGATTTAACAAATGCACAAAAGGATAGAATCATGCAGCTAAATGCTCTGGATGAACTATGAAAGAATGCCCTGCAACACACTGAGATAATACAGAATCAGCGAATAAAGTGGCATGATAAATACATTAAGGAAAAATAATTCAAAGTAGGAGATTGGGCTCTGCTTTATGACTCATGATATAAGGACAGTCTAGGAAAATTGCAAACTAGATGGTTGGGCCATATGAAATTGAGAATGTATTTGCTAATGGTTTAGTTCAACTTGTTACAATTGATCCTGTTAGATTCAAGCAGTTAGTTAATGGACACCGCCTCCGATTGTACCATAAACCAGTCTCAAAAGAAGAATTCATGCAGCAGTTTGTGTAGGATCCTGCCACTAATCTTCCTATAGCCGAAGGTTGTAGACTTTCTCCTGCAGCTTCACCGTAATTTTGCAATGCATGCTCATAATAAAAGTTTTTTTTTAAGGAAACTCTTTTTCTTCATTTCCACTTGTCACTACATTTCACTTCTTTATCTTCCATCCCATCCATCCATTCCATCCATTCATCTCATCCACCCATGTCACCCATCCACCTCATTCATCCTCACCACTCTTAATTATGATCTCATTCCCAACTGTCACCTCAAGCTGGAGCCGTCATCTTTCTCAACACGTACAAGCATTTATTGAAAGGTACACCATATCTTTTGTTATCAAATCTTTGATTCATTTCATTTTATTCAATTACTACTATGTCTGTATTAGTCATTATTACCCAATCTCCACCTATTATTTAGTACATGTGAAGACACATGTCATACTCTAAGTAGGGGGCGGGATAATCCAATTTTTTAAACCTATCTTTTCGTTGCTGTCACAACTGCTCAGATAATCTTTCTTTATTATTTTTTGGTACTTTCCAAATATGATCACATGTCTTTTTCATTGCATGTTTTTCATTGTAAATCACAATTAAAATTGCTTGTTCAAAAAGTTCATTTTTGAAAAGAAGAGAAAAGTGACGGCGGGACAGAAAAGAACCAGAACAGAAAGGGAAATTTTTGGATTTTCATAAAAGAGTTGAGTTCAGCTAAGGAAAAACTATGAACATGGGTGGTCAGCTGGTAAGACATGAGTCTGTAGCTCTTGAGTTATTAATGCAAAATCCTCAAACAGTCCAGGCATTCAGCCTCTGTGGATGGTTGAATTACTTTTTGAGTTTAGATGCTTTCAATGAGGAGGCTATAGGTGAATTTTTACGCACCCTTTCTAAAGGGGAGGCTACTATATAGGGTCTAACAGTTGCTGTAATTGAAGAAAGAATTGTAGAAGTAACCAGGCTTCCAGTTATTGGAGAGAATTTTTCTTCAGATGCTGTCTCTGCAAGGGAAAATTTACAATACCCAATGATAGACCCTTGGAAGTCTCCAAGCAGGGATGCAAGCGAGTGTCATTTCCCCCTCCATATCCAGAATACACTACTTTCATAATCAGGTATTTAACATGTGAAGGTCATTTCTCTTACCTACATTCTTACCATTTCAAATTGCTAAGTCATATGAGGCATGGGTTAGCTGTAAATGTTTCAAACTTTTTGTTAAAACTTCTGGAACAATGTGCCCACAGAACCCAATAGGGAAAAGATAATTCTATTACTCACCATGGCCTTATGAAATTGTTGATTGCACTCTCTTTGAGAGATGTATCACCTCTTTCCTGGCAACAATTTTTTGCCCAAAAGAGCCTACAACTTCTAGAACCCCCTAAGGCACTTACCTCATGGCCTCAGAGAAAAAGAGAAGAAATAGTGTCTACCAGTAGAAGAACAGGGCAAGGGTCATCTGTTCCTGCAGCACCTGGTCCTACAGCTCTCACACCAGAGCCCTCTGCTCGGGTACAAACTAGGTCTGCAGTAGGAGAGAGAAGGGAAAAACAAAGGCAGGAGAGTCATCTGGGGTGGAACAAACCCCATAATCTGACCCTCGTTCTTAGAAAAGGTAATGTTCTTCTCCTACAACATCTTCTATAGCAACACCTGTTGCCATCACCAGTTCACCATAATCCTTTGATAAGGCAGAACCTTCTAGACAGTTCAGAAAGAGGAAGGCTATGAGAGCACCTCCTGTAGCTGCACCATTGCCAAGAAGAGTTTCCACAAGGAAACAATGTAAAGCCTCCCTTGCTTCACCTCAACCTGAGGTTATTATAATTTCAGAAGAATCTGTAGAGTCTGAATATGATGTTTCTTAGAATGTGTCTGAGAGTGTTGCACATAGTTCATTTGTTCATGAAGAAGAACAAATTGAGACAAGAGAAGTTGAGCATAATGAAAGAGGGGTACCAAGTCTTGATGACTTGGCTGCTATTGCTATGAAAATTTCAGAGGAAGCACAGTCTTCTCCACTGTAGCAATAGGAATTCATCCTACAACAAGAGGAGGAATAGACTAAACAATTGGAAGTGGTCAATGAAGCTACATTTCCCCCTGCAACTTGTCAAGCCATTGTTGTCTACAAAAACACATTTTTGATTGATTTTTTGGAATATGTCAAAGCTACATGGAGACCAGTTACATTGCAAACCATGAGTTTTCACCACCTAGCCTAGACTAAAATGCAACAAAGTCTTTGGGAGGAAGAAAAGAAGAAACTAAAAAAGGAAATTGAAAGTCAGAAATAAGAAATGCAAGAGTTAAATGATAAAATGGATGAAATGCTAAAGGTAACTAGTCAGATTATGGAATGCAGACCACCACCTAGAGTTTATGTTCTGTGCCTCAAGGAACAATTCTTGTGGTTCCAACTAATGAGAATTTCCAGAAACCTAGATCCTATTATTCACACTGCTAAAGAATTCTACAATGCATACCAAGAAGCCCCTAATTGGCTAAGGAATTCTTTGTGTGAATTTTATTTACATGGCTTTATAATTCCATTTGAAACAGAGTGGAATCCCCTTCTGTACATTGGCGATATCCATCTGAGATCACTTATGTCTTGGGCGGCAAACAAAGAAAATTATGGCAGGTAATGGGAAGCATATGAAGAAGCCAAAAGGAATGAGCCTATTCCATTGCACCCTGAGAGTTCAGACCCCCATGCAATGTTGAAAACCTGGCTTACTCTGGCATATGGCTTTAATAATGATACAACCAGGATGAAAATATTTGATTTCAGAAAATAGGTATATGATGAGTTTCAGGAACAGACATACTCGTTTTGGAGGCTGTCATACTCCAGAATTGAGAAGAGGTGGGAAAGATTAACTGTTGGGTTAAGAAGGTCTGAGCCTCACAGTCCCATGAATTTTACAGTAGCTCTTAAATGATCAAGCAGATACATACAATTGGGCCTTCAAAAGAGGTTTGAATTGTGGTTGCCATTGACATTTAGACCTCTTGTGCTAATGTGGCCCCTTTATCCTTACCAAGCTACAAATATTAATGAAGATACAAAAGCTTGTAGGTATGAAAGGTGGCAGAGTTTTAGAGGATTTTATTACAAATTTGGAACTCCATTTCAGAGTCATGCCGCAACCACTGATTTCAGAGAGACCACCAAAAAGTTTAATGCTGGAGGACCAATATTGGGTTAAGTAGGGGGCAAATGATGAGCCCAAAATATGCTCACAATTTGGATATCTTGGTGTACTTTTACTACCCTCACTTTTGTTGTTTATGGTTTTTTAACTCTTTAAGAAACCTTTTATTGGGGGATATCATGTAGCAATACACTTTCATGTTCCTGTAGCCTATCATGTTGACATGTCTATATTTATTACCCTGTTTGACTCCCTAAATGACTAGTATAACGCATGTAGTTTTTGAATGATGAAATAGATTTAAATATGTGATTAATGAATGGATATTGTGTCTGTGCCATGCGCCTTTTCTTTCGTATCTGTTACCTTGTGTTTCACAGGTTGTTGAAGAAAGTATGATCGAGTTAAGCGCAGCCGATCTCAGTCTTGCAGTAAAGTCCATTTCCTGCATGACTTTGAGGAAGGTCTGGTGAAGACTCTTTGACCGAAACTGTTGGGAAGGATTTTAAATGTCAGTCAATCTGGAAAGAGTGGAGTGCTAGGTTCTCTCTGGGTCAGGTTGAACAGATAAACTCATTTATGAAGTCTGTTCCTCGATTTCAAGATACATTTCACATCCACATCTTTCTCTATTAGGGTTAGTTAGTTAGTTGTTTTCCTGATTTAAATAAGTGTTCCTCCTGCGCCAGTGAGCAAGCATAGTGAGATAGAAAGATATCATGTAAGAGTCAGTATGATAATAAAAAGCAGAATCTGTATGACAAGAGACAAAGTTTGTTGTTAGATTTCATATGAAAAAGACAATATATACCATTCTAAGTTTATGAATAAAGTTTGATGAAGTTCTGAGTTCAATACTTGAGTAATTAGTTGATGCTTGCTAAGGGGGCCCACTTAGTAAGTATCTGTAGTTAGTTAGTTAGCTGTTCTTTTTCTGTTTATCGTAAGTTAGATTTCATCTTTGAAGTTTCTGTGCAAACTCAGTCTTATATTGTTCCTGTAGCATCAGGAATCCATCCCTGTGTCTGTTCCTGCAATATAAGGCCAGTTCATAGCTTGTTTCTCAGTCATAGCTATCATGATTTCTGCTTTGGTTAAATTATGGTTGAGTTTAGAGAACTTTACATTACCTTCCTATGACTTATGTAGAATTATTTCCAAGTATTTTTTTCCGTTAAGTTGTGACTGAAACTAGTTCTTAGTGCACATATAGTGCTGCTCCATTCAAAGTATACGTTCCCTGGTTTGACAAGTAAATGAACGACCATGAAGAGATATTAGTCGCCTGCTGGAATGTCCAATTCCTAGGATAGGTTTTTCCATGATTTTCATATCCTTTTGTGGGTGCGACCAAGGCCCACACACCACAAGGTAACAAAATAAGTTGCATCCATGTATGTGCAGGATCATCATGGAAAAAATAGGCCCTTAAGTGGTAAAAAAATTAGAAAAATAAAAGTTGGACAACTTGATGTAAAAATTTGAAAAAGTTATCTATATTATTTCAAAAATATGTAAGAATATAATTTGTAGCAAATTGAATGTAGTTTCTAAACTACTAGGTTTAATTATTATTTTTTTCAATCTATTTGGTGAAAATTTGAAATTTCAATGCAGTAGTACTTAAATTTCAAAGAAAAAATAAGTAGGTATATGTCTAACCACCCAAACCACAATAAAATGATAATATTTTTTATGATATTTTAGACATAAGTAGAGGACTCATGTCTAGATGTGAAGCATATTTTTTTGTAATTTTTTTCCAAGTAAATAATTAATTATGAATTTTTTATTACAACTTTTAAAAAATATAAAAACTCATATGTCTAACCACCTTAACTTGGTCAAAACTTCATGAAATTCAATTTTTCTTTTTTCAATCCTATAGTATGCGAAGCATAAAATGTGATACATATTTTGGATTCCAAAAATGTGATACTGTTTGAAAGCTATAGATTTTTTTCAATCAACCTATCAATCAAGACTTTAATCGTAAATCAAATAGAAAATGAATAGTAATTATTTATTAAATTCAAAGTAAAACATAATTTATATTGGTGGAAAGTTGGGAATCTCCTTTAAAAACCCTTTTCATTTCATCAATTTTTGGTAAAAGAAAAGTCATCAGCCACATACCCTACAAATACCCATCATATTGCCACTTTTTGGCCCATCATGATCCTGCACATACCCATCCACACCATCATAAGGAACACCAAAGAATAGTAGAAGTGAATAGCACTCTGCACCCTACATTAGACATCCAAAACTATGACCCCTCCTTCCTTTTGCAAGAAGAATAATTATTGAATGAATGCCATATGATTTTATGTTATTTGATATTGTCATTTAATTTAGTTTTCTCATTGCATAGGTTTATGATATTTGTCACAATATTGTCTTGTCCTATAGAGCTCAAACTTTCCTATATAAGTAAGACATCATATATACATTTCAATCCATGTAATCATATTAGGATTTAATCCAATCCATTGTGCCCATAATCAAGAAATATTTTTCCTCTTTTCGCTCTCTTATTGAATGCATGATCTTTTTGTTTTGTAGGTTATCCTAGATGTTTGTGTTGAAAGTATGAAGTTTTTGTGATTGATTTCAACAAGCTTGTGTTCTCATTGGTGACAATTGTGCAGTGGTTGAGAGAGATTATTTCTTTGATTAGTTGCATTGTGTTGTCATCAATGAAGTTACTAGTGTTAACCTCTAGTGTTTCTTTGATAAGCTTCAATTTATGATTGTGGTATTGATAAATATGTCAAGGATTTTGAGAAAATTGATAAAATAATGAAATAGGGTGTTCTAGAGGTGTTCTGGTTTTGATTCACATTTCTTTTGTGTTGAAGATTTTATTGTGTTGTTTGGATATGTTGGATAAAGGTGTTAAGATTTTATATATCCAAAATTTTGGCTTTTGGATCAATGGTCAGAGGAAGTTATGTTCATTAGTGTGTGAATTGGATTCACAATGTTGCTTATAGAGGTGTCTAGGAGAAATTTTTGTTCTCCATGTTTTTTCATAGTTGTCTTCCAATCTTATGATTTTTAAGGTATGTTAATGGTGTTGATATCTTTCTTACATCAAGAGGATTTGTGGTCTGGTGCTTTGGAAGATGGATTTTAGAGTTGTAGTGTTTGGAAGTGTAGTCTGAGTGTACAAGCTATGCACATTTTTAGGATGTGAATTATTGTGAAGGATTTTGATGGATTTTAGAATGGTAGAGGAATATTCTAGATAGTGATGAAGTGTGATGTGTGGTTTGCAAGTCATCTTTGGATTTGAGGAACTATGTAATTCAAAGTTTAATGGTGTTTAGATAGGTAATGGATGACCTAGTGTTTACACTGCATTCAAATATGTTTAAGCATTAGTGAAGGAATAGTGTGCTATGTGAGTGTTTATTTGGGCCCTAATTAAGTTTTATATTGGTCCACTTTTGTTCCTATCCACAACAGGAATGCTTAGTGCCAACCTATTTTGAATTTGTAAAGTGTAAGGTGAGCGTAGGTGACTTGAAGATATTTTTTCATGTAAGTAGATGGTATAAATACAAGGTGAATTGATGTGAGATGAAGTGTGGAATAGAGTTGAGTGTTGTGATGTGAAATTAAGTGTAGAAGTGTGTAATGCAGTGCAAGCTATAATACAATATTTTTGAATGTAGTGAGATGAGGTATCTTGATCTCTTGAAGATTACAAGTGTTGGAGTTTTTGTGGTGGAATCTTTGTTGCATCGAGATTGTTTTCTCTATGTAACATTCTACCTTCTTTCTTCTTTGTATTCTGCCAGTGAACTTGGGCTATGAGCCTTTCTAGATAGTGTGTCTTATTCTAGTAGTGATCCTCTTTGTATTGGTTTTGAAATTAATTATACTGTGAGCTAATCCTCACTATGGTTTTTACCTTCTAGGGTTTTCCACATAAATATGGTGTTGTCTTCTATATGGTGTTGGTTGTTTCAATTTTTGTTATCTTCTTTTCATGTTTAAACATTATAATTGATTAAGGGTTTAATGAATGCTTGTGGATCTTATTACTTTTGAGGGTTTTTATGTTTAAATTTGGTACAACTAATTCACCCCCCCTCTTAGTTGTCTTTCTCATTCAATAATTGGTATTAGAGTGATGTTCCTTGGAGAAAAGATTAACCACTTGAGGTTGATCTGTGATAGCAAGCAAGAATGAGATCCCTATGTTTGGTAGCATAAACTATGCATTTTGGAAAGTGAAGATCAAAAGGTATCTAATTTAACTTGGTTTTGATGTCGCTAAGGTAGTGAAGGTTGTATATAACATACCTACAAATGGATTGAGCACAAGTGATGAAATCAAGGCCTATGAAACACATGGTAAGGCAAGGTTTATTTTTTGAATAGTCGTGCACATACTGAATTAGTCAAAGTTATGGATCTAGAAAAACTACTAAAGAAGTTTGGGATAAGCTAGAAAGTATTTATGAAGGAGATGATAAGGTTAAACAAGCTAAGTTCCAAAATTTGAAGACATAATTTGAGACTTTGCAAATGACTGAAGATGAAACAATTACAACTTACATGTAGAGTGTTGATGAACTAGTAAGTGCTCTGAGAGGTCTTGGTGCACAAGTCAAAAAACCTAAATTGGTAAAGAAAAATCTCAAAACTCTTCCTGATTCTTATCATGACAGGGTTTTTTCTATTGAGGAAGCTAAAAATTTTAATAGGTACACTAGAGATCAAGTTTTCAACACACTAACTTCATTTGAAATGAGTAAAATGGTGTAAAGGTGGAGACTGATTTTAAGACTAGAAAATAAAAAAATGTTGAAGATCTAGATGGAGATGATCTTTATGATGTGGAAGCAAACTATGTAAGAAGAATGAAAAAGGGAACTAGTAAGTACAAAGGTAATTTACCTTTCAAATGTTTTAGTTGTGGAAATATAGGTCACTATGCTTCGAAATGTCCAAATAGAATTGTGAACAATAAGAACAAGGAAAAAAGGAAAATGATAAAGAAAAGCTATTATATTAGAGAAGATGATGGTATTTCTGATGATGAATTTGATTACGGAGATGTTGATGATAATGAATGCTTGTTCTTGGATTTAAAAGATAAATATGGTTCTGCTAACTCTAAAATTTGTGTGAACAAAAGTGTTCTGGAGAAAAAGGATAAGATTGAAGGTACTTTGGTATTCAATTTTCATGTTAGATAGGATAAGAACTATTGGGTTATTGATAGTGATCGCTCAAATTATATGACCAGAGACAAGAGTAAGTTTTTCAAACTTGAAAAATATGATGGAGCACTTTCTAAATTTGGAGATGATTCAGGTGCTAAGATTTATGAAATAGGTTTAATCAATTTTGATGGAAAGCATAATATTGAATATTTTTACTATGTTAAATGTTCAAAGCATAACCTCTTGATTTTTGGAAAATTGTGTAGCAAAGGATACAATATCATGTTTTAGGATGATGGATGTGAGATCAGAAAAGGGTTCAAAACTATGATTGGTGTTGAATGGAGGACAAATGGAAATATCTATTAGCCCAAGGGAACTGATGGTCACTTTTTTATGACTCAGATTAATGATAATTGGTTATGTCATAGGAGAATTTGTCACATCAATTTTGATAACTTGGTTACAATCAGTTTAGTTCAAGCAGTGAGATTTTTTGAGGATTAGAAAGCTTATCAATGTTGTTTGTAGGGATTGTCAAATTGGAAAACAAACTAGAAGCAGTTTCATAGGAAAAGAAAAATCTTCTATTAGATTGTTGGAATTAGTAAACACAAACCTTTGTGGCCCTACAAGAGTGAGAATTCTTCAAGGTGATATGAATTTTATGCTTTTGATTGATGATTATTCTAGAATGACATGGATTAATTTTCTTAGAGAAAAATCTAAAGCTCTTGATAGATTCAAAGAATTCAAAGTTATGGTTGAAAATGAGATAGATTTGAAGATCAAATGTTTGAGGTCTAACAGAAGTGGAGAATTCACCTCCAATGAATTTAACATGATTTGTGAGAATCATGGCATAATCAGGCACTTGTCTTCCTTAGGACACCTTAGAAAAATGTAGTTGTCGAAAGGAAAAGCAAGATTGTTCAAGAAGCTACAAGGAATATTATGAAGGAAGCTAACCTACCAGAAGTCTACTAGAGAGAAGTAATTCATACTATAGTTTACATACTTAACAAAGTTCAAGAAAAAACTAACACAAATAATCCCTATGTGGTATAGAAGGATCACTATTTTCAAGTACTCTAGAGTGTTTGGAAGCAAATGCTCTATTAGAAGAGATGATTAAAACTTAGGAAAGTTTGATGCAAGGTATGATGACGGTATCTTCCTTGGATATTCTACTAAAGGAAAAGCTCATAGATGTAACAAAAGGTTAAGAAGGATTATTGAAATTGCATGTGTCAAGGTTGACAAAGATTGGAGGAATTCAATTGTGATAGATATGAATTAGATGAAACTGCTTATGAAGAAGAAGAAGAAAAATCTAAGGAAAAATAAGTAAAAAATGAAGAGGAAGAAGCTCTGGAAAAGACCCCTAAGACCCCTAAGTATGTAGAAAAAAATAATTTTGAAGATCAGATCATTGGAGAAAAAAGAAAAGGTGTGTTGATAATGTTGGAAAAACAAGGATAGAAAACTGAGAGGAGGGGGTGAATCAGTTGTCATAGAAACTCAAAATTTTCTCACTTAACTTAACTTAATCTCAAATCTAATAAACAAGTAATTAACCACAAGAAATTAACACATTAGAGAGACAAAGAACATCAATATTTTTTGCGTGTGAACCCTATTAGGGGAAAAACCATGGTGGATGTTAGTCCACAATATTATACCTTGTTAAAAGTATAATGAGAAATAATAAGGTGAATGCATATGCATTCAAGCACACTGCCTAGAGCTCACTGTTCAAATACAAAAGGGGCTCACTGCCCAACAATATAGAATAGGATTAAAATCTGGAGGGTATGAACTGAGAAAATAGCTTCTGCACAGGCCTAATTACAGTTCCAATTAAGCTCATAAAACCTTCATCACACTTTTCTCAATCTTCTTCACACTCTACTCAACAATAAAATGATATTTGCACATACACACATAGGATCACACTCAACACCTTTCCAACACACTACATTGATGAAGCAATCACACTTAATATTTGATACATGAGATTTCATCACATCTTAGTCAGCCAGGAAAATGAAACATATTTTTAATGTCGGCCCAAATTTACAAATAAATTTTTAATGTGAATCCACCAAGGTTGGCCAAAACATAGTGGAGACCCAAATTAACATCTCCAACACAAAAGGACTTTAACTAATTCTACCTCAAAGATCCACAAGACTACCACCAACATGTCGGCCAAGAACATGGAAAAATCAAACATGCACAAGAAAAGATCTTCAACCACAAGCTCATCGATTAATGTGGACATACCAAAAAGCTATAGAATGATCTAGAGACATCTAAGAACACCAAGAAACAATAGAGAAACATCCACAACAACTGAAATTATTAGAATCACACAATCTTCATTCAGGAACACTAACAAAGACCACGAAAACACTGTCAGACCACAACACAATCAAAACTTCACACGGACCTCCAAAAATTTTGGTAGATGATCTAAAAACACTCAACAATAAACCATTTAATCCACACTAGCTAGTCTTCAATGTATAGAACATGACACCTTCATGACTTGCACTATTCCACTGGGAACCAAGAATACTTTATTTTACAATTTTCTCAATATCATCCACATATACAATCTTTGATACACCAAATGCTAATAGTGTTGACATCAATGAAAACCACATATCAACAACACATCCACAAAATCCAACAATCTCCCTCTTTGGTATTGATGGCAACACATGATATGAAAAATACCACACTGACTCTTCTTCCCAACTACTCTTCTCCCCACAAGGCTCTTTTCCTTAGAAATATTTTTCACATTGCACTTCTCCCCCTTTGACATCAATGGCAAAGGTAACCATGACCTTTTATAATACACTTTATAAACCACATATCTGTACATCTGACTACTCCCCCTGAGTAGCAACCACAAAAACATCAATCTGGATTAGAATATAGCAATGTAGCTAACAAATTGATGCAAAACAATGCATATTTTAGTTCTTATTAGGAGGGGTAATCACCCCTAGCATTCCTCTGAGATACCCAAAAGTATCCTTCAGTAATGGCTTGGTAAATATATCTACAATCTATTCTTTGGTAGGTACATATTCCAATTTGACTTCTTTTTCATTCACTTTCTCTATTAAGAAATGAAACTTGATTAATATATGTTTAGTCTTAGAGTGTAGCACCAGATTCTTTGAAATATTTATTGCACTTAAATTATCATAGTATATGGCAATAGGCTCTTCATATATCACCCTGATATATTTCAACATCTGTTTCATCCATATCACTTGAGTATAGTTATTTGCAGCAACATGTATTCTCCTTCAGCAGTAGATACAAAAATTGAGTTCTACTTTTTGCTCAACCAAGACACCAACTTCTTCCATAGGAAGAAAGCAAAACCACTAGTACTTTTCTTGTCATCTATATCTCCATCCCAATCTGCATCAGTATATGTATTCAAAGTGAGATTATCATCCTTTGGATACCAAAGTCTAAAGTCAACTATTTCTTTCAAATATCTAAAGATTCTCTTGATAGTTGTCACATGATTCTTTTGGATCAGTTTGAAATCTAGCAACCATACATACAACATTCATAATGTCTGGTCTATTCTAAGTTAATTAAAGCAATCCACCGATCATTGACCTATATCAAATTTGATTTTCCTTAGGAGAATCATCATTCTATGTCAACTTACATCTAGTCACCATGGGAGTACCAACAACTTTTGAGTTATCCATTCCAAACTTCTTCAACAGTTCTCTCACATATTTGGATTGAGATATGAAGATTCCCTTATCTAATTGAGTAACTTGCAATCCCAAAAAGAACTTCATCTCTCCAATCATGCTCATCTAAAATTCATCCTTCATCTCATTATAAAACTTCATACATAGATTGTCATCTCCTCCAAAAATGATATCATCAATGAAAAATTCTATAATTAACTCCTTATCATGATCTAATTTGAAGTATAAGTTTCTATCAATAGTAGCTTTAGTGAATCTAGGTTTCAACAAATATTTGTGCAATCTAGCAAACTAGGCTCTGGGGGCTTTCTTAAGTCCATACAGAGCTTTCTTTAGTCTACAAACTATATCTTCCTTGTCAGTTAGTTGAAATCCATCTAGCTATTCAATGTATACTTCTTCTTCTAGTTCTTCATTCAGAAATGCTGACTTCACATTCATTTGATAGACTTTATAACAGCCCCCCAAATTATTCTAAACCACTAGAAGAACTTTATTCCAAACCACTTCACCTTGTTCCTAAACACCCATTTAGTACCAATCACATTTTTTCCTTTTGGCCTAGGAACTAGTATCCATGTGTCATTCTTTTCAATTTGTGTCAGCTCTTCCTTCATAGCTTCCAACCAATGTTCATCATGACAGGCTTCAGTGACATTTTTAGGTTCAATCTTGGAAATCAAACAATATTCTTTTGCAATATTTTTTCTAGTTTGCACTCCTTTTATCTTGTCTCCTATGATTTTCATTTTAGAATGATTTAGCTTTACATACCTTGGAGTTTTGGGACATTCTTGAACTTCTAACTCTTCTAATCTTTCTTCTACACTTGCACTTGTCTATGCTTCCTAATTGTCTTGATTTACCGAAATATATGGAATAATCTGAAGTAGATTTTATGTTTGAGAATTCTTCCCTTGGCTTGTATTTTCTTCATCTTAATCATAACCACAATTTCTGGATGATTTTGCATAGTCCTCATCAACTCTAACATTTGTACTTTCAACCATCTTTCCCAGTCTTTTATTATAGCACTGGTAGGCCTTGATTTTAGTGGAATAATCGAGGAAGATCCCTTCATCACTTCTTTCATCAAACTTGCTAATATTTCCATCTCTCTTGATATAGTATTGGCTTCAAAAGATCTTGATATATTTAACAGTAGGCTTGTAACCAAACCATAACTCGAAAGGGGTCTTACCAGAATTTCCATTAACATTTACCTGGTTCAAAGTATACATAGCAATGCTTACCGCTTCACTCCAATAAATATGAGACACATTTCCTTCCATCATTCTTGTTCTGGAAGCATCCAAAATTGTTTTTTTCTTTCTCTCTACAACTCCATTCCGTTGAGGGGTTCGGGGAGCAGATAACTATCTTTTAATTCCATGCTCTTCACAATAAGAGTTAAACTCCCTGGAGGTGAACTCACCACCTCTATCAAATCTCAGGCACTTTATTTTCAAACCTTTCTCATTCTCTCCCATAGCCTTAAAAATTTTGAACTTTTCCAATGCTTCACATTTTTCTCTTAGGAAAAAAACCCATATCATTCTAGAGTAATTATTAATAATCAACATAAATTACCTTTCTCCATGAATACTTCTGACTCTAGAGGGACCACAAAGGTCAGTATGTAGCAGTTTTAGCAAATTATTTGAATGAAACTATTTTCTCCAGAAAGTGACTCTAGTTTGTTTACCCATCTGACATTCCTTGTAGATTGTATTAGCAGGCTTCACTAACTTAGGTAGATCTCTTACTGCTTGAGTGGAACTTATCTTGATAATGTTGTCAAAATTTACATGACACAACCACTTTTTCCAAAACCAACTTTCATCTACTTGAGCAATTAAACAACTCCTACTAGCAGTATTCAGGTGAAATATATTACCTTTTTATTTTTTACCATTAGCAATCATATTCCCAAAACTTCCACATATCATGCATATTCCATTTTTGAACTGAAGATCATAGCCCTTGCCCACCATTTTTCAAACACTCAACAAGTTGTGCTTCAATTCTTGAACATAAAGAACATCATTAGTGTTATCCTTACCACCAAGGAAAATAGAGCCTCTACCACAAATCACACTAGCATTGTTATGTCCAAATCTCATAACCCCACTGTCATACTTCTCTAGGCTCATAAATTTGCTTCTATCACCAGTCATATGATGTGAGAATCCACTATCAATGACCCACTCATCTTTTTCTTCAACTCGGGTTGTAGGAGCTTTTTCATCTTTAGCAGATTCAGTAGCCATAGGATTAACTTCAATCTTACCTCTTCCTCTGCCTTCTTGCTTTGCAATCAATGCTTCCAATTCTTCTACCTCTCTTTCTTTATCTTCAAGTTTTATTTCTTCATCATACATGGATATCTTTCTGGAACACTCTCCCAGACTATGTATTTTCCTATTACTTTCAGATATAGTATCCTTGAATGAAAATTTAGTCTTTGGTGTAGATTCACCAAATTCACTTATCTCAAAAGCAACAAGCTTACCAACCAGCGTGTCTCTTGTCATCTTGTTTAATGATTTGAACTCTTCAATAGCATGAGCTTTCACTTTGTAGGAGGGAGGCAAGGATCTAAGTACCTTAGCCAAAATTTCATCCTCATCGATAGAACCACCGACACATCTAATACCCATCACTATATAACTTACTCTCTACATAAAATAAGTGATATTTTCATCTTCACCCGTTTTCAAATTCTCATACTTTTCTTTGAAACTTTGTAGCTTAGCCATCTTCACCTGAGCATCTCCTTCATACAAGGTTTCTAGCTTTGTCTAAATCTCGTGAGTTGTCTATAGTCCTATCACATTAACCATCTCTAAATCTGTCAGAGAACTCACCAGAGCTTCAATAGCCCTAATATTATTTTCAACATCTTTGATTTCATCATGACTAGAGGGACCATTCTGAGGAATATCATATGGGTCTTTTTTAATCTTCTAGAAAGCTTCACCAATACATCTTAGGTGACATTGCATCCTAACTTTCCAAAGTGAGTAATTAGTACCATCAAATCTTAGACTATCCTTCTTGAATGTTTCCATCTTGGATCACCTCAACCTTTTAGAATTCTTCAAAGGAACCTGCTCTAATAACAATTGTTGGAAAAACAAGGATAGATAATTAAGAGGGAGGGGTGAGTCATTTGTCACAAAAACTCAAACTTTTCTCACTTAACTTAAGCTCAGATCTGATGAACAAGAAATTAACCACAAGTAATTAGCACATTAGAGAGACATAGAACACAAAGATTTTTTATGTGGAAACCCTGTTAGGGGAAAAACCATGATGGATGTTAGTTCACAATATTATACCCTGTTAAAAGTATAATAAGAAATAATAAGTGGAATGCACATGCATTCAGGCACACTACCTAGAGCTCACTATTCAAATACAAAATGGGATCACTACCCAATAATACAAAATAGGATTAAAATTCAAAGGGTATGAACTTACAAAATAGCTTCTGCACAAGCCTAATTATAGTTCCAATTAAGCTCAAAAAACCTTCTTCACACTTCACTCAATCTTCTTCACACTCTACTAAAAAATCAAATGATATTTGCACATACATACATAGAAGCACACTCAACACCTTTCCAACACACTACACCGATGAAGAAATTACACTTATATATCTGCTACATGAGATTTCATCACAACTTAGTTGACCAAGAAAATAAAACATTTTTGCAATGTTAGCCAAAATTTACAAATAAATTTTTAATGCGAATCCACCAAGGTCAGCCACAACATAGTGGAGACCCAAATTAACATCTCCAACACAAAAATACTTTAACTAATTCCACCTCAAAGATCCACAACATACTAACACCAACATGTCAGCCAAGAACATGGAAAAATTGAACATGAGCAAGAAAAGATCTTCAACCACAAGCTCACCAATTAATGTGGATGTACCACAAAGATAGAGAATGATCTAAAGACATCTAAGAACACTAAGAAACAATAGAGAAACATCTGCAACAACTGAAATTATCAGAATTACACAATCTTCATTCAAGAACACTAATAGAGACCACAAAAACACTGTTAGACCACAACATAATCAAAACTTCACACGAACCTTTGAAACTTTTGGTAGATGATCTAGAAACACTCAACAATAAACACTTTAATCCACACTAGCTAGTCTTCAACACATAGAACATGGCGTCTTCATGACTTGCATAGTTCCATTGGGAACCAGGAATACTTTCTTTTATAATTTTCACAATATCATTGACATATATAGTCTCTAATACACCAAATGCTAATAATGTTGACATCAATGAAAACCACATATCAACAATACATCCAAAACATCCAATAGATAAGAAGAAGAGGTAAATCTATGTTTACTTTCTAAAGTGAAACCTAAAATGGTGGGTGAGGCATGCAAAGATGACCATTGGATGAAGGAAATGGAAGTACTTATGCAGATTGAGAAGAATCAAACTTGGTAATTGGTTCCTAGACTTGGAAATAATAATATAACTAGAACTAATTGGATATTTAGAAATGAGTTGAATGAGAATGGAGTTGTAAGAAAAAAGGAAAGGCTTGTGTGTAAGAGCTATGCACAAGTTGAAGGAACAAAGTTTGAGGAGAAATTTTCTCTGGTGCCTAGAATGGAAGAAATCGAGATGTTTTTGGCATTCATAGCATATAAGGACTTTACATTTTATAAAATGGATGTGAAGTCTACTTTATTGAAAAGAGAATTGGAAGAAGTTTACATGGAATAACCAGAGGGATTTTAATTGTTAGATAAATCTAATATGGTCTATAGATTGAAGAAGGAATTGTATGGGTTGAAGCAAGCTCCTAGAGCTTGGTCTGCAAGGTTGAACATATACTTGATACAACAAGGATTCAATAAGGGCACCAAATATAATAATATTTACTTCAAAGTTAAAAAAAATTAAATATTGATAGTGGTTGTGTATGTTGATGAAATAATTTGTGGAGGTAATGAAGCTATGTGTAGGAAGTTTGCAAAATACATGATGAAACATATATTTTTGGGACCCTATGGACTACTCTTGCACTTTTAGGGTTTTTCACCTAAAAGGAGAGAGATAGGGAAAAAAATGATAATGTATCACTCAAATTAGGATGTATTCATATTTTTTTAATGTAAATGAACTTAACTAAATGCAATGGACTAATCTAGATGGATGAAAATGAATAAAAAAGTGCAATTACAACTATGTTTGAAAATAGATTGTGATATGTAAACAACTATGTAAATGAAGAAATGATGCAAAATAGAAAGTATAGAGATGAACCTGAGTGCACTTGGATCAATTGTGATGATCTTGGATTGTTCTGAATGACGATGGAAATTACTGAATTTTCATAGTGGGACTCATTCATCCAGGGTGGCGAATTAGTCCTCCTCCTGGTGAAAAAGTGTTGAGAGCTAGTTTCTATATGTCGAGATCTAGAATCTAACAAAATTCAGATTTTCAGTCCTAAGGTGGTACTCATTTTCCATAGGTAGTGAAACAGTCCTCTCCCAAATTTCTAAAAAATTAGGAGACAAATCTGCAACACCAAATCTGGAAAAGTCTACTTGTTGGGTTGTCAAACTCAGTTATGCAGAAAATGGACAAATAACTCTCTCTAAGCTTGAATTTGACTGAAGTTGACTTGAAGCACCTATTTGACTTTGAAATCAATCTTGAACACCTAATAACCTATTAAATCTACATATAAAGAGCAGCAAATAAACATCCAATAGGGGAAAAATGATTGAGGGTTAGTGAATAGGGGTTTGCCTTGGTCAAACCCCACTTTTGGTAATTAAACCCTTGAAAAGATAATGAAATGGAAGAGAAAGATAAACTAATAGCGTGCAAGTACTATCAACTTACCTATCCCTTGATAAAAGTATGAAGTAATGCCAATAGCTGCTTCAAAGTGCTTGAATAGTGCTTCAATTATTGATGTAAAATGCTTGAATGCTTGAAATATGAGATGAAATGCTTGAATGAGTGAGGAGATGTGTTAGATTTGTAAAATGAGGTGAAAATCACATATTTATGTACACTTGTTCCTTAGTTACCCATTCATACCTCATCATAGGCTGACATAAAGTGTTTTTGAATAAAATATTGAAAGGAAATTTAAAGTATTTTGAATTTGGGGCCAAGGGGGACTCATTCACCACCCATGGTGAATGGTTCTCACTTACGACCTAAAAACAAGTGTAAAGAAAAATGTTTGATTTAATGTTATTTGTCAAGATAACATTAAAAAATACACTTAATTACAAATTATGAGGGCATAAAGAGACCAAATAAAGCATGAGAAAGGTGTAAATAGTGAAAATATGTGTAGAAGAGCATCAAAGCTTGTTACAAGACTTTACAACACTTGAAAATAAGTCTTGTTGATGAGTAAAAAGGTGATTTTTAGGTAAATTGCATTAAATAGATTATAGAAGAATGTAGAAATGTCTTACAACACTTCACAACACCTTCACAAGACGTCATTCTTTAAGTTTTAGTACCTATATAAGCATGTTCAACCCATGCTACAATATAAAATTAGAGCAACATAGTTCCAACACCATGAAACAAGACCTAAAAGGACATGAAAATGACAAGGGGCCATTTTTCTACAAAAAATTTAGCCCCCACTTTAGTGAGAGGATGAACCTATTTCAAACTCACACTAAAGTAGCCATGAACATTGAGGGGAGGGTTCAAATGCACTTATGTTAGAAAGATGGAATGAAAATGATCAAGCCCCTTGGATGAAGATCCCATGACAAACTAAGCATAAGAACAAAGGAACACACAAGTGTTGAAAATAATTGGATGAATATTCGATTGTCAATCCAACTAGTTGTGAAAAGAGACCTAGGTTGATTGTTTGAAAAGAGAATGTGTACTCACTCTGGGGCCACAAAACTTCAAGTTGTCTGTGGGGTGAGAAATCCCAACTATATACTCACTTTGGGGCCATAGAACTAGTTGTCCACTGGGTGAGAAAACCCCAAAAAGGTAAGATACATATGCTAGTTGGTATGCACTCACAAACACAAAAGTGGCTATGGGGAAAAGTCATGCCACTATGTGGGCTTCCTGCTCAACCATGTCAAAGTTATACTCATTGATAACTTTAACAAGGTGCCAAAAAGCAAAAGGAATGGGTAATGATTCGAGCTTCATGAGACAAGCAAAGCTTTGTATTCTTAGAACTCATGAAAAAAAAAGATGGCACCACAGGCATGAAAATTGTGTTATGCAAGTTGGCCATACAAAATGCAACAATGTAAAAATGAAAAAATGTAAAATGTAAAAAGATGCTCAAAGGAGTCTTGTTCAGTTTATGCAAGGTCAGTCACTTAGGGAAAATTGTATCTAATGTATCCAAGAGAGAGCCAATCAAATAATAGTATATTCACAACTTAGGGGATGTAGTGCATCACATCAAGCCACCAAGAGGAATGTAATATGCCAAGATAGAACACACTTATGAAGGACATCATACCCAATTTCATTCATAGTGACAAATGCATCATATAAATGATAAGGCTGCACTAGGAACCAAGAATGAAAATGAATTATGGTAATGTATGCCCCCCACTTTAGAGGAATTGCTACACATCATTCTATGAGAAATTACTTTAAAGTAGAGAAGAAAAGAAAATTAAAAAGGAAAACAAGACATGAGAGCCAACTTAGAAAGCCCTATGCCAAGTCATATGTTTCGAAGCTAGGCTGCATCATGTCAAGGAAAAATGAAAAATGAATGAAAAGGAGGTTTCCCCATAGAAAAGAAAGCACACCAAACACATAAGGGATCTTTGGATTTAGGGTTAGTATGTTCATTACCACAATGTGTTTATGAAAGAGCTCAAAACTATCATCATTCCCTAAGGAACATAGAATTGGAAGAATGACACAAAGAGAAAAAACAAAAAGGAAAAATAAATTCCATTTTGGGTCAACATGGAAGAGACATTGTGGTCTTGATGCTTTGTATTTTCCCCAAAAGGAAAGCACAAGTGGAACAAAAATGAAAAGGTGACAAAAAATGAAAAAGCTTTTGGGTCAACATGAAGGAGACATTTTGGTCTTAGTGCCTTGCGTCATTCTGAAAAGGAGAACAAAAAACAAAAAGAGAAAAAGAAAAAGACCTTGTGGATCAACATGGAAGAGACATAGGGCATCTCTACACTTTGTGCCATCCCCAAAAGGAGAACAAAAAAAAAAAGAGAAAAAGATAAGGACCTTTTGGGTCAACATGGAAGAGACATAGGGCATCTCAATGCTTTGCATCATCCTCGAAAGGAACACACAAAAAAAGAGAAACAGGTAATGCATGATGAATAGAAGAATATAGGTACAAATAGAAGAAGTGTACAAAGAGAGAAACATCAAGCGCATGATACGAGGGAACACAATACACACATAAAAAAGAAAAGGAAAAAGGGATAAGTATTGCAAATGTAAGTTAACCATTAACTATGTTATTGGTTTTTCAATCTTAAATAGATAAGCAGAAAAGGAATAACATAGTTAAGATACAAATTCAAGTGCATTACAAGGACAACGCTAACAATGTATCTCCCTCCACAAAGTGTAAAGGAAAGAATGAGCCTAGGTGGGTGATGTGAAAGGATCATGAATTAGTGAGAATAGGGAATTCTACAACTATGGCATGATGATGGGATGTGGTTGTGTTAAGGCATGACGGGGAAACAATCAGTATCAATGAAGTGATACTTGTCTAGTATTTCCTTCAATGTTTGAGATTCTTCAGTACGATGTCCAAGGATGTGATGATATTTTCAAAATGGCATGTTGGAGTATTTTGGATGAATAACCAACCTATTCATAGGTGGTAAAAGTAGAAGACCTTTATTTAAGTGTATTTGAAGTCTTTGTTCACATTTAGGTGGAGGATGTGTGGGAAACTTGATCTTTTTGACTTTGTAAGGTCATTTTTGCTTCCTAAATTCTCCTTTTTCATGAATAGAAGGAGGAGAAGGACCCATAGGGATCCTAAAATCCTTATCATTAGAAGGAGATAGTTCTTGTTCAAGTGGAAGGAGAATATTTAAGTTAGGAGAAGCATCCAAGATCACTGTACTAGCATCTCGAAGTCTCCTAGGTTGAAGAGGATGTCTCTCAAGATGAGAAGGATCATGATATCCAAGACTTGTTATGTTTGCTATAGTTGATTGTTGTTCAAAAGGTTGATGTATATCATGTTCATGTTTTTTGTCACAACCTTGTTTACTTAAGATAGTGAATCCATTACCATATGTTTCCTCAAGGTTGATAGGAATGTTTGTGACTTTGTGCTCATATAAAGGTTGTGAATGTGATTGGTGAGAAGAACTAGGTCGACTTGAGGGAGGAGCCATAGGTCCTATAGTGGCTTCAGGATATAAATATGCAAAGTGATTAGGAGGTGCAATAGTGGGAAGGTCTTATGATTTCATGGATGGGTAAAATATTGCATAAGCTTCTAGGTTGTCGAGGTAGTCATTGTCGAACTTGTGCATGCTATCATCATCTTCTCCAATGATGTCTACTTCATGAGTAGGATAATCATTAGGATTTGTAGGCACATGTTGGAGTTCAAGGTCATTAGGGTCACAACCAAAGGCATGGTTGGACATGTCTACCAATGATTTTAATGAATTCCAAAACTTATTGAAAGAAAATACAACTGTCATGATTCAAATAAACTAAGATGCAATAAATGAGGAAAAACAAAGATTATGCTCATTGTAATAGAGGTCTAACTATAGGAAACAAAAAATTAAAAAAATGCCAAAAAAAAATGCTAGAAATGTTGTCTAAAATGTGCAGAGGGACTAATTCACCCTAGATAGTGAATGAGTCCCAGTATGAAGGTTTTTAGTGTTTTTTAGAAATTTAAGGATGATTTAAATACTCTACAGAATGCAATTATAGACGCATAATGCATATTTTGACTTTTTTCAATGAGATGTAATGCAAAAATGAAATCTAAATGAAGTTTTCACTAATGCAAAAGGAAAAGTCCTAGAATGCAATAACAAATCAGTGTCCTAATTGAATGCTAATGGAAATGGAAACTAAGATGAAATATGTGAATGTAATCAGAAATCCAAAGTTTTCAAAAATTTCGTTTACCAAAATGAAACATAAATTTTTGGGAGCCTATGGAGTACTCTTGCACTTCTAGGGTTTTTCACCTAAAAGCAAAGAGATAGGGCCAAAAATGCTAATGTATCACTCAAATTAGGATGTATGCAATGTTTTTTAATGTAAATGAAATTAAATAAATGCAATGGACTAATCTATATGGATGAAAATGAATGCAATAGTGCAATTACATTTATGTTTGAAAACACATTGTGATATGCAAGCAACTATGTAAATGAATAAATGATGCAAAAAAAAAAAGTATAGGGATGAGTTTGAGTGCACCTAGATGAACTATGATGATCTTGGAGTGTTCTGAATGCTAATGGAAATTACTAAATTTTCACAGTGGGACTCATTCCCCTAGGGTGGCGAATTAGTCCTCCTCTTGGTGAAAAAGTGTTGAGAGCTAGTTTCTATATGTCAGGATCTAGAATCTGACAAAATTCAAAATTTCAGTCCTAAAGTGGGACTCATTCACCACAAGTGGTGAATTAATCCTCTCCCAATTTTTTGAAAAATCAAGAGACAACTCTGCAACAGTAGATCTAGAAAAGTTTGCTTGTTGGGTTGCTGAAGTCAATTCTATAAAAAACAAACAAATAATTCTCTCCAAGCTTGAATTTAACTCAAGTTGACTTGAAGCACCAAGTTGACTTGGAAATAAATCTTCAACACCTAATAACCTATTAAATATGCATACAAAGAGCTACAAACAAACATGCAATAGGGGGAAAATGATTGAGGGTTAGTGAATAGGGGTTTTCTTTGGCCAAATCCTACTTTTGGTAATTAAACCCTTGAAAGGATAATGAAATGAAAGAGAAAGATCAACTAATAACATGAAAGTGCTATTAACTTACCTAACATTTGATAATGCAAGTCTGAAGTAATGTTAATGGATGCTTCAAAGTGCTTGAATAGTGCTTGAATTATTGATGTAAAATGCTTGAATTCTTGAAGTATTAGATGAAATGCCTGAATGAGTGAGGAGAAGTGTTAGATTTGTAAAATGAGGTGAAATCACATATTTATACACACTTGTGCCTTATTTTCCCATTCATACCTCATCACAGGCCAACATCTAGTGTTTTTGAAAAAAACTCGAAAGGAAATTTAAAGTATTTTGAATTTGGGGCCAAGGGGGACTCATTCGCCACCCATGGCGAATGAGTCCCACCTAGGACCTAGAAACAAGTTTCAAGAAAAATGTTGTAGTTAATGTTATTTGTCAGGTAACATTCAAAAATACACTTAATTACAACTTATGAGGGCATAAAGAGACCAAATAAAGCATGAGAAAGGTGTAAATAGTGAAAATATGCCTTGAAGAGCATGAAAGCTTGTTACAACACTTTACAACACTTCAAAATAGGGATTGCTAATGACTAAAAAGGTGATTTTTTGGTAAATTGCATTAAATAGAATCTAGAAGAATGTAGAAATGTTTTACAACACTTCACAAGATGTTCTTTAAGTTTTAGTACCTAAATAAGCATGTTCAAGTCATGTTACAACATAAAATCAGAGCAACATAGTTCCAACACCATGAAACAAGACCTAAAAGGCCATGAAAATGCCAAGGGGACATTTTCCTACAACACATATCTAAAAAGAGTTTGAGATGTCTATGTTTGGCGAGATGAATTTCTTCCTTAGGCTACAAATCAATCAAATAGAGAAAGGCATATTCATTTCATAATCAAAATATGTTAGAAATTTTGAAGAAGTTTGGAATGAAAGACTCCAAACTGGTATGTACTCCTATGGTTACTACCTTGAAAACTGAGTAAGGATGATGAATTTTGTAAGGATGATCAAAGAAATTATAGATGTATGATTGGTCGACTATTATGGCTATGTGCAGAATCATGATGGACAAAAAAGTGGCAATACAATGGGTATGTAGCTGATGACTCTTTTTTTACCCAAAATTGATGAAATGAAAAGGGTTTTTAAAGGAGATTCTCAACTTTCTATCAATATAAATTATACTTTACTTTTAATTTAATAAGTAATTATTATTCATTTTCTATTCAAATTATGATTAAAATCCTAATTGATAGGCTGATTGAAAAAAATATATAGCTTTCAAATGATATCACATTTTTTGAATCCAAAATATGCGTCACATTCTATGCTTCGCATGCTTTAGTATTAAAAAAAAAAATTGAATTTCATGAAGTTTTGAACAAGTTAAGGTGGTTAGACATACAATTTTTTCATAATTTTTAAAAGTTGTAATAAAAAAATCATAATTAATCATTTACTTGGAAAAAAATTACAAAAAGATATGCATCACATCAGGACATGAGTCCTCTACTTATATCTAAAATCTTATAAAAAATATTATCATTTTATTGTGGTTAGGGTGCTTAAACAGACACCTACTTCTTCTTTTTCCCTGAAACTAAGTACTCCTGCATTGAAATTTCAAAATTTCGCCAAATATATTTTAAAAAAAAAACATAGTATTTTAAAAACTACATTCAATTTGCTATAGATTCTATTCTTACATATATTTGAAATAATATAGATTACTTAATTAAATTTTGACATCAAGTTGCCTAACCCTGAATTTTTAGAATTTTTTGCCACTAAAGGGCCTTTTTTTTCTATGATGATCCTACACATACCCTTATACATAACTACTACTATTTTGAATATTGTGCATGCAACTTGTCTTGTGGCTAGATTTCAAGAAGATGCTAAAGAGACACATGTTGCAGCAGGGTATGTGCAGGATCATGATGGGCCAAAAAGTGGCAATATGATGGGTATGTGGTTGACGACTTTTTTTTTTACCCAAAATTGTTGAAATGAAAAGGGTTTTTAAAGGAGATTCTCAGCTTTCCAAAAATATAAATTATGTTTTACTTTGAATTTAATAACTAATTATTATTCATTTTCTATTCAAATTATGACTAAAGTCTTGATTGATAGACTAATTGAAAAACATCTATAACTTTCAAATGCTATTACATTTTTTTAATCCAAAATATGTGTCACATTCTATGAAGTTTTCACCAAGTTAAGGTAGTACGACATATGAGTTTTTTATATTTTTCAAAAGTTGTAATAAAAAAATCACAATTAATTATTTACTTGGAAAAAAATTACAAAAAAATATGCATCACATCGGGACATGAGTCCTCCACTTATATATAAAATCTTATAAAAAAATATTATCATTTTATTGTGGTTAGGGTGGTCAGACAAACACCTACTTTTTATTTTTTCCCTATAATTTAAGTACTACTGCATTGAAATTTCAAATTTTCACCAAAATATATTTTTTTTAAAAATTAGAAAATACATTCAATTTTTGGGTATGTGCAGGATCATGATGGGCCAAAAAGTGGCGATATGATGGGTATGTGTAGGGTATGTGGTTGACAACTTTTTTTAACCCAAAATTGATGAATGAAAAGGGTTTTTAAAGGAGATTCTTAACTTTCCAGCAATATAAATTATGTTTTACTTTGAATTTAATTAATAATTATTATTTATTTTCTATTTGAATTATGACTAAAGTCTGATTGATAGGTTGATTGAAAAACATCTATAGCTTTCAAACGGTATCACATTTTTTGAATCTAAAACATGCGTCACATTCTATGCTTTGCATACTATAGGATTAAAAAAAAAATTGTATTTCATGAAGTTTTGACCAAGTTAAGGTGGTTAGACATATGAGTTTTATATTTTTAAAAAGTTGAAACAAAAAATTCATAATTAATTATTTACTTAGAAAAAATTATAAAAAATATGCATCACATCCGACATGAGTCCTCTACTTATATCTAAAATATTATAAAAAATATTATCATTTTATTGTGGTTATGGTGGTCAGACACCTACTTCTTATTTTTCTTTGAATTTTAAGTACTATTTCATTGAAATTTCAAATTTTCACCAAATAGATTTTAAAAAACTTGTAGTTTAGAAACTACATTCAATTTTATACATATTCTATTCTTACATATTTTTGAAATAATATATATAACTTATTCAAATTTTTATGGCTAGTTTCCTAACTCTAATTTTTCTAAATTTTTTACCACTTGAGGGCCTTTTTTTTCCATGATGATCTTGCACATACCCTTGCCACAAATTCTATTCTTACATATTTTTGAAATAATATAGATAACTTATTCAAATTTTTGTGCCAAGTTTCCTAACTCTGATTTTTATTTTATTTTTGCCACTTAAGGGCCTGTTTTTTCCATGATGATCCTACACATACTGAACAGTATAGAGGATATTCAGATATTTGAAGGGAACTCTAGATTATGGATTGTGGTATCCTAAGGATACTGATTTCACATTGAGTGCTTACACAGATGAAGATTGAGCTAGTTGTGCATATAACAGGAAAACTACAAGTGGTGGTGCATTTTTTCTTGGATGTAGATTGGTATCATGGCTAAGTAATAAACAATATTTTGTTTCTTTATCCACTATAGAGGTTGAGTATATTGTAACATCATCTTGTTGTACACAAGTATTATGGATGAGACAAAAATTGAAGGATATGGAAGTGTTATATGATGAGCCTCTTTCTATCTTTTGTGATAATACAAGTGTAGTCAACATTTCAAAGAATTTAGTGGTGCATATAAGAACAAAGCATATATCAATTAGGTATCAGTTTTTGAGAGAGAAGGTTGTGGAGAATGAATTCAAGCATGAATATCTACCTACAAAGGATCAAATTTCTAACATATTTACTGACTCTTCCTAAGGATACTTTTGAGTATATTTGGGAGAAGTTTGGGGTTATTTCCCCTTCTTTGAACTAGGTGCATATGGAGATGCATTAGTCTATTGGATCTATAGATTAATTCCTTTTCTAGATAGATGTTGGTGGCTACCTCTCAAGGGGAGTAGGTAGTGACATTGTTGTAGTATGGAATATATGTTGTCATTATGCAGAGGTTGTTGAGTTGATTGGTGTGTACTCCTAAGGGGGAGTATTCAAAGGAGTTGAAAGTATCTTGGTTCTATGTCAATGAGGGAGAACAACACAAAATATTTTTTTCTTTTCTATTGATGTCAAAGTGGGGGGAAGAGAGTCATGTGAAAAAGTTTCTTCATACAGAGGGAGAGAGAGATGTCATGTGAAAGAGAAAAATTTGAAAGGGGGATAGGTAGAGAGAATTTTACAAGGATGCTATGTATGTTTTCTTTGATTTTTTTCACATCTTGTATTTCCATCAATGACAAAGATGAAGATTATTGCATGTATGAAGGTGTTTTCATTGATGTCAACAAGCTTGTGTTATAATTGGTGACAATTATGTAGTGGTCGAGAGAGATTGTTGATTTGATTAGTTTCATTATGTTTTCATCAGTTAAGTTACTCATGTTAACCTCTAGTGTACTTTGATAAGCTTCTATATATGATTGTGCTATTGATAAAGATGCCAATGATATTGAGAAAGTTGTTAAAATAAGGAAACAAGGTGTTGTAGAGGTATTCTAGTTTGCCGAGTTGTTTTGGTTTTGCTTCACATTTCTTTTAGGTTAAATATTTTCTTATGTGGTTTGGATATGTTGCATAAAGGTGTGCAAATTTTCTATGTCCATAATTTTGGCTTCTAGATTGATGGTCAGAGGAAGTTATGTTCACTAGTGTGTGAACTAGATTCATAGTGTTGCTTACAGAGGTGTCTAGGAGAACTATTTTTTCTTTACATTTCTTCGTATTTGTTCTTTAGGTCTTGCGATTTTGAAGGTATGTTTATGGTGTTGATATATTTCCTACATCAAGAGGATTTATGGTCTAGTGATTTGAAAGATGGATTTTAGAGTTGTAGTTTTTGGTATGGTAGCTTGAGTGTATAATTTGTGTACATTCTGAAGTTGTGAATTTTTGTAAAGGAGTTTGGTGGATTTTAGGATAGTACACGAACATTGTAGATAATGATGAATCATGGTGTGTGGTATGCAAGTCATCATTATATTTGAGGAAGTGTGTAATTAAAATTTTAATGGTGTTTGCATGGGTAATGATCAACCTAGTGTTTACATTACATTCAAAGATGTTTAAGCATTAATGGTGGTGTAGTGTGGCATGTGAGTGTTGATTTTGGTCCCAATTATGTTTTTTATTAGTTGTGCAGGAGAACCAATAAGAAATTTTGGCTTTCAATGCTTAGTGGAGTCTAGGCTTGGACAATGGGTCATTTCTATGATGTAATAAGGTCATCAAACCACAATTTTATGTAATAAATAGGTTTGAGGTTTGTGGTGTCGAGTAGGTTCACAACTTTATATTTGGTTAAGGTTGTTTAGTGCATTTTTGTCATATTTTTAAGGGTGGTTAAAAGGTGAATGGTCACAACTTTAAATTTTAGTTGTGAACCATTGGTATGCTTGGGAAAACATGATAAAATGCCTCTATACCATTTTAGGTAGGTTGTTTGGATGAGAAATTGATCTTTCAATACATTGATACTCTATTTTTGGTGTTATTTCTACAATTTTTTGTGTTTGTTGAATCTATATGTTCCTGTATAGTCCATAATTCATGTGAGACCTTTATAATTTGGTGGAGAATCGAACTATCTTTCATTTTAATCTTATTTGAGAAGTTTTCAACAAGTTTTAGAGGAGAAAAGTTAAGTTTTTTGTAAGTGGTCTAATAACTAGGGTCTCTTAGGGTTTTGAAAGAAGAATGGAATTTTAAGGCCATTCCACCATGGGGTAGCTTAGAAAATGGGTGGAATAGGCCTTCTAGGATGTAGGATTAGTATTTTGAGTGGAATTGAGGTAGGATGGTATTGTAGAAGGTCAGATTACACGTGCATAAACTTGATAAGTTAAATGTCAAGTCATGAAATCACTGGTTTTTGGGTAGTACAAAAAGAAATAAAGGTGAAATATCAAATACAATGGTGGAATTCGAAGTTTGGTGACTATTTGGTCACATTGGTGAAGGTTACCAAGTTGGTTAGGAAGAATACTATTGACCTCCTTTGGAAAAGAGGCCTAATTAGGCCTAAAACTAGTGTTGTTGATCAGATTGTCTGGTGTTGATCCAAAACAATCCCAAGCTAGGGTTTGACATGTTGAATGGTAGCATAAAGGGTTCCTCAAAGTGGTTTTTTCAAGAGTTGAAAAGATTAGAAGGTGGAGATATATTTGAATAAGTGTGTCTCCATGGTTACAAGCCAAAAGGTGACTTAAGAAAGGAAGTCACCCTAGAAGTTGTTTGAGACCTTTCTAAACTGTTGGAACTTGGTTGTTGGAAAATTTGACCACCCTATCTTGCATTAGGTGGTATTAAAGCTTAGGCTCTAGATCTATTGGAGAAAGGATTGTGAGATTCAAGGAAGAATATTGAAGTTAGAGAATCTAATATTCATCATAAAGGTGGATCAATGGTTGCTAGGGAACTTACACCCCTAAGAGAGAGCCGAGAAGCCATGTTGGATAGGATGGAAACACTAGATAATAGGGAAAAGAGAGGTAAGAATCTGGTTGAGATAAGTGACCCTAAAGATGAGGTAGAGGGTGAAGGAGAAAACCCTCCAGAAGAATCACAAGAGGATTTGGGAACTAATGAAAAGAAGTTTTTGCAAGTTCTCAAGGTTGCAAGAGGTCAAGCTCAAGATGTGAAGATAGAGATCCCAATGTATGGGGGTAAAATGGATAGAGAAGAGGTCATTGAGTGGATTGATTCCATAGATAATTATTTGACTACAAGGAAGTACATGAAGACAAGAAGGTTAATTTTGCTAAAACAAAATTGAAGGGACCAACTTTGACATGGTGGAATTACATCCAAGAATAGAGGATAAAGAAGAACAATCCCAAGATTAACTCATGGGACCAGATGGTGCAAAAGGTAAAGAGTCAATTTTTACATGTTGATTATGAGATTAAAATTTATAGGAGATTACAAAGCTTAAAATAAAAAGAGATGGATGTGGCTACTTACACTGAGGAGTTTAATAAATTGACCATAAGGTTAGGGCATATGAAGAATGAGAAAGAGAAAGTGGCTAGATATTTGAATGGATTAAGGTTTTCAATCTAAGATGAAATTAGTTTAACCACTCTTAGGACAGTAGAGAAGTGCTTCCAACTGGCTACAAAGGTTGAAGAGAAGATAAGGAATAGGTTGGAAAAGCAATATAGGGGCAAAGGTAAGAGTTTTAAGGGAAGAGGTAACCTTGGAGGAAGAGGTTGTCAAAGAGGACCAAATGAGTAAAGCAATTCTCAAGAATCAAGTGGAGAAACTAGATGAAATTTCAGAGGTAGGAGGCTCAGATCAAAAGGCAGATTTAATGGATTAGGAAGGGGTTCCAATGCCTTCTCAGGAAGGTGTTATAATTGCAATGATCAGTATGGGCATCCTACTTGTAAGTGCTCAGATAGACAAGGTACAAGCTCTCAAGGTGGAGACAAAAGAACTCAACTTATGTAGGAAGAGGAAGAAGAAGAAAGTGTGGGCTCATGTGTAGGGTCATCATCTCTCCATGCAAAAAAAGAAGTAGGAGAAGCCTTAATGATTAAGAGGACACTACAAAGGAACCCCCTCAAAGCAAGGAATTGTTTAGAACAACATGCAAGACTCAAGGGAAGGTATGTAAAGTGATTATTGACTCTAGCTCTACATAAGATATTGTATCTTTGGAAATGGTAGATAAACCTAAGATGAAAAATAGGCCTCATCCTAATCCATATAAGATTTCATGGCTTAATAAAGGGTAGCAAGTTCTTGTAAATGAGTAGACTTGGGTTGATTTCTCAATAGGTCCCTACAAAGATAGAGTACTTTGTGACATTGTTCCCATGGATGTGTGCCACCTTCTCCTTGGTAGGCCTTGGTAATATGACCAAAAGGAACATCATGATGGTTTCAAGAATGAATATCAAATTGAAAAAGATGGTGAAACAATCACTTTGGAACCTCTGCAAGAAGAAGATAGGACAACCCATGAAGGTCCTAGTGTGTTATTGAAGGATTTGGAGAAAGAAGAGGTTAGTTTTTCCATTATAGGGAAGCCATTTATTGATGTAGCAGTAGATGAAAAAGAAGTTCCAATTGAGAAGTTCCAAGTGAGGTGCAAACCTTGCTTGAAAGATATGAAAATATTGTGGTGAAAGACTTACCAAGTTCATTGCCTCCAATCCATGATGTGAGCCACAATATTGACTTGATCCCTGGTGCAAGTCTTCCCAATAAAGGAACTTATAAAATGACACCTCAATAAAATGAGGAGATAAAAAATTAGGTACAAGAACTATTAGACAAAGGTTTAGTGAGAAAGAGCCATAGTATTTGTGTTGTTCCAACTGTCTTGGTTTCCAAAAAAGATGGAGAATGGAGAATTTACACTGACTCAAGAGTTATCAACAAGAAAAACCATTAGATATAGATTTCCCATACCCCAGATGTAAGACCTCATGGATAGTTTGGCAGGGGAAAATTACTTTTCTAAAATAGACTTGAAAAGTGGCTATCACCAAATAAGAATCAGAGAGGGTGATGAGTGGAAGATGGCTTTCAAGACTAATGAGGGCCATTATGAATGGTTGGTGATGCCCTTTGGGCTTTCTAATGCTCCTAGTACATTCATGAGACTCATGAATGAAGTGCTGAAGGATTTCATTAACAAGTTTGTAGTGGTGTATTTAGATGACATTTTGGTGTTTAGTAAGACAAGAGAAGACCACTTGAACCACTTGGATAAAGTTTTGGGAAGGTTGCATGAAGATAAGTTAATGATTAATCTCATGAAGTGTGAGAAGATGAAGAAAGAACTTGTGTATTTGGGCTTTGTGATCTCCAGAGGAAACTTGAAGATGGATCCAAAGAAATTTGAGGCCATTCTCAACTATCCTACACCTAGAACAGTTGGTGAAGTCAGAAGCTTCCATGGGTTAGAAAGCTTCTACCACAAGTTTATAAGAGGTTTTAGTCACATTGTTGCACCTATGATAGACACCATCAAAGGGGAAAGGAAAGGTAGATTCCAATTGACAAAAGAGACTAATCAAAGCTTTGAGTACATCAAGACAAAGGTAGCACAACAATCCATCCTTACTCTCCCTAATTTTGATAAGGTGTTTACAATAGAATGTGATTCTAGTACTTTGGAAATAAGGGCAGTGCTAAGTCAAGAAGGGAAAACTATTGCATTTTTTAGTGAAAAGTTGAATGAGGCCAAGAGAAAATACTCATCTTATGACTTAGAACTGTATTCTATGGTGCAATCACTCAAAAAATGGAGGCACTATCTGTTGCCTAAAGAGTTTTTAGTGTTCACAAAAAATCATACTCTGAGTTTTCTGAATAGTAAAGAAAACTTGATCCATAGACACATGAAATGGGTTGAGTACCTACAGGATTACACATTCTCCATTAAACACAAGAAGGGACTATAGACACATAAAAATGGCCTAGACTCGTAAACCATATTTTTATGTCTTATCATATTTTGTCTATAGTCCAAATTCAACTATTAATTAAATAATTCATAATTATTTAATTAATTCATGTCTTTTATTCCTCTTGATTATTTAAATAAATAAATTTTATTTATTTATATAAAAGAGTTACTAATTATCTAATGTCTCATAATTAAATAAATTTCTTAATTGATTTAATTATCCTTGTCCATTATTTCCTCCTGATTATTTAAATAAATAAGTTTTATTTATTTAATGTGTCATTAATATCTCATGACCTCTTATAATTAAATAAATTCTTTAATTTATTTAATTATTGTCCACCATCGCGTTTTCTGATTTTAAATAAAGATATTTATTTAATATTGTCAATTTCCTATATCTTGGCTTTTTTTAATTTAAATTAAATCATTTATTTAAATTATCCCACTTTCTAATTTTCTCACTTTTTAGTAAATGATTAAAGATTTTAATTATTTGTTGTCACATTAATTTTCCTCCTTTTTGAGTTAAATTTATTTTTAATTCAAAATAATCTTTTTCCTTCAAAAAATCAAATAACTTTTATTTGATTCCTGATTTTTCAAATCTTCTTTTCTGTCCACCTCTTATCTCCTTAATTTTGTGAATCTTACAAATCAAGCAGTTTTTATCTTCTTGATTTTTGAAAATCTTTATTTCTTTGACTAATTATCTCATTTATTCTAGACTGCCGATTCGACTTTCTCATATGACATCTTGACCAAACATTTAATGATTCTTCCTTAACCCTGATTAGGGATTGTCACATTAAATCTTGACCTCTAATTTCAGGCTTTCACCAACTTTCAATCTTGTTTGTCCATCCAACATTGCATTTTCTATAAAATGCCAATTTTTCTCACAATTTCGATGACGCTTGGATGCTTAGACGCTTAGACATTTAGAAATATTCATATACTTGCATTTTTATTAGTGATTTTGGCATAATTTTCATAGGCATTAGGCTCATTTCATCATAGACATGGATACTTAATTTCATTTTAGACAATCCAAATCCTTCAAAGCTTGTGTAGGACTTAGTCTTTGTTTTCATATTGCTCGTACATTGAATCTGAGGGCAACGTATCAATCAACAAGTTAGAAGGTGCTATGAAGGTAAATCATGGAGGCTTCAATGAGTGACAGGTATACTTATTTCATTTATTTTAGTTTCATTTGTTATTGATAGTTTCTTTGGGTTTTATGCTTTATTGATTTGATAATCTTACAATCCAAAAATAACCGTTAGATACATTGGTGAACCCGTAATTTTGTAGAGAAATTTTTCTTTTCTTGTTTCTTTTTGTTGTTTTGTAGGTTACAGCCAAGAATTCATATGAAATCTCATCATCTTCTTTTGAGCATAGAAAAATGGGTGCATAAAATTGTTTTAAATTATTATCTAGGTTTTGTAGGCCTCATTATCATCTTTCCATAACTTCAAATGGTTTAAAATTTCGTTAATATTTGAGAGAGTTATGGTTGTTTTAGTGATCACATCTTTTTAGGATTTAATTGTTAAGACCCGAATTTTCTTTTGTTTATAGTGCTTTTGTCTTGCAGGATTTTGGAAAAAACATTTTGGGTTTTGAAGGTCTATGTCTCAGCTTTCCATAGATATCTACGGTTTAAAATTTTGTTTATTTTTGAGAAAGTTATCACTATTTTAGTTTTCTATTTTCATTGGTGTTTTTTTTTTTGTTCACTAATATTCTGTTTGTAGCATGTGGCTTTGGAGTGGGGCTCCCAAAAACTACTTCTTTTAGAGCAACAAAAAAAATTGAGCTCTTAGTTTTTAGTTTTCTTTCATTTCCTTTGCTTAGTTTATTTTAGTCTCTTCATTTTATAATTTAGTTATTTACTAACTTTTAAGTTTTAGTTTGGTTTTTAGTCTCTTGTCCTAACTTAGTTTTTATGCAGCTTTCTCGTTGGTCCAAGACATTTATGAAAATACTAACTTGGGGTTTGGCAGCATCGTTAGTCAAAGACTCATTTCTCAAACCACTTGCTTGCAATTTTTAATTTAGGAACATTTCCTTTGGTGCTCTAAAATGAACTCTGTTTGCAAGTGTTTGATTGTGTCTGAACAAATTGTAGGTGATTATGTTCTCACCTTGTGAAAACATGGTGATAAAGAAACCGAACCTATTTTATCTTTTATACACCCTTAAGACTTAGTAATCGAAGTATCATCTCCCCTTGCACTTTCGGGTGATCTTGGGTGTACGAGAAATGATTATTGACTCTATAACTTGGGTCTATTTTGGTGGGCAAAATTACTCACCCCAGGACGACTCAAACCAGTAGCACCCTGAACCCAAGGGACTTCCAACCAGTATATAAAAATGGATTCTTGGTGAAAGCCTAAGAATCACACATATGGTTCTGATGAGACGGATTTGAAAGGGGACTCTCATCGCATGGATCATGCCCTACAAACAAAATTCCCTTACTAAACACCTATTGTTTTAGAGGCCAACCATTTTTTAGGGATTGCTTAGGATAGTGTAGGGTACATCATCATGCCCGAAGACACTCACTACTAATCCCCTTAAGTAGAGATAGCAATTCTTGGGAAGTGATGACCCAAGAATCTGAATTTGGTATGCCCGTATAAGTGTGTGCAAAGAACGGAGTCTGTGCCACCAAACTTCTAAGCTATCTGCTCTCAAGAAGGAAAGGTGTCTAGCACCAATCTGGGGTATATCAGTGGGCTATATCAAGTATAGAAACCCTTGGCCTATTGGCCTATTAGGATAATGCTTGTCTCATATGCATTTTCATATGCCAAAACATTGTGCTTGCCAAGTTCTTGTTGGTTACTTAAACAAAACAAACAACACCCAAACATCAGGAAACAAATCATCAACATTTCAACAATTCAGGTTTTTGACCACAAACATAAAAAAATTGACGTTTTAATATTTTGCACTACATTTGACAAAATGCAATCACTCTGTCACAATTCATTTGCTAAATTTTACAATGCATTGGATCTGTTAAACCAAATTTGATCTCAAAAACACCACAATTGCTTGCATCATGATGCATCTGAGTCTCACAGAACCACATTTGTCAAATCTTGTCTCATTCGTCAGTTCCAGAGCTACATTCGCTAAAACTGAAACACATTTGAAATACTGTGACGCATTTGAGGTCTCAAATAATGCATTTTCTTGGTAGAAATAAAATATTCATACCAAGTCCAAACTGAGTCTAAACTCTGTCAATCTCTTGTTAGACACTGTTTCCAAGAGGATTCAATCACAAACCAACCTTGAAATTGCTAAAAAAAAATTATCATTTGACCATTAGTTCATAATCTTGACCATAGGCTTAATCTTTCAAATGCTAGTTGCATGCATTAGGCATTAGCTTGACCCTAGGTTTTCATCCTTGCATACTTTGGATTAGGTTAATCTTAGCACAACTTGCAACATCATTGTTTTTGAAACTAGGTTATCTTGGACTTAATCATCCTCTCTTTTTATTGCCCATTTCCCCTTTTGTGAGAGTTTCCAACTCAATAGTCTAGTTAGGAAAACTCACTAGTCATCTTGACCTTGTCATTTTGTCATTTTCAACAAGTACTTTAGTAACCAAAATCAAAAATAAAGATTGATCTTAGAACTGTTTAGGTATCATTTTCTCCAAATTGCATTCTAGTTTATATCTTGCATACTTTATTCCCAAAAACACAAAAATATTATTCATCTTAGTCGTCATTTTGAACCTAGACCTTGTATTTATCATATTAAGTCCTTAGTCAACATTATCATCTTAGTCCTCATTCAAAATTTTGGCTTTGACAACCTCGTCATCTTATATCAATCATTTCCTTAGACACACATCATCATCACCTAGTCATCCTAGTTCGCATTTTCTTTAGAAAACATAGTCTTGCATTGTCATCCTTTATCGAAAATCCAAAAAACAAAAAGGCTAGCATCATTCTCACATTTAGTTGTCATTATCTTCATTTTCATTTGAGAAATCTCATTTTATGGTGGAAACTAGACTCCAAAGATAGAAATGGAAAATGGAAAATTTTGGACAAAACTCCACTTCCAATGTTAACAATCATATGTATAACCCAAATTGGACATTTGACGACCCATTTGGCAACATGAATAATCAACCTCTCACGACCATACCATCCTCATCAAACAGTCCCTTTGAACCATTCTTACGTAAGGATGAATACAGACAAATACTTGAGGAAAACCTAGAGGTAGTAGCACAAGATCCAGAGGTGTCCCAATTCATGGAACAAATGGTCCTATATGATAGAGACAAATACTTGGCCATAATCTTAATTCAAGGAGCTAAGTTACCCCATGGATTCAACATTAACATGTTTAGATCAATATTTCCTGATCCTAATGTCAACAATATGCATAACATGTCAAATAGTGGTCAACCTCCAAACACTACAAGCAATACCTTTTTTCACGCTACCTCACAAAATGTCACAACGACCATGATTGCTACCTCCAACATTCCAAACAATTCCAATTCAATAAACGCTACATCCATTCGAGGATCACAATTCGTCACAGTGCCCACAATATCCACAACACTATCACAATCGGCTGGAACCACCTTTGGCTCCTTGGCAGTATGGGTAAGTTATTCCAATCCTCTCTTTACCACTATGGTAAATTCCATAGGGGCATCATCAAGCCATACAAATCCTCCATTGACAACTACATCTAGTACCATGAGCACACCTTCATCATATCCTCTCATGGGTATCTCACAAAATCCTTTGGGTGGAGGTAAATGACATATCTTTATTCAAGGACAACAACAAAATGTGAACACATCAACATAGTCCAATACCACCAAATCCCAAGGAGAAAATATGACCATTCCCCTTGTCCAAACCCAACAATTTGGACAAGGCAATCAACGCACACAACCTATGGCATCATTGACACATCAAAATGTTCATGGTCACCATATTCCCCAAATATCGACCCAAATGGTTGGGGGACACATCCCAACATACTCATCCCATATTCATACTCACCAACATACCCCCAATCCAAACTTTCAATACCCAATACCAACAACACACAAATCTGAACACATCATACATGCCACAACATATAGCTCAACAACATGCCAACATCCACTCACAACAAATGGGGACCTATGGCATACCAATCAATCCTATGTATGGGACCACAAATGACCCTATAATTGATGCCTTACAAGCAAAACTGATGGGTCTAGAGAAGACCATAGAAAACATACAAATATTTAGCAAAAAATCAGAAGTGTCATATGATCTAAACATATATCCATTTGACATGAACTTATACATGCCACCATTTCCTCCAGGATATGTGTCACCTAATTTTACCAAACAAAGAGGAAATACAAACCCCATCAAACATGTCCGTGAATTTGCAACCAATTGTATGGACGTCACCTATGAACAAACATACTTGATGAGACTTTTTTCTAAAATCCTTGTAGGTCCTGCCCTTGAATGGTTCTCCACTCAAAAGGATATCCAAACATGGGATGAGCTGAAGCACAAATTCATAAAAAATTATGCGTATAACATTGACATGGACACCTCTATTACTAGCTTATGCAATCTCATGCAAGAGGATGCTGGTGAAACATTCGTCCCATTCTTTCAAAAATGGTGAAGTCTAGCTACTCAGTGTCACATTGACATACCCGAAAAGAAAAAGGTGGACATGTTCATTCAAACACTTATATGACCCCTAAAATATGCATTACAAGTACATTGTTGCACAACCTTCATAGACCTAGTCAAAAAAGGTGTCCAAATTGAGAAATCCCTTATTGCAAAGGGAGAGCTAAGATACGGTCCTAAAAACACAAACGCAAATTCTCCCACTGACAAAAATAAGTACTTGGTCAAAAATAAACATGTTACAAACAACCATGTTGTGGACACCAAGGTTGCAAACACTATGGGTCTTATATTGGCTCTAAAAGGGGTTCAACCGCAAAACAAATCAACGAAGATATCGACACCCACTACCAATGTCCCCCCAAACAACCAAAGCAGCCAAAATAATCAAGGACAATACCGTCAAATGAGACAATTCCCCAGGGGTTGCAAATACACTCCCTTGGGTGATCCCATTGAAGAATTCCTCAAGAAATTCCTTTAGAATGGTGTCATCACACTTCAAGAACCAAAACCATATGACCCAGGACAATTCAAACTAGCATGGTGGGACGATAATGCATTTTGCAATTATCATTAGGAAAAAGGACATAAAACTTCTACCTATCGACAACTGAAAAATATGGTACAAGACCTTATCAAGAATCGTATTATTGAGGTAGGCAGACCACAATTTTCCTCTAATTCAGATAATACCATTCATAAGAACCCAATGCAAAACCATGGTTCTAATAATGCTTCCACCTCAAGTCCAAAGATAAACAATAATCAAGCCAATTTTGCCTAAGCCAAGTATGACTATTCTAGCGGAACAACTATAAATAATATCTGAACTGATAATGAATGTGTCAATACCATCATAGTCAAGAGAGCACCCCAATGCAATGCTACTAGAAGTGGAAAGGTCACCATAATTGGTCCACCTCCTGTTAGGCAACCTAAGCTTACCATACTTGGTCCATCTCCTAGGAAATCACAACCCACCTCGACCACAAAGCAATGGCAACCCAAGAATCAATTTAACCTTATTGACCAGCTTGGAAAAACTCCTGCACAAATTTCTATACTCGAGCTACTTCGCATCTCTCCCACACATAAGGCTATATTGGATAAAACCCTAAAAGAGTCATCAGTCCCTATAGATATTTATGTCAACCAATTTGAGACCATAGTGGGATACCTCACAACACCTCACCATGTCACCTTTTCTAATCAAGACTACTCTTCACCCAAGACTAACCATAACGATGCATTACACATTGAAACTTTCATCCATAAGCACAAGGTCAGAAGAGTTTTAGTAGATGGTGGAGCAAGATTGAACATATGCTCCTTGGAACTGGTTAAGGCTCTAGGATTTTCTGATGCATGTGTGGACCTTACAAAGAGTATAGTCATAAAATCATATGATGATGAAGAATTCTCTTCACGAGGCATTATTTCTCTTCCTATCTAAGTAGGACCAATCATTGTGGATACAAATTTCCAGGTCCTGGATCTAGAATTACCTTACAATATCTTGCTCAGATTCCCATGGATTCATGCCTTAAAAATCATTCCATCCACATACCACCAATGCCTAAAATTCCCATTTGCAACACAAAAATCACTATATATGGAGACCTCAACCCTTTTCAATATTGTACCAACCTAAGGGGTATTTCTACAAACTGAGTGCCCATCAACTGAGAAACTCCTAGCTCCTCTTCTTCTAAATATGTTGACCCATCCACACTTGCATCATCTTGCACGTCCACTCTGTCCACATCTTCCACTACACCACCATCTTCCACACTTCCCAAGGATGAACCCAATGTCAAGATCCAAGACCTAGGTTGTGGAGAATTCAAACTACATATGACATATAGCATCACAACAATACCCAAGTCTCTGAAGGTCTATGGTTGACCATGTTTTAGAATGGATCCCAAAGAAATTTTCAAAGTTCTGCCAAAAACATTTTCCATAAAATGGGGAGACATGAGTAACGAGGACTTGGCCGATATTATAGGATGGCTCTATAAAGATATGGCTGAACTACCTTCATTACCAGTTAAGAAATGTGGCAAGGGCTATGAAATGATGAAGGCTAAAGGCTATGATGGAACTAGTGGCCTAGGTAGAAATAAAACTGGATGAAGAGAGCCCATAGAATCTTTAAAAATACCAAAGTATCTTGGATTAGGGTATGGATTACCCAACAATGATGACCAACGTACCACTAGGCTTTTGACTAAGCATGTGCATGCTTCCGAAAGTGTCGAGACCACTAAGGAAACCTTCACTGAAACTGACTCCCAAGAGTGGGAATTTGGCTTGGAAAGATCCTTAAGTGACTGTTTACTTGATTTGTTTGTCGAAATGAGGGAGCTTACATCTGAACAAATTTTTTGGAAAACATTTAAAACCAATTGGGCATCAAATAGTCATATTTCCATTTCCCTTCCCCATGACATATAAGACCCACCACCTAAATTACCAGTTACCGCAGACAACAACGACTCTCAGTCATTCACCCCTTACTTTGACAACGAATATGAAAAAGTGAAGGGGAATATTGGATAGAGTCTGATGTGGAATTGGATGATGATAATTTCATCTACAATATTTCTAAATCCATCTGCATGCTTTTTGCATCCTCCCCTCAATTCACCAATGTTGATGATGGCATTTCCTTAGTCTATCCATAATTAATCGATTGCGACCAACAAGGCCCGCCAATCCTAGACACCTTTCAGAATGATGAGGCTATTGAAGAATTTATGGGATTACGTGAGGGAATACCCAATGGTGATCACAAGGCAGGATTCACCATTGACTTAGATTTTACAGCCTACTTTGGTGAGACTGTTCTGTCATCCAGTCGCAAAATTAAAAATAAAAATAAAATAAAAAATAAAATGTCTTTAGGTGAAAACCGAAAGGCACCTTCTAACGACAAAAAAGTAAAAAAAAAGGACATATTTGCTAGTGAAAACCTCTTTGAGGTGCCCAAAGATGGAGGATTGGACTTTCTTCACGTAACTCAAGAGAAATCAGCTATGCTTATAGAAGACACCATGGAAGACAACATATCAACAACAAAAGATCCAGAAATGGTCCTCTTTGCAGCATCCCTAGCTGAGGAAGAGAAACTGTAATTTCACAAATTCTTTGCTGACCATAAAATCAATTTCACATGGTCTTATGTAGACATGTCAGGATTAGACCCAAAACTAGTTCTACACCATCTACCACTATTGCCTAATGCCAAACTAGTTAAACAAAAGTTACACAAAATGCATCCTCAGGTCGCTCTATTGGTCAAGGATGAGTTGAAGAAACTTCTAGATGCTAGGTTCATATTATCTATTGATTATACTGAATGGATATCTAACCTGGTGCTAGTAACAAAGTCAAATGGGATGATCCACATCTACACAGATTTTTGAGACCTAAATAAGGCATGCCCAAAAGATGACTTTCCTTTACCAAATATTGATATCATAGTTTACCTCACAATAGGATATGAGATGTTGTCCCTCATGGACGGTTTCTCTGACTATAATCAAATTCGTATTGCCCCTGAAGAGTAGCATAAAACAATATTCACTTTCCCTTGGGGTACATACTATTGGAATGCCATGCCATTTGGTCTTAAAAATGAAGGCACCACATATCAGAGGGCTATGACCACAATCTGTCATGACATGATGCATAAAATAATGGAAGATTATGTAGAAGACCTTTTGGCTACATCAGTAACAAGAAAGGATAATTTGAAGGTGTTAGACACAATTTTCAAGAGACTAGAAGAATACAAAGTTTGACTAAACCCTAAGAAATGTGTCTTCAGTGTAACATCAAGTAAACTCTTGGGATACATAGTTTCTCAAAGAGGCATTGAGGTCAATCTAGCAAAAGTAAAATACATCATAGACATGCCTCCGCCAAAAGGAATTAGTGAACTCAAAACCCTACAAGGTAGGTTGCAATCTATTCAGCACTTCATACCCAATTCGCCGATAAATGCCAACCATTCCAATATCTTCTACACAAAGGTATCCCCTTTATGTGGACAAATAAATGCCAAGAATCCTTTCAGAAAATAAAAGACTACCTATTGTTGCCACCAATCCTTATTCCTCCCATTCAAGGAAAACCTTTGATATTATACATCTCAGCCACCACTTCAGCACTGGGGCATTACTAGCACAGAATGACCAAGCAGAAAAAGAAAGAGCTATATATTACATCAGTCAGAAATTGGTTTGGTATGAACTAAACTACACATCAATTGAATGGGCTTGTCTAGCTGCACTCTTTGCAGTACATAAGCTAAGACATTATATGTTAATCCATCAGACACAACTAGTAGCAAAGATCGACCCCCTCAAATATTTGTTAAGTCGGGCAGCATTAACAGGATGTCTAGCAAGATGGGTCATGATTCTAAGTGAATATGATATTCAATATGTAGAAAGAAAGGAAATAAAAGGACAAGTCATAGTAGACCAGTTGGCATACACACTTTTACAAAGTGATCACTCAGTAGTGGCAGATTTTCTAGATGAGTCAATATTCCATATGGGACCTAAGTCACCTTGGAGACTCTACTTTGATAGATCACACACAAATCATGGCTCGAGGGCAGGAATCATGTTCATCACCCCTCAAGGAGACTCCATTCCTAATTCTTTCCACATAGCTTTCCCATGCACAAATAATGTGGAAAAATATGAGGCACTGGTTATAGGACTTAAAATGGCAATAAAATGGAAAATCATAACACTGCATGTCTATGGGGATTCTTAGCTGGTCATCAACCAGGTTAATGATGAACACGAAACAAAGGATGAGAAACTAATGCCCTTAAAATGAATGGTTACTAGTTTTCAAACGTATTTTCATATGGTGACTTTTGAACAAGTTCCAAGAGAATAGAACAAAATGACAGATGCAATGGCTACAATAGGCTCTCTCCTCAACATTCCAAGAAATATGCCTTAGCTGGAATTCCTAATAGAACAATTGTTGGTCCACGCCTATGACATTCCAGAGACAGATGGTCTGTGAACTTGTTGGTCCCAATTCTCCCTGGTACCAAAATATTCACGACTAGCTTAAGTCCCAAACCCTTCTGCCTAATTTTTCCAATAACTAGAGGAAGTCCTTTATCCAAAAATCTGCAAGATATTCCATCGTTAGTGACACCCTTTACCATTTTAGCTTTGATGACACCATCCTTAGATGTCTCAACACCAATGAAGCACGTACAACCTTATGCAAAGTACATGAGGGTATGTGCGGGTCTCATTCGAGTGGTCCTACTTTGGCTAAGAAGATAATGAGACTTGGGTACTATTGGATGACCATTGAAAAAGATGCACTAGAATATGTCAAGGCTTATCACCAATGCTAGATACACAGTGATTTGATCCACACTCCAGTGCAGGAACTTTAGTTGATCACTTCTCCTTGGCCCTTCGCATAATGGGGACTTGACCTCATGGGTAAGATCCATCCTACCTCATCAAATGGCCAAAAATTCATCATCATCACCACTAAGTATTTCATGAAGTGGATCAAAGTCATCCCTCTCACATACATAACCAACAAAAAAATCCAAATTCATTCTTAACTACATCATTTGTCAGTATGGCCTATTGCAATCCATCATCACTGACAACAAACATCCATTTAAAAACTAGGAGGTTCATGAGTTATGTGAGTGATTTCACATCCAACACCATTTTTCATCTCTATATTACCCACAAGGAAATGGTCAATCTGAGGTGTCAAATAAAACCATTATTAAAATATTGAAAAAGATTGTCAACACTGCTGGCCGCGACTGGCATATTCAACTCAACCCTGCTCTATGGGCTTACGACACCAGCATCCGTACACCCACAGGATCCACTCCATTTTCCCTGGTCTTTGGAGCTGAGGCTATATTTCCCCTTTAGATTGAAATTCCTTCCTTATGAGTCTCCCTGAAGGGTTTAACTAATGATGAGCAGTATAGACAGTCATGCCTACACAAGTTGGAGATGTTAGAGGAAAGAAGGAAAAATTCCTTGAACCATCTACAAGTGTATTAGAACTGTCTTTATCATAGTTACAATAAGAAATTCATGGTCAATAATTTGGACATTGGCGATTTAGTCCTCATGTAGAACCCAAAGAACCAAGATGACAGAGAAAATTTGGGCAATTTTGAACCAAACTGGTTGGGTCCTTACATCATCGTATCTTCTTTTGGTTCTGGAGTGTATCAACTAGCTACTCCAGATGGTGAACAACTGACAGAGCCTATCAATATTTTACATCTCTAAAAGTTCTATGCATAGCATCAGAAGATTGAGCTGAAAACCTTAAAATACAAAAAAATTGAAAAATGGTAAAAAATTGTCGCCATGATGAAAATGTGGAAAACAGGCATCTTGGCGGCACAAAAAAAATAAGAAAGATGACAAAAATAGTAAAGAAAAATAATTCGTCCAACAGTGAAAACCTAGCAAATAGGCACTTTGGATAAGTACCATGGTGAAAACCTAGCAAACAGGCACCATGCACAGTTAATCATTGCTCAAACATATACTATTACTTCATCTACCTAGGCCTAGGATGGAACACATTTCTCGTCTCTATCATGACAGTCACCATGACATCATATCCTTCCTCTCATGGTTGATAAATGGTTGACATCAAGTCCTCTATACTGTCCATCTAGTATCGCATGCATATCTCTTCTTCATGTCATTTAAAATTGGCTAAGTCTTGGACCTAACTAAGGGAAAATTTTGATCACGTGACTATAGTGGATATCATACATGGCATGGAAATTGTATAAAGTTCTGAAAAAAGACAAAAACATCAGAAAATGTCCTTAAAAAAAAGAAAAAAACATCGCAAAATGTCCTGAAAAAAGAGACAAAAACAATGCAAAATGTCCTGAAGAAAGACCAAAACAATCATAAAATGTCTTGAAGAAAGACCTAAAAACTAGAAAAAGTCCTTAAAAAAAGATAAAAACATCACAAAAAGTCTTAAAAAAAGACAAAAACATTGCAAAATGTCTTGAAGACAGACCTAAAAATTAAAAAATGTCTTGATGAAAACCACAACAAATGTCAAACTACTTGCATAACGTGAAACAAAGTCACATTTCATTATGTCCATCATTTTAGTCAAGTCTTTATCATTCGTCTGAACTACGTTGTCTCTACACATTTGCTGCATAGGCAAGAATCATACTTGAGTCCCTAAGAAATTAGGCCATTCCTTGTAGGTTTTTCAAATAAAATCATGATGCAATCTTTGGTCATCAAGACAAAGTCATTGGTCATGTCGAACTATGAGGTCTCTGAGTGGATGATGTAGACAAGGCCATTTGTTGATGAGCCACTGAGGATGCACTAGGTCAACCCATTAGGGTTTATGGCACTATACTAGCACACACGTCAAAAGTCTATAGGTCAAAATGACTTATTAAAACAAAGTATGGAAATCATTTATTTCAATATGACAATCACATTGGCATGTCAAAGGAAATTGACATATGGTCAACACAAGTCAAACTCAGTCAAAACAAGTCACATGCTCATAACCTGTCAAACTGTCAACTCTTGGTTATCTTTTAGATGGGTCCTTCTGAAGAATAGCCTCTATCATTCATGCCTTAGGATATGTCCTTCCTAGGCATCATCACAATCATCCAACATTTTGAGAGATCCTCCTGACATTCAAGGATCTCTCCTCTCGACATTGGTATCTTTTAGATGTGTTCTTCTGAAGAACAAACTCTGTCATTTGTGCCTTAGGATGTGTCCTTCCTAGGAATCTTCATTGTCACTGTCACTAGAAATTTTGAGGGATCCTCTTGATGTTTAAGGATCAATCCTCTTGACATCAACATTATTCAGGATGTGTCCTTCCTGAATTTGGCAATCTTTAGCATTTCATCATCTTGGCATCGTCAAAACCTTGACATCTTGGCATCTTGACATGATCAAACGTAACATCCTGACATTAAAACACTTGGCCTCCACACACTTGGAAAGTGTTTTGCACTCATCTTTAGCTTTTTCATCATGTTACTAGTTTTTCAGCGAGGTCTTGACAATAGGATTTAGAGAAGTAGTGACGTATCGTGACACTCATGTTACTAGTTTCTCAGTGATGTCCTAACTACGAGATTTAGAAAAATAGTGACATATCGTGATAATGGTTTTATTTTGTTCTTTTGGCAATCATGCTGCTAATTTCTTGAGGATGTCCTAGAAACAAGATTTAGAGAAGCAATGACATTTCATGACTTGTCTTTGTTGTCTTTATTTGTCTTTTTATGCTTGTGGTTGGTTATGACAAACAGACTGGGGAAATTGCGCTCTTAGTATGAGTTATGATCATATTTGTTTGTGGCTGCTTGTCTTACGTGATGGTACGACCTTGCACACCTTGCTTTATGTCATATCTCGGTGTTTGTTGGCCATTACAATAATCTACCCAATGATGATTAAGAACAATAAATATTAAAGTCCTATTGTAATGTTTTGAAGGATTTGGTCTAGGAACTAACATGCATCTACTATTGTCTTGTCATCTTCTCTCATCCATCTCATATATGCATTGCATCCATATCATCAATCCATATCTTTTGCACTAACAATTCTTTGTCTCTTCATATTCTAGTATTTTCATCAATTTCGAGAGCACACCTGTGTTCTTGGAACCCAATTGTCCTCTTGAGGAGGCATACCGCTACCCTCCTCATCATTCTTCCTCATCTTATTTTGCACTGGGGCATATTTTTGACTTATTTTCTTTGTCACAATGCGACATGCTACATTATGACAAAGAGGGGAAAAATGTAGATACATAAAAATGGCCTAGACTCATAAACCATATTTTTGTGTCTTATCATATTTTTGTCTATAGTCCAAATTCAACTATTAATTAAATAATTCATAATTATTTAATTGATTCATGTCTTCTATTCATCTTGATTATTTAAATAAATAAATTTTATTATTTTATTTAAAAGTGTCACTAATTATCTAATGTCTCATAATTAAATAAATTTCTTAATTTATTTAATTATCCTTGTCCATTATTTCCTCCTGGTTATTTAAATAAATAAGTTTTATTTATTTAATGTGCCATTAATATCTCATGACCTCTTATAATTAAATAAATTCTTTAATTTATTTAATTATCATCCACCATCACTTTTTTTGATTTTAAATAAAGATATTTATTTAAAATTATCCACTTCATATCTCTTGGCTTTTTCTAATTTAAATAAAACCATTTATTTAAATTATCCCACTTTCTAATTTTCTCGCTTTTTAGTAAATGATTAAAGATTTTAATTATTTGCTGTCACATGATTTTTCCTCATTTTTGAGTTAAATTTATTTTTAATTCAAAATAATCTTTTTCCTTCAAAAAATCAAATAACTTTTATTTGATTCCTGATTTTTCAAATCTTCTTTTCTGTCCACCTCTTATCTCCTTGATTTTTCAAATCTTATAAACCAAGCAGTCTTTATCTTCTTGATTTTTGAAAATCTTTATTTCTTTGACTAATTATCTAATTTATTCTCAACCGCCAATTCAACTTTCTCAGATGACATCTTGACCACTCATTTAATGATTCTACCCTAACCTTGATTAGGGATTGTCATATTAAATCTTGACCTCTGATTTTAGGCTTTCACCAACTTTCAATCTTGTTCGTCCATCCAAAATTGCATTTTCTATAAAATGCCAATTTTTCTCACAATTTTAATGATGCTTAGATGCTTAGATGCTTAGACATTTAGACATATTCATATACTTGCATTTTTATTAATGATTTTGGCATAATTTTCTTAGGCATTAGATTCATTTCGTCATAGACATAGATACTTGATTTCATTTTAGACAATCCAAATCCTTCAAAGGTTGTGTAGGACTTAGTATTTTTTTTCAGATTGCTCACACATTGAATCTGAGGGCAACACATCAATCAACAAGTTAGAAGGTGCTATGAAGATAAATCATGGAGGCTTCAACAAGTGATAGGTATACTTGTTTCATTTATTTTAGTTTCCTTTTTTCTTGATAGCTTCTTTAGGTTTTATGCTTTATTGATTTGATAATCTAACAATCCAAAAATAACCCTTAGATATAGGGACAATCCAACAAAGTGGAAGATTCTCTAAGTAGGAGGGTAGTACTAGTGCAAGAGGTGCAAATTCAAAGTGTGGGTGTAGACTCACTAAGATGTATGTATAAAGATGATGAAGATTTCCATGATACATTCTATATTTGTGAATAGTCATAGGGGTCTTGTCTTAAAGAATATGAGGATTGTGTGTTGCAAGATGGGTTACTCTTTAAAGGGGCTCAATTTTGCATACCAAAGTGTTCCATGAGGGAGAATTTGGTTAGAGAGAAACATTGTGGGAGCCTAGGAGGGCATTTTTTTTTAAAACCTTGGATCAGGTTAGAAGATTTTATTATTGGCCCAAGATGAATTTGTATGTGAAGAAGTATGTTTAAGGTTGTGTCATATGTCAAAGAGCTAAAGGGACAAGTTCCAATGCTGGTTTGTATCAACCTTTTCCCATACCAAGCAGACCATGGGAAGCAATAAGCATGCATTTTGTCTTAGGTTTGACAAGAACTTCAAGAGCCCGTATGATAGTTGTAGTAGACAGGTTTAGTAAAATGGAACACTTCATTTCATGCAAGTCAACTAATGACCCCTCTCATATTGCAAGATTGTTCTTTAAGGAGATAGTGAGAATTCATGGACTACTACTATCAATAGTGTCTAATAAAGATTCAAAGTTCATTGGCCATTTTTGGAGAAAATTGTGGAGAAAGTTGGGGACTAAGGTTGTTAATAGGTCCTTGGGAAATTACTGAGATTTCTAACCAAAGAGTACAATCAATCATGGGATTTAATTTTTCCATAGGAAGAGTATGCATATAATGACTCAATCAATCATAGTATTGGTAGGATTCCATTTGAATTTTTCTATGGAATGCATCCAAGGGGTTTTTATGAGTTAAGAGACTTGAGTGGGGTGAACAAGATGAGTGCTCAAGGAGAGGATTTTTCTATTGTTAAGAATGATATACACAATCAAGTCAAGGAGACACTTGAGAAGAATGTGGACAAGTACAAAAAGAGAATAGACTTGATGAGAAATGATGTAAAATGCAATATGCGAGATCTATCATGGGCACATCCAAGAAAGGAGGGACTGCCTAAAGGAAATCATACAAAGCTAACGATGAAGAAAATAGGACCCTACAAGGTGTTCCACAAATATGGGAACATTTCCTATGAGATTGAACTCCCACAAGGAGTTTCCATCTAACCAATTTTTAATGTGACTGACTTATATCCCTTCAAGGGATCTATTTTTGTAGGAGAAGTAGGTGAACCTGAGAATGATGAGGGAGAGTGGATCAAAGATTTCCCACCTACTCAACCTATGCATCTTGAAGGTATCTTGGACTTAAGGGAGGTGAAGAGAACAAGGAGGAACGTATATACTAAACACTTTTTTAAATGGCTTATGTTACCTAAATAAGATGCAACTTGGATGTCTGAAGAAGACATAAAGAATCATGTCACATTCGTGAAAGACCTTATTTCATTTGGAGGACAAAATTTCTCCTCCTTGGTTGTATGGTGTAGGAGCACCAATGAGAAATTATGGTTTTTAGTGTTTCGTGACATATAGATTTGGATAATGGGTCATTTCTATAATGAAATAAGGCCATGAGACCACAATTTGATGTAATCAATATGTCTTATGTGTGTGGTGTAGAGTTTTTTCACAACTTTATATTTGGTTAAGGTTGTTTAGTGCATTTTTGTCAAAATTTGAAGGGAAGTTAGAAGGTGAATGGTCACAACTTCAAATTTAAGTTGTGAACCATTGGTATGCTTGGAAAAACATGATAAAAGGCCTCTAAACCATTCAAGACAAGTTGGTTGGATAAGAAATTGATCTTTCAATACATTGATACTTTACTTTTGGTATTCTTTTTGCAAATTTCAGTGTTTGTTGAATCTATATGATCTTATATAGTCTGGAATTCATGTGAGACCTTTAGAATTTGGTGGAGCATTGATCTATCTTTTTTTTTAATCTTATTTGAGAAGGTTTCATCAAGTTTTAGAGGAGAAAACTTAAGTTTTTGTAATAGGGCTGATTTCTCAGGGTTTTGATAAAATAATGGAATTTTAAGACCATTCCACCATGGGGTAGCTTAGAAAATGGGTGGAATGGGCCTGATGGATGTAGGATTAGGAGTGTTAGTGGAATTGAGGTAGGGTGGTATTGTAGAAGGTCATATTGCACATGCATAAACTTGACAAGTTTAATTTCAAGTCATGAAATCACTTGTTTTTTGGTAGTATAGAAAGAAATAAAGGTGAACTGTCAAATCTAGTGGTGGAATTTGAAGTTTGGTGACTGGTTGGTCACATTGGTGAAGGTTATCAAGTTTTTGGGGAAGAATACCATTGACCTCCTTTGCAAAAGAGGCGTAATTAGGCCTAAAACTAGCGTTGATGATCAAATTGTGTGGTGTTGATCTAGAACAAACCCAAGCTAGGGTTTTCCATGTTGAATGGAAGCATAAAGGGTCCATGAAAGTGGGTTCTTCAAGAGATGAAAATTTTAGAAGGTGGAGATATAGTTGAATAAGCGTGTCTCCATGGCTACAAGGCAAAAGGTGGCTTAAGAAAGGAAGTCACCCTAGAAGTTGTTTAAGATGTTTCTAAACTATTGGAAGTTGGTTTTTGGAGACTTTTATCACCCTTCCTTGCATCAATTGGTCCATTTTTGTTCCTATCCACCATAGGAATTCTTAGTTCCAACCAATTTTGAATTTCTAAAGCATAAGGTGAGTGTAGCCGACTTGAAGATGTTTTTTCAATTTTTGAATGGTATAAATGCAAGGTTTATTGATGTGAGATGAAGTGTGAAATATATTTGAGTGTCGTGATGAGAAATTGAATGTAGAAGTGTGAAATGCAGTATGATATATAATGCAATACTATTGAATGTAGTGAGTTGAGGTATCTTGATCTCTTGAATATTGCAAGTGTTGTTGGAGCTATTGTGGTGGAATCTCTATTAATTTTGGATCTTGTTCTCTCTATAACATTCTATCTTCTTTTTTCTTTCCATTCCAATAGTGAGCTTGGGAATTGAGCCTTTCTAGATAGTGTGTCATATTTTGTTAATGAGCCTCTTTGTACCATTTTTGCAATTACTTATATTGTGAGCTAATCCTCACTATGTTTTTTCCCTTCTAGTAGTTTCCATGTAAATCTAGTGTTCTCTTGTGTATGGTCTTGGTTGCTTTATTTTTTTATCTACTTTTTAGGTTTAAACATTGTAACTAATAAGGGTTTAATGAATGCTTGTGGATTTGATTACTGTTGAGGGTTTTGATGTTTTCATTTGGTACAATTGATTCACCCCCCTCTCAGTTGTCTTGCCCATTTAACAATTTGATTCCATTGGTTACTTTAATATGGTATCAAATCTTCATATATTGATTCAAGAAAGGTGGCCAAAACTTTTTCTCCAACTCAAAATGACCAATCTCAATCAGAAAACAACTCTTTACAACACAAGTCCCTCAACTTGACACACTCTCATTAAGGCTTGTAGGCCTCAATAACAAAAAAATGAAGATATATTTTAGATATGGCCATAAAGTGGCCTATCAAACACCACAAAGGCTTACCACAGAGTCTCAAAAAACATATAAAAAGTTCCAATAGGTTTTCTTTGAATCAACATTAAGAACCAGTAAACTGCCCTACTTCTAGGCTACTCAATTAGCCCTAATTTACAAAGGAATTACCCTTAGAAAACTTGAAAAAAACCCAAAATTGCTTGATAGTGATAAATTGTGACTCAAAACTATAGATTCCACTATTATTTCTTGGGTTCAAGCCCTCTATAACCCTAATCCATGAAACCCTCACTTCTCATGTAAATACCTAGGGTTTATTGAAAGTCATGTCTCGTAGGCTTCCTAGTCACCACCAATACATCCAACACCTTTTAAATACCCTGCACAAGGTCACAAAACCATAATATTGATAGTTTCTTCAACAATTTGACAAAAAACCCAACACAACACCTCCTCTTCACATGAAAACTTCACTGCCCAACCCTTGGGCACCTCGCATTCACTTGAAACTTATCTCCTCAACCTCAAAACCTTAAAAAAATATAACCTTACATAAAATAGGTCAATCCACTTAGTTATAGGGTCTGACAAAATGTGGATTGAATAATTCTTTATTTTAAACTTCAATCAAAACCTTTATTCTATGTAACAAGGCAGTCTCAGGAAAATAGTGAAATCTCCCACCAAATCCAAAGTTAGACTCAAAAAATAGAATCAAATGAAATAATATTGATTTATTTACAAAATACCAAATAATTTAGAGCATTTGGAGCCTATACGACACTATATAGTACCAACAAATTGAAAATTACCAGTAAAATTTTGTAGATGATGTTGTATATTGAATGAGAGTTTGCAACACATAACTTCAACAACCTTATTTCAAGCCTTGGAGAGGCTTTGAATACATTTTCTAATAAAAAACCAATTACCCAATGCATATAACTCTTTTCTGAACTTCCCTAACCCTTGAAAGTCCCTAAAAGTTGCATTTTGACAATTTTTCTGTTAACAACATTTACCTCTTTTTGCAAATTTTTCTAATTTGACTCCTAAGAATCAAAGCCACCTAATATCCATAAAATGGTCTTTTTGATCTTATTTGGAAAAAACCATATCAAAACTTAAAGCCTACTTGGTAGCATCTTGAATTGAAAAAAATTGTTTAATTGTGCTCCTGCACCATACACCCCAACATAGAACTTTTCCAAGTCCCTTGGAAAGAATCTTGCACTCTGTTGTCCATTGTTCTTCATCTGCCTCTAACCTTCATGCTTTCCTTCAAAAAGTTCACCTTGCTTTAGCTTTTCATTGTCCTACACATCCTTGTCAATGTCTTCACTTCCTTCATCTTTCACTCTATTAGATAGTATTGTGGGGTTTTTTTTCACTTTTTCTTCATAAAACTCTGATGTCACAATCCTCTTTACACCTATACACACATTGTCATCTTTTTCCATCACCTCTCTTTATTCTTCATGCATAGTTCCTTTCTCACGATGCTTCCTCTCATCATTATATTCTTCGTCAGCCTTACAAAAGTCTATACAAATGCATTTAGTGGTCTCAGTCAGACCTACACATACCTTATTCACTGCTTTATCAGCATGAAAAACCTTTGTCTTCTTGTTCACTACCTTACCAATCTCACAAACTGTTGTTTCAGTATCACTAGGCTTCCTTTCCACTTGTTCCATCACCATAGTGCGCATGGCTATCCCAATTAATACTCCATCATTGATTTCTTTCCTTTCCAAATGCTTTCCACTCTTATGCTACTTTGTACTAGACTGAGACACATTCCCATCCACTTTCTTCTTCCACAAAAAACACATTCTCCTTCCTCCCCATCTACACATTACCTTTATCCTTTCTATTCACTGTCCTGATAGTATCAAAATTAGACATGGTTGCAAACCTCATGCTCTCACCTTCCTCATTGCTCACATATTCTTTTCTCCCTATCATTATGATCTCACCTTTCTTTCTTACCTCTTCAACCAATGGAGTTAGAACACATTTTTTCCCATCTTTTTCAATGCTATATGTTTTTTTTCTTCCATGATAGACTCTAGACCTGCCAAATTCCTATGGTCACCCAAGAAAAACATGGAAAAAACTCATAGGTAAAATGTCACAAACAACTTTATTTTGTATGGACCAATTTCAAACTCAACAGTGGCTTGTTCATTCACCAAAATGGTTTTATTTTCACTTACCCAAGACACTTTATATGGTTTTTGTTTAGGTATCCTTTCCAAATGCAAATTTTCAACCATATCACTATATACTATATTGTTAATGCACCCAAAATCAATAATCAGTTTACATACCTTATTTTTGCATCTACAAGCAGTCCTAAACAAGGCTCTTTTCTAAATTTGTTCTTTCTCCATGGATGTCTTCAAGTTTTGTCTTCTCATCATCAACATCTCACCAACTTCAATAGTAGCATGAAGAGTATTGGAGTTTGAGCTTTCAACTTCATCTTCATGAGCAATTTGGGCTCTCCTATCAAATTTTCTTTCTCCTCCACTTGTTGTGGCTCCAATCTTCTCTAAAAATTTGAAGAAAGGGTGACCAAACTCACCACAGTTATAACACCTTTTCGAAAACTCATTAAAATCTCTTCTTTTCCTCAAGCTTATTCTTCCACCTCTCTATCCTCCTCTTGATTTAGGGGCTTGTTCTTTACTCTTATCAACCTCTTCAATATCTCCTTTTGACTACCTTGGTGTTGAAGTTGTACCTCTACCCCTAGAAGTATTTCCTCTTCCTCTTGTTCCCTTCTCTTATCTTCTTTTGAGTTTTTCCTCTACTCTTATTTCCATTGGAAAACATTGTTCCTTAGTTTTTGGTGCCAACAAACTAATTTCATCTTGAATGTTATACCTTAGGCCATTTATATATTTAGCTACTCTTTCCTCCTCATCCACCTCATGATTTTTTCTTATAATTATCCTATAGAATTCTTTAGTATATGTTTTCACATCTTGTTCTTTTTTCATAAGATTTTATAATATTTTTAGTAATTGAATATTATAATCACAAGGAAGAAACTTATCTTTCAGCTTTGTCTTCATTCTCTCCCAAGAAGTGATCTTTTTCTTTCCTTTTCTCTCTCCCTTTCATCTTGCACAAAGTTCCACCACAACAAAGCATGTCCTTTCAATTTAGTTTTGGCCTTCTTCACTTTATGTTCTTCATCAATATCCTCACTATCAAAATAAGTCTCCAAAGCCCATATAAAATCCAATAGCTTGTCTCCATCTATTTTCCCCCCATACATAGGCACATCCATTTTGCTATGTCCATCTTTCTTCATAGCCTTCAAAAGCTTCATCATCCTTACATTATCTGGATCCATCTCTTACTCTTCACTGGAAGTCTCTTCTTCTTCAATATCACTCTCATCCATATCCACTCTATTTTTAGATTTCAATGTAACCATCTCTCTTCTCAAGGCTTTTATTTCTCTAGCCTACTCATCGATCCTTCTTGCAACTATGCTTCCTTTTGGAGGAATCTTCATAGTATTTCCTCTTCACCTTCCAGCCTACAAAAACCAACCAAATCACCAACACGAGATCTAATAACTGAGCTCAAATACCTCATGATACAAGTAAGGTGGTTAGAACTCTTTCCACAACTAAAAATGACCAATCTCAATTAGAAAACAACTCTTTACAATAGAAGTCCTTCAACTTGACACAAACACTCTCATTAAAACTTGTAGCCCTCAATAACCAAAAAAATAAGATATCTTTTAGAGATGACCATACAATGACCTATCAAACACCATAAAATCCTAACATAGAGTCCTAAACAACATATCAAAAGTTCCCATAGGGTTTCCTTGAATCAACATTAAGAACCAATAAACTGCCCCACTTCTAGGCTACTCAATTAGCCCTAATTTCCAAAGGAAGTTCCCTTAGAACGCTTGAAAAACACCCAAAACCACTTGAAAGTGATAAATTGTGACTCAAAACTACAAATTCCACTATTTTTTCTTTGGTTGAAGCCCTCTATAACTGTAATCCATGAAACCCTCACTTCTCATGCAAATACCTAGGGTTTATTGAAATTCATGTATCCTAGGTTTACCAATCACCACCAATACATCCAACACTTTTTAAATACCCTACACAAGGTCACAAAACCATAATATTGATAGGTTTTTCAACAATTTGACAAAAAGCCCAACACAACACCTCCTCTTCATGTGAAAACTTCACTACCTAGCCCTAGGAACCTCCCATTCACTTGAAACTTATCTCCTTAGCTTCAAAACCCTAAAAAAATATAACCCTACATAAAATAGTTCAGTCCTTTGAGTTACAGGGTCTGACAATAGGTGGATTGAGTAGTTCATGATTTTAAACTTCAATCAAAACCTTTATTCTATGTAACAGGGCAGCCTCAGGAAAAAGTGAAATCTCTGACCAAATCCAAATTTAGACTCACAAAATAGAATCAAATGAAAGGAGATTCATTTATTTACAAAGCACCAAAGAATTTAGACCATTTGGAGCCTATACAGGACCGTACAGTACCAACAAAGGGCAAATTACTAGTAAAATTATGTAGAAGACGTATATTGAATGATAGTTTGCAACACAAAACTTCAACAACCTTATTCAAGCCTTGGAGAGGCTTTAAATAAATTTTCCAATAAAAAAAAAACTAACCAACACTTATAACTCTTTTTGAACTTCCTCGACCCTTCAAATTCCCTAAAAGTTGTATTCTGACAATTTTGCTCTTAACAACATTTACATCTTTTTGCAACTTTTGCTAATTTGAATCCTAAGACTCAAAACCACCTAATATCCATCAAAATTTCTTATTTAACATCAAAATGGTATTTTTGACCTTATTTAGACAAAACCATATTAAAACATAAAGCCTACATGGCAACATCTTGAATTAACAAAAAATGTTTAATCGTGCTCTTGCACCATATATGCAAGTCACTTCTCATATCTAGGAGATAATTAGGTGTAATATGTTTCTAAGTGAACTTTGTTGAAGGCCCCAAAACCCCTATTTTCATATAAAATACTTGATATTTGTGTGACCATTTATTTTTTTATTTTCACTAGTATTTTGAAAATTTTCATAAAAAAAAATCTCAACAAGTATATAAAACTTATATAGTGTATGGATGCATATTGTAAAACTTGGTCATATGCAAGGATAGGTATGGGTGCAATGAAAAATAATATAATATTCAAAATATTTCCTCAACATATTCTTCTTTAATAATGTATACATCTAGTCGATGTTGATTGGTAAAAAAAATGATTTTATTAGTTTTAAATAAAATTTTATTTTCTAATGTGTTTCAAGATTGGCCTATTTTTTATCATAGAAAGCTTAAGGCCTAGTGGGAGCTTAATACTACCAATTTTGGTGATTTTACTATTGCCTCTAAACACCACTTGAGTGATAATTCTAGCTATCTCTACTTAGGAGTATTTCCCAAATGATAGAGATTTATTTTATAAAAACCTACATGTTCCAATGGTCACATGAAAGTCTAAGCACTCAATGCCTAAGGACCAAATATAGCCCCTTAAATCCCTAGTAAGTATTTTATTCAAAGTGGAATAACTTTTGATCCATGAATCTTTTTTCAAAAATAATTATTGTCAAAAGTTTGTTCCATGTGCTTTATAATGGTGCAATTTTTTTTTTAGATTCTACTATTTGATGCTTATTATTCATTATTGAAGTCAAATTCTTTTCAACCTTTGATTTCATAACCTTTTTCCCAAATATTTGATTTTCATGAGTTTTGTGGCACTTAAGAGGTATTCAATGACTCTAAAGATTTAAACATGCACTTTTTTCATATTTTCTATCAATTACATAAAAGAGATGAATCCTATGGTACTTATCCTTATCAATTTCTCCAGATCTAAGGTTTCATGTTGAATTTTCCACAACATCAAATTAGATTTAGATTATATTTTAGAATATCATTAGAAAGTATGATAAGATGATGCATTTCAAGCTAGACAATAAACTTATTGGTCTTAATCCATCAGATTGCGGTGGAAACAATATGGAATGAGAAATTATGATAAATAGATTTTTCTATCCTTGCTAAACTTAGTCCTGATTATTCAATTTTTAGTTCTACAATTTATGCTACTATGTATGCTCTAGGTACCATACAAAAAATTCTAGAATCTTATGCATTTGCAACTTCACTCACAATGGAACAAAAAAAAATTGTATGCATAGGTATATTGAAGTATTACATATCATAGGCTCTCATTGCAAAAGATTCAAAGCATTCAAATAGAAAAGGAAATAAAAATAATAATAAAGAATCCAAACATAATGAGAAAGACAAAGAATTACCATAACAGAATTCCATTGCTTTCTCTTCCTTTTCCAAAGGAGAATCATCTAAAATGGAGAGGAAAAAATATGCATATTACAAGAACTTGGGACATCATGAGAATAATTTCTATGAAAAGAAGATTGATGAGTTGGAACAACTTCTTCAGAAGCACATTCAATTTCCTTCATCAATTCCAACCTCTTATTCACCATCATCACTATCTACATCTACATAGTTTGGCATAATAGAAGTTTCAAGTGAAATAGAAAAAATGAAAGGAAAAAACTTCTTGGAATCTAGAATTCTTGAATTAGAGAGACAAATTATTGATTTTGGAGCATCTCATCATATGACATCATCTATGGGTATGTTCTCTCCTTTTGAGACTTGTAATTCACCAAAAAAAATTATAGGTAAAATACCATATGTTTTGTGTGAGGGAAAGGTTATATTGACATGGGTGAATGAAATTTTGATGATGTACTCTATGTTCCATCCTTATCAACAAATCTCCTTTTTAACTTTTAAATTATACACAGTGTAGAAAAAAATAGTTGAATTGACACCTGATTTAGTATTCATTAAGGACTTGGAGACTAGAGAGTTGATATCTATGGGGATGGTTGGTCATGCATCACATTTTTATTCTCTTTTTCTCATTTTTCTCCAAATGATGATACTTTAGTGTGGCTATGAGCATAATTTCATACCCTTAATAAATTGGGGGCTAAATGTAGAATTATAAATTGTCACCCTTGAAAATTTTCACACTATTTTTGGCTCCCTCCTAAGTGCATGTGCCTAATTATGCTTATTAATTATCCATTTTATTACAATTTAAAAATAAATAAATTAAATCTAAGAAATTAAATAAAATATTTATTTAATGAAAGTATAAGAAGAAAAATGTGGTTGAACCAGGGCACCCAGTGCCCCTATCCTCACTAATCAAGCCCCAAATCTCATATTTTATTGCCAACCTCAATATGTTCATAAATCAAAAATCAATTGTTAGCTTGACATAATTCTTAATACGAAATATAATGAAACTCATATAAATATAACTCTTTAAATCCATTTGATCACCTAATAAATTTTTTATTTTTGAACACCCAAAATAATGAGAGGGGGGGTGAATCAACATTCTCTTAAACCATCTAAATATTAAACATCCAATCACTAATTCATATTCAACTATAGTAAGGGATGAAATCATGAAAACATCTAGAACATCACACAACACTTGACTAGTAGGAATTTTATGTGGAAAACCCAAAATGGAGAAAACCATGGTTAGGGTTAGCTAACAATATATTATAACCAGTTATAGTACATATTACAAAAAGGTTCACTATAGGTGGACTCACTGTCCAAGTGGACTCACTATTCAGAGAGAAACATATAGAAGAAAGATGGTGGCTCATAACCTATTTTCAACTATTACAATTGCATCTACAATATACGAGAATACAATTCCAATGAAGCACAATAACAATATTCACACCAATCCTAATTAAACACTTTTCAATGCTCTTCATTCACACAAATTAGATCTTCAACTTCATACTGCTCTACTCAAATTCACATCACACAATACATGTCCTATCTCTATCTCTAAAATATCAAAAAAATTCCTACATATATATCCACATTAAGTGTAACATAAATTAGGTCGGTATATAATTCAATGTTGTAGAATAGGGAAAAATATGGGTAAAAGGCATGAATTAATAGTAACAACCACCAAATACATAAAAAAACAATCCCTAAAGACCCTAGTGATCCAACAATGAAGCACAAATAAACATAGAAACATATAAAAAAAAGCAATATTACCATAATTCCTATGCCATGGTTGAATCACCTTCATTTCTCTTCTCCATTTTACTTTATATGCTTGCTTGCTCTTATATTTGTAGTATGCAAGAATAATCCTAGTGATAATGATAACAAAATATCAAAGATGGTGGTTGTTTAGGTTGAAATGTAAGGGATAGGCCTCTTTTATAAAAAAACTAAATTTGAATGAAGGGACAAGATTAAATGGTGAAGATCAATGGATGAGATTACTTTGAAAAGAAAGGAAATAGGGTTAGGGGAAAAGTAGGGTTTAGTTAAGGATGGATGGTGGAGAATAATAGGTGATAAAACCTTACCAAGGGTAGAAATTGATTGAGATGAGAGATAAGATTTGGAAAAAAAATAGAGGTGAGTGGAGTAAATAAAAAAATAAAAAAATTATTTACTTTATAAGGGAAAGTGAATAATTAAATAATTAAAAAAATTATTTAATTATAGTAGAAAGATGACAATAATTAAATAAATATGAATTTATTTAATTAAAGAGAGAAAGGGATATTAGTGATGTAATTAAATAAATATAAATAATTTATTTTATTTTATTTTGATAAATAAGGGGCCGAAGCCGAGAAGATTGTATTAAAATTAAAAGTGTAAGAGTTTACAAGACTTGAAGCCTCAACAGAAGATAAAACAAATAGAAACATGACTTAAACTTCTCTTGCTCTTAGTAACTCCACAAATGAGAATTCTTCAAGCCTCAAATTCATTGGAAGTGTGACCAAACTATCTTCAACCTGCAAAATTAGCTAAGCAAGCATGGATCTTGTAAAGAAGAAGAGGAGGAACAACACAGGTATAGTTAAAGTTGAATCACAGTAGGTGACCTGCTCTTTTGATGATGGTGCATCCACCTCATCCTCTGCCTCACCTTTGTCAATTGAAGCCATCATGCATCAAAGAAAGCATCATGATGCTGGGAATAATCAAGTAACATTGTATACAGGGACCATGGACCATTTGAATCTGCAAGATGGTAGCAGGGAAGGAATTTTTAAAGCAGCCATGACAAGAAATAAAGTTATTCCTCAATACACTTCTACCTTTCCTTCAATGCAAACAGTTTCTTAGCACATGTATGGGGAAGATGAACCCCATAGTGTGAGTCAAGTAGATCATGGAATTGACTGTCTTTCTGCAACAACCTTCCAACACCAACTGACTATTTCTATGGCAACCTTCCAGCACTCTCTGATTATCTTTATGCAGCATCCTTACAACACATAATAGAGGAATACGAGTTTAGACCATAATCAAATAATTAAAATTATTTAATTATGAGGGAAAGAAATGGAAAATGATGCTCATAGGCATAAGACATTTTTCAGTGTCTACATTTTGCCCCTCTTTGATACAATGTGAAATTATATGAATTTTTTATCAAAGAACAATGAAAATTCAGCTTAAAAAATTCCCTGGTGTGCTGTGATGAAAACAAGATAATCTATGACCCCTTGGGTAATTTTGCAAATTTTGAAAGAGTTTCAAAAAATTGAAAAAATTATTTTGACAAGAAAATTTGATAGCCATGAAGGAAAGGATTGACAAAAGAAATGTTAGAGAGTGGGAATGGATGTTAAACTAGAGTTATTCGAAAGGAAGACGGATTGATATTTGGCTTGAGAGATGCTAGGCTTGCATGTTTATCATCATTTAGCATTAAAAATATGGAAAATGGACAATAAACATCATGGTATGAAATAGACCAAGGTGTGCAATATTATTCCTTTGAAAAAATAGACACCTAAGAAACAAGTAATGCCATGAATCATACTAAGAGAAAATTCAACCCAATATTTTTGTCAAGACAAACCAAAAATAGAAATCAAAGAAAAATAAGGTTATGAGACATCATCGCTCCTCTAAATCCTTCTTGGGGCATCCTTGAGGAGGCTAGTAACATGACCAAAGGATAAATCAATAAAAAGATATGAAAAACTAGACCAACAAAATCAATAGCCATTTAAATCATTTTCCAATGATTGTTTGCTAATATGATCAACAAGATTGATTGATTGGTTGATTGATAACTATTGGTTTTAGGAGAGGATGCATGTTGAATAAGATGTCAAGTCTAGTTTCGATCATGCAACCACTTGTATAAGGAAAATGATAGAATTGAAAATGATTATGTTTTTTTTAAGGAAGGACACATCTTGTATAAGACATATGATAAGGTTTAGGTCTAGTTTCAAGAAACAAGGAAAGTTATATAAGATGTCAAGTCTAGTTTCAACAATGTCACCTCTTTTATAGGACCATTGATTGACTTGTAAGTGTTGCTTTGACGATTGACTAATTGATAAATTGACCAGTTTAACTTAAAGTCTAGTTGGATAGTTAGCTTATTGATTCATGATTTGACTAAGACTTAGATGACTATTTGTGTCTAACCAAATTGTCTAATTTATTGTGTTATGGATAGTGATATACTTGAAAAACCTCAAGGGACTTGGTGACATAGATGTTACACACACACACACACACTAATAGTCAGATAAATTATCATAGAGTACTATGGGAACCTATCTTTCTTGAAAGACTATTGGGAAACCTAAATCTAAGGAAAATTTGGATTGATCCCAAGGCTTGTTTGTGTCAGGTCTTGATGCACTAGTTTCACTTAGGGTTCATTGTTATTTTTCTATTAAAAATGAGGGGTATATAGTTGTTAAGAATTTACTAGTATCTAAAATATAGAAGCATAATTTAAGTGTGATAATTTAGATGTCACTTGATAACTTCATGAAATCAAAGAATTTATAATAATATTTCATGAAACTCTAATAACTTGCATACATTCAAGAATATTTAGCATTAAAAACTCAAAAAATTCATTGAATAAAAATATTTATAATAAAACTCCATGTATTTATCAAATTTGGAACATTTTCTAGAAATATGAAGCATCTACTCTAAAATAAAGCATAAAAAATTATTGAAATGTAAAATTTCTCATAGGTATTATCCACGCACACCTCAAGAAATAACTAAACCAAAGAAAACCATTCTATACTTCACCAAATTTATTCACAGCTAGGCATAGAATGATGCAAGAGTTTGAAGAAAGGGGGATCATTTTCAACTGAATAGTGTCAGTATGCACCATTAAATGGTGCAACACACAATCTTTTCTAATAGGAACAAACAATAAACTATGTAAGATTTCATATCGGGAAATAACTTTAAATTTGGATCTAATATTAGCTAACCTCTAATGAAACATACAATATTTTAGTCTAGAATGGAACAGAAAATAGGAAAAAGAATAAAACTTGAAAAAGTTTTAATTCTCTGGAATCCAAAAATTCTAAAATTAGAATAAAATAAAGTAATTAATAGCCTTTTATAGAAAAAACACCCCAAAGAGTTTGAAATTAATCATATAAAAGAGAATCAGAGAAATTTAAATCAAAATGTAGCATGTGGAAGGTGATAGTTGGCATTAGAACTTTCTAGGAAAAGATAAACATATTTTGACTTTTCTTTAGTAGCAAACTCTAAACTTCAGGCTCTCAATTGTGAGTACTTTCAATAGAAAATAAAATTGTCAGCACTTTTCAAACTTTGGGATTAACTTTCTTCATCTGGTTTAGGAGTAAACATACAAAATTCATCATGCACAAAAATTATTATCATTTTCTACCCATCTACCTCCTCTTCTTAACAAGACTCCTGGTCTAAAGACTCATCCTTTCCCTTTCTTTGTTGATACTCTTGGAAAGCAATCGAAACTTGATGTATATGTTCTTTTAGAACACCTTGAATTACCTTCCTACTATACTTATTCCTAGAATATTCTTCTGATATTTGAATGATATTTTCATTCCTTTGCTTTACTTTTTTCTTATATTTACTCGTATCATTCTTGCACCTTATGATATCATCTATGACCTCTCGACTTAATAATTGAGAAAGATTCTTATTCACCCTTTTAGATCCATTCCTTGAAATCTTTCGCTTCCTTATCATCTTGTCCCAAAGTCTGAGGATCATAGATTTTTTGATCTAATATTCCAATGAAACTCTCATCTATATCTATCAATTTCTTACATACCTTAGTGACCTTTTCTAGTCCATTTACACATTGTGATAAAGTGTCACTTTCCCAACTCAACTGCATCCTCCAATTTTCATGTACCAAAACTTCCTATTCCATAGCTATCTTCTCATTTATCAACTCTTAGACATCTATCTAAAGAAGAACCCTTAGCCTCCACTCTTTTGCATCATTCTTTTCTTGGTGAAATTGTTATTTACTCTCAAGTATTCTAGACTCATCATGCCAACAATATGCTTCCTTAAACTTCCCAATTGCATCCTTTATTGACTCTTCACCTTTCCTCACCAAGTATTCCATATATTCTTCAAACATGCTTACCTTATGGTGAAGTCTTGTGATAGAATCTACTTGCTCTTTGGACATTAGCACTAGATTCTATGAAAATTTAGTCTATGATTAATCAAATAGGGCCTGAGGTCTGATAAAAATCTCCAAGAAAGAAATTCATTCCTTTAATTCTATTTTCTTATTCTTATTCTTCTTCACTTGGGTAACAGTGGTCTCTAAATTCACCTTCATCTCCTCTAACTCCTATCCCCATGATGAATGTCCTACATCAATTTTCATCACCCTATAATCCCTATCCATCACTTCATGCTTACTCTTCTCTCCTATTAGAGTAGCTATCTAGAGAGTTCTTCCTCCATCTACACTCCTTTTCACACCATGTCTATTCTTTGTTGTAACTCTAGGTTTAGGGGTTTTTATTCCTTGCATTAAGCTTTTGAAATCTAGAGGAACCAATTCCACCTCCAATGGTAGAGACAATTTCCTGACTAGCCAATCAAGAGCTTCTTCATTTTGGCCTTCCTCTTCAATATTACCTCATTCCTGATGATCATCATGTTCAGGAACTACCTCTCTCAAACTTTCAAAATTTCTTATCACAACCTCTAGAAATTTTACATTCTCCATTCTCATTGGCATGGATTATGGATTACCTTGATCTGTCACTATCTCTATTTCTCAGAGATTTACATTTTCCTATCTTTCCATATTTTTAGCATCATCCCTTGGGGAAATATTTTCCTATTTTCTTAAAAAATTAGGATTGCCATCATTTCCTGGTTCACCACCCAAGGTCTGTGAGGACTCTATACCTTTGTTTTTATCTTTTTTTTTCTCCTACTCTTCAAAAGTCTGCAGTTTCTCAATAGTCTTTATAGCTCTTCCCTATGCGAGATGATCCTCAATTATATCTTCATCAATAATAGAAATAGGGCTTGGAACTAAAATTTCCCCTATTTCTCTTACCTTTTTTTCTTTAGAGTTTCCCACCTCTTGAGCAAGTGATCCTATTATAAGGGTATGTGCAGGATCATGATGGGCCAAAAAGTGGCGATATTATGGGTATGTGTAAGGTATGTGGTTGATGAATTTTTTTTACCCAAAATTGATGAAACAAAAAGAGTTTTTAAAGGAGATTCTCAAATTTCCACCAATATAAATTATGTTGTACTTTGAATTTAATAAATAATTATTATTCATTTTCTATTTGAATTACGATTAAAGTCTTGATCGATAAGCTAATTGAAAAGCATCTATAGCTTTCAAACGGTATCACATTTTTTGAATCCAAAACATGTGTTACATTCTATGCTTCTCATACTATAGGATTAAAAAAAGAAAAATTAAATTTCATGATGTTTTGACCAAGTTAAGGTGGTCAGACATACAAGTTTTTATATTTTTTAAAATTTGTAATAAAAAATTCATAATTAATTATTTACTTGGAAAAAATTATAAAAAAATATGCATCACATCCGCATATGAGTCCTCTACTTATATCTAAAATATTATAAAATTTTTTTATCATTTTATTGTGGTTAGGGTGGTTAGATAGACACCTACTTCTTATTTTTCCCTAAAATTTAAGTATTATTGCATTGAAATTTCTAATTTTCACCAAATAGATTTTTTTTAAAAAAATATAGTAGTTTAGAAACTTCATTCAATTTGCTACATATTCTATTCTTACATATTTTTGAAATAATATAGATAACTTATTCAAATTTTTACGTCAAGTTGCCTATCTCTAATTTTTTTGAATTTTTTGCCACTTAAGGGCCTATTTTTTCCATGATGATCCTACACATAACCATAAATTATTCTTCTATATTTTCAAGATACGACCTTGTATCTGACACTTCTTTCACTACTAGATACATGATTGGATCTCCTTTGGATCATTTTTGTTAAATTGTTTCATCTCAGTAGTCCATTTCTCAGGCTACTCATTAACCTCTTCTTCAGTTAGGTCAGGACCTTTTTCTACAATTATAGGAGTCCCTCCCAAGGATTCTCTCATTAGAGTTTTATTGACTGAGGGTGGAGAAGTAAATATATTTTCTACCTTCTACAATGTAGACCTTGTCTTAGTATGCATCTATGTTCTCATTCTCACATCCTGACCAATCAAAGGCTGAGCTCTTGGCTTTATTGTGAAAGAAAATTTTTCCTTTGGAATTTCCATTACATTGGCCAAAGTGGCCAAAGTTTCTTTGTATAAGCTAGTTGATCGCAACGTCATTGAAATTCCCTGGCTTGAAGTATCAGGAGCTTCCTCCTCACTAGCTAGGATACCTTTGTTTCTACAACCTTTCTTTTCTTTTCAACACTCTCACCATACCCCAATTTGTTCACCAACTTTTTTTTCTCTTAACATTGTACGGTTATGTGCGTTCTATCCTAGCTTCCTTCATTCTATTGACATAACCATTAATCTAGTATTGAGTATATGTTAATACCTATTTAGAAATCTCTTCAATGGTCACTACCTCTTTCTTTGTATAATTTTGGTTAGGGAAGGGGTCATCAAAAACTTTATTTAAATCATAAAATAGATTCAACACCTCTCTATTATCAGTATCCAATTGTTCTAGGACATCATGAATTCCGAGAACCTTTATTGCTCCTAATGACAACCTCTTATATGACCTCTTCCTCACATCATCATCATCATTGCAATTATGCAAAAATTCATCTAGATGATAAACATGAGTATACTTATTTCTTATTTTCTTGGAAAGGAAACCCACTGAATCATAGTTTTTCCTTCAAATTGTAAAGAACTCTAACCCATAGAGTTTCAACTCATTCTCACACATCTTAAAAATTTTCACTATAGTGCATTTATAATTTCAGCCAATGGTGATAGGGAATCTAACATAACATTTATTATATACTTGTGAAAAAATAGCATAAGATAGCTTCACCTATCTCTCAAGTTTCAATAACAATATTTTGTTTATTAGGTACCTGGGAGCATGAAGAGATATTTTGTAGATCCTTCCACCTTGATATAAGTGAAATTAGGGAATTGAATATACCAACCCCCAATAGACCGAATAACACTCTATGATTCAAGAGATAATATATTGGATTTTTCTCCTTCCATCAACCACACTAGTTTCATAGAAAACACATAATTTAGCTTATAATAATGTACCCGATATTGGTGAACAGTAATATGGGGAAAATGAATATAAATAAAAAATTATTCCCTGGTTCTCTGCCTTGGATACCTTCTCTATTTAATACTTGTATATTTTCCCTTAGGGTATAGGAATAGAAGACATATGAAGACATGGAAAACCACTAGGTGTCTAGGAATGCTAGTATTTGTTCATGCAACTTATCACTAAAGAAATTTTCCCAATGAATATACATAGGGATATCCATAATTTTCATTATAATCCTAAACATCCAGGGTTCAAATTTGTTGGAATCATTGAATCCAACTATTCTAGTCAATAGGGTTATCATGTCTTGAACATCTTGAATAAATGACAACCTTAGGATTTTCTTTATCATCTTTGTGGGCTTCTCCTAGAACCATCTCAAAATCATAAACTTCTTTCTTTGTTCTTTTGCATCTATGTATGTTGTAGCAAGAACCTGTGTATCTAATGCACTCATCTGTCTAGATGTACAGAGCCCAAATGTGTTTATAATTCCCTCCATTGAGATATTTGCATATACTCTTTGTTCTTCCTCAATGACCTTCATGTTCAGGTCATACCATCTCATGCATTCCAATACCAACTCAAGGGAATCGATCACTAACGATAACCCTCCTTCCAAACGTAGTCCACATGCAACAATATTTTTGCTGCACTAAGAGGTACCTTCTTTCTAAGTCCTTGTAGTGAGTTTGTACTCATTGAATCCTCTTGGATGGGTATTTGTAACCATCCTACCAACTAATATTACTTTGGAGTAAGAGAATTTGAATTCATCATTTATTTTCTTCCTTCTCAAAGTGATCATATATTTCTTAGTTTCTTGTATTATTAATAGATATGTGCTCTATGTATGAGTTAGTGCTAATTTTAATCATACATTTCAAATAATTCATGAAAGTTATTTACTCATGATAGTTATAGTCTAAAATTAGGTTAAATTCCTTAGAAATGATTAGTGCCTTAATTACCTAACCAAAGGTAATGTAATTAACTAGAACCATGCATGCACAAAAATTAACAAAATCCAATTACTAGAAGAGTACCTAGTTTTGCTAACAATCTAATTGAATAAAAATAGTTTCAAACCTTAGTAGGTGTGTTCATAAATGTTCTAAAACTTACCCTTTTTTACACACCACATTCTTGGTTTTAATTCTTTGATATCCTTACAAATAAATGGTTTGGCATGAGGTAGTTTGTTATGGATGCAACCACAATCTCAAGGTGGTGCAAACTATGTGTATTATTTTATAGCTTCATTAATTTCTTTTACTATGCATTAATTACCCTAAACAAAGGTGTAATCATGATGGATTAGGGTTTATATTACAATAAAGGAACACATTATTGATCCTCTAAATTATAAACCACTTGATTCCCCACCAGTTTTAGGAAAGTCTCTTTGTCGAATTATCTGGTCCACATCAAATAATCTTTCTAACTCAATATTCCTTTAAGAATATTATTATCTTTTTCTTGAGCTAACTATTCATCTTGAATTTTTCCATCTAGGTGATGCACTTCCTTAATTATTTGAGCCTCAAATATACCAAAATTAGTGATAAAATCCAAAATGTGACGGTCATATTTGACTACTTGTAGATTGGTAATGCTATCTAGAACCAAGGGAAACTATACCAACTTAACAGTAAACCTTCTGAAATTGGAAGCATCCAATGGTTCTAAGGTACTTGCAATAGTAGCTAAAGCATTTTCTCTTTGGTTGAATCCTCATGGGATATGAGTAATGTTAAAAGCATCAAAATCCTCTATCAGGGCCCACACTCAGCTTCGATAGTTAGAAAAGAACATGTAATGAAAAATATATTGTTTCCTAACTTTCTTGACCACTAGTTTCAGGTCATCAAAAACCTTAATAATTTTAACTTTCTTCTTCATTGTGATCATCAAGGCATGGATGAGGGCTTCATATTCTGTTACATTGTTAGTACATTGAAATTATAGTCTATAAGCAACAAAAAATGACTTATCTTAGGGACTGATCAATTCAACCCCAACTCTAATTCCTTGTTTATATTTGACCTATAACCAAAGATTTTGGCAAACCACAATGCTATGTGCTCCTTCTAGGGTTGCTCACCTAAAAGGAGATAAGATTAGGTGCCAAAATGCAATGCTACATTCAAATATGGATGTGATGTGGGTGCAATATTCCTAGATTAAATGAACTAAATGCAAAAAACTAACGAAATAGATCAATTATTGAATGTAGACTAGGAAATGCAAAGAGCTGGAAAACACAGTGTTGTATGCAAACATGAACTAGAGACATGAACAAATGAAAACATAATTGAATGAGACTAAATGGGGTGCACCTCGAAACTAAAAGTAGATCTGGGAAGGTTCTAGAATGTTTTAGAAGTCAATTTTGATTCCCACTGGGATTCATTCGCCACAAATTGCGAATCAATCCTGCTTCTGGTAAAATCTATTGGAGCATGTTTCAAGATCTATCAGGAACAGAAAACTACAAAAAACCATTTTTCCATCCTAGTAGTGGGACTCATTCACCACTGATAGTGAATCAGTCTACCTACAAAAAATTTTCAAAGTCAAAGGTCAACTATGTGGGTCCTGTTCTACATTTTTTAGTTTGTAGAGTTGTCGCATTTGAATCTATAGAAAATAGGCTGAAAATAGTCTTCAAGCTCCAATTACGGTTATTTTGACTATGATGACTTAGATGACCTATTACCCAATTTTCAACACCTTTCTCTTTGAAAAATCTACCTACAAGAAGTTCAAACACACATGCAAAGAGAGGAAAAATTGTTAAGGGTTAGAGTATAGGGTTTGCCTTGGTCAAGCCCATATTTGGTAATCAAACCCTATGAAATGAAATTAAATAAGAAAGGAATGATGAAAAAACAACATGAAAATGTTATAAAATCACCAAACCCTTGTTGTTGAAGTCTGAAGATATGTTAATGGTTGCTTCAAGATACTTGATAATTTCTTGATTGAATGATGCTATAATGCTTGAGTGAATGCCTAGATGGATTGAATGCAAGAATGAATGCTTGGATAAATGAGGGTTAAAATGAATAGAAAATCATGTATTTATACATAATTATGCCCTAATTTCCTTAAAATACAATAACACATGAAAACCTTAGGTCTTTAAGAATTAAAACCTAGGGTATGTGTAGGATCATCATGGAAAAAATAGTCCCTTAAGTGGCAAAAAGTTTAGAAAAATTAGAGTAAGGAAAATTGATGAAAAAATTTAAATAAGCTATCTATATTATTTCAAAAATATGTAGCAAGAGAATATGTAGAAAATTGAACGTAGTTTCTAAACTACTAGGTTTGTTTAAAAAAAAAAAAATCTATTTGGTGAAAATTCAAAATTTCAATGCAGTGGTACTTAAATTTCAAGGAAAAAATAAGAAGTAGGTGTCTGTCTAACCACCCTAACCACAATAAAAAGATCATATTTTTTATAATATTTTAGATATAATTATGGGACTCATGCCTGATGTGATGGATATTTTTTGTAATTTTTTTCCAAGTAAATAATTAATTATGAATTTTTTATTACAAATTTTTTAAAAATATAAAAACTTGTATGTCTAATCACCTTGGTCAAAACTTCATGAAATTCATTTTTTCTTTTTGTAATCCTATAGTATGCGAAGCATAGAATGTGACACATGTTTTGGATTCAAAAAATGTGATACCGTTTGAAAGCTATAGATATTTTTCAATCAACCTATCAATCAAGACTTTAGTCGTAATTTGAATAGAAAATTAATAATAATTACTTATTAAATTCAAAGTAAAGAATATTTTGTATCAATGCAAAGCTTAAAATCTCCTTTAAAAACCCTTTTCGTTTCATCAACTTTGGGCAAAAAGATAGTCATCAGCCACATACCCATTATATTGCCACTTTTTGGCCCATCATGAAAGTTTGTTACAAGACTTTACAACACTTTAGAATAAGACTTGGTAAGTGATAAAATTAGGGTATATAGATGAATTATGATAAGAAGTGTCTAGAAAAGTGTGAAAATTTCTTACAACACTTCCCAACACCTTTACAATGTATCATAAAGTCTTAATGATTCATAAAGATTTAGAACCTAATGTGAATATGTTGGCCATATTACAACATTAAATCAAGCAAAAATAAAGCTAAATAAGCACAAGGAGGTACAAAAAAAGAAAATGTAAAAGGGTTACTTTTTTGTGTCCACAGTTAGCCCCCACTTTAGTGAGAGGATGAAATTGCTTCAAACTCACACTAAAGTAGAGTAATGCATCTCGAGAGGGGTTTAGATGTACTAATGCTAGGTAAGATGAGATAAAAATAATCAAGAAGGATGATCAAGCCCCTAGGATCAAGATCTCATGGAAAATCAATCACAAGCACAAAGGAAAACACATGAAAGTGATGAAAAAGAATGAAGGAAAGAAGAGAAAGCTTCGATCACCTATCCAACTCATTGTGGATTAGATCTAGGATATTGATTTGGAACAATAAATTTTTGCTCACTCTAGGGAAATGAAACTCATGGTTTTCCATTAGGTGAGAAGGCTCGAATATACTCACTTTGAGTTCATGGAACTTATGGTTGTCTATAGGGTGAGAAATCCACAACATACTCACTTTGGGGCTATGAAACATTTGGTTTTTTTGTAAGGTGAGAAATCCCAAAAGGTGGCTATGGGGAAATTCATGCCTCAAAATAGGCTTCCCACTCAACCATATCAAAGTTATATCTCCTGAGCCACAAATGAAATGTTGCTTCGTGCTTCATGAGACAGGCAAAACTTTGTATGCTTAGAACTCATGAAAAAATGTAATGGCACCATAGACATGCAAGCTATGTTATGCAAGGTGGACATGTAAATGTAGAATGCAACATGAAAAAGAAATGTTCAAAGGAGTATAGCTTAGCTCATGTGAGGTCTTAACTTAGGGAACAATGTTTCTAATGTCTCCAAGAGAGGACCAATCAAAGAATAGAATATCACAACTTAGGGGATGCAGTGCATCGCATCAAGCTACTAAGGGGAATGTAATATGCTAAGATAAATCATGCTCATGAAATACATCACAACCAATGTCATCCACAAATGATAAACACGTCACATAAGGGTATGTGTAGGATCATGATGGGCCAAAAAGTGGCAATATGATGGGTATTTGGCTGACGACTATGTTCTTACCTAAAATTGATGAAACAAAAATTGTTTTTAAAGGAGATTCTCATCTTTCCATCGATATAAATTATGCTTTATTTTTAATTTAATAAGTAATTATTATTCATTTTCTATTCAAATTACGACTAAAGTCTTGATTGATAGGCTGATTGAAAAACATCTATAGCTTTCAAATGGTATCACATTTTTTGAATCCAAAACATGTGTCACATTCTATGATTTGCATACTATATGATTAAAAAAATAAAAAAATAATTTCATGAATTTTTGACCAAGTTAAGGTGGTTAGACATACGAGTTTTAATATTTTTTGAAAAGTTATAATAAAAAATTCATAATTAATTATTTACTTGGAAAAAAATTACAAAAAAATATGCATCACATCGGGCATGAGTCCTGTACTTATATCTAAAATATTATAAAAAAATATTATCATTTTATTGTGGTTAGGGTGGTGACAGACACCTACTTTATTTTTTTCCTAAAATTTAAGTACCCTGCATTGAAATTTCAAATTTTCAAATAGATTTTTACAAAACCTAGTAGTTTAGAAACTACATTCAATTTTCTATAGATTCTATTGTTACATATTTTTGAAATAATATAGATAACTTATTCAAATTTTTATGTTAAGTTTACTAACTCTGATTTTTTTGAATTTTTTGGCACTTAAGGGCCTATTTTTTCTATGATAATCCTTCACATACCCATAAAGTAACAATATCGATTTAAGAACTAGGAGGAGAAAAAAAATTCAAATATATAATGCCAATATATGCCTCCACTTTAAAGGAATTTCTACACACCATTCTATGAGCAATTACTTTAAAGTTGTGAATGAAAAATGCAAAAAAAAAAGAGATGAGAGCCAACTTGGAAAGCCTCAATTCCAAGTCATATGTATTTGAGGCTGCTTCAGGTAAATGAAAAGGAACAAAACAAAAAGAAGAGGGGTTTCCCCCAAAAGGAACACACCAAACACATAAGGGATCTATGGATTTGGGGTTAGTATGCTCATTGCTGCAATGTTTTTATTAAAGAGCTCAGAACTATTATCATTACCCAGATACATAGAACTAGAAGAATGACACAAAGAGAGTGAAAAAAAAGAAAAGGAATTTTTTTTTTGGGTCAACATGGAAGAGACATAGGGCATCTTGATGGTTTGCATTGTCCCCAAAAGAAAAACACAAGCAAAAAGTAAATGGAAAGGAAAAAGAAAAGGAAAATATTTTTGGTCAACATGAGAGAGACATTGGTCTCAATTCCTTACATCATCCCCAAAAGGAAAACACACAAAAAAAGTGAAAAATAAAAGTAAAAGGACCGATTGGGTCAACATGGAAGATACATAGGATTTTTCTACACTTTGCATCATCCCCAAAAGGAAAACACAAAAAAAAAAGAAAAAAAAGAAAAAAGAAAAACCTTGTGGGTCAACATGCAAGAGACATAGGGAATCTTTATGCTTTGGATCATCTCCAAAAGGAAAACACAAAACAAAAGAAAAAAAAAGGAAAAAGGAAAGACCTTTTGAGTCAACATGGAAGAGACATAGGGCATCTCTATGATTTGCATCATCCCCAAAAGGAAAACACAAAAGAAAAATGAAAAGGGAAAAAGTGAAAGTGATGTAAAACATATAGAAGCATGAAGGTACAAATAGAAGAATGTCACAAACGAAGGAAATTACATAAAACAACACATTATGAGGGAACATGATACACACATTAAAGAATAATTTAAAAGGCTAGCAAGGCAAATGTAAGTCAACTGATGAGCAAGTCATCTGCCTCCCAATAATGTTTAGTGTATTGTGAGGGCGATTGACAATCCAAAGGGACAATTACAAGTGTTGAAATAGGAGAATTGGTAGGTTCTGCACTTGCTGTAGGATATTTATCATTTGAGCTCATGGAAGAGGAAACTAATGTATTCAAATCATTATACACCTCTTCATCTATTTTATAGATGTCATCATCGTCATTGAGATTAATCATGACCGGAGGACATATGGTAATTTCCAATGAAGGGTGTATCAAGAGTTATGGTTGTTATATTGGATCATTTTTTTGGATTAGGGAGGAGAGTCGTTGGGTAGTGCTTCGGTCAAAGGAAGATGTTGATTTTATTTGTTTTCCTCAATTTGTGATTGATGAGCAAGGAGATGACATCGATGCCTACACTCCTGAGCACCTCAATTTATTTTGATTCTATTTTGAAGTTGTGTGGATGTCAGAGTGGGTTAATCCACCATAGGCTTCTTTTCATCCCAAAGGGGAGGAATAGAAGGAACCAAGGGAGGTGGGTCAATCACTTTCTTTGTTACTTTAAAGACTTGTTTTATGCAAGGGGGCATGATTGGGTTGGTTTCATTATCTCTTGGACGTTTGGATGAGGAAGGTGAAATGTTCATTTTTGCTTGATTAGGGATTGGTGGTTCAGGTTCAGGTTGAAGCATTGTCTCATTGAGGATGGGGATTGGTTGCAGAGGGAAAATTCAGAAATTTTCTTTTCTTTAAACTTTTGATAAGCAATGAAAAATAAATATTTGAGAGGTGTTATGGGTTCAATGGGCTCTATCCAAAAGGCTTCTAAGGAGAATTTTCCTTTAGAATACAAAGGGTTAAAGCCACTATGGTGAATAGTGAATATGTCATTGTCATGCGGAAACTTTAAACATTTGTGTATGATTGAAGGAACAACTTTCATTGAGTGAAGCTATGGATGGCCTAGCTGCAAAAAAAATTGATCCAATTGTGGAATGATAGAGAATGGAACATCCAATGTTTTAGGTCCTATCTGTAATAGAAGAACGATCGATCCTATCATAGGGAACACAAAACCATTGCAAGTTTTGATCCATTCTCATGGTTTGTCATAAATATCTTGATAGAGATCATGTAATACTAAAAATTCCGCAGTGATCACATTCTCACCATAGGTGGGATCTATGAGTATCCCATTAGTGGGAATATCATAAATATGACCGGCTATGTAAAGAGGACCATTAGAAAGATTCAAAAGAATATCCGTAGAAAAGAACATAATATCAAGATATTTCTTAGGTTTTCCCTTTTGAGGGATAATGTCTATTGCTCCTACCAAATTATCCATAGGATTAATAGGAGTGGAATGTGGAATAGGATCAGAATTTTCAACAATTTTATGAATAGTCATCACATCATTGGTTGGAGTTTCATTGGCTTTGATGAATGAAATAGAATGTTTGGGCATCAAATTGGTGAAAAATTGTAAATTTTGATTTGGTGGGGCAATAGAAGGATTACCTTTAACATTAATATTTGAAATGAATAAATGGCTAGAATCAATGAGGTCTTGCAATATGTGTTTAAGATGCTTACACTATTTTGTGTCATGTTTTTTTTGTCTATAATAATGGCAATAAGCATTGGGTTGAAAGGTTGGAGGTAAAGGTTTAGTTGGATTTAATGGTTTAACAGTAGGAAAAGTAATCACCTTTTGCTACAATAGTTGGGTCATTGTGTTATGAAGAGTGTTAGGTAAAGGTGTAAATTGTCTCTTTGGATTGCCTTATGTAAAAGGTATCACAACTGTAATAGCTGTTACTTTTTCGTTGATGGGTTGAGGTGGCTATTGAGGAGAGGGGTTGATGTGTAAAACTCCTTTGTTTGGTTTTCAAAATGGTTGTGGATTATTTGAAGTGCTATGTTCATATTTTTTAGTTTGGTTAGTAGTGGAATTGGTATCACAAGTACTAATCGAATTGTGATAGTCACAAAGGGCTATGCACAAGTGCATGAAAGCGGGAAATTTCATCATGGTCAATTTATCTTGGATGTGATTTTGTAAATTTTCAATGAACATCTTTTGGAGATATGGATTAGGAACCTTGAAATTGATTTGGGAATATAGTGACTGATATCATGAGATGAAATTAGTTACTTTTTTATCCACATTTTGTTTACATATCATGAGATCAACCAATATATTTTTGGGATTCATGTGCACTTGAAATTATTTATGAAGGAACCAACTAGTTCATTGAATGAATGAACTAATTTTTTTGGAAAGTTTGAAAACCACTCCAGGGTAGTGTCCTTTAAGGTCCTAGGAAATAGTTTGGCCAACAGTTTATCACCAAGAAAAAATTCACTACATAAGGTTGTGTAAGCATTAACATGATTATTAGTATCACCCTTCCCACCATACTTCTCAAATATAGGTATCTCAATTCCTTGTAGCATTCTTGTTCTTAATATTTCTAAAGATAATGGACTGTTATGGACATAATAGATGGGTGGAGAATTTTGAATTTGGCTTATGGGGGATATTTGTTGTTGCATGGAGGAAACAATTTGGAAAAGTTGTGTGATGAGAGGGTCAGTGTAAGTGGCATGAGGTGGAAGAGATAGTGGTGATGGAGTGTATGTAGGGGTAGGGAAATTGAATGGAATTCAAATAGGTGGTATGGTGGAAGAGTAGAAAAAAATTGACGCCATAGAAGAACTAGGAATACTAGCAAGAATAGTCAAGGAAGGAATCACATTGCTAATTTGTTGCATTATACATTGTGACTTGGGGAGTAGTATAGGTAGGTATGAATGCTACAGTTGAAGGGGGAGGAATGTAAGGTCCTCCATGGCTAACCATAGTGTTGGTTGGTTGAGATGTACTAGAGGTGGAAGGAATATGTTTATGGTATATCTCAAAATTTTGTTTCATAACATCTAACCCTTTGTTACATTCAAGCAAACGATGGATTTTTTCTATAGGAGGAATTGTAGTGGTTGAAATTTTTTCAAGACACATGTTTTGTTGCAAATCTGCTAAGTCCTCATGAATGTTAATGATCTTGTCTTGTGGAATGTGATTGTTTTGTGTGTCAACCAACATGTTATGCAAAGACAAAGCATTGCTAAAGGTGGAATCCATGCCTAATGCAGTATTTTCAACATAAGGAGTAGTAGCTCGAGAGAACCCAAGGTCCACAATGAGTTTGTTATCAAGGGATACCATGAGTCGTGAACTTCTTCTCACTAAAGCATTATCAATAGGGAACTAGACTCTCATACAAGGGCTACTAAAGTTGGGGTGGATTCAAATGAAATAAAAACTAGGAGTAATAAAACTCTAATAACAAAAATTCTAGAAATTGTAATAGAAATGTAATAACAGAAAATAGAAATGTAGAAAATGCCCAAAAAATGCCAAAAAATGTAGTTCAAAATGTGCAACTGGACCAATTCATCCAAGGTGGCGAATGAGCCCAAGGATGAAATCTATTGAGTTTTTTCAAATATTTGAAATGCAATTTGATGTTTTTTAGATTGTGCGATGTAGAATTATGATGCAGATGCAAAAATACAATGTGCTTAAATGATTTGAAATGAAAAAAATGAAATTTATATGATGTTTTCACTAATGCAATTTTTGAAAACCCTAGGATGCAAAAAAATGAAAAACCTAATAAAATGTTGATGCAAAATAAATCTAAGATGCACTTGAGATCAAAATTAAAAATGCTCTAAAGACATGGTCACCAAAATGTAACCAAAATTTTTGGTAAACCACAATGTTATATGCCCCTTCTAGGGTTTTTCACCTAAAAGGAGATAAGATTAGGTGCCAAAATGAAACGTTACATTCAAATATGGATGTGATTTTTGGGTGAAATATTCCTAGATTAAATAAATTAAATGTATAAAACTAATGAAATAGATCAATTATTGAATGTAAACTAGGAAATGCAAAGTACTGGAAAACATAGTGTTGTATGCAAACATGAACTAGAAACATGCACAAATGAAAACATAATTGAATGAGACTAAATGTGGTGCACCTAGAAACTGAAAGAATATCTGGGAAGGTTCTGAAATGTTGTAGAATTCAATGTTGATTCCCATTGGGACTCATTTTCCACATATGCCGAATCATTCCTACTTCTGGTAAAATCTACCAAAATAGGTTTCAAGATGTTAGGAGCACAAAACTACATAAAACTCTTTTCCCACCCTAACAGTGGGACTCATTCTCCACTGATGGAAAATTAGTCCACCTACAAAAATATACAAAGTCAAATGTCAACTTTGTGGGTCTTGGTCTGCACTTTTTAGCTTGTTGGGTTGCCATATCCGAATCTACAAAAAATGGGTTGAACATAGTTTTCAAGCTCCAATTAGGGTTATGTTGACTATGATGACTTAGATGACCTATTAACCACTTTTCAACACCTTCCTACAAGACTTGCAAACACACATGCAAAGAGGGGAAAATGGTTGAAGGTTAGAGTATAGGGGTTTTCCTTGGTCAAACCCCACTTTGGTAATCAAACCCTATGAAATGAAATGAAATAAGAAAGGAATGATGAACACATAACATGAAAATCTCATAATCTCACCAAACCCTTGTTGTTGAAGTTTAAAGATATGTCAATGGCTACTCCAAGATGCTTGATAATTGCTTCATTGAAAGATGCTATGATGCTTGAGTGAATTCTTAGATGGATTGAATGCAAGAATGTATGCTTGGATGAATGGGGGTTAAATTGAATAGATGGTACATGGGCACCTTTGGGTACATTTTTTCCATCAAAGTTGTTAATGAGTAGGCTTTAGTATTTTGATTCAATATGCATTAAATAAGGTCATGGAGACCATTTATTATTGTAATGAATCATGTTTGAGTCTTGTTAGGTGATTAGGGGTCATTTGTGTTGGTATTGCAAAATTGCAAAATGTTTTAAAAGATGTCAAGCAAAAATTGTAAAATTGGAAAGTTTGTGGAATACTAATGGTCAGACATTTAAAAAGTCAGTTTAGTATGGTTGAGTTAGTATTTTTTGGAGGGAAACATTTTTAAATAGGTGTGAGGACTCATTGTAAGGGTGGTTTGTGAGTTGGAAGATGAATTTGATCAATAAAACCATTGTTTTCTCTTAATTTATGAACATATCCTCCTGTACAGTGTGATTGTAGGGTTTTTGTACAACTTGTACAGTATCATATAGACCCAAGTTGAATTGAATTTCATTGGAGACTAGACCATAGCTTTGATTTAAATCCTATTTTGAGGTTTTTCATTGTGCTTAGTGCATTTTATTGTTGGATCTCTCAAACCAGGTTTGAACTTGCAGAGTCAAGGGTTTTCTTGTCTCAAATATGAAATCATACCCATTCCACATTTTGTTGGCCCTGTATCTTGGTGGAATGGGTATATTTTGGTAGGGATAAATGTTGGTAATTTTTATGGGTCTAGGGGAGGTCAAATAGAGATTGGGCATGATGCCCTAAGAGAGGAAAGTGTGATTTTCTAGTGAATTTAAGAGGTTTATGTATAGGAATACATGAAAATTGATGGGGCAGAAGTTTGTGTCAAAATTTTGATCATGTGAAGGCATATTAAGACTTGTTTGAAGTGGTGGCAAGATTTTTTTAGAACTGGAAGTTTGGTTTTCAATAAAACCCTAGAAAAAAGTGCTTAAAAGGAGGGTATTTGGTTTAGGCACCATGGTGAGTGTGTCTCAATAAAAAAATAATGAATACTTAGCTTTGGTGATCTGTAGAATGCTACCAAAGTGGTTTTAGAGGTTGGTAAGAATTTTTGAGACAAGTCTCTTTGTAAAACAAGCCTAATTTTGGGTCTAGTCAGCATAGAAACAGGGTTTTGAAGAAGTTGTTCAAAAGTAACCATATGAGGGATTTTGATATGTTGTTTTGTGACTTGATGGGTCATTGAAAAGGTATTGTTCTTTATTTAACAGAACCTCATTTGAAAGATATACCTGTTTCAATCATATTGCAATACTAGTAAGAAATAGTGAAGGTTTGAGATGATGGCAAGATAGTGATGTTTTATGACTTGGAAGTTGTTTCTAGATGAAATTGTGTTGTTTGGTGTGTGGAACTCCCCTGATTGACATCAATTGGTATCAGAGTGAGGGTACTAGATCTCTGAGTAAGAAGATTGAAGTTTGCAAATGAAAGAGTGAAAGGTGAAAAGATAAACTGTAAAGATGCCTCCTAAGGGAAAAAATATGGAAAAAATAGATGATTGATTTGAAGGATAGGTATGTTGGAGAGATCAAATAATTGAAGGAAATTTTGGAATCCTTGGAAACAATCAAGAGAAGAGAGGAAGTTGAAAGTGATTTAGATGAACAAGAGGATGAATAATTTGAAGATGTAGATGAAGAACTTGATCCTAAAGATAAGAGAATGAAAAAATTGTTGTGGGTAGTCAAGAGTGAAAAGAATATGGTAAATATTGATGTTTAAAAGTTTGGTGGGAACCTAAATGAAGAAGATTTATTGGATTGGATAACATCTTTGGATAACTACTTTGAGTGTGAAGACATTCTTGAAGAACAGAGAGTGAAAATTGCAAAGAAAAAATTGAAAGGTCCTACCTACAATTTTGTGGTGGGATTATCTACAATAAGAGAGAACGAAGCAAGGAAAATCAAAGATTGTAACATGGGACAATATGGTAGCCAAAATGAAAGGTAAATTTCTCCCTTATAATTATTCTATTCAGATGTTTAGGAAGTTACAAGGTTTAAGGAAAAAGGAAATGTATGTAAAATCATACACTAAGGAATTCTATAAGTTAAGTATGAGATCTAACCATAATGAGAATGAAGATGAGAAGATTTCTAGATACTTGGGTGGTTTGAGATTGAATATACAAGATGAATTGGCTTCGACAAATCCAAGGAGTGTTGAAGAATGTTATGAAATGGCATTGAAGGTAGAAGAAAAAGTAAAAAGAAGACAAGAAAAAACCATTAGAGGAAGAGGTAGCACTTCAAGGGGTAGAGGATCCTTTTCTACTTCAAGAAAAAAAAGTGAGAGCCAAGAGGATGTGCACAAAAAGGAAGAACAAGTTACAAATTTCAAGGGTGGTTATAGAGGTTCAAGGGGCAGGTTTGGTGGTGGAAGAAATTCAAACACTTTTGTAGGTAGGTGCTTCAATTGAAATGAATTTGGTCATCCATCCTACAAGCTCCCTGATAAATTTGGTTCTACATCAAGTGGAGGACAAAGGAAAGGTGAAAGAAGAGAACAAATTGTCCAAGAAGATGAAATCGAGAGTTCAAATTTCAATAGTATTGTAGCTACTCCCAAGATAGGTGAAAGTTTGTTGATGAAGACACAACTCTTGAAGACATCCAAGGAGAAGGAGCTGATTCAAAGAAGAGCCTTGTTTAGGACAACTTGCAAATGAAAAAACAAGGTATGTAAGGTGATAGTAGATTGAAGATGCATTGACAACATGGTGTCTAGTGAAATGGTAGACAAATTGAAATTGGAAAGAGTACCTAGGGAAAATCCTTACAAAGTGTCTTGGGTAAGTGATAATTAGTCCATTGTTGTAAATGAACAAGATTCTGTTTAGATCCAAATTGGTAGGTATAGAGACAAGGTTGTTTGTGATATTTTTCCTATGAATTGTTGCCATGTGTTACTTAGATGGCCTTGGCAATTTGACAAGTCTGCAATTTATGATGGGAGACAAAATACCTACACTATTGAGAAAGATGGGAATAGTTTCACATTGACTCCATTTATTGAAGAAACTAAAGATCAAGGTGAGGCAACTAAGATCATCATGATAGGGAGAAAAGAGTTTGTGAGCATTGCAGAAGACAAGAGCAAGGGGTTTGCAGCTTTTTCAAGGCTTGACAGCATTGGGATAGTAGATAGAAGGAATGAAGACAATAATTAATTACTTGTTAATGGGGATGCTTTCATGTGGAAGTAGAAAGAAAATGGAATTGTGTCTCGGACTGATACAATGAAGAATAAGAGTGAAATGCTTCTGGAAAAGAAAGAAAAGTGTGAAGGGATTTTGGTTGGGATAGTCATGTGCCTTGTGATAGTAAATCAAGTGAAGAGGTAGTCAAATATTGATACAATAGAGGTTGATGGGATTTATGGGATAGTTAAAAATATATTTGTAGGTTTGACAAAGATAGCTAAGTTTGATGGTGCAAAATATTGCAAGTTTGACAAAGAAAAGGATGAGGTTAAAAAGAGTATTGGACAGAGGTTTAAGTATGAAAAAAAAATGGAAGAGTGGGAAGTTGACAAGGATATGGGTGCAAATGTGAAAGTGAGTATGACATTAGGGCTTGATGATGACAAAGTTGAAAGACACCCCATAGTTTAGTGTATGAATATGTAGCATGAATCTAGTAATGACAAGAGTAAGAATTTCAAGTGAAATGAGAACTAGAGGTAAGGTGTACCTAATGAAATCAATTAAGAATTTCAAATGCATTAAGTGCACAAAGGAGGATAAGTTACAACCACATTTCTAAGAGACTTGGAAAATTTTCAAGTTCAGGTGTATGGTGCAAGGGCACCTTTGGCTACATTTTGTCCATCAAAGTTGTTAATGAGTAGGCATTAGTATTTTGATTCAATATGCATTAAATAAGGTCATGGAGACCATTTATCATTGTAATGAATCATGTTTGAGTCTTGTTAGGTGATTAGGGGGTCATTTGTGTAGGTATTGTAAAATTGCAACATGTAAAAGATGTCAACGAAAAATTGCAAAATTGGCAAGTTTGTGGAATGCCAACAATTAGGAATTTCAAAATTCAGTTTAGTATGGTTGAGCTAGATGTTTTCAGAGGGAAGTTTAAATAGGTTTGAGGACTCATTGTAAGGGTGGGTTGTGACTTTGAAGAAGACTTTTATCAATAAAACCATTATTTTCCCTTAATTTCTAAACATCTCCTTCTGTATAGTGTGATTGTAGGGTTGCTATATGGCTTGTATAGTATCATATATATCCAAGTTGAACATAATTTCATTAGAGACTATCATAGCTTTGATTTGAATCCTATTTTGAGGTTTTTCATTGTGTTTAGTGCATTTTATTTTTGAATCTCTGAGACCGGGTCTGAACTTGTAGAGTTAAGAGTTTTGTTGTCTCAAATATGAAATCAGACCCATTCCACCTTTTGGAGACCCTGTCTCTTAGTGGAATAGGTATATTTTGGTAGGGATAGATGTTGGAAATTTTTGTGGGTGTAGGGGAGGTAAAATAGAGAGTTAGGAATGATGCCCTATGAGAGGAAAGTGTGATTTTCTAGTGAATTTGAGAGGTTCATGTATAGAAATGCATGAAAATTGATGGGGAAGAAATTTGTGTCAAAATTTTGAGCATTTGTAGGAATATTTAGACTTGTTTGAAGTGGTGGTAGGATTTTTTGAGGATTGGAAGTTTGGTGTTCAATAAAAACCTAGAAAAAGTGCTAGAAAGGAGGGTATTTGGTTTAGGCACCTTGGTGAGTGTGTCTCTGTAAAAAAATTGTGAAAACTTAGGTTTGGTGATATGTAGAATTCTTCCAAAGTGGTTTTAAAGGTTGGTAGAAAGTTTTGAGACAAGTCTCTTTGTAAAACAAACCTAATTTGGGGTCTGGTCATCGTAGAAACAAGGTTTTGAAGAAGTTGTTTAAAAGTAACCATATGAGGGCTTGTGATGTAATACCCCTCATGTTTTTTGGATTTGATACTTATGTGGTTTTGATTGATACTTTGAGAAGTTGGTAGTTACTGCTTGTTGGATGGAGTGGTGGATTGGATAGTTTAAATTGCTTGATGACTATGCTACTTTATTTGATGACATGGATATTATAATATGACATGATGGATACACTTGATTTGGTAATGTTTAATTTGGTGCAGTAGTATATTGTAATGCAATAGATTAGTAATTATTTTGTGATGATACGATGTGATCAGTTTAGTTTAGTAATGCCACTTTATACTTGATGTTGTAGTTGTTATTGTAGCTTTGGTGAGGGGACAGTCTAGCACCACTCATTTGCGAGTGCCTTGCTATGCTACAACTCCTTCTCATGATGTGATGTATTTTATTATATAAAAATGTTACTTGAAGTTTATTTGTATGCAAGAATTGTAGGAATAAAGTCTCCATTCCACCTATTTCGACAGGACAGGGCGAGCATTAAATTAACCCAACAGGTACAATGTTGAAAAGGGAGTTGATAAGGAAGTGTCCCTATCCCAAGTCCATCATGCCGTTGTGAGTTTTGTTGTGTCATGATTTAGGTTTTGTCCTTGTCTTTGTATTGCTTGATTGTTGATTATTTAATTAATCTTTATTTTATAAGATTAATTAATGTTTTTTTGTTGCTTTGATCAATTGTAAGTTAGTAAAATGTTGAATTTTAAATATACTATAAATTAAAAAGTTATTTAATTAATTAAAAGTGTAAGTAATTAATTTAAATAAATAATGATGGTGATAATTATATATTATCTTTTTCCTAATATTAAATTAGAAAATCAAAAGAGAATATCTTGTGAGGATAATATCATGTGAAAATAATTAATTTTTAAATAAAATCTATGAGATAAGTGCATGCTTTTAAAAGCAAGAAAATAACCAATGAATGTTGAGGATTTTTGAGGAAAAAGATGAAGAGCTTCATTTATTATGATTTATTTTTATTGTGAGGGAGTTTTTAGACACACAAGGGTTTTTTTTGTTTTTTGTGTGAAAAAGAAAAGAAAAATAGTTTTTTCTGCTTCTTGGTAAAAAATGTTTTGTAAGAAAAGATTAAAAAAAATAAATTGATTCAGAAGTGAGCTAAAGGAAGGAAATTGAGAAGAAACTTCAGAGGGGTTCTACTGTCGAAAAAGGAAGAAGGCTACTGTGTCTAGATTCTACATCGAACGAAGGACTCCATGTTCTTTCAAACTATTATTTCTTTAGATTTAATATTCTCTAAACAAAATCTTGTCTACCATGTTTGAAAAATAAATTCTCTATGTTTTGAAAGAGGTTTTTGTGATTGAAAATTTATTTGTAATAAACCTTTGAATCCATTGTAGGAAATTAATGTTAAACCTTCATAATTTCTTCAATAAAACTTTGTTGTGGAAATAAGTTTTTTGAAAAGAAAAACATTTTATTAGTGTGTTGAATTTGAATGTCCAGATTTATATTGGGTCTGATAAAGAAAAAAAGAAGAAACAATTTATTTATATTATTTGTTTTGAATCTCTTGATGAATATATATATATATATATGCATATGCACGCAGGTCTATGTTTCTGATAAAATAAAATAGTTATAAAAAAAAATTAAAAAGAAAAAAATATATATTTTTATATTGTTTGGGGATGGGGTGGTTGGCTTTCACCGTACCCTCCCACCTTTCCCAGTGGGGGCTGCTCGCAGCCACCATGACAGCGCACAATAGCCAAAGGCTACTGAGCGCAGCCTTGGTCAAGTTGCGGCCTCCCCACAGGGAGGTTCACAATCCCTTGTGTTGCGGCCATAGTTTGGCTGTGACTTGTTTTTTCTTAAAGCATTTAATTTTTGTTTTATATTATATATATATATATATATAAATTTATAAATATATATATATGTATATTTAAACATGTGTATAGGGTGAAAAATATACAGTGACTATATGTTTAATTTCATCATGTAATTATAATGTATGTTTTTTTTTAATATATATATATATATATATATATATATATATATATATATATGTAAATGTAGATGAAAATGAATATATATATATATATATGTTTGATTTGTGGAAAAGTTGAATGATAGTTTAAGTAGCAAGTTGATTTCATGAGGTGATTAGTTTAATAGAAAATGAGCATTATTTATTAAATTAAGTTGAATGACTTTGTGTGAATCAATTATTTATTTTCCTTAGTTAATTGTATTTGTCAAATTGTTGTTAAGATAATTGTGGTTTCCTCTTCATTGGGATTTTGTAATGCGGGAAAACTATGGAGTTAGTTTGTCCTTTTATAGGAGCTTAAGTTGTTGATTAGGAACTTCCAGAGATGGGGATACTGATGTTTATTTGTGATCCCGTATTTTGATATTTGGCCTATGTTTTGACTATGGTTGTGATTTGAGTTACACATGGATTGTACCATTTTATGGATATATTTCGTATGATTTTGGAAAGATGGTTATGCCTCGTCGATGTTCCATTTGTTGGTTCAGTGTTCTTGTTCGTGTTATTCCTTGGTGTTAGATTTTATGTTTTGGGTGTCTAGAGGGAGTGGCTCTAAATGGGGGTCGGCGCACAAAGGGGCTATTAGGGTAACCCACGTAGAGTTAGAGTAATCAATGATAACCTAAGTAATTAATTAGGGGTTGGGTAGTTAAACAATAATCAAGATAACTATGGATGCCTTGTCTACCTATTAGTGCTATCATAGACTTGCCTCGACTTCACGAGGGGTTAACGATTTTGTATGAGTAACCCTATGGAGCAACTGTTGGATCTCAGTTGTGTTTACAGTTTGTCCTTGATGACAAAATACCTTTCAGATGGTTCTCCTTACATACCACAGGTTTATTTCATTTGATTACATTCTTTGAAGTCAAATTTTTGAAGGCTTACTCATATCGGTGTGAGAATGCTAGGGTCTCCCTAATCCATTTTGAAATGTCTATGTTGCCTATTGACAAGACATTTCTGATGTCATGTCGATTGGATTTTTTCATTCAGGCAGGCAACTTTCGGCAAGACTTCTTTTTTTATTTCGGCAACAGAAAATGATCTCTATCAGCATATGTTATTCCGTCAGTATAGGGTCTTAGTGAATGTGCAATGTCACACCAACCAATGGTGGATGGATGAGTATCAGTAAGAGTCAGGGTTTTCGGTGTGAAGTCATAATGGATGTGCAATGTCACACTGACTGCCATTGGAGAATTGCATATCGGTAGGAATTTCTGGAAGTCTCAGCGAACAGGTGTGTTTTCAGGATGTTTCGGTATGACTGAAACGATCTACAAGATATCTCCCCGATAGTTTGAAGTTACAACAACTTTTCGAATGACTTCTTTCAAATTGCTCATCGGTGAGAAATGTTCTCTTTGGAATAGGTCTTCCCGAGAGCCATATGTTATGGCGACAATGTGTATCAAGTGACTTTCAGCAAAACATTATGAAGTCTAAAAGAGGTATCTCCGATATCATTTGGTCATAGCAATAGTGAATGAAACAAAATTAAATCTCGGTGAGAAGTTTCCTTATGTCTCAACGAATGAATAATACACTAAGGAAGCCCATTGATGAGACATGATGTATTCATTATGTCTTCTCCCTGACTTCGATGTGTCACAGTGAAAGCAAATTGAACCAAGGGGACGACTAACGATTGAGTTAGGGTTGAACATCTAGTGTTAAAGTTGCCTTCGGCATACCATTACATCAATTGAAAAGAATGTTGGGGTAAACTTTTTGAGTTTATTCTTTTAGTTGGGTATCGAACCCTAGCCTGGCCGCCATCATGAGAGTTTAAGTATCAATTGTTGTTGGCTGTAATGACTTTATCTGTGGCATATGAAAGCTTTATTTGGTATGTTTCTGGCTGGAAGCTCAACAGTAATTGATGGAGCCATGGGAGTTACAGATTTGTCTGTGGTGGGCAGTTGTGTTTTTTTTAAAGCAGTGAAATGATCACATACATTTTAGTTTTGTTGAGGTCGGCTCTTAGCTAGGTGAAATGGCTCTTGTATTTGGAAATCAATTTCACCTCAACTAATAATATTGCTAGGTACAAGATGAATATTTCTATTTTAAACAACTTTGTTAACTTCATTCTGAATCTTCTCAGGTTGGTTGTTCAACCATTACTTCTGAAGACAGTTACTTTTCTGACTTTTAAATCAAAAGATGTATAAATAGAAGCAAAAAACTATGTTTTCTGTTTGGTTGTTGTAATTCTGATATTATCATTTCTTGGCTATATGAAAATGTATGGATAAAAATCTGCAATAAAATTTGAATAACAAGATGCAAAGAGATTGTAAATTTCTTCTCTATATAGTATTTTAGGGATTCAATTATTAAATCTTTAAGGTATTTTGTAGACGAGAAAATAGAGAAACATGTGCTTAACTAAAAACAGAGAAATCCTCTGAGTTATTATTGTTGTTCAAATCATAATTTGAGGGGTTGTTACTCCTTGAGATAGATATCTCGAAATGAGGGGTTGGTGCTCCTTGATTGGGTGCTCAAAAATCAGCCTATAAGAAATTGTGAATAGTTCATTTAAAGATTAAGCCTAGAAGGCATTTTGGGAGTGGTTTTTGTACCCCAGGAGGGTTTTCCACTCAAAAAATTTTAGTGTCTCTTTGTTATTCTATGTTCTCATAGCTTTACTGTGTTATTGTTTCAGTTCACTGTTGGGACTATTACTTTTCTCAATTCTATTTTTGAATGATTACATTCAACTCATAAATGCATTAATCAGAGTAATATTGAGATCAAATCTGAGCTATGTTTTTGAATTATTTAAAATTGGTCAAATCTGTTAAGTCACTGATTCACCCCTCCACTCTCAGTGTAATTTTAACTCCAATAGTGGTGCCTTGAGATAGGCTATTAGGAGAACCATAGATGGAGGTGGCACCTTGAACTAGGTTGTCTGGATAATCCATGTATAGATGGAGGGGGCACCTTGTGATAAGTTGTCTGGATAATCCATGTAAATCCATGTGATGACACTCTCCTCTAGCATTCCATTTGAGTTGTTTTATTGAAGTCCTCTAGAAGTGGTCAATTGTTATGACCTTTGGTGTTTTATTGTTGTATTGTTTTGTGAGTGGTCTGCTGATATTAGGTTGTCTTGTCTGGAGTTAGTCTTGTGTTACTGTTGATGTGCTTGGTTTGGGATCCTTCCTTGTTTACTCCCAGCATAGGGGGTGGTTGGGTGGAACGTGCTTTTCACCCCGTTTGGTTCCCTATGATGCAGTTGTGCCATTCAGAGCAGCGTTTTGCAGATGCAATTGATCTAGTGTTCTTATGTACCAGATGTATACTTATACTTCAGATGTAATTTATATATTGATGTATTGAATCCCACGTGTGTTGGGAAGTTTTATGATGTAATTTGTATATGCGATTATTGAGATGTATTTTTTGACGGATGTATTGTACTATCACACCATGTGATTCATTCATGTACTACCATTTGTAAATATTTTTAAGTTGTGTTGTATCTGTGGAAATATATATATATATATACTTAATATCTTCATGATTAATTTACTTGTGATTTTCATGTATGGTTTTATATGGATTACTCGTATCAATGTGGTTATCATTAATGGATGTTTCAAAATTTATGTTAAGTGAATGAATGAGTTAATTACATAATGTCACCTCATGTACCCCAAAGAACTTAGGTGTTTAATTTGTAATATTTTATATCTAATGTATACAATAATTTATACAATTTAATAGTTTCTAAAAAAAAATTGTACCATAAATGTTAAAAGTATTAGTTTTTCTTTAGGGTTGTGTGGCAGGGCATTACATGTGATACGTTGTTGTGTTCCTTGATGGGTCTTTCAAAAGGTGTTGGTCATAATATGATAGGACCTCATTTGAAAGATATACCTATTTCAATCAAATTGCAATACTAATAAGAAATAGTGAAGGTTTGAGATGATGACAAGAAGTTGATTTTTTATGACTTGGAAGATGTTTCTAGTTGAAATTGTGTTGTTTGGTGTGTGGGCCTCCCTTGATTGACATAAATATAAAATCATGTATTTATACACAATTATTCCCTAATTTCCTAAAAAGTACATCATAGGCTAACCTTTGATCTTTAAGAATAAAAAACCCACCAATAATTTGATTTTAATTTGAATTTTATGCCAAGAGGGACTCATTCACCACCCTAGGTTTGTTAGCTCTCAAAAATGTAGGTTTGAACCATGAAAGGTTGCCAAGCTTTCACAACATTTTAGGGTAATAGACAAGGCCAATTGAATTGGACCTTCTACTCTTCAGGTGCTGCTAGACCTAGGCGGGTGTACCTATATGAATGAAGTAGACTTAATGTGCTTATCTTCTTTAAAATGTTTTGCCCACAATGGAAATTAGGAGTGGACAAATGAAATCAAATTTGGTATAGATTTGTATAGCAATACTCCAAAACTAAATCCTAATATGCTCAGTTAACAGATGTAAAGAAAATGAATGAATCTAAAAGGTGAAATGCAGAGACTAGTGCCTTATTGGGTATGTAGAGTCAAATGAAATAGAAATGGGCAACTTATTTCTAGAGAACAATCAAATTGTTTGGCATATGTTTTGTTTATAACTTGTATAAACATGCAAGACTATGATTGCTAAGCTCTTCTTAATGATCTAGATGAATTTCCTTGATTACTGTGATCAATCAAAAGGATTTAATCTCTCCTTGAAAGAACCAATCAATTAACCACATAGATACAACAAATGTGCACTAATAAATTGAAGATAAACTTGTTATATCAATTTAAACAACTAGAAAGCATCACTCTTGGAGACAACTTAGTAATAATTTCAATAAATTCAATAGACAATTGACACTAGAAATATGTAGCCACATCAATTGATTTTCACTGATCTCTCCATTTTGAAATCTAACATCATAATCTCTGTTCTATGGAAATTCTTTTTCCAACTATATTTTATCTAATCTATCTATTGTCTATCTACTCTCTACCATCCCTTTATTTATAGTAAAAATTGAATATTTATACAGTTGTGTTTAAAAAGACAACACTTTGCATTCCAAACATTAGCCAATAGTTTGTATTTGAGCTCTACTAAGCACTCACCGAGACATCGTGTAGTCATACCGAAGGCCAATGTCTCGCCGACAGTCATCCTGCTATTCATCATTGTAATGTTATGCTGTCTTATCAATACTTTGAGTCTCACTGACGAATGTCCATTCATTCCATGTGATTCCCCATGACCTTTGTTGTCAGGGAGATGTCCCACATATGATACTTCATCTTACTGAGATGTGCTCTTCAATGTATGATTCACTATGACCCTTAAGAGTCAGGGGATGTCTCATAGACAATACTTCATCTTATTGAGATGCACCCTGTGGTAATTTTTTGGTCACTAAAATGTAACCACCTTTTCCCCTATGAAACCACATCTTGGCGTGACCTTCAATTTTCTCATTGATGAAATTGATCTTACCGATGAAATAAATTTCATTGGCAAGACTATGAATCTTCAAAAAGACTCATACCGATGCCAAACATTTCACCAAACCCATCCCTCTAGATTACTCCATTTGGTGAGACTCTCCCCAAAGTATTCTATCAACATGACTTATAGATCGATAGGACTACATAACTTCCTCCTGACAGTTCTTTGATATAATCCCTCCGCTGTGTCGGCAAGACCAAACACCTTCAGTAAGACCTTATTCCGATGCACTTTAGTCTTACCGAAATGCATATCCTCATTGGCGTGACAAAACGGGTCGACGAGACTACAAAACCTTATGCTGATAATCCTTTGATAGGATCCCCCTACGCATGTTAGCGAGACCGGAGGTACTCGCCAAGACCTCACCCTAAAAGTTATTCGATAGAATCCCTTTTGTGCTCTATCGGCAAGACCAAAGTCACTCATTGAGAGCTTACTTCGATAACCCTTGACTCTTACCGATACATCATTATGTGTGTTTTAGTTGATGAGCCATAATACACTCGGTAAGAACTCACCCCGAAGTCTTTTGGCTTGGCCGAAATAAATCCATGTGTGTCGGTCGGCAAGACACAAGATTTCACCATGAATTCACAACAATGATGAATCTCCTGCCACTGTGTTCTTTCTCCTACACTGGTCGGTGAGACACGACCCATTAGGTGAAACCTCACCCTGGTGAAACATTCTTGCTGATATGAAACTTCCTCTGTCCTTGAGACAATGACTAGTGTCTTGCCGAAATACACCTAGAGATGAATTCCAATTGGTGTGACATTCCTGAGGTCTTGCCGATAATCTGTAACAAAATGTATATTAGCAGAAAATGCAATATGGATCAGGGAGACCTTGATTATCTCATGCCGATATGGATTATAATATGAAATACTTAGACCTAGATGATTTTTATGGGGTCACACAACAAAAAATGGGAAAAAAGCTATGAAGAGAGGATATGTGCATATGTTGACGACTCATTTGGAAACTCAAAGTTACAAAAAACCTTGTGAAATTATTTAGAATTTCACAGTTCTAATAGTGGCTCTGTATGGGGATGAATGATTGTGAGATCATTGCAAGGATATTGATTTCTGGGTGAGCAGACCAGACTCAAGGTGATGGATTAATGTGAGGAAGACAGAAAGAATGGAAATGAAAGTGACCCTACACTATTGTACATGGAAAAAAAATTATTTTGAAAGAAGGAAAATCAGGATTGTCCATGTACTGGCAAGTCCTGTTCCTTTTATTTCCTAAACCGTTGTTCATGGAAGATAAAATTTTGAGAGGATTGTTAAGGATTGTCCATGCACTAGCAACCCTTAATCCTCTGTGTTGTTTTCAAGAGAAAAAATACTTCAGAAATTGCCTATGTACAGGAAATTCTTGATCTTCACCAGCCATGTTTTCTAAATAATATGAATCCTCACCTCTCTTTCCAATAACCACAAAAGGTCCCTGCCACAAGGCTTCAAATTTCCCATGTTTTCCCTTCTCCTGACACCTTGCGTTCCACATTAGTACCAAATCACTTTCCTCAAATTTTCTACCTTTTTCCTTTTTATCAAATAGATACTTCATCTGTGTTTGTAACTTTATGTTCTGATTTTGAGCTCCTTGTTTTATCTCATCTAGTTTAGTTAGTTGTTCCATTCTCTCCTCCATAGGCTCTGGAACGTCTATATCCTCCTGAAGAATAAACTTGTAAACTGGTAACAAGTTTTGTAAAGGCATCTTGGATTGTGTTCCATACACCAATTCAAATGGGGATTTTCCAACTGCCTTCTTTACAGTGATTCTGTCAACCCAAATAGCTAATCTCAATTTTGAATCCCATACCTTCTTGTTCTGACCTAGCATCCTCCTTATAATCTTCAGAAGACTTTTATTACTTGACTCAGCTTGACCATTAGCTTGTGGATGGTAAGGAGCTGCATAAGAAATGGTAATGCCATATGTGCTACAGAAGTTTCTGAATTCATCTAATCTAAAATGCATCCCATTTTCAGTAATCAGTCTTAGTGGTGTACCAAATATGGTAATAATGTTCTCCATTAGAAAATTTGTCACCACTTTACTTGTAGCTTATTTAGTTGGGACCGCCTCTACCCATTTGGTAAAATAATCAGTGGCCACAAGTATCCATTTATATCCTCCACTCAATTTTTCTTGTATCTCTCCAATGAAATCAATTCCCCATTGATGAAAAGGGGCATCATCCTACAAGGGTCGAAGTGGCAGAGCTCCTTGACACTTTAGTTTCCCAGAGAACTTCTGGCAGGCCTCACATTTTCTTACATATGTAAAAGAGTCATTAAAAAATTTTGGCCAGTAATAACCTACCCTAAGAATTTTATGCACAGTTGTCTTTGTTGAATAATGTCCTCCACAAACCCCTTCATTCATTTCACTCATGACATTCCTAGCTTGTGATTCATCCAGACATAACAATAGGATACCATCCCTATTTTTCAAAAATAGATCTCCATCCATGAAAACATACTTAGATGCCTGCAACTTCAAAGTTCTTTTCTGGCTGTCACTCAATTCCTCTGGACACTTCATGTACTTAAGGTAATGCATGATATCTGCATACCATGGAGTATTCTCAATGCTTGCAATTGTAGTCTCTTCTTCTACATTGCAAATTTGATTTGCTTCAATGTTCGCTTTCATCATGAACTTAGCCAAGCCCTAACCTCTTACCAGTTTAGTGATTTGTATCTCCATGTCAAACTCTTGGATTTTGTTAATCCATCTTCATCTTTTTCCTGTGACTTTAGACTATGTCAGAATGTCCTTGATAGCTACATGAGGGACATAAGCAACCACCTTTTCTCCAAAAAGATATGGCCTAAAAGCTTTTATAGCTTTCACTAATGAAAATGCCTATTTTTCCATTATATCATACTTTAATTTAGACCCCTGCAACGACTTACTGAAGAAAGACACATGCTATTCATAACCACCCTCATTCTTCTGTAACATAACAACAACAATAGTGTGCATTGAAGCAAAGGAAAATATCTGAAAAGGTTTTGGAAAATCCATAGATTTAAGGATAGGAGCCTCTTTGATGGCTCTTTTAATGGATATAAAAGCTTCCAAAGCCTCTGCAATCCATTCTATTTTTTTCCTTTCCTCAACATTTTTGATATGGGTTTAATGATCTCAGCAAAGTTAGAAACAAATCTCCTAACAAAATTAATCTATCAAAAGAATGACTGTATACCCTTAACATTTTTAGGGATAGGAATTTTATCAATGGCCTCAACCCTTTAAGGATCTATCCTAATCCCTTCTTTTGAAACAATATGTACCAAGAGCTTACCTTCTATGACTGCAAAATGAAATTTCTTAGGGTTCAAGCTAATACCATATTCAAGGGCTTTTATAAATACCTTCTCCAGATGTTGTACATGATCTTTATCCTTCTGTGAGTAAGAAGTGAGGTCATCCTGATACACCACATGATAGCATTGATTAAATATGCAAATTCTACATCCATAGCTCTTTGGAAGGTTGCTCCTCCATTTGTAAGACCAAATGGCATTCTCATGTATACATATGTCCCCCAAGGAGTTGTAAATGTCATCTTGTATTGTTCAAATTCTTTGACTTTTACCTGGTTATAGCCTGAAAACCCATCCATCATAGACAACAATTCGCACCCTATAACCTTATGCAATATAGCCTCCATATTGGGTAGAGGATAATTATCTTTAAGAGATGCCATGTTTCAATTTCTAAAATCTACACATAATCTGATATCACCATTTTTCTTACTCATAGGGACCAAGTTTGAAACCCACATTGAGTGCTTGATTGGTTTAATGATTCCACCATCTCTGAGCTTAGCCATTTCTTCCTACATTTTAGGCTCCAATGTTGGATTTATGGGTCTTTTCTTTTGTCTGAATGACTTAGCATCTTGCTTCAATGGTATTTCATGATAAAACAAATCTTCCCTGTATGCTTTTAGATCTTCATAAGACCAGGAAAACACATGTTTATATTTTCTTAGCAAGTCTATCAGCATTCTTCTAATTGTAGGGCTTATTTTCTTCCTGATATACACATTTCTTGGTACAATTTCAATTCCTAAGTTAATATCTTCAATATCTTCCCTTTTGACTGGTGTTTGCTTCATGAGGGACTGATCATTTCCATCATACACCCTCTCCAATGCCACTAAGCCTTTAGGAAGCTTGTTTTTTTAAGCTATAAAATCTTCTTCCCAAATACTATTTGCTTCCCATCCACTTCTTTAACAAAGGCATTGAAATCAATTTCTTGTCCTTCATATTGATCTATGTAGTGGATGAACTTCAAAAGATCAGTATAATCATTAAAGACCTGCCAACTATATATGTTACCAGGCACAACATGCTTTGTATTGAACTCAATTTGTGATACTCCAACAAATATAATGTCATATCTTTTCAACCCCACATTTGCTAAAAAATCTTCCATTATGTTCTTTGACCTATCAATCCACTCAATTGAGAAGGCATCAAACAACTCAATTGTGTCCCATACAACATTCCTGTATTGTTTCAATATTTTATGTTTTGTTGCATACTTTGACTTAATTTGTGAAACAACCAATTCAGAATCCCCTAGGACAGCCAACAACTTGATTTTATGTTTCACAGCTATATTCAAACCTGTTATTAAAGCTTCATATTCTGCCACATTGTTCATACATTCAAATGTTAATAGGAATGAATATTTAAATGTAATACCTTCAAGCAAAACAAACACAATCCCAGCTCCATCAAAATACATTTTCCATACACCATTGCAATTTTGTGCAACATGTTTTTTAATTGGATCACTATTGGTTAAGTCTAGTTGGGCTGGCTCTATCTTAAAATTCTGAAGATCCACATCACAGAAAAAATTGATTTGATTTTGAGGTACACAGTCAACAATGTGGCTCATCCTTGGCTCCGTATATGACTTCACTTCCTATCCATTTACCGGAATCGTTGCATAAGAGAGATCAAACTGAAAATTTCCACCAACCGTTGTTGTCCACTGTCTTGATAGGAGCATCCCAAATTGAGGAGGGGTATCAATTACTATTATATCAGTGTTATAGGCCACCTAAGGATAAGTAGCAAGCTTGAATTCAACATCCCTCATTATACCCACCATAGGAATAGGTTTTTTATCCATTGCATAGTACTTCCCTCCAGTAGTATCCACCCACATACCAAGTTGTTTCATCACTCCCACCGGCATAATATTCATGGCAGCTCTAGATTCTATCATGCAATTTATCAGCAACTTGTTATTTATGAGAAATGAAGTGAAAAAAGGATCAACTTGTGGGGGGCTCAATAATGCATTAGTAAGGCAAACTTCTGGGATATTTACCTTCTCTTGTTTATTTTTAGTAGCCATCTTATTTTCAGAATCTATATGTTTTTCATTTCCATTTGTTATTAATTGAACAACACTATCTCTGTATTCCTTAATTTTCATCATCTCAAGTAGTGGAACAGACATCTTTACCTAAGATAAAGCCTAAGTGAAGTCAAAAGAAGAACCCTCTGCCTTAATCATTTTCTTTTGTTCTGATGTTTCTCCTTTGTTCTCTTCTTTTTCACTTTTACTTGGTTGATCAGTCTTTTTCATTTCTTTGTGCAATTCCTTTACTTCCTCCTCTTGGACATGCTTTTGTTCACTTTTATCATTTTGTTTGTTTTCTACTTTCTTCAAAGCTCCTTGTTTCGCCTTTTGATTCTTCATAAAGATTCTCTTGGGGACATCTTCCTTTTCATTTACTGTCTTGTTTCTCAACCAGTACCTACTCTTTGCTTCTTCAACTACAACAACAGTTAATCTCTCTATCTCTTCATCAATGAGTTTCCTCATGCTGCCCGAGTAAGCATCTCATTAGAATGTGGTTCTACATAATCATCCTCGAAATCAGAAAGAAATTGTTGTTTGACCATGTGGACATTGTACCTTTTATTTGAAACATCGTACTCATATCCATCTTCCTCTAAAGATGAGTACCTCTCCTCATTCTTGTGAAAAGTATTTGAAGTCAAATACACTGTGTGATCTTCTCCATCATTTCCCATCAGCATTCCTTCCTCTTGCATTCTTTGGGCTACAACACAATAATCTGGGGAATGTGGCTTATTACAAATTTCACAAAAATAATTGTTATTCACCATGTATTTTCCCTTCTTCTGTAATGGATCAGGAGTCTCTTTGTTTCTAGGTCTATCTGTTATAGGTTTTCCATCTTTCTAGTTTTTGTTATAGGGCATGTCATGTAACCTAGGCCTTTCATTTTTGTATGTGTTCTCTTTTTTGTATTGATAATTATTGGTTTGTTGAGGATCCCTATGATTGTCTCTTTTATCAATTACCCTAGCAGCCCTCCTATTGTTTTCAATTGGTAATCCTATCTTCTGGGCTTCAGACAAGTCTCTTGGGAACCTATTTCTTAGTTCATACCCTTTTTTAGGATCAAACACATTCAAATAAACACTCAATGCCACAAAGTTTGGCAATTTTGATCTAGGAAGTATTTTATTCTGTATTTTATTGAATCTTCAGTTGAAATCATAAATTGAGTCATTCTGATTTTTCTGAATTTGCATCAATTCATGAAGAGCAGCATCGGGTGAACTTTGATTCCCATATTGCTTGAGTAATCGGTCCTGAAATATTTGGAGAGAATCAATAGAGGCTGTTGTTAGGCTGTTGAACCAATCCTTAGCTTCTTCAATAAGCGACATCATGAATAGCCTCATATGTAAATCTTCATAAGGTACATCCAAATCCTAAATTAAGGCATTGAAACTCCTTAAATGATCTTCAGCAGAGATTACACTGCTCCCTATAAACTTATGCACAAGACCCCTCCAACTGCAATCCATAGGGTAAGGGTATAAATGAAACCCTGCTAAATCAAACTATCTGATCATTGTCATATACTGGTGAGGAGGAGGGTTAGGTGGATAATGGTACATTGGATTGTTGCATTGTGTATTATAATGTGGCACATGATTTTGACCATGTGGTGGCTGTACATTTGATTATTGTGTGGGAATATGAGGTGGATGATTTGGCTATCTGTATTGATTCCCTACTTGATGGTGAGGGACCCTTGGTGGATCAGAAGGCCCTGCACCGTGATTACCCTATTTATGAGGAGGTACATACTTTGGGGGGCAACCAGCTATCTAAGTAATGTTATGAGTTTTCTGCAATTCAAATTCTCTCATTGCTTGTATCATCTAGGCCTTCTATTCTTCTCTTTCCTTTATTTGAGATTCAAATTGTGCTTTTACTTCTTTATATGTTAAAGATTCATAATATTTTTGAGGAGTTTCAAGATCAGTGTGTCCATTCTGATTACTTTCCATTTTTTGATCATATTCATGTTGAATTCTGATTCGTTTAGCCCCAAGTTCGGCTCTAAACTCAGCCTATTTTTGAGGATCATAGAAAGGGTTTCTTTGATCTTCTAGGGTACAAGGCTCTGCACTTGAATTATCTCTCCATGTATCATAACGTTCATATGTTTCACCATGCGGTATTGATGATTTTTCTTTGTTTTTCATGCACATGTCCTCACTTATCCTTTTACCCTTATCAACCTTGTCATCTTTGTGCGTCCACTTACTGCTACTAGCAAGAGCTCCAATATGACCTCCCCTGTATTGAGATCTTCTTCCATTCATGTTGCAATTTTTTTATCAGATCGCCACTCACTTTCTTGAAAGTGAGAAAAAGTTTGTTACTTTTTATTCCCAGTGCAGTCTGTATAAAGTTCCTGACTCTATGATTAAGGCCTTGATTTTGAATTGTCTCCCCAACAGAGTCACCAATTTGTGAGCTCTCAAAAACATAGGTTTGAACCACGAAAGGTTGCCAAGCTTTCACAACATTTTAGGGTAAAAGACAAGGCCAAATGAATTGGACCTTCTACTCTTCAGGTGCTGCTAGACCTAGGTGGGTGTACCTATATGAATGAAGCAAACTTAATGTGCTTATATTCCTTAAAATGGTTTTCCCACAATGGCAATTAGGAGTGGACAAATGAAATCAAATTTGGTATAGATTTGTATAGCAATACTCCAAAGCTAAATCCTAATATGCTCAGTTAACAGATGTAAAGAAAATGAATGAATCTAAAAGGTGAAATGCAGAGACTAGTGCCTTATTGGGTATGCGAAGTCAAATGAAATAGAAATGGGAAACTTATTTCTGGAGAACACTCAATTTTTTTGACATATGTTTTGTTTATAACTTGTATAAACATGCAAGACTATGATTGCTAAGCTCTTCTTAATGATCCAGACGAATTTCCCTGATTACTGTGATCAATCAAAAGGATTTAATCTCTCCTTGAAAGAACCAATCAATTAACCACACAAATACAACAAATGTGCACTAATAAATTAAAAATAAACTTGTTATATGAATTTAAACAACCATAAAGCATCACTCTTGGAGACAACTTAGTAGTAATTTCAATAAATTCAATAGATAATTGACACCAAAAATATGTAGCCACATCAACTGATTTTCATTGATATCTCCATTTTGAAATCATACATCATAATCTCTATTATGTGGAAATTATTTTTCCAACTATATATTATCTAATCTATCTACTATCTATCTACTCTCTACCATCCCCTTATTTACAGTCGAAAATGAATATTTATACAATTGTGTCTAAAAAGAAACAATGCTTCACATTCCAAACATTGGTGAACTATTTGCATTCGGGCTCTACTAAGCACTCGCCGAGACATCCTATAGTCATACTCAAGGCCAGTGTCTCACCGACAGTCATCCTGTTGTTCATTGCTATAATGTTATGCCATCTTATCGACACTTTGAGTCTCACCGACGAATGTCCATTCATTCCATGTGCTTCGTTGTGACCTATGTTGTCAAGGAGACGTCCCATAGATGATACTTTGTCTTACCGAGATGTTATTTTCAATGTATGATTCACTGTGACCCTTTAGAGTCGGGGGCATGTCTCATAGACAATACTTCATCTTACCGAGATGCACCCCGTGGTAATTTTTTGGTCGCTGAAACGTAACCACCTTTTCGCCGATGAAACCACATCTTGGCGTGACCTTCAAGTTTCTCACCGATGAAATTGATCTTACCAATGAAATAAATTTCATTGGCAAGACTATGAATCTTTGAAAAGACTCAGACCAATGCCAAATGTTTCGCCTTACCCATTCTTCCAGATTACTCCATTTAGTGAGACTCTCCCCAAAGTATTCTATCGGTGTGACTTATAGGTCGGTAGGACTATATAACTTCCTCCCGACAGTTCTTTGATATAATCCCTCTGCTATGTCAGCAAGACCAAACACCTTCAGTAAGACCTTATTTCGATGCACTTTAGTCTTACCAAAATGCATATCGTCATCAGCATGACAAAATGGGTCGGCAAAACTGCAAAACCTTATGCTGATAACCCTTTGATAGGATCCCCCTGTGCATGTCGGCAAGACTGAAGGTACTCACCGAGACCTCACCCCAAAAGCTATTCGATAGAATCCCTTTTGTGCTTCATCGGCAAGACCCAAGTCACTAAGAGCTTACTCTGATAACCCTTGACTCTTACCGATACATCATTTTGTGCATTTTAGTCTGTGAGACACAATACACTTGATAAGACCTCACCCTGAATTCTTTTGGCTTGGCTGACATGAATCCACGTGCGTCGGTCGACGAGACACCAGAGTTCACCATGACTTCACTCTAACAATGAATCTCTTGCCATTGTGTTCTTTATCGTGCACTAGTTGGTGAGACATGACCCATTCGGTGAAACCTCACCCTAGTGAAACATTCTTGCTGATATGAAACTGCCTCTGTTGCCAAGACAATGACTAGTGTCCTGTCAAAAGACACCTGCAAATGAATTCCAATCGGTGTGACATTCTTGAGGTCTTGCTGATAATCTGCAACAAAATGTATATTAGCAGAAAATGCAATATGGATCAGGGAGACCTTCATAATCTCATGCTTATATGGATTATAATATGAAATACTCAGACCTAGATGATTTTTATGGGGTCACACAAGAAAAAATGGGCAAAAGGCTATGAAGAGAGGATATGTGCATATGGTGAGGACTCATTTGGAAACTCAAAGGTATAAAAAACCTTGTGAAATTATTTAGAATTTCACAGTTCTAATAGGGTGAATGGGTCCTACTCAAGGCATATGAGTGGGTGTCAAAAATTAAGTTGCATTTAATGATGTTTTTCAAGTTTATATTAAAAAATACACTTAATTAAGGCATGCAAGTGAATAAAGAGGCCAAATAAAGCATAAGAAAGGTGTATTTGTTGATGGAAAGCCAAGAAAAGTGTGAATGTTTGTTTCAAAACTTTACAACAATTTATAATAAGACTTGGAAAGTGATAAAAAGAGGGTATATAGATGAATTATGATAATAAGAGTCTAGAAATGTGTCAAAATGTCTTATAGCACTTCACAACACCTCTACAAGACATCACAAAATCTTAATGATTCATAAAGATTCAAGACCTAATGTGAATATGTGGGCCATATTCAACATTAAATCAAGGAAAAATCAAGCCAAATAAGCACAAGGAGGGACAAAATGAGAAAAAGTAAAGTGATTAGTTTTTCCATGTCCACATGATTCATCGAACATAAGGGTCCATGTTTGATCCTCAATGTCTTTGAGTTTAATAGTTTTAAGAACTGACAAGTTAATGTTTTTAGTCTATGTTGCCTTTGTTTTATCTTCAAGTGTTTTAGGCTCAAACAAATTAAGAGTTATATTTACTTGGAAGTGTTGATCTCCAATTCTATGAATAATTTTTAAGCACATCATCCAAGTACCCTCTAAATGTATAGAGCTATGTAACCTACACCAACCCTTTTAAAAAAAAAATAGTGAATCTTTAATTTTCCTCCTCTTACAAGCTTCTCTAGCAATATTATTCTAGAATTTGTCTAAGCAACTATCTTCTCCTTCAAAAAAATCATAATTAAATTCTTCTAGCATTTACGTCTTGGGTTGTAATTTATGATCATGTGTTTTATATGTGGTTCTCCCTCTATCCCAATCTAATTAGGGACTCCTTTCCAAGGTAACCACATAAGTGAGAATTTAGTGTCCATATATCTATTCAAAGTCTTTCACCAATCTCTCCTCAATAACATCTTGTAAGTATCTAGTATTTCAACCACTTGGATATCAATATAATATTGAATCTTAGGGTATGACACTAACTACATATAGATGTTGGTTAACTCTCCAACTACATTTACCTTAATTTTATCCAATTGAATAACTTTCTTTAAGGAATTAGTCATGGTCAAGCCCAGAGTTTTACATATAAAAAAATACATCAGATTGGTAGATTCTCCTAAACCTACCAGGAGATGATGAATATTTTTACCAAATATTCTTAGTGTTAACAAAAATGGCAAGGATTCTATCTTTCCTTTATAAAATGCTACTTGTGCATCCGCCATAGGAACCAAGTTTTTGTCTTTTATCTTAATAGAGTTATCCTTCACCTACATTTCTTTACTGACTATGCTTTCCTTGGGGAATTCCTCTAATGTATTTAAGAAGATTTTTTTATTACAGAAATTTTAAGCAATTCTGGTAAAGATAGGCTGATCTTTATCTTTATGATCTCTTCCACCAAATAATTAGTCAAATTACTTTGATTGACAAATTTAGTTTTACTACTCCATGGAACATTTTGAGAACTATTTATTGTGAGGTCACCTTTTGTAACCATGTAATGTTACTATATTTTTCATTTCATAGAGTGTTAAAGTTATTAGGTGAGATTGATGTGATCAAGGGCCCTTTAAATCTACTTCTACCAATGGTGTTACTCCTCATATTGTAGCTATGTCCTTTTGGATACTATTGAAAAACATGAATTTCATCAGCTTCATCTTGTGGTTAATTTTTGTCTTGGTAAGGAAACATGTAGGTTTCTAAGGTCATGGCTAAACTATCTCCTTGCTCATAAGTATTACTCTTGGAAATAGTGGGTGACTTAAAACACACATAATTATCTAGTAATAACACAGATTCATATCTAACCAAAACTAACTCATTCACCTAGGGCAGGTGAGAGTCACACTAATCATTATGGTGCATTGTGGCAAGAAAAATGTCCAACAAAATTTGAATTGTGGATAGTCTATTTCAAAATGAGCATTTGTATTGTGTATTCTACACCAATTATTCATGGTAAATTTAGCTAAATTCACCTCAGATGTAGACCTATCCTCAAAGGAATTGGCATTATTTAAAGGTGTGGATACTCCCCCATTGTTTGGTCATTTTTTCCAAGGTCTAGGTGGTTTGGGAGCATTGTCTCCTCGACCTTATGAATTTTCATTGTTATTTTGAGAATAAAAGTTCTAGTTTCTCGGTTGTTTGACCTTTGTTGTTAATCTCTTAAGTTCAGTTTTTATAGCTTTAATCTCTTCTTTATCCTCTTAATTCTTAATTGTTTGACTCTCCTAATTATGTGTGAAGAAATAATTTTGGTTAGGATGTATTTTTGTGATAGTTGGGCTAGGGTGTGGTACTAAAGCTTGACTAATTTTGGGTTGGAAGAAACTATTCTACACAAAATGTCCCATTCTGGACTATTGAATGGAAAGAGTTAGGATTCATTATATGATTTAATATAACTCCACTCATACTCAAGATAGGATAGTTATTCAAACCAGTCTTGCTATTCATAGATGATCCACTTCCAAGGTGTTTCATTTCTAGATTCACACTTATGGCCTCCATGTATGCTTAAATTAGGGTAGTAGAAGGATTTTCCCTCTATTTTACAAACATTATAGTTAATGGATCAACTACCCTATAATAAATGGAAATGGTGGAAAAATTATCTACCATACAGGGCGCTTGTAGACTAGAATAAGCCTTTTGGGATCTATCATTAAAAGAAATTAAAGGTTCAACATCAAAAAATTTAATCTAATAAAATTGATGATATAGCAAGGGAGAATTTACTATCACTGAAAATCTAGCTAAGAATTTGTTTTCCATATCTTGCCATGTCCTAATAGAATTATGGGGTAGGTTGATATACCACTGGTAAACCTCATCACTTAATGCATAGGGAAACAACCTACACACAACATCTTCATGTTGTATCTTGGCTCTAAAGCATGTATCTTTGAGGATACTCATATGTTCTTTTGTATCTTTGTGAAGATAGTACTTCAGACATAATTTATCTAGATTCTTTAAAAGATCATTATAAATAATGAATTAAATAGGTGATGCTACATTAAAGAAAGCCATCGATGTAGGTGGAGGTGGTATAATAGTAGTCAAATTTTATGATACTAAATTTATAGGCCTTGACCCTTGGGTCCTATATGATGTATGACCACTAAGTTTGACTAGTGTCACATGAAGATTGCTAGACTGAGACCTAGTGACTCTATGAGACTCCAAATTCCTTCTTTTAAAACAAAGAAGACCTCCTTCTAACACCACTTCTATTGACATGGATGTTGCACACACACATACACCAATAGTCAAATAAATTCTCATAGAGGACCATGGGAACCTACCTTTCTTGAAAGAATTGATTGGGAAACCTAACTCTAAGAAAAACTTAGCATGATCCCAAGTCTCATTTATGTTAGGTCTTGACACACTAGGTTCACTCAAGGTTTTCTATGATTTTTTTGTTAAACATGAGAGGTATACATTTGTTAATAATTGGTTGGTATCCAAAAGATATAAGCATAATCTAAGTCTAGTCATTGAAATGTCACTCAATAACTTCATGAAATCAAATAATTTGCAATAATATTTAAAGACACTCCAATAACTTGCATACATTCAAGTATATTTAGCTTTAATCACTTAAAAAATTCATTGAATTGAATGATTTATAATAAAACTCCATGTATTTATCAATTTTGGAAGATGTTTTGGAAATATAGAGCATCTACTTTGAAATAAAGCATAAAAAATATTGAAATGTAAAATCGCTCCCATGTATTATCCATGCATGGCTCAAGAAATAACTACACTAGAGAAAACCATTCTATAATTCACCATATTGCTTCATAGATAGGCATAGAATGATGCAAGAGTTTAAAAAAAGGAGGATCATTTGGCACTAAATAGTGTTAGTATGCACCCTTAAACGGTGCAATACATAGTCATGTTCAAAAGAAACAAACAATCAACTATTTAAAATTTCATATCAAGAAATAGCTTTGAATTTGGCCCTAGTATTAGTTAACTTCTAATGAAAAATACTAGTTTTTAGTCTAGAATGGAATAGAAAATAGGAAAAAGAATAAAACTTGAAAAAGTTTTAATTCTCTAGAACCCATAAATTTTGAACTTAAAATAAAAATAAAGCAATTAGCAGCGTTTTATAAAAACAATCCCCCAAATATTTTGAACTTAATCATATCAAAGAGAATTATAGAAACAAATCAAAATGTAGCATGTGGTAGGTGAAATTTGGAATTAGAACTTTCTAGGTGAAGTCAAAGATATATTAACTTTTCTTCATTAGCAAAATCAAAACTTCGGGTTGCAAGTCACAAGTACTTTCCATAGAAAATAAAACTATCGACATTTTTCAAAATTTGGGATTAAATATCTTCATCAATTCTAGGAATAAACATACAAAATTCATTTCAAAACACTACTCATGCATAAAACTTCCAATCTTTCGCTACCTGTCTACCTATTCTTCTTCACTAGACTCTTGGTTTGAAGACTCGTCTTCACTCTTTCTTTGCTAACACTCACAGAAAGCAATCAACATTTGATGTATATGATCTTTTGGAATGCCTTCAATTATCTTTCAACTATACTTATTCATAGAATATTCTTCTAATATTTGAATGATATTTTCATTCCTTCACATTACTTATGTCCCATATTTACTCACAACATTCATGCACCTTATGATATCATTGATTAAATCTCAAATTAATGATTGAAAAACATTATTATTCACCTTTTCAATCCATTCCTTGAAATCTTTCACTTCCCTATCATCATATCCCAAATTCTGAGGATCATATCTTTTTTGAGCCAACATTTCTATGAAACTCTTATCTTTATCTATCAACTTCTTACATACCTTAGTGAACTTTTTTAGTCCACTTACACATTGTGATAAAGTGTCACTTTACCAAATCAATTGTATCCTCCATTTCTCAAGTACTAGAACTTCTTGTTCTGTAACTATTTCTCATTTATCAACTCTCAAAGATTTATCTAAATAAGAACCTTTAGCCTCCACCCTTCTATGTCATTATGTTCTTGGTGAAATTGAAATTCACTCTCAAGTCTTCTAGACTTATCACACCAATTGTATGCCTCCTTACACTTCCCAATTGCATCCCTTATTGACTCTTAACCTTGCCTCACTAGGTATTCCATCCAATCTTCAAATATGCTTACCTTAGGGAAAAGTGTTGTGATAGAATTTGCCTACTCTTTGGACATTAGCATTGGATTCTATAGCAATTCAGAATGTGATTGAATAGATTGGGCTTGTGACCTGATACAATTCTCTAGGAAATAAATTAGTTCATTTAATTCTCTTTTCTTTTTCTTATTGTTCTCCACTCAGGTGATAGTTGTCTCTCAATTCACCTTCATCTCCTCGAATTCCTATCCTCATGATGAGTTCCCTACATTAATTATCATCATGTAATCCCTAGCTATCACGTCATGCTTACTCTTCTCTCCTATCTGAGTAGCTATTTGGATAGTTCTTTCTCCATCTATATTCCTTTTCATAGCATGTCTATTCTTTGCTCTGACTCTAGGTTTAGGGATTTATATTCCTTGCATTAAGCTTTTGAAATCTAGAGGCACCAATTCCACCTCCAAAGACAAAGCCAATTTCCTGACTAGCTAGTCAGGTGCTTCTTTATTTTGTCCTAGCTCTTCAGTATTACCTCATTCTTGATGATCAACATGTTCAGGAACTGTCTCTCTCAAAATTTCAATATTTCTCATCACAACATCCATAACCTTGAAATTCTCTATCCTCATTGGAATGGATTTTAGATTACCTTGATCTTTCACTATCTATTTTTCTTGGAAACATACATTTTCCTAACTTGCCATATTTTCAGCATCATCCCTTGGATAAATATTTTCCTATTGTCCTAAAACATCAATATTCTCATCGTTTCTTGGTTCACCACCCAAGGTCTATGAGGACTTTGTACCTTTTTTTATCCAAATTTTCTTCTCTTTCTTTAGAATTCTACAGTTGGTCAACAATCTTTTCAACTCTTCCTTGTGAAGGCTTATTCTCAATTATATCTTCTTCATCAGTAATAGGAATAGGGCTCTCAACTAAACTTTCCCTTGTTTCTCTTACATTTGTTTCTTCACATTTTCCCACCTCTTGAGTGAGTGATCCTATTATAAACTCTTCTTCTTCTCTATTTTCAAAATACGACTATATCTGACACTTCTTCCACTACTGACTGCATCATTGGATCTATTTTGGATCATTTTTTCTTAAAATATTTCGTCTTAGTAGGCCATTTCTCAAGTTTCTATTAACCTCTTCTTTTGTTAGGTCAAGAACTTCCTTTTCAATTATAGGAGTCCCTCCAAAGGCTTGTCTCATTATTGTTGTATTGATTGAGGGTGGAGAAGTAAATATATCTATTTCCTTCTATGATGTAGAGCTTCTCTTAGCATGTACCTATTTTCTCATTCTCACATCCCCATTGGTCAAATTCCGAGCTCTTGGCTTTGCTGTGGAAGAAAATTCCACCTTTGGAATTTCCATTACATTGGCCAAAGTTGCCACAATTTCTTTGTGTAGGCTAGCTAGCCATGAAACTTCCTTGGCTTGAAGTATCAAGAGATTCTTCCCCACCTAGGTTAGTTGCCCTTGTTTCTACCAACTTTTGTTTCTTTTAATATTGTGTGGGTATGTGGGTTTTATCCTAACTTCCTTCATTGTCTTGACATAACCATTAATCCAATAATGAGTATATGTCAATACCAGTTTAGAAATATCTTCAATGATCACTACCTCTTTCTTTGTATAATCTGGGTTGGGTATGGGGTCATCAAAAAAATTATTTCAATAATAAATTGGATTTAGTACCTCTCCATTATAAGTATCTAATTGCTCTAGAATATCATGAATTCTGAGAACCTTTGTTACTCCTAATGAAAACCTCTTGTATGACCTCTCCCTCACATCATGATCATCATTACAGTTATGCAAAAAGTCCTCTATATGATAAACATGAGTATACTTCTTGCTTATTTTCTTGGAAAGGCTACCCACTAGATGATAGTTTTCCCTCTGAAGTGTAAATAACTCTAACCCATAGAGTTTCAACTCATCCTTGTACATCTTGGCATTTTGATGGTAGGACATTTATAATTCCCAATGGTGATAGGGAATATAATAGAAAATTTCTTATGTACTTATGAAAAAAGAGCATGAGATGGCTACACATGTCTCACATGTTCTAGTAACAACATTTTAGCTATTAGGTACCTAGGTAGCATGAAAGGCTATTCTATAAATCCTTCAACCCTAATTTACTTGTGAAAGTATGGAATTAAATATACGAGCCCCCAATAGACTGGATAACACTCTATACTTCAAGAGATAATCTCTTGGCTTTCTCCCCTTCCATCAACCTCACTAGTTTCATAGAAAATGCATCATTTACCTTCTACTAGTGCTCCCTGTATTGGTGAATAGTGATATGGGGAAAATGAATATAAATCAAATTATTCCCTAGTTTTTTCTTCCCAAGGTACCTACTCTATTCAATCCTTTTGTATTTTCCCTTAGGGAACATGAATAGATGACACATGAAAGCATGGAGAACCACCAAGTGTTTGGAAATTTTAGTATTTGTTCATGTGTAGCTTATCAATGATAAAATTTCCCTAATGAATTTGCACAAGGGTTTCCATTATTTTCATTATAATATTGAACATCTAGGGTTCAAATTTGTTGGTATCTTTGCATCTAACTAACCTATTCAATAAGGTTATCATGTCTTGAACCTCCTAAATAAATGATGACCTCAAGATTTTCTTTATTAGCTTTGTGGGCTTCTCTTGGAACCATGTCAAAGATCATAAACTTCATGTTTTGTTCTTATACATCCAGGTATGCTATAACAAGACTATGTTTCTAATGCACTCGTCTATCTAGATGTAGGGAGCCCAAATGTGTACACAATTCAATCTATCAAGAGATTTGCATAGACTATTCCTTATTTCTCAATAACCCTCCTATTTGGGTCATACCATCTCATGCATTCTAGTACCAGCTCAGGGGCATCCATTGCTAACAAGAACCCTCTTTCCAAATGCAACTTGCATGCAACAATTTTTTTTGGTGCACTGAGAGGCACCTTCTTGTTGAGTCCTCATAGTGAATTCTTACTCATTGAAGCCTCTTGGATGGGTCTTAGTAAATGTCTCACAAAATGATATGACTTGCAAGGTGGGGAATTTGAATTCCTAGTTTATTCTTTTCCTTCTTGACGAGCTCATATATTTCTTAGTTTCTTGCATTATTAGTAGATATGTGGTTTGTGTGTGAGTTAGGGATAATTTTAATCATAATTTTTTAATAATTCATGAAATTTATTTACTCACAACACTTACAGTCTACAATTAGCTTAAATTCCTTAGAAATGGTTAGTTCCTTAATGACCTAACTAGAGGTAATCACATTTAACTAGAGCCATGCATGTAGAAAAATTAATAGAATTTAGTTACTAGAAGAGTACCTAGTTTCATTGATAATGAGATTGAATAAATACAAGTTTAGACCATGGTAGCCATATTCTTCAACATTTTAAAACTTACCCTTCTTTGTGTGCCACAATATTGGTTTTAATTCTTTGATATCTTTACAAATGAATGGTTGAGCATGAGGTAGTGTGTTATGGAAGCAACTACATGATCAAGGTGGTGCCAATTACATGTATTGTTTTCCACCTTTAATTTCTTTTATTGTGCATTAATTACCCTAAACAAAGATGCAATCATGGAAAATTAGGGTTCAAATTATGAACTCCTTGATTCTTGTGCTAGGGCCCACCTTAGAGAGAAAAGAAGTACTAGTGGCCAACATGGTAGACTTGTGTGTCACTTTAATTCTTATGGGGAAAAAGGTCTTAGAGAAAGGGTGTAGATTGGATGATAAATGGCTAATCAATCAATAAGATTTGAATCATTCTACACTGGGCTTTAAAGAATTACCGGGGATCAGGACTTTTTCTTATTGGGTCTATGAGAACTAAGTGCAAGTGAGACTAATTTGGTTCAAAACAAAATTTTCACAAAAACTTCCAATCTTCGGTTCTAAACCACTACCGATCTAAACCAAGGAAAAAGTAGGCTGAAACATGAACACTCAAGACAATTTTACTTGGGTGAAAACTTATAGGGTGCAACGACTATCCAAGAGAAAGAAAATTTGGTAGAATATACACTATCCTTAGAGCAACAACAATTGATACTCAAGACCTGTGTATCTGGTTGGTTAACAAGGCCAATTTTTTTTTTTTCAAATACTTCAAATCTGATGAAACACAAACTTAAGTGGGAGCCAAGAAAATAGGATCAAGACAACATCATTTTACCATTTCCTCTGAAAGAAACACACCAAAGTAAGAAAAGAGAAAAAGAAGGGGAAAAAAAGCAACAGAAAAGAGGAGGTCCACATTTTGTCAAAGTGAAAAATGAGACATGTTGTGAGACCACACAAAAAGATTGGACTAGTACCTTGGAGCTCATCAATGATGGCCTTTCCTATGTAACATCTACAAAGACATCATAGTTTGACTGAATCTGACCATGGATGTTATTATGGACTAATCCATGATTGAATTGTCTCAACAAACCCTAAAGGACTAACCTAGTGCCTTGGGGGCTCATCATAGATGGCCTTCCCTATGCAAAGTCACATAGGAAATGTAGTTTGATAGACTGAATTAGATTGACAAGACTTGACACTTCTTTGTTATTTTGAAACTTATTTGGATGTTCTTGGATTTTTGACATATTTTGATATTTTTGGATTTTTGGAATTTTTTTATTTTTTGTATTTTTGGAGTTTTATATTTTTTTTGGATTTTGGGGAATATTTCAATGTTTTTGGCTTTATGAAAATTTATTTGGATGTTTTTGTATTTTTGGAATTATGACCTCCAATACCCAATCCAGGATCCCATGAAGACTTAAGTTAGGTACTTGCCCCTAGTTAGGTATAGTTCTAATTATTGGAGATGAAATTGAATAAGCCTTATTGTGCATGGATATGAAAGGTGAAAAATAAGTAATGTCAACCCTTCTTAGGCTCTAGGAAGGATAATAAAGCATTATTATAAGTGGTGTGAAGATTCCCAAAGGTGAATTTATTATGAGTGAGGGTGAAAAACTAGATATAATGATGGCAGATGATAGAGCAATGAGTGACTACACATGGCACCTATTTGTTAGGTTTTCACCATGGTACTTATACAAAGAACCATCGAAGTGATTTTCACTATTGAATGAATTATTTCTCTTTACAATTTTCTCAATTCCTTTTTTGAATTTTTTTTTGTGGTCATACAAGATGCTTCTTTGCTAGGTTTTCATCAAGGTGACAATTTCTTTTATTTTATTTTATTTTATTGTATTTTTTAGTTTTTTGACAAGGCTTTCTGAAAGCTAGGTTTAAAACTTGTGTAGGTGCAAGCTAGTGATAGGCTCTGACAATTGTTCACCTTCAAGAGTAGAAAGCTGATAATCACTAGATCCATATATTGGTATTATGATGTATGGTCCCAACCAATTAGTTTAAAATTTTCCTAGGTTCTCTCTTTCTTCTTGATTCTTTAGATTTTCTATTAAGAATAATTCACCAATGCCAAAGTGTCATACTAAAACCTTCTTATTGTATAACTATGATGAACACAATTTTGTTAAGCTTATAGATGGACCAATGCATTTTATCTTCATTCATCTAGCAACTCCAACTCACGCAATTTGGATTCATGATACTCATCATTATCAATAATCCCTAGCATGGATACCATTAGGGAAGGTAAGTCGACCTCAATAGGAAGGATGGATTCAAAACAAAAGACTAAGGAATATAGTGTGGCTCCTATGGGAGTGTAGATGCTAGTTTGGTAGGCCATAAGGTGGGATTGAGTTGAAGATGGTAGTCATGGCTAGCATCATTGATAGTCTTCTTCAAGATTTTAATGATGGTTGTATTAGATGCCTTGAATTAGCCGTTACTTTGGGGATAATATGGAGTGGAAAAATGGTGCTAAATGTGGAGTTTTTTTGCATAATTGGTGGACATCCTAGTTCTTGAAAGGATAACTGTTATTAGTAATGATGGACTATGGGACAACATACTAAGATATGATGTAATTGAGGATAAATTTTGATTTTTTTGCTAGTAATGTATGTCATAGGGATAGTCTCTATCTATTTCATGAAATACTCAGTTGTTATGATGATGAATTTATGGTCATTAGATGTGGGATGAATTTTACCTATTAGGTTGAGTCCCCATTGAGCAAAGGGCCATGGTGACATGATTGGTTGGTGTTCTTCAGTTGGTGTATGTACAAGGCCTCCATGTATTTGAAACTATCAAAAATTCTTAACAAAGTGGTATGCATCGCATTCCATTATCGTCCAATAATATCTAGCTCACATGATCTTCTTGGCTAAATGAGGACCACTCGAGTGAGATCCACATATACCCTCGTGTACCTCTTGTCGATTTTTTGTGCTTTCTTTGTATAAAGACATCTAAGTAGGGTGTTTTCCAAGCTTCAATTATAATTAATTTCAATGATGATGGTGTATCTAGAGGTCTTACAAATGAAGGTCTTGCATTGGCTGGTAGATAGATCAAGGGGATAACTTGGTCATGTGGATAGTAGAAATATTTATACCAAGGGGAATTAGGACTAACAAGTTTGCACACCATTTCAGATTCATATATATCAAAGGTAGGGATCAAAAATAGTTCTATCAATCACTTATACTCTTACACATTATTTGTAGTGTCTAAGAGAGATCTGATTATGGCCATTGCATCGATTTCCTTATTTTATATTCTAGGTACTTTCCAAAGATGATGTAATCAAAGTATTTCTTGAATCTATCAACCATTTGTTTGTAGGGAGTAGTTTTACCATCCTTTGTGTCATAGTCATCATTGAATTGCTGAATAACTAACTATGAGTCACCATATACCTAAAGGCACTTGATCTTCCATTTGATGGCCATACAAAGTTTTGTGAGTAGTGCCTCATATTCTACTATGTTATTAGTGCAAGAAAAAACAATTTTAAATTACTTTGGTATAGTATATCCTTGGGGTGTAATGAAAAATATACTTGTTCCTAAACCATGACTCGTGTGAGATCCATCAAAATATAACTTCCATGTGACTAAGGTGTCTAGTGTGAATATGGAATCATCAAGAAATTATGATACTAATGGATGATATGTTTTCGTGGGCGCATCTACGAATTCATCGGCTATGACTTGTCCTTTTATTTCCCTCCACTCAACATATTGAATGTTGTCTTCACTTAATATCATTACCATTTGGCTAACCAACCAATCAAGGATGCTTTTCTAAAGAGATACTTCAAGGGATCAATTTTTTTATGAGATTTTTTTGGTGATTTAACATGTAATGCTTGAGTTTTTGAGTGGGGAAACCACCGCAAGGCATGCATGTTCAATGGGGCTATAATTTAGCTCATATCCCACAAGTGTGTGGATAATGTAGTGAATTTATATTTCCCTTCCATCATTGTTATTCTATGCTAATAGTGCACCTAGTGCTAATGTGGTTGCTAAAATGTAAAGTATGAGACATGCTTACCATTAATGTGAGACATAAGAATAGAAGGTATTAATAAATAGTATTTAATTTCATGGAATTACTCTTAACTTCAATAAGTCCACATAAATGGCACTCCCTTTCATAGACAATGTTGGAATAGTTGGCACTTATCTATGAGTTTAGCAATGAACCTTTAGATGGATTGTAATTTTCCTTGTAGTCTTCATAATTGACTTATGTAGGTTGGTGGTGGCATGTCTATGATAGCCTTCACTTTGGTAGGATTGATCTCAATGCCTCTTTGAGAGGCAATGCACCCTAGAAGCTTGCTTGATGTTACCCCAAAAATGCATTTATTTTGGTTCAACCGTACTTTGTATTCTTCTAATATCTAGAAAATATTATCTAGAACCTACAGATGGTCACCTCTTGAAAGAAATTTGGATAACAAGTCATCTACATAGTCTCCCATGAGGGTTTGCATGAGTTCATGAAAGATTATAGTCATGGCTTGATTATATGTAGCTCTAGTGTTTTTCAGTCCAAAATGGCATAACACTCCAACAATATGTTCCCCAAGGACATGTAAAGGCTATCTTATGTTGTTCTTTAGGAGAAATTCTAATATGATAGTATCCTAAGAAACCATCCTTGATGGATAACATCTCATACCCTACTTTCAGGTCCACTATGATGTTGATGATAGGTAATGGAAAGTCATCCTTAGGGCATGCCTTATTTAGATCTCTAAAATAAGTACAAATTCATATTCTTCCCATTGGCTTGGTCACTGGCACTAGATTGGAAATCCATTCTACATAGTTGATGGGTCTAATGAAGCCAACATTGAGTAAATTTTTCAACTCCACTTTTAGGAGTAGTGCAATTTGAGGATTCATTTTTCTTAGCTTTTGTTTGACTAGTTTGGAATTAGGGAACAATGGAGAGTGATGTAGCACTAATTCAAGATACAAACTAGACATGTTAGCATAAGACCAAGAAAAGTTAATTTGTCTCTCTATAAAGAAGGCATGAAACTTTGGTTGCTTTTTCTTAGTCAAAGATGCCACAAAATGGATGATCTTAGCATTTTCGTTAATTCCCATGTTGACTTCCATAGAATTCTCTACCAGCATAGCTGATTTCTCTTGAATTATAGGGAGCAAGTCCAAACCTCCATCCTTGAGTGCCTTGAAGAAATTTTTTCCCTCATATATGTCCTTTCTTTTTACTTTTTCTAGGTCTAGAGGCACCTTTTGATTTTCACCTAAAGACCTTTCCTATTTTATTTTATTATATTCATTTTTTCAATTTTATGGCAAGATAGACCCCCCAAAAGTAGGTTACATTGTCAAGATCTATAGTAAAGCCAACTTTATGATCCCCACGGGGTATGCCTTTGCGTAGTCCCATAAAATTGGCTATTGCTTCATCATTTTTGAACATGTCCAAGTCAAGTGGTCCTTGTTGGTACTAATTTATCAGTTGTAGGTACACTAAAGGCATGTTATCACTAGTATCATTAAGGTTCAATTAATAGGTAGATAGGGTAAAAATGGAAGTGTTATCCATATCCCAAAAGGAGTCGATCCAAGCTTTACCTTTGGTTGAGGGATTAGATAGGTCAAGTTTGTGGAAGGTCTTAGTTAGGTCATTGTCACTTGATGTGCAAGAGGCCCACTCCCATTCATTGGAGTCAATATCAACATGTAAATTCTTATACATCTTGATATATTTTAAGTACTAACCTCCTTGATGTGTGGTCTCACAACACACCACATTTTTCCCCTTGGAAAAATGTGGACCCCCCTTGTTATTTTCCTTTTCCTTTGCTCTTTTTTCTTTCGCTTTCTTTGGTGTTGTTTTGCTACTTGATTGGTTGCTTATTTCTCTTTTATTTTTACTTGGCCTCTTTGTTGTTGTATCCTTTTTCTTTCCAGATTTGGTGTTTCAGTCTTTTCACAAAGTTTAACATGTTACCAGAAACAAGAGTCCTACAATCCACGTTTGTGCCAAGGGGAATTTGTATCTTCATATGATTCTAACTCTACTCGATATTTCATTGACCAGAGTTGTCAATCTCTATAATTTCCTTTTTACTAGATTCTGGTATTTTTGTTGTTTCCTTTTCTCCAAATTTGGGAATCGAAGAATCTATTGTTAAAAATTTTCAATTTATCTTTCAGACTCAATTTTTGGTCTTTCCTCTTGTTCCATTTTTCTCTTTCCCTAGAGGGTATTTCCTAGATCTTGGTGTTTGTTCTTTTTCAAAGGAAATATTGGAAAGCTTTAATCTTGGTGATCACCAATTGATCATGTATCTTTAATGATATATACCTTACAAAGAATCAACATGACATCTAATTGCCACATATAATCATCACGTTGTCTTTCTTCTCTAGTAATGAGTGAGTGCAAAAATCTAGGTGTTTGTAATATGGACCATAATCTATAATGATTACACCTTTATTCAAGGAATTAATGCAAAATAACAAGTAATTAATAGAGGTGGAAAACTACCTATGTACTTGGCACCACCTCAAGCATTCAATTGTTTTTGTAACACTCCACTTTGCATCATATTGCAAATTTGCTAAGGACATTGAAGTAATGAAATGACATTGATGCGCAAGGACAGGTAAATTTAGAGAAATGAAGACACAACTACTAAGGGTTTTGAAGTTGCATTCTAAAAGATCACCATTATTAACCAGAACCAGGTATTTTTTGAATAACTAATATTTTTGTTAAGTGTTTCTCAAGCTGAAAAAATCTTGATAATGGTATTTCCATTCAGGAATTGAAATGTTGCTTATTCTCTAATTTCTTGAATTTAATCGAAAATGAATTGAAATTTTCTAAATTGTAATTTTTGGTTAAATTTAACCCTAACTCGCACACAAGACACATATTCTAGAAACTGCAGAACACATTATACAAAATGAGCACTTGTAATGCAAGGCCAAAAGATGAATTCAAGTATTGTAATTCACAAGCTATACAAATAAATGTAGTGGTTACAAACACTCATATGGGATGGTCTTTCAACATTGAAATCCATTTATGGCTATTACAAGAGAATGCTTCTCAATGTACCAAGAATGTTGTGGCAAATGGGTTACTTCTTGTAGGAGGGTTTCTGCCAACGATGGAGGCTCTTGAATTTGTTATGAAATGTATAAATCCTTACAACCCAACCAAGAGGATAATTGAGAAATAAGGGAGAATTTACATAGACCTATCACAAAAAGGAATCATATGCACATTTGGTCTCCCCATTTACACACATATGTATAATGTTGACATAAAGGCTAAAACCAAGACATATCAAAATGATGAAGATTGTAATAGAGAAATCATGAGCACCCAATGTTGCTAAGAACCAATTACACCATAGACCAAGGTAATTCACAGGTCTATGTTTAAAAAAGAAATGCATGATATTATAACTTTTCTATGTAGAGTAGTTGGTTTAAGAGATGCAAGAAAATTTAAACCCTCGATGTTTGTGAGAATATCCCACATGATAGAGGGTCCTGTAGAATTGCATTAGGGAAAGATGATAAGTGACAGACTACATGAATAGATTACTACATTTTCCAAAACTAGATGCTTCTACATGTCATCGTATGTTATTTACTCTTGTGCTCTAAGAGCCAGTAAACAAGGTTTAGATAGATTGGTACCCTTGGCACAAAGGTTGGTAACAATTTGATATATGCACATCTACCCTAGATCACCATCCATTGGTATAAAGATGATTACAAGAAAGTTAATGATTTTTTCTCCATGAAGTTGGTTAGAACAATGGAAGGTGATAAATACAAAAGATTATCCCTGGAAGCACAAAGTGCCATTTGGCTAATGGGCGGTTGGTACATACAGTTCCCAATTTACTCCTACATTAGAGTGGAGAGATTTGATGGACATCTATTCATGTTTCCCAAGTATCCTATAGATAATTTTTTTTTATTGGAATTAGTGAGATAGTTGAAACCATCTCATGCTCTTTATAGCCATCCTCTTAAAAAGGGATCTTTTAAATTTCCCATTACAATAAGAAATTATAAATGTAGTGCAATTAAGGTAGCTGACTTGTGTGAAGAAGAAATGAGGACATACCATTTTGAAGAGTTCCCACTCTAGAGAGTATATTATGATACTGAAGGAAATATTGCTAAAAATATAGTTGGTTTTCATCCTCATGTCCTACATTTAGAAGAATATTGGATTAACTATGAAGACAAGCATGTGGTAAGAAGAAGAAAATATCAAAGAATGTCTCTAATATTTTATTAGATGCTTAAGCTTTATGATATTCCAAATCAGCTGAAAGAAGATGATTTCCAGGTGTTGAACAAGCTATACAATGAAGACAGGGTATATGATGAACCCATTCTAGACCTAGGTGTTGATGATGAAGATATGAAATCTATTGATGAGTTCACTAGACCAATCTAACAATATACACAACATTGGATTGATGATTTTTGGAAAGGTTTGAGAGAAAGAGGAATTGAACCTATCTTCTCATAAGATAAGAGGAGGAAGCAAAGAGATGAGAAAACATTTGAAAGTCAAGAACCTACCAAGAAGAGAAGAAAAACTAGTAAGGCAGCTCTAGGTATAAGAATTAAAGAAAGAACCCTTGAAACTACAAGACAAGGAGTTACCATTAAATCGTTTGATAAACAAAAAGATGTAGAAACATGTAAAGAAAGACTAAAGGTGCATCTTCCTCTACAACAAAACCAAGAACAAGAGTGGTTATTGATGAAGGAATAGGAGCAACAAAAAATGTTGGTGCTCAAACAAGGTTTGCATCTCAAAGGGTTGCAACATTGTTTACTTCTCCCCTTTTTGTTAATATGGCTAGTATGAAACAAGCATTGGGAGGGACTCTTGTAGCTTTAGAAGAAATTTTTGAAGAAGATGAAGCTAGAATTAAAGAATAGGTGGATAAATGGGGTGCTATGTGGGAGACAATGAAAGAAAGGAGGTCTAAAGACAAACCCATGGCACATCCAGTGATAGAAGAAATTCAAGATATAGGTTCTAACCCCATAAGTGTTGAAGAAGAAGAGTTTATTCATGGAACACTCACCTCAAAGGTAGGAAACCCTAGTGTACTTGAAATGGAAAAAAGGGAGATTGTAGAGCAAGATCCTATTGATGAAAGAATTGTTGAAGATACTCTTGATTCCCAACCTTTTCTTGGGAATATGCCAAATGTTGATGAACATTCATAGGTCTTTGAAGAACCAGAGAAAGGCCATGCTGAAACTAAAATTAAAATTGAAATTGTAGAAGAAGAAGCTACACATTTTTTAGATGTAATTGAAAATGAAGAGAATCTTGGTGTAGCAGTGAATAAAGAAGATAATGTTTAGAGAGATGAAGTGGAAAATCTAGATAGATATGAAAATATAAGTATTCAAATAGAGGAGATAGTTTCAAACCCTACTAATCCTAAATCTATGCTAGATATCATTGAATAAATTTCCATTTTAAACAATGTGACAAGTCAAAGAGTAGAAGTTCCTAAAACAAGTGGTAAACAAGAACAAAGAAATGTTATAGAGGTACAACAAGATGGTGATACACCTAATTGGTTAATCAAAGAATTAGCTTCTCTAATGGAAGTGGAAGTACTACCTCTAAATTTTAATAATTTCATACAAGAAGTAGATACTCTGAAACCTTGGTGCAGAGAAAAGGAAAAACATGTCATACAATGGAATGCATATGGCAATAGAACTATTCAGATAGCTACTCTGATAGTTGATAATGACAAATATGAAATAACACCTAAGGAGTATAAGATAACAATTATTAACCTTGGACACTCATCTTGGCAGTAAGAGTTAGAAGAAATAAAAGTGAATTTAAATGTAGCTACTATTGCTAGAGTGCAGAAATACAAATAGAAGAAAAGAGAATTGAAAGAATGGGTTGCTACCTTGGAACATTTTATAAATTCATTAACTTTATCTAGTCGAGAGAAAGTTGAACTGCCCCAACATTTGGTTATGATGTCATAAGAATAAGTAGATGCAATTATAGTAGTTCATCATAAAATGAATATGTTTGAAGAATGGATTGAGTACTGGGTAAAGCAAGGAGAATAATTTATTACATATGCAATAAGGAAATACAAGGAAGCATACCACCATTTAGAGAAATTGAAAATATTTGAGGATGAGTGTAAACTTCACCAAGAGCAGGTCATTGAAGAAAGGAAAAACATTGAAATTATCATGCAATCAAATATCCAAGAGTTAACATAGGGTGATGTAATATCTGAACGTGAACTTCCATTTCCAGAAAAATGGAAGAAATAGTTGAAATGGGAAGGTGACATATTAATACAATGTATTGAAGGATTTGAAAAGGTCACCGTCGAATACAAAAAACTAATTGATGAAAATCAAGAATTCATTGAAGTACTAGCGTGTCAAGGTTTTGATCCCCAAACATTAGGACATGAAGGGAAAGAAGCTAAACCCTTCAAGGAATGGATAGAAAGAATAAATAGAGATCTTGTTCAGTTGTTGATGTGGGAGGTCATTGATGAGATTACATAGTGCATAAATATTATAGCCAAGTATGAAGCATACAAAGTGTAGAAGAATGATATTATACTCCAATTAATTGAAGAATACATTAGGCTCAAGAAAGAAATACAAGAGATTTCAAAAGAATGCATGCATCAAGTATTAAGTGCTTTTCGAGAGTATTAGTTGAAGAAAGGTGAAGGAAGAATCCCAGAGCCTAAGTCATTAGTGATAAGAGAAAGAACCAGATACCAGATATCAGAAGTGTGATGATGTTTATTTTGTTTCAATTTTGATTTTGTAGGTTGATCCCAATCCCAATATATGTTAATTATTTTGGTGTTTTGGAAGGGATCTGATAGCCTTGACTGATGTAAAGTGTTTGTGCTGGAGTATGAAGAAAATTGTTGCTAGAAATGAAGTCAAAGCCTTGAATTATTCAGAATGCTCTTGATGAGAGTTGGAAGATGCCACATGTCATATTTTAACTTGTTATTTTTGATTCTCTAGATAGATTTTTAAGTTGAACATTTGGGGACTTATTCCTATAAAAGGTTTTCTTCTCCCTCTTTTTTATTTTAAGTTCAAAATTTGTGGATGTCAGAGTACCATAAAATTTTAAGCTTTGTTCTTTTTTTTCCTATTTTTTGAACCATTTTTGCATAAAACTATGTATTCCTATAGACATTAATTAATGTGACATAGATTTTAGGACCCTAAATGCTTGCTCTCTACCTAAGATTTTTCACCTAGAAAGAAAGAGATTTAGGTCCAAAATGCTTATGTGATACTCATATTAGGATGTATACAATGAGATATGATGTAAATGAACTTAACTAAATGCAATAGATTAATCTAAATGACTAAAAACGAATGAAAAACTAAGATTTATGCTTTGTTTGTAAACACAGTGTGATATGTAGAAATGAACTAGAAATGAATGCAAAACTTAACAAAAATGAATCAAATTGAAAGTGTGCACTTGAGATATTGATAAAGTTTGGAAAATACATCTAAAAGGTTTTTTATACTAAAATTTAAGCCTAGTGGGACTCATTCACCACTCTAGGAAAATCAGTTCTAGTTCTAGATGACTGTAATAGAGACCATTTTAGCCAAAACGGTACTTTAAAATGTAAAAATGCAAAAAATGACCTTGGGGTGGGACTCATTCACCACCCATGGTGAATGAGTCCACTTTATACTTTCTAAGAATACAAAAATGGAATCTATGTCTTTTGGATTGCTCAATCTGTACCTCCCAATGTCTAGATCTAAAACTACTAAATTCAAGTTTGTAAGTGACTTTTTGTTGATGATTTGACTTGGATGAATGAAGAGATAACTTGAATTACTTTGAAATGTAATCTTCAATGATTCTTCAACCTCCAAGAGTCCAAGATCTACAAACAACAAGACAAGAAAGAGATATGTTGAATGTTAGGGCATGGGGGTTTGCCTTGTTCAAACTTTGTTTAGGTAATTAAACCAAAATGATGAAATAAAGGAATGAAGAATGAAAAATGGAAGTTATTACCTTATCATGATGATTTTATCTTGAAATTATACAACATATCATGAATATTCAATACTTGAATTCTTTAGGAAGCTAACATGATGACTTCTAATGAAGAAACCCTAGCTTGCTTGACTTGTATGAGAAGATGAAAGATGAATTAATGATGAGAGATGTAAGAATGAGTTTTTAGATGTAAAATGAGGATAAAAATACTTATTTATAGTCAATTGTTCCTTAGTATCCCAACTATACCTCATCACAAGCCGACCTGTAGAAAAATTGAATTTAAAACCTATTTTTTCCCAATCAAACCCCAAAAATGACTCAAAATAGAACTCATTCGCCACTAATGGTGAAAGGGTCCCAAAGGGGTCATTTTTTCTTGATAGAATGCCAAGAAGTAAGAAAAATAGGCTTATATGATGACTATGTTAGTTACTTGATCAAGTTATGCCTTGGGATGCACAATATGGGTCAATTGAGACCTATTAGTGATGATGTAAATGTTGAATACAACTTGGGACACATAAATCAATGTGAAAGTGTGATTAAATACACTTTACAACACTAAAATTAGGTCCACATAGCCTATAAGGGCAAAAAAACCAATATGAATGTGCAAGACACATTACAACACAAGCTTATCATTAATTTTAGATTAAGAACATTCTAGATTGATGTAATAATGTTATTAAACAAAGTTTAAAATGTTTAATTAGGGAGAAATAAGTTAATTAAGTCTAGAAAGTCATGGAAGTCCCTTATAATACTTTACAACACCTTTACAAGACATTGTTAAAAGCATGTTATTTGATTTGAAAGGGTCCAAGACCTACTGTGGAAACATAAAATGCCTCACAACACTAGATTAAGACCTCATTAAGTCCAATTTATCATGAATTAATCCCATGTAAAGTAAAGGGTCCTCTTTTTAGTGGCACATTTATCCCCCACTTTAGTGAGAGGACAAACTTGCTTAGTCACACTAAAGTATCCATTCAAGAGAGATCCACATGTATTTGAAGCCCCCAAGATACAAGATCATACAAAGGAAAGATAGAAAGAGAGATAAGATGAAAAATATGTACTCACTCTGGGCCCATAGAACTTTGGATCATCTGTAGGGTGAGAAGAGCCAAAACATAAAGAAAAGGAAAAGAGTAACATATGCTAGTTGGCATGAACTCACAAGCACAAAAGTGGCTATAGGGAAAGTCATGCCGCTAGTTGGGCTTCCTTCTCAACCATGTCAAAGCCATACCCATTCGATAAATTTAACAAGGCACCACAAGGAAAAATTCCATGAGCAAAAATAAATGTACCACAAACATTCAAGTTGCATTATGCAAGGTGGAAAAAATGCAAGAATGTAAAAATGTAAGAGTATAAAAATGTAATGTAAAATGTAAGTGATGTTCAAAGGATTCTTGTTCAGTTTATGCAAGGTCAATCACTTAGGGAACATTGTGTCTAATGTCTCCAAGAGAGGACCAATCAAAGAATAGTATATTCACAACTTAGGAGATGCAGTGCACCACATCAAACCACCAAGAGGAATGTAATATGATGAGATATATCACACTTATGAAGGAAATCACACCCAATGTCATCCACAAAGTGACAAATGCATCATGTAAATGATAAGGCTACACTAAGAACAAAGAGTGCAATTGAATTGTAGTATTGTATTCCCTCCACTTTAAATTGGTTGCTAACACCATTGTTGTGAGAAATTGCTTTAAAGTAGAAGAGAATAACATGAGAGCTTATTTAAATATCCCCATGCCAAGTCATATATTTTTTATAAGCTTTGTCATTTAAAGGAAGGGAGTATGTCACATGCGATTCAATCTAATACATGTTGTTCACATCTCAAGCTTTCTCTTATATGCTCATGAAAGGTTAACGAGTAGTGATATATGAGGTTAAGGCTTGCTAACCCTTTTCCCCCACTTAGTGAAAGACAAAGGTGAGCCTAAAGTGGATGATGGTATGCTACCCCTAGCAAGGGATGTGAAACATGTAATAGTGAGAATGCTATGTTGCTACAACTATTACATGGCAAGGAGCAGCAACTAATGTTACTTATATATTGATTTAGGATGTAGCAAGGGTAAAGTTTTCTTGACAAAATGGTCGGTGATATTATGGATGTTGAGTGAAGGGTTGTTGGATGTGTTGATGGCTATGAAAGGACAATCACGAAGATTATGAATGGGAAGAAAGAGGTTAGGTATAGTGAGAACTTGCATAGGGTGATGATTAAGGGTTGAATTTGTTGGAGTAGAAAAAGTGAGGATAGGAGACTCTATTTGGTTGTTGGTTGTCACTAAGATATCATTCTTATGTGCCATAAGAGTAATCCTAGGAGAAGAGCTATTATCTTAATCATATACAGTCATAATTGGAGTAGGAAAGATAGCTTGATCACTCATAGGGGATTCATCAATAGAAGGATAACTAGGAGTTTCATGGTTACTAATGATTTGAATCTTGTGCTAAAATAGGTCTTCCCAAATGGTAGGGCATTGGGAAAGGGAGGAATAATATTTTCATGAGTTTCATTAATGATATCTTCTAACACTAAACTATCTTCTTTATGTATAGAGAACATATTAGGAGAATAAAACGTTTAATGGTCACCTATACTTGCATCCTTATGTCCTATAATGTCTGCTTGAGAAGAGGAAGTAGGATTATCATAATTCATATACTCCACACAAATTTGTTTGTCATAATTGATCATAATTTTATTATTTTCACCATTAGGGGAGGTATTGGGAGATGAATGAGGACTCGGTAAAGTAGGGGCAATGATTTCATCTTTGTGTGTCATAATTTTTTTGCAAGTGGGAGGTGAAGGAAGACAAGAAAGACTGTCATGATCTTCAATGATTATGTCTTCTTTCATCAAGATACCTTCATCACCAATGGGAGAGATATTAGGAGAAGAACAAGGATGATTATCATAAGTATCGATGCTTGAATCCTTTTGGGGAAAAGATTTAGTGATTGATCTAAGGATTCATCTAACATTGAAAAATCATCAATACTAAAGGGCATGGATGTTATGTCTATTGTAATTGGTTCTTTTGATGTGTTGTGTGATTGGTTTTGAAGATTTGCTATAGTTTCCTCAATGTAACCTGATCTAAAAGGACTACGAAAGACAATTGAAAATGGAACTTGTAAAAGTCTAATTGCCATGAATGTAAATGATGCTTATTTCTAATAAAATGCAATATAAAGAAATAGGATGAAATGTAACTTTTCAGATTGTAAAGAAAGTAACTAACTGATGAGATCATGCAATAATCTAAAAATGAAATGTTCCAAATGCAAAATTTGAATTTGAAGAATGCATGAAATGAGCTAATTTATGCTAAATATCATGAAATGCATGCTATAGAAATGTAACTGACTGATATATATAGGAGAAGGTACCAAACATAAGCCTGAAAACTAATATCTAATTTCTATAAAGTGTTGTTACAGGGGTTAGAAGGGACTAATTCTCCCAAGGTGGAAAAATGAGTCCTAGTATGGACCTTTTTCAAAATTTTCAGAAATTTGTGACTGAGTTTTATGAATTTTAATAGCCAATATGCAAAAATAAATGAAAAATTTAGAATTACAAAAAATATAAATGAATTTAGATGCAAGAAATGCAATCTAAATCCACTTTTTATGAATGAAGATTTTAAAGTCTAGCATGCAAACTAAAGCAAATCCTAATGCAAAATGAATTAAAGGATAGATCTATGATAAAAGACACCAAATCAGAAGAGAGAAGTATTCTAAAATTGGGGTTCACCAAAATGTGACATAGATTTTGGGACCCTAAATGCTTGCTCTCTTCCTAAGATTTTTCACCTAGAAAGGGAGAGATTTAGGTCCAAAATGCTTGTGACACTCAAATCAGGATCTATACAATGAAATATAATGCAAATGAACTTAAATAAATGCAATATATTAATTTAAATGACTGAAAACAAATGCAAAACTAAGATTTATGCTTTGTTAGAAAACACAGTGTGATATGCAGAAATGAAATAGAAATGAACGCAAAACTTAACAGAAATGAATCAAACTGAAAGTGTACACTTGGGATATTGATGAAGGATGGAAAATATATTTGAAAGGATGATAATACTAAGCTTTAATCCTAGTGGGACTCATTCACCACTTTGGGAGAATTAGTCCCAATTCTAGATGACTGTACCAGAGCCCATTTTAGGCAAAAGGGTACTTAAAAATGTAAAAATCCAAAAATTGACCTTGGGGTGGGACTCATTTGCCACCCATGGTGAATGAGTCCACTTTTGACTTTCTGGAAACAAAAAAATGGAATCTGTGTCTTTTGGATTGCTCAATCTACACCTCTAGGTTTATGGATTTGAAACTACCAAATTCGGGTCTGTAAGTGGATTTTTCTTGATGATTTGATTAGGATGAATGAAGAGATGAATTGAATGAATTTGAAATGTAATATTCAATTATTCCTCAGCCTCTAAGATTCCAATATATGCAAACAACAAGACAAGAAAGAGATATGTTGAATGTTAGGGCATGGGGGTTTTCCTTGGTCAAACCCCGTTTAGGTAATTAAACCAAAATGATGAAATAAAGGAATGAAGCATGAAAAATGGAATTGATTACCTTATCATGATGATTTTATCTTGAAATTATACAACATATCATGAAGATTCAGCCCTTGAATGCTTTAGGAAGCTAACTTGATGACTTCTAATGAAGAAACCCTAGCTTGCTTGACTTGTATGAGAAGATGAAAGATGAATTAATGATGAGAGATGTAAGAATGAGTTGTTAGATGTAAAATGAGGAAAAAAATAATTATTTATATTCAATTATGCCATAGTATCCTAAATATACCTCATCACAGGCTGACATGTAAAAAAATTGAACTTTAAACCTAATTTTTCCTGCTCAAACCCTGAAAATGACTCAAAATAAGACTCATTCACCACTAATGATGAATGGGTCCCACCTAAATGGGACTAATTCGATAGTAATGGTGAATGTGTCCCACAGGGGTCATTTTTTCTTGCTAGAATATCAATAAGTAATAAAAATAGGCTTATATGATGACTATGTCGGTTATTTGATCAAATTATGCCTCAGGATGCAGAATATGGGTTAATTGAGACCTATTAGTGATGATGTAAATGTTTAACACGACTTGGGACACATAAATCAGTGTGAAATTGTGATTAAATACACTTTACAACACTAAAATTAGGTCCACATAGCTTAGAAGGGCACAAAAATGAATATGAATGTGCAAGACACATTACAACACTAGCTTATGATTAATTTTACATTAAGAACCTTCTAGATTGATGTAATAATATTATTAAATATATTTAATAATGTTTAATTAGAGAGAAATAAGTTAATTAAGTCTAGAAAAGCATGAAATTCCTTTACAATACTTTACAACACCTTTACAAGACATTGTTAAAAGAATGTTATTTGATTTGCAAGGGTCCAAGACCTAGTGTGGAAACATAAAATACCTCACAACACTAGATTAAGACCTCATTAAGTCCAATTTATCATGAATTAATCCCATTTCAAGCAAAGGGTTCTTTTTTCTATGACAATTAATATTAGAGCTTGTTAGATAGCTACCTATCTCAATATCTTTTGTAATTGGTTTTGTTAGTTTAGTCGAACAAGACTATATGTTGGGCCATTTAGGGGTGCATATAGAACCTACTCAATGTCAAGAAATTAAATCCCTCTTTTTAAAAGTGTGCACCATTTTATATGTAGCTATGAAGCAATTTGGTGAAGTATAAAGCAGTTTGATCTATTTTAATTAATTCTTTGGGGCATCCATGGAGAATAACTAGGGGAAACTTTTAATTTTAGTATTTTTTATGCTTTGTTTTAGAATATATGTGTAAATATTTAAAAATGTTCCAAAATTTAAATGAATGGAACAAGTTTTATTGAAAATAATTTTTTTCTATAAAGTTGTTGAATGGTTAATGCTAAATCTACTTAAGTGATAGCAAATAATTTTTGATCTTTCATGAAATATTATTGTAAAAATATTTTGATTTCATGATGTTATTCTATGAATGAACTAGAATTTTTTATGTGAAATTCTTATAATTTCTAGTGAAACTAGAAATAACCATAGTCCCTTTGAGATTAACAACAATATCACATCAATACTTGAGAGCGACCCTAGTGCAACCATGAATTGGTTATCAGAGACTTGGGGTTGAATGAAATCCAATCTTTGTCTTGTAATGAAAAATTCCCCTTTAGGTTGTGTTTGTTCCATATCTTTCAAGAATGATAGGCTCTTCATGGTTTTGTCTATGAAGAATTTATTCACCCTATTTTTTTTAAGTGAAATCATTGACAAGACTCCTCACTCAAAACCATCTTAGTACTAGAAGCGCTCACTTTTAATGGTTTGTACCCTAACCCTCTATTCTTTGGATACTTAGGAGGCATCAAGGGTTCTTAATTCTATGAAAACTTAATCCACTGTGTCCATCATAACCCTTATGTTTCATGATCTCAGAGCCTTTACCATATTGGGTGATTGGGATCCGTTTAGGTTTGATGTGTTCTTCCTCCATATATAACAATGTGCAATTGTACTCTTAATCGATAGCTTCTTTACTCAATTCTCCCGATTTTGTGAAGGTTTTCATGGGGGAGGCTTGAATAATGAATTTGGGTTCCTTTTTGATAGTTGAAGGCTTGCCATAGGATTTTGGAGATGTAGTTGAAACGTCGTAAATAGTCACTCTATGTTTTGTGAGATAGAACAATCAATTTCCTAAAAGTTTCACTGAAGGAAACCTTAGAGATCTCAATCTAGGGATGGAAATGAGGGAAAGATATCTACAATAAGGTGTCCTCGGCTGTGATTAAATAATGAAAGGGGGTTCACAACCAAGATAGGGCTTGGAAAGACAAGAAATGTAAATGATATGCAAACTTAAGTAAATGACCTAGAAATGAACTCAAATCAGAACAGTAAACTAGAGATAAACATAGGTGCACCTAGAAAATGAAGAGGCCTAAAATAATGAAAATACTTAATCTTAATGCACATTGGGACTCATACATAGTAGGGTTGATTTAGTCCTAGAAACTAAAATTCAAAACTGTCAACTCAAGATCCGCTAGAAATGTTTGAAATTAGGTATACTGGGACTCATTTGCCACAATTGGAAATTTAGTCCCAACATCAAGGTTGATCTAAAACTATGATAGCTTCTAATGTTCTCCTGTAGCTTCTCTCCTATCAAATATCTAAGTCTAAAACAATGAATTGCAACCTATAGGCAACTTTTCATGATCTTGCAATGTGATGACAACTTTGACAACTTAACAACTTTTCTCCAATCTTGCTCTTCAATGGATCTTAAACCTAAATCACCTAGATCTACAAAGATCACACTTCAAAAAGAAGGAGTTTTTTTGTTTAGTTAGTGGATACAGGTTTTCCTTGGTTAAACCTTAGTTTGGTAATCAAACCTTGAAATGAAATCAAATAGAATGAAGGAATTACAAATGAACAAATATGCAATCTTGCAACTCACCAAACCCTTGAACAAATGGCTGAAATATTCTATGTAGTGGCTATCATGAATGTGGATCTTGAATCTTGCTCAAATTGTGAAACCCTACATCATAAATGTTAGCTCAAAAACAAACATGATGGATGATGAATTTGACATGATGCTTGAATCTTGAATAATGCTCCAAAATGTTAAAGATAATCACTCTTGAATGCTCTTGAATAGCTAGAATTCTTGAATACTTGAATTTCTAGATGACTTGTAAGCTTTCTAGGAGAAAATATGTGAAATAACCTTGTATTTATACTTTTTTATGCCAAATTTATTGAAATTACAAAACTTCAAGTTGACATCAGTTCTAGGAGAATAAAATCCCACCAAAAATTAAATTCAAAATTAGGTCCAAGCTAAGTGGGACTCATATGCTAGTTGGGGCATATGATTCCCAATAAATTTTATTTAATTGAGAGAATGTTATCAAATGAATTAGTTATAAAAATAAATAAATAAAAAAATAAAATTGATTAAATTTAAATTAAAGATTTATTCTCACAATCATTAAAAATCCATGCATGTTGAGGTTGCATGAAGGAGGGACATTCACATTAAGATGGAAAAATGGGGAGGGACATATGGCTTTTAATTTCTGGTGTAGATTAAATGGTTTTAAGTAGCAAACAAGTATCCATATTGCAACAAAGAGAAAAAAGCCAAGAAATTTGAGGGGGAAAAGCATCATATAGATTCAAGCTAGATGTTGACTATGTTATTCCTCTAATAGCATCCTTCCCTAATGATCTATCAATTATTTCATTCCCTTTACTTGCCCCATCTTTTTTTACCCAAGAAATATTACAAATATTCTTCCAATTCACCTTGTCAATCTTGACTTGCATGTTGTCAGTGAATTTCATTTGAAATTACTAGTTATCTTTGATGAATTTCTTGATGTTGTGAGTCATAGATTTCTACATATTCAGAAGTTAGACCTTGATAGCTACATACAAGTCTCAAGTGATTGTTTATTTTTATTTTTTAAATTAAAAGATGTCCATCAAAACCCTCAATTCAGGTTGTGATGTTGTTGGATGGCCAAAACTTGCTAATATATTTTTACCACTTGAAAATTTAGAACACTTGTCTATTGTATCATAAAATAACAACGGATTTACATATATTAGTGATGAAGAGGATTATCTATTAGATAGGAGGAGGATGAGAAGTAGGATACATCTTTAAAATGTGGAATACACATCTTCCCTTTTTTATTTCAACTCCTCTATCCATTGCATTACTAAAGAATCTTGGAAACCAACTACATCATTTTTATGCACAAAATATGTTCAATGGAAGTTGGTATTCTATTTCAGTTTGGTGTGCTAGTCTTGAAACCTTAGATTTACCACATTCATGGACAAGGATCTTCTACTAACTAGGGTGCATTATTTCCTTCCTTTTATATGTTATTTTTATTAATGATAGAATGTGATTATATGATTATGTCTACTAGAAACAAACAAAAGTTAAAGGTGATATTACTTTTTAGCAGTTTATTTTACTTGAGAAGCCTTCTTAATATTCTTTGTGCACATAAAACTTCCTATTCTCATGTATGAGAATTTCATGACTTTTTCTTGAGCTTTTCATGAATGATTTTTTCTTCCAATAATCTTCAGGTTGACTAAATCTTCCTTTATTTCTAATATGACCTGAATTATTTGAGCATAAAATAAGATCTACCTTTGTGAAATGTCCCATCATAGGTTTTTCCAAAGACAATGAATTTATTATATATATATATAACCTTTTCTTGATATATTCAAAAATTCCTCTCCTCTTATGCTTTGATAGACATCCATCACCTATTTGAAAGATTTCATTATGGAATAGGAAGGGAGGATGTGTAGCTTGATCTTGATTGAAAGTTTATCCAACATTTTCAATAAACCAATTTGCGCATAAAATGTCCTTATTTACATCGAAGTAGCTTCCATCCATATTCCCTTTGAAACCATTGATCTAGTAGCAAGTCTACCAAACTTTTACTTGTTTTCTTGTTGACTAATACAACTATTATGAGTTATTACAATATTGGAATCTCTAGGAGAGGTGAACACAAACAACTCAATGTATTAAACTTAGTGCCTAGTAAACCTTTAGAAAAATTTGTACAACTATCATGGGGTGACAAATAAATACACTAAAGGGATATATTAGCATATTATAATCAAGATATGATGAGGCATTGCATGTTTTTAGGAAACTAATTATAATCATCATCCATCGAGTAAGGTGTTATATGAATCCTTATTTAGGATTTGAAGTTGTCAAAAACCATTTCATCTATTTATAGCATTCTTCATTCATGTTGTGCATGTATCATTATATAATCTCAATGCATCTCATGACTGAAGTGGGGGTTGCATTATATGCGTGCAATTATTTTTAGATTAAGTTAAAGAACATTAATGCTTAAATAAATTAGATTCCCTAGTGGACATCAATATCTAACATTTAGTCAATTGTTAATTAGAACACCCTTGTAAATTGAGGTATCTCATCCTTTCCATGTCTAGGCTATATAACTATATGTATATTTATATATATGTATGTATGTATGTACAATTATAGTCACATTATTCATTATGATTAAATGACTATGAAGATACAACTTATTTTATGTCAAGGAAAAATAGTAGATGATTCTTGAGATATAAACTAATAATTTTACTATATCCGGAGAAAGTCAATCCATAATTTGTTTATATGAACATTTATAATTGTTATATTATTATATTGTGAGAAAGAATTATTATACTATAATTGATTTTTCATACACTATTTTTGTTACCATGTGTATTATGGATGTAACATCAACCCTAGTTAAAACCTCTTGTATTAGAATGAATTTATTATAAGCATAAGCATTTTGAGTATTGTGAAAATTTCACTGATAAAGTACAATTTATTCATTGGATTAAGTATTGATAATAACGAAGCATTAGATTATGGTGGGTCTTCTTGTAAGCATTTATAATTGTAAATCTAGTTAATAATGTGAATTTTTTTTGAAATGCACAATATATCATTGTTCCACTTAATTATGACATTCTAAACTATATTTATATTTAGTGAGATGGTTTTGTTAAAAAGTCTGTAGTGAATAGTTTCACAATTTCAAAGATGGGTATTTATTATAAGACTTATATTTAATTAAGATTATCAATAGACCCCTCAAGATATTATAATATTTCAATTGGCATTTATTGGTAAAGTAAATTTTGTTAATCAATTTTGGATTATAGTTATCTACTTAAAAGATGTTTGATTAAGAAAAATAGAAGAATGGTTACTAATATGTTTTAATGGAAACTATTAGGGATTCTAAATGCTTTATTATGACTCTAAATTGTTTAACACATTGAAAATGTTGACATTTGTTTATTTCATTGAAGTTCATTCATATATACCAGTGTATAGATATGCATTGACTTATCTTGTTGTCATTACCATAAACTATCATGATTCTTAAAGAAATATTTGTATATTCATATATTCTTGGTCAGTGAAGCATGAATTGGTTAAATTTGTATATACTTGTGTGCATTTTAATTGTGTTGGAAATACATTACTTATGCTTAGTATCGTTGAAATATGCTTAAACTACAAATTATAAGAATTTTTTTACAAAATAACATTGAAGTTGAACTATTATGTTTATATGACCTACAAATACATTCCAGAGTGTTCCTATTTTGTGTTTGTAATTCATGATATCTTTAGACGTAGATGTGTCACGTATCACTATTCCATTTCTTAAATCAATTTGCATTATTAGTATACATTGTGATGGGTCAGATATTCATCTTTTAGGTAGAATTTTGAGGAAGTGAATCACTTTGTTGTAGGGTGAAAACGTGCTCCAACAATGTTCTCACCCTTGATGTGGTTGAAGGAGTTAAAATTTGGAAGAATCTTGTCAGGAAGGTCCTTGTTATGGTTTATTGTGCAATATTGATCTCAACCATGTGGTATATTATAAGGAATAAGTTCCTTTATGTTTTACCATGTTATCAACAAATGTACTATAAAATTTATGAAATAATATAATTCCTTGTCTCTTTTCTTATATATTGGACACATGTCATGTCTTATGCTTGATTATGTGTAATTTTTCTAATTTATTAAGTTAAATTTATGGAGGTTGCTACACATGGTATCAAATCTTCAGGTTCAACACTAGGGCCTTGAGTTCACCTTTCTTAGTTGTGAAACTTTATCACATGAACCTTGGAATGGATGAGGATCATATGAATGTGTGAACCTCACCCATCCATCATGACTTATAGTGCAAAAATCATGATCATCACCCATCGAATCAATGATATCGTCAAGTTTTCTTGCTCTAGCTAAGAAATGTAGATATCACCCATATTGTCCTCTTAGACCACACAAATGAGCTAGTACTATTGTACAACATCGGCATCTTGGACTATCCTACCCTCCTCATACACCACCCACTCCCCATAGATGGGTAAGTCTAGGATGTGGTAGATGTGCTCCAACGCAACAATCATCTCCCTAATAGGGATATGAGATGTAGATGTGTGAGCATCCCACCTCTCCATGAGATATATTATTATAGGGGTGTGGAAGTGGATCTCTAGTATTGTGTACACCCACCAAAGCTTGACCTACAATAGGAAGTTGTAGTTTTTGATGTTGATATCATTGTTGTGGTTGCACAACAATATTAGAATGGCCCCTTTGCTATGCTCTCTAACATTTGGACACCCCTACAAAAGAAAAAAATAGCATGTCAAGATAATATACATCTCACATATTTCTAACTCTACATCATCAAATAATTTCAAAAATTATCTATTTTTTTCCTTTGAGACTACTAATTTTTGCAGAGATGTTTGTGTGGCACACTAACATTTGAGGTTGAATAGTCATTGATAATAGCAGATTGGATGGACACCAACATGAATAAAGGATGTTGAAATGTTCTAGTGGAATACAAACGAGTCCTACGAATTCCTTTGTATCAGATGTACACATGCATTGTTTGAGACGACTAAAAAGTTAAAAAATCATTTGAGATAACAAGTTTGGTGGAAAAAAATTGCATACCTCATCAGGTGGGTTGCCCCTCGCCACATCAAAATGTAGGTAGTTGATCCACAGTGGTCTAAAGTCACATCTACAGGGAATCTTGCAGACAACTTTCTTGAAAATTCAACAAATTCCTTGTGAATAATCAAAATTGTCCTTCCATGGGCCCACTTAGGACCTATATATGAGCTCATTTTTTTCCATTTTTCATGGTGAAATTGTTCCTTCCATCCTTCCTATTTTTACCCCACCTAGCTAGAGGAAAAAATATGAGGGGGCATGTACTCACCTCTTCATTATATTTTTCTTCATACTTATCAAAATTTTCTTAAGCATTCTTCTTGTTGTGGTAGTTTCTTTTGATTTTGAAATTGACTCTATTTTGAGTTTTACCAAAGAAAACTTCACATCATATGTTTTAGTTTATCACTAGGCTTGAATGTTGGGGGAATCTTTAGTATCCACTTGCTCGACCTCTACTACCTCTATAGTATCCTTTTGGAAAAAATCTACAAATTTTTTAAAATCTTAATCTCATATTTATATCTTCTTAAATAATTTTGTAGCTGATTTTTCTCCAAATCTCAGCTCACTAAAGTGGTAGAAAATATGTAATGCCATAAAATTGCACCTCGAAGAAATTTCATTCTTGCACATCTAGCCTATTGTACTTATGACAACCTATCGTATTAATGAAAAAAACCTATAAGTCAAAATTTCATGATTCCAATTTTATAGAGGACAACGATGAATCACTAACAACATAGATACCTCATTCATACAATGTTTTGAGTAGGACAATTGTGCAACATGTGGACATCCATGCAATGTGCTAACATCCTTGAACTTTTCAAGATTCAAATGAGAATATTTCACATCCTTTTCCTATAACACATGTCATTGTAGTAGAAACATGGATGTAATAGCTCCTCCTACCCATGCAACTTCTCAAAACTCCTCTTTTCACTCTCATTCTCATTCATTATCATTGTCCTTCACTCTATTCTTTCTTATACATCTTTTCTCATTTTATTTTTCTCTTTGTAATGGAGCTTGTTACATCATATTTGAGCTCACCATTGCGTCCAGAGTGTCTGCGATAGTCGGATTTTCCTTTTGTTTCATCTCAGTTGGACATTGGAGGCCAAATTTGCAAAGGGTTGAAGATTGGAGATGGTTTCTAGATCCAGGAGCTAGCTACCATTTCAAAGCATTTTTAGCCAAAAAGGACACCGCCATTACGTTCAGAAGGGCCAAAAACTCCTAAATTGACTGTCAAATCATCGAATTTGGACAAGTTGCTCTCGGAGGAAAAAAAATTTAATAGGCAAGTTGTACGGCCCTACCTGCGCAGGTACGATTTTATTAAATAAATAAATAAATTTTTCTACAAATTTCTTAGTTTTTTTTTAATCATTTTAAAAATCTTTATAAAATCATTTTTTTATAAAAGGTTTTTTATAAAAAATAAAATAAAATCTTGCATTATTTTAAGTAAAAAAGTTTTATAAAAATATATATATATATATAAAATTTAACTTGCAGATGCAGGTATTGTCAGTACCTGTGTATGTAGGTACTACAGTACCTGCAACTGCAGGTCTGCAGCTAGCGGCGGAAACAGGGTCATCCGCCACCTACACAGTCATTGGCTATTGTAGGGGGCGGCGTACCTGCCAACCCCACCAGCCCCCTTCTCTTTAATCTTTTTTTTTTAAAGTTTTTTTTAAAATAAAAACTTTTTCATTGTATTTTTAATAAAGTTTTTTTTTTTTTGTTAAGTTTTTTAAATTAAAAATAAAATCATTATTAATGGTTTTAATAAAACTTTTGTAAGTTTTCTTTAATTTTTTAATTTAAATTTTTTCAATAAAAAAACTTTTACTAAAAGTTTTTCTTTAATATTTAATTAAAGTTTTTTTAAATTAAAATAAATAAAAATTCTTTATTAAATTTTAATAAAAAAAGAAAATTTCTTTATTTTTAATAAAAAAAATTCTTTAATAAATAATGTTTTAAAATTAAGCTTTTAATTAAGTTTTTTTAAAAACAAATCATGCAATAATAAGCAAACCTGAGAAAAGAATTTTTCCTACCGATCGAGCCTTGTCTTGGACCATTTGCTCCTTCAACCAGCAGTCAATAAGGGTCAGTTGCTCCTACTGACATCCACCTGGAGGGCTTTCTTCATGATCTTCTTCTTCGAGGCACCTTTGGTTGGCTTCTTCATCAAGATTTCCAGTTTTGCATCATGTTGATTGTAGTTATCCTCTATGTAATGTTGTAATTGCACTAAAATAAAGTGCCACAATCTTTCTATTTCTATGTACTATGTCATGTAATATATGCTTCTTTGGATTGATCTATGTATCTAGTGTTAGTTCTTATATACTCAACGTATGCAGTGGCTGGTTACCCATGCATTTTGATGAGATGGAAGTGTCACCATATAGACACTCTTATTTTGGAAACACTCTACATGTTTTTAGAAGTCTGGATCTACATCGAGAGACTTGGTGCATGGCTCTAGTGAGGCTTAGATTGTACAATTTGTGCATGGCTCTAGTGAGACTTGGATTATACCAATATGCTATTGATGGGCATTCATTTGATGCTCATGTAGTTGTCATCTTAGTTTTGACCTTATTCATGTTGTAGTGTGGATTCATCTACAATTCTTCATTGACAAATTCTGCAGTTACTTTTGAGTTGACATATTCAGCTTAGTTACCAGTTATGTGGCATCTTCTATAGTTGTACCTAATTCTTTCTATCAGTGCTTTGCACAATATGGGGACTCTTGACATTGTGGAATTTGAGTTGTGACTCTCCATTGGGGGGTTTGCATGGACTTCTTCACTCTCTCTTATGGGGGGGAATTTTTCCTCACTCAAGGTTTTATCCTTCCTAGAGCATGTTTCTTGTTTTGTTTCTCTCTTTTGGGGAAGAGTTTTGTGATGAGGGCATAGCCCGAGACATAGAAAATAATCCACAAACAAGAGAATAATTTTATTATTCAGAAAATGAAGCTTCTTGCATGCAGAGGATCTCAAATCCCCAAGTTCTACAACACATGCAAGTTACAGAAAGCTACAGAATAACCCTTTTGCAATATGCGAGCTTGTCCCCCAAAAAGTTACCCAAAAAAATTAGAAACCCGCCCATAAATACAACTCTTCTTTAGTTTGGAGCCAAAACAACATTAAAATTTGAGTTTAGGAGGTTTGGCACCAAAAATTACAACTTGAAGTTCAAATTTCAAAAGAACATTTGCAATTGTATCTTCTAGAAAGTGTGCCAACTTCCCGGGGCCATAACTTTTGTCTGGGGCTCCGATTTGTGAAACCGTTTGAACCGTTGCAAAGGTCTCAAAGTCAAGAATGCGCTAATTATTGCTACGCCAATTTTGGAAAGTTTCAGGGCTATTTTGGGAGCTTTAAGTGCCTCAAATCCAACTTGAAAGTTTTTTAGGTGCAAATATGGGAAACTAAAACTGCAATATCTTTAAACCTAGGAATAGAAAATAAAAATCATAAATTGGGAATTTCATTATGACGAAAAGGGTATCCAAAAATATAAAAACATCTAAAAATCAAGAAACTTGAAATTTAACTATTTTTGGGTGATGCAAGATTGCCCTTACACCACTGGATGCTCCTGCATTAGAAACCCAGGGTAATTTGAGAAGTGACGTCGTCATGTCTCAGATGGTTGAGGAAAACCCAACCAGTCAACCACTGCCTTAGATAGCCAGGATGAATCTTCCACAGGTCTGCCTCTCCATTTCACCAGATATTCTTCATACTGCCTATTTCTGGAACTCCTTCCCACACAACTATCCAAGATTTCCTCAATCTCCTCCTTTTCTGAAGTAGGTGCTGGAATCCCACATTGTTCCATCATTGGTACTTCCTCTGCACCACCTTCATGATACTCTATCAAATCTGAAATATTGAACACAAGGGAAATTTTGAATCCATCCGGCAACTCTACCTCATATGCATTCCCTAATTTATGCCTCTTCAAAATTTTATAGGGACTAAACTTCTTCATCTTCAATTTGTTATATGTTCCCACTGGAAACCTTTCTTTCCTCAAGTGGACTATCATGTCATCACCAATCTAAAACTCCTTATACCTCCTCTTCTGATCTGCCTTAGCCTTATACTGCATATTCATCTTGTTAATATGTATTCTTACCTTCTCATGTATATCCTTGATGTTTTCTGCAAAATATTTGGCTTCAACACTTATTTTCTTCTCTTGGTCCATCTTCCTCAGTTCTGGAGCTATTCTGGGGCTACCTCCATACACAATCTGGAATGGTGATCTACCAGTGCTTCTGTTGACATAATTCTTGTAAGAAAATTTTGCCTGGGGTAAGATCAAGTCCCATCCCTTAGGTTTATATCCTACCAAACATCTGAGGAGGATATCCAGACTCCTATTAACAACCTTTGTCTACCCATCTGTTTGTGGATGGTGTGTAGAACTGAACTTCAACTCTATCTTCAGCTTCTTCCACAAGGTCCTCCAAAAGTACCCCACAAATTTGGTGTCACGATCTGAAACAATACTCTTTGGCAGACCATGTAGCCTCACCACCTCTTTGAAGAACAAGTCAACAATATGGACTGCATCATGGGTCTTCTAACATGGAATGAAATGTGCCATCTTCAAAACCTATCAACCACCACAAAGGCAGTCATTCCCTGGGTGGCCTTGGCAAACCAAGAACAAAGTCGCCTGCCTCCTTGGCCTCTCACGTTACGGTGGGGCTGATATAAGCTATATTTACTAGCTCTCCTTTAGCCATTGCGACGCCTACATCTTTGTACAAAACTTCTTCACATCCTGTGACAACTGAGGCCAATCATAATGTTCACTGATAATGGCAATGGTCTTATCCTGACCAAAATATCCTGCCATTCCTCTACTATGCTTCTCCTTTATTGGGTTCTCCCTCATGGAACTCAACTTGGGATACACAATTGACTTCCTTAAATAACATGCCATCCTGGATTATGAAGTCCGACCACCTTGTCCACATCCCTGTAGCGAGGTTTCCTTGCAGACTTTTCCAAGCCTCGCAAAATTAGGGATCTGCATATAGTGTCTTGGCAGGTTCATTGGGCATAGCCACTTCAATCATCTTTGTCATCAATGTGTACCCCTCCCTACTTAAGGCATGCAACCCTATTTGACTTCCCACTCCTATGTTTCAAAACAATGGTATAACTCTGCAAAAACTCTACCCATTTCATATGCCTCTGATTTAATTTTCCCTGACTATTTAGGTACTGCAAGGCCTGATGATCAATATATAGAACAAATTCCTTCAGCAATAAATAATGTCTCCATTTCTTTGGCTCCTTGAACAATATAAAATTATTGATCATATATAGAATAATTTCTCATGGCATCATTTAACTTTTCCTTTGAAATAAGCTGATGGGCTTGCAACCCCTGCTTGAGCTCCATCTGCTCAGATGGCACAACCATTGGAATCACAATCCACCTGAAACACCTTGTTGAAATCTGGGAGGGCTAGAATAGGTTGCTCTGTTACCTTCTACTTCAATAGTTCAAAACTCTTTGACACTCCAGTGCTCCATTGAATTCTTTTCTATCTCCTCTCATTGTTTCAGTCATGGGTCCACAAATACTATTGAAGTTTCTAATGAACTTTCTATAAAAACTAGCCAAACCATGGAAAGATCTCACCTTAGTAGCAATTCTTGGGGTAGGCCATTCCAAAATAGCCTTCACCTTCTCTGGGTCCATCTTGAGACCTTTTGCTGAGATAATAAACTCCAAGTACACTAACTCCCTCTTCACAAAACTACACTTCTTCAGATTAATCAACAATTTCTCTTCTCTTAACTTCTCAAAGGCTCTTCGAATATGCATTAGATGCTCATCCAATGTCTTAATGAAAAATAAAAATATCATCTAAATACACAATAACAAAACTTCCCAGAAATTATTTTAGTACCTCATTCATGAGCCTCATGAAGATGTTAACCGGTCACATTGGTTATTAAAGGCATGACTAACCACTTTCGGTACAAGCCCTCTTTGGTCTTGAAGGGAATTCTTCCATTCATCTCCCTCTCGAATCTAGATCTGGTGATATCCGCTCTTCAGATCAATCTTTGTGAAGTACTGAGCTCCACTCAAATAGTCCATCGGGTCATCCATCCTTGGCAGGGGAAATCTATACTTGATTGTTATCTTGTTTATGGCTTAGGAATCTGTACACATCCTCCACTCCCCATCCTTCTTTGGTGCTAGTACCGCAGGTACTGCACATGGACTCAAACTCTCACGTATCAAACCCTTTCTCAACAACTCTTGAACTTGTCTGTTCAATTCCTCATTTTCTGTTGGAGTCATTCTATGAGCTACCTTATTTGGAAAACTGGCTCCAGTAATCAAGTCAATCTGATGACTGATCTTCCTTATTGGTGGTAAACCCTCGCATTACGTACTCCGAGAAACAATATCTGGCTTCATCCAGCATCCGAGCTTCTTCTGCGGAACCTTCTCACTATCATCACTCTAGGAATCAATTCATAACACACGCTCATGCTTCATACCTTCTAAAAAATTTCTTCCATCTACATAACAAATTCTAGCACTACTACATACATTTTCTTCGGTCTCCTTTAGGGGTTTCAACTTGTGACGAACCCCATCCTTTGTCAAGGAGTAAGTGTTTGCATAGCCATCATGTATAGCTCGCCTATCGAACTGCCACGGCCTCCCCAACAACATGTGACAGGCATCCATGGGGATGATATCACAGAGTACCTCATCATGGTAGCTCCCGATCTTGAACTTTACTAGGCACTGCTCATTGACCAAAACTTTGTGATATTTCTGCAACCAGGAAATCCAATACGGATGCGGGTGCCTTTCCCTCTTCAACTTCAACTTTGTGACCATCTCCTCACGACACTAGATTATTCGAGTGCTCCACCATCAATAATGTGACACAACATTTTTTCTTCACGCTTGCACCTTGTGCGAAATAGATTCTTCCTGCATTGGTTCCTTTCTTTGATCCGCTAGGGCTCTCCCAATCACTATGGTTTCTCCCCTATTAGCATCATTTAAATGTTCAGATTGGGCCTCCTCATCTACATGCACAACCCTTCCATGGCCTTCTAGCCTTTTGTCTACCCTTCCTTGGTGTTGTGTACATTCATTGGCTCAATGCCCTTCTTCACCCTGCAGAAACCACATTCCTCTAAAATACCTCTTCAGGATCCTTGTCCATGTCTCCCTCATCTTCTACCTCTTTGATCACCACTATTTTGCGATCCTTGAGATAGAAATTGTCATTCCTTTGGCTTGGCTGGTACCCACATCTTCATTTTCTTTTCATCATCATTTTGGCTTCACGAAGGTGCGCCGTGCCCCTTCTACTTACGACCCTCCTTGTTCTTTTTGCTTGCCATCAAATCTTTTGTTCAGCTTCTCTTCCACCTTTAGAAAAGCGTACACATCCTCAATGGTGGTCATTCTAACTAGGCTTAACTCCTCACGAATGCTCGTAGTAACCCATTAAGATGTCGAGGCTACTTCTTCTTATTGGCCTTTATTGTGACCCGTTATGATGATTATCTTGTGAAAATCTTGATATATTCTTTCCGGTCGCTTCCTTGCTTCAACCCTTGCAATTTCTTCAACAGATCTAACTCGTAGTCCACTGGTATGAACTGCTTCTTCAGTTTCTCTACCATGCGATCCCATCTGGTGATCTTTCCTTTTCCTCTTCGATTTCTTTCCAACTGGACCTCTTTCCACCAAATACTGGCATGGCCCTTCAGCTTCATTTTTACAAACTTAACCCGATCTGGGTCCTCTATTTCCTCATACTCAAAATATTCTTCTAGCTCGTTGATCAGTCGATCAACTCTTCCGGGTTAGACTTCTAGAATAACTGGGGACTTCTGCTGCAGGTCTTTTCGATCTTTGAAATGGCCCTTATTAGCCGCATTTGGTCTTGATCAATTGCTTCTTCTTCCTCTTCTACATCTGAACCTTCTTCCTTCCCTTCATCCTCACTTTCCTCCCTTGGGTTTAACGCTTTTCTCAACTGCTCTTGTAACACATCAATCTGTCTTTGGGGGGCTGCCAGTGCATCTCTTCCACTAGCATTTATGCTACCTCGACCACCTCTGGCACCACCACGCCTACCAGGCATCACTCTTGGAGGCATCTTTCTTGACCTCGACCTACAACCATGGTCTTGGTGTGAATTCTCTCATGATTAGCGATCTGTCCACATGCTCAAAAAAACCCGCTCTGATACCACTTGATGAGGGCACAACGCGAGACACAAAAAATAACCCACAAATAAAAGAATAATTTTATTACTTAGAAAATGGAGCTTCTTATATGCAGAGGATCTCAAATCCCCAAGTTCTACAACACATGCAAGTTACAGAAAGCTACAGAATAACCCTTTTGCAATATGCGAGCTTGTCCCCCAAAAAGTTACCCAAAAAAATTAGAAACCCACCCATAAATAGAGATCCTCTTTAGTTTGGAGCCAAAACAACATTAAAATTTGAGTTTAGGCGGTTTGGCGCCAAAAATTACAACTTGAAGTTCAAATTTCAAAAGAACATTTGCAATTGTATCTTCTAGAAAGTGCGCCAACTTCTCGGGGCCATAACTTTTGATCTGGGGCTCTGATTCATAAACCGTTTGAACCGTTGGAAAGGTCTCAAAGTCAAGAACACATTAAAAATTTTCTATGCTGATTTTAGAAAGTTTTGGGGCCATTCCAGGAGCTCTAAGTGCCTCAAATCTAACTCAAAAGATTTTCAGGTGCAAATCTGGGAAACTAAAACTACAATATCTTTCAACCCAGGAATAGAAAATAAAAACCATAAATTGGGAGTTTCATTATGACAAAAAGGGTATCCAAAAATGTAAAAACATCTAAAAACTGAGAAACTTAAAATTTAACTATTTTTGGGTGATGCAAGATTGCCCTTACACCACTAGATGCTCCTACATCATTTTGTCCCACTGGGTTTTCTCCTTTTCTCTTTATGAGAGATTGCATTGCATTTGTAGATGGGTACCTAACATGGCCTCGTAGTCAGGACCCATCTTGCATTGTTTTCTTTTGTGTACATTCTCCCTAAGTTGCACTTAAGGGGGGGTGTTGGTGTAATTAAAAGTGTTGTACCTTGTCCTAGGTCATGATTACACCTTAGTTAAGTTTACTTAGGGACCACATAGGAGGTAGTTGAAGAATTTCCACTTTTGGTGGACTTGACATGTCATTACTTTATCACTTCCACCTTTTGTGGGTGATCCACCTTTTGTGTTGATTATCACATTATCACTTTTCCACTTTAGGTGGAGTGATAGCTTTTCATAGTTTTCTCATATCATAAGATTACAACAATTTTCATAATCTTATTCCCTTCTATGTTCTCACCTTGGCTATATAACCAAGGGGTCTCCTATGTACTTTTGTACTGCTCATTCCATCATATTTGCATCATTGGCATAATACAATTTATTCTTGTCATATTTTTTCTCTCTCTCTTATGCTTGTGATTTTTATTAGGCCTCTAGATCTTGGGTGGCTACCTTCATAGCCAATTCTTATACCCCAAAAACAAATTTTTCTAAGGGGGTTTTTAATTTTTCAAAAAAAAAAATCAAAAATTTCTAAAGAATATTTTGCACAAATATTTATTTTTATTTTTTTTTTTACAATGGAAAACTTGAAATATTTTTTAAAAAATTTCAAAAAATTTTCAAAAAATTTCAACTGAAGTTTTTGCAAAACTATAGAAAAATTGAAAAAATACCCAAATTGGCGAATTTTTTCTATCTAGAGCTCTTAGTGTCCAATTTTGATAAAACAAAAGGCAATCCCAACTGGAAACAACCTTCTAAATTTGAATTTGAGGTCAGATCTGGTCTAGGAAACACCAAAATGTCATTGCTCCTCAGATTTTCCTCTTGACCACCTTCACAAGAGCAAAGATCTCCCAACAGTGGCTATGCAAAAAACCTCCAACCGCTCTAATACCATGTAATAATTGGATATGAAGGTAGCCACCCAAGATCTAGAGGCCTAATAGAAAGCACAAGCATAAGAGAGATAGAAACAATATGACAAGAATAAACTGTATTCTACCAATGATGCAAATATGATGGAATGAGCAGTACAAAAGTACATAGAAGACCCCTTGGTTATATAGCCAAGGTGAGAACATATAAAGGCATAAGATTATGACAAGTGTCGTAATCTTATGACATGAGACAACTATGAAAAGCTATCACTCCACCTAAAGTGGAAAAGTGGTAATGTGATCATCACGACAAAAGGTGGAAGTGATAAAGTAATGACATGTCAAGTCCACCAAAAGTTGAAATTCTCCAACTACCTCCTATGTGGTCCCTAATTAAACTTAACTAAGGTGTAATCATGACCTAGGAAAAGGTACAACACTTTTAATTACACCAAAAACTCTCTTGCACACAAGAATTTCATGTTTATTGAGCCAAGAGGGGAGCCACAGGTTGTTGGTAATGCTCCCTTGTCTACTTGTCTTGTCTATTTACTATTTTCTATTTGATCTTGTCTATCTATCTATTCATGATATGGGATCTCCTCTCAAATGGGATTTTTTTCTATCACACATCTTTACATTTCATGTATTTTTATTTATCTCTATCTATCTAGATATTCATGGAGGTGGAAATACCAAAACAAGGTGTTTGACTGAGTAAAGCCCTAAAATGTCCCCAACATTTTCCCTCTCTATCTTGTGTGCAAATGTATGGATTTAAGGAGTTGTACATTGCAGATTTAAGGGTTTTACTCTTTGTTTTGATAAGGAAGTTAGTATGAAGTAGAAAAATCCCCATGACATACTATCATCTATTGTCGAGGCTTAACCCTTTTGGGTACATAATCTATGAGTTATGAAGTTTCTATTTCTATAAACTATAGGTTGTAATCTTATTCTAAGTTCTGGTTACTAAACAGTTTTATCATTCTTGTCCTTGATAGTTTAGCATTCCACTTGATTAAGATGTTAAAATATTTTTCATTTTTAACTTTTCACCTGAGCTCTATTTCATAAGGTAGTTGAAGGTTATTTTCTTCTTATAGACTCTCCTTGTCTTGATTCTTGAGAGTAGCAAATTCCCTCCTTTACACATATCTATTATAAAAAAATGTATACTTTTGTTTAGTTAAATTATTTTATTGTTATATTTAACTTAAAAATTAATATATTGGTTCATCTAACATGAAATTTCTAAACTGATATATAATCTTTCCTTTTTTAGACAACTATAAGAGAAGAATTAAATTAAAACAATATATTTCTCTTAATTATTTAAAGATAGATTAGATTTATTTATAAGATGTATACAATCTATAAAATATCAAATACACATGCTACTTCATTTATTATTTTTATTTTAACAATAGTTTTTTTTGTAAATATTTACTTTTCTAACACTGAGTTTGGTAAAACTATTTGTAGTGCAGAAAAATGTATCCCTTTACATTTTCTCACTTATTTGGGCCCTCCTAGTTTAAAATGGACTTAATTGTGCCTTAATTTAGTGTTGTAAAGTGAATCCCTTTACACCTTCATAATTATTTAGGGATCCCTTCCTTAATAAGCCCTATTTTGCATTTACAATCCTATTTAATTACACTTTCTGAATGAGAAACTTAACATTCATTAATTCCTTAACATAACACTTCACATTGAGCAAAGTGCGTTCTAGAAATTAGGGCTAGAGACACATTTTCCCATGTGTGAATGGGTCCTCGTTAAGAATTGGAATCCATTTTTAAATCATGTTTTGGTAATATTTTTATGATCCTAAATTTAAATTTCAAAGGTTGAATTGTAATGTTTGAATTTCTAGAAGTTAAGAATAAATGTGTTGAAATGAACAAGACAACCAAGAGGGGGATGAATCAATTATAGGAAATTAAACCTTCAAAACCATCAACAGTAAATGGATCCACAAACATTCATTAAACCCTTATTATGTGCATATGTGCAGGATCATCATCGAAAAAATAGGCCCTTAAGTTGGAAAAAATTTAGAAAAATCAATGTTAGGCAACTTGATGTAAAAAATTTGTATAAGTTATCTATATTATTTCAAAAATATGTAAGAATAGAATCTGTATAAAATTGAATTTAGTTTCTAAACTACTAGGTTTATTTAAAACAAATAAAATCTATTTGGTGAAAATTTGAAATTTCAATGCAGAGTACTTAAATTTTAAAAATAAGAAGTAGGTATATGTCTGACCACCCTAACCATAATAAAATGATAATATTTTTTTATAATATTTTATATATAAGTAGAGGACTCATGTTTGGATGTGATGAATATTTTTTTGTAATTTTTTCCAAGTAAATAATTAATTATGAATTTTTATTACAACTTTTAAAAAATATAAAAACTATATGTGTGACCACCTTAACTTGGTCAAAACTTCATGAAATTTAATTCTTCTTCTTTTAATCCTATATTATGTGAAGCATAGAATGTGACGCATGTTTCAGATTCAAAAAATGTGATACTGTTTGAAAGTTATAGATTTTTTCAATCAGCCTATCAATCAGGACTTTTGTCATAATTCTAATAGAAAATCAATAATAATTATTTATTAAATTCAAATTAAAGCATAATTTATATTGGTGGAAAGCTGAGAATCTCCTCTAAAAATCCTTTTCGTTTCATCAATTTTGGGTAAAAAAAAAGTCGTCAGCCACATACCCTATAAATACCCATAATATTGCCACTTTTTGGCCCGTCATGATCCTACACATACCCATGTTAGAGTGATTAAACATGTAATGTAGATAACAACAATTGAAATCACAACACCATACACATGAGAACACCATATCTATGTGTAAAACCCAATGAGGGAAAAACCATAGTGAGGATTATCTCACAATATAAGTAATAGAAAAACCAGTATAAAGGGGCTCATTGCTAAAATAGGACACATTGTCCAAAAGGCTCACATCCAAGGCTCACTACCACATAAAGACAACAAGAAGATAAAATAAAAAATTTACCTAGAGAAAAAAACTTCTCAATACAACAAGGAGTCCACCACAATTTCACACAAAATTGTGCAATCTCATATGAAAGATATCAGATGCCTTTAGCTCACTACCTTTAGAAACCCTAACATGAAGTTCACACTACTCTACTTAATTTTTCATCACACAAATCACTTGCAACAATATCGCATTTTTCTTGCTTCTTTCTCTTTCCACATTCTTTTACTTGCATCAACACCATACATATTTATATCAAGTTTGACCTCAAAAACTTTCTCCAATGTTGACCTCTAGTTGTTATACATTCAAATTCAATATAGGTTGGTGCTTAAATATTCCTACAGTGGATAAGAACGAAAGGCCACCTACATAAGTCCTTAATTAGGAACCAAATAGATCCCACCACACTTCAACACACTTCCACAAGCTTCACATGTAGTGTCAAACACAAGGTCAACCAACATCTGTGCAAAACACCATAGACACTAAGTATATGCTTCCTTAGATTGAGCCAAAAGTTTCATACAACATAATTTACTTGAACTAAATCTAGAATAATCCACAAAATACATAAGATTCATCAAAAAATTCATTCAAGTTCACATCAACAAATACTTCAACTCAAAATAACTAATAATCCTTAATTGCAAATTGATAAATGAATCTCACACTATACTACACCAAATCAAGTAGAAAATTGAATACAAAAATGTGAAAAGCATTATAAGAAACTTATCAAATCTACACAATCTGAAACCAAACAACATAGAAATGTTGATAACATTTCTCCAAAACCACGTAAAACATCACTAAACAACTAGATCACGTACTATACAACAATCTAGAAACTTGAACTTTGAATATAGAAACCTCTAGCACTCTTGAATAAACTGTAAGATACATATAGGCATAAAATCAACACTAAAAGAACACAAATCACAATATTGGAGCACATTATGATCATTTACACATCACAAATTACTCTATTTATTAAATTTGCTCAAAAATACTTGGAAACCAAGTACCAGAAGCATCATCTCAACTCATTACTTCATTCCAACTCATCTTTAGACTCTATAATGAAATAAAAGCTCCATGTACTCACAAAAATTCCTCAAGGTCTCAACTACACATGTACATCCTATTTTTTCTTTTCAACAATTTTCTCAATATCCTCATGTAGTGTAGAAAAAAGTGACCATTTTTCACACTTAATTTGGCAATGAATGATTAGTGATAAAATGCACTTAATTATTCCTTATTTAGGCTACTGTAAAGTGTTTCTTTAGAATTTCACACTAATCAAGGGCTTTATTAATTAATTGGGGTTAATTGGAGCTTAATTGGCTGCTTAAATTCAAATCCAAGCCTTATTAATTGAATTTTCTAATGGATAAAGCTCAACACTCATTAATAATGTTTCACAACACTTAATTTGGCAAGGTTTGAGTTCTAGGCTATTCACCTAGGACCCATTCGCCACCTAGAGAATGGGTCCTTCATAGGTCCTATGACCCCGCTTTAATATGTTATGTCATAACATGAAACTTGTCCTAGTTGAGTGTGCTAGGACCCATTTGGCCTATGGAGAATGGGTCCTCCTTAACATAGGAAACCCCTTTTTGAACATATTATTGGTGGTATTTTAATGATTTTGAGTCCTAGATCTTATTTCGGCTTGTGTTATTTGAATTTCAGGATTAAATCTTATGATAAGTATAAATATAAGGTAATTTCACATAGTTTCATCTAAGAGTCTTTATGCAAGAATCTTAAGATTTTACAAGAGTATTATAGAGCATTTAAGAGTATTCAAGAAGGAATTCAAGGGAAAATTATAAAGGTTTTATTGTAGTAATCAAGGATCTCTTTCATCATGTCAAAGTCATGCAAGTTGTTGAGCTAATGTGATGTTTTAGCATTGGTGATCAAATTCAAGTCTTCAAAGCCATTATCCTATGCTAAGTTCCTAAACAAGATCTACACTTATTGAGGCTATTCCATGCTAAGTTTTAGATTTGAATTCCAAGGTTCAATTAAGGATATAAGGATTGTGTTTAAACAGGTGCATTTTTTGGCTTATTTGACACCAATGCCAAAGGGGGAGTTTATTGAACCCAATGACATTATATTTGGCATTGTGTCAAATGCAAGGTTTCAAGGTATACATGTTCAGGTTTTGTGATGACATTGTGCAAGGAATTTAGTAAAAAACATCTTGCATAATATTATATGGTTGAGTTTGTATTTATACTACTTGTTTCATGATCAAAAGAGAAGGTTGTTTGCTCAGCTTCTAGCTATAGCTCAATTGGAATTAATATGGTTTCTATGGAAAATTAAAAAGTTTTTTATTTGCTAGGATTTCAGCCATAGCATCCTTTACAAGGCATAAAAAGGGAAGCACCTATTCTTGTTTCATTGATAGCACTCCATGCACTCCATATTCTTGGCATACATTGAGATGGAATACATTGAAGGGTTAGTGTTTATTGATTGGTATTTGATGGTGTAATACCCCTCATATTGTTTAGACTTGATACTTCTATGGTTTTGATTGATGTTTTGTGACTGTGATTGTCTGTACTGTTGTTTGGTGTGTGTGGATGCATAGTTTAGTTGACTTCTACATTTGACATTATGATTATGATTTATGATACTTTATGTGGTGTTTGGATTATTTGATTATGTAATAGTTTCTCCTTAATGTTTTATATGTCGATATTGTGATTCTATGATAGTTAATTTGGGTTCAGTAATACATTATAAGGAAATGGTTTAATAATTAGTTATAATGTGATCAGTTAATTTAGGAATGTAATTTCATACTTGATATTGTAATTGTTAGTATAGCTTAGGTGAGAGGACAGTGTAGCACCACTCGTTTACGAGTGTACTACTACGCTGCAATTCCTTCTCATGATAGGATGTTTGATTTTATGTATATATACATGTGCTACTTGACGTTTATTTGGATGCAGGATTTGTAGGAATAAGTCTGATTCCACCTGCTTCAACAGGACAGAGCAAGCACTAAATTAACCCAATTGGTAAAATGTTGTAAACAGGGAGTTGATTTGGAAGTATCCCTATCCCAAGTCTATCGTCCTATTGTAAGTTGTTGTGTCATGATTGAGGTTTTGTCATTGTCGGAGTGTAGTTTGATTGTTGAAGTATTTATTTTATTTATGGTTCGTGTTCGTTTAATTAATCTTATTTTATAGGATAATTAATTAAAGTTGTCTTGTTGTTTTGATTTAATTGTGAGTTAGTTAAATGTTAAATTTAATTATATTGTAAATTAAAATGTAATTAGTTAAAGTGCAAGACATTAAATTAAATTAATAATGTTGAAGATAATTAAATATTATATTTTTATTAATATTAAATTAGCAAATCTTGTGTAGATAATATCTTGTGTAAATAATCTATTTTTAATTAAAATTGTAGATAAGTTGTGCTTTTAAAAGCTAGAAAAAGGACCAATAAGAAAAGAGGATTTTTGAGAAAAGAAAGCGGAAGAACTTTATTTATTTTGATTTATTATTTTTATGAGGGAATGATTCACACACAGAAGATTTCTCTGTTGTTTTTGGTTTGTAAAAGAAAAGAAAAGAAAATAGCTTTGTTTGGGTTTTCTAGGTAAAAGTATTGTGGTTGAAGAAAAGATAGATTCAAAAGTGAGCTATAGATAGGAATTGGAGAAGAAGCTACAGAGGGGTTTCACATTTGAAAGAAGATTATTGTGCGGGATTCTTCACCAAATGAAGGACTCCAGGTTTTCTTCTTTTAATTTAGTTTTATTTTACTATTCTATAAATAAATCTGGTATGTTGTGTCTGAAAATCTATTTCTTTATTTCTTTTGGAAGTGGTTTTGTGATTGAAAACTTGTTTGTTATAAATCTTTGAATCCTATAGTGAAACCTTCAATATTTCTTCAATAACACTTAGAGATGGAAATAATTGTTTTCAAAATAAAATTCTTTTATTAATTGAGACTGATATATCCTGATCTGTATTGGGTCTATTAGGAAAACATTTTAATTATATTATTTATTTTTAATCTCCTGATATATATATATATTCTGTCCTTTTTAAAATATTTATATATATGTCATATTTTGAAAATACTGTGTAAAATAAAATGTGCATTCTTTATATATATATGTTTATATTCATATTATTTTCATATTTCGTTCATACAAAATATTTATGAAAATAGATATAAAATAAAATTAAAAAAATATATTAAATAATTTTTTTTATTGGGGGTGGGGGTCGGCCGAGGCTGTACCACCCACGGCCCCCACTGTGGCGTTGCGGCCACCATAGGGTGGTATGTAGTACCACCACCTGTGGGGGCTACAGCCACCACAGGGTGGTACGTGGTACCACAACCTATGGGGGCTGCGGCCACCACATTATGGTACCATCAGGGATTAAAGGGTACTTTTTTTATAAAAAAAATTGTTTTCTTTTTTATGTTTTTTTTTAATTTGATTTATATTATATATATATATATGTATATATATATATATAATATATTATATATATAGATAATTTTTATATGGTGATTTAATTTGATGATTATAAAATATGTTTAATATATATATTTAATATATGTATATGTGGGTAGGGGCCTAGCAGGTTGGCTAAGTAATTCGGCTCTGGTCACGAGTTCTAGTCTCCCCGCCTTAGTGGCGTGTAAGCGGCCTTGATCCGTTAAAAAAGTTCATGCTACTTGGTGGATTCCTGATCTAAAATATATATATGTATATATGTATATACACGGAAAAAGTGTATGTATATGTATATATATGTGTGTGTAAATATATATATATATTTATAAAGATAGGTTGAAAGGTTATAAAAGTTGTGAGTTTGTAATAATAGATAATTTCCATGATTAGCAATATTATAGTTTAAATGGAAATTTGGGAATAAGTCTTGTAATTATAATTAAATTGATTGGTTAATTTTAAAGTTTATAGGGTTATAGTTTAGTTGAGAAGATCGAAATAAATTAATTGTGTTGTTTTGAAACAAGTTTTCTTGTGTAATTGATTGATTTATTAGGTGAAATTTATTATTCATTGTAATTTGTTTTATGGCTTTGATTAAACGTAACTGTTATTCTTGAGATTATTCATTAATTCTATTTTGGTATTTTCTTCATAGTTCTTTTGAGTCGTATGGGAAAACACTAGATTTATTTTTTCTTTCATAGGAGCATAAGTTATTGTTTAGGACTTCCAGAGGTGGGGATATTGTGAGTTATATTCGACCTTGTAATTTGTTGATTTCCCCTTATATGTTCTGTTGATGGTGTTTTTTGCACAACAACAACTCAGAGAGAAAATGATATTCTATCTCTCTTGAAAGGTGAAGTCTCAACAACAAGTGTTAAAATCACCCCAAGTTCTCTCAAGTGTCAGGTCATGACAATGCATAAACAACTCAGATAATATGTGAAAATGTTGGTAATCACAAGGGGCCTTACAAATGAACAATGCTGGAAGTGAATTTTCATCAGATGCAACAATATGGTGATGCTTTCAATCCTCAAACTAACCCATATTCAAAATAAACAGCAAAAGAGATAAGGGTTTAGAGAGATTCTATTCATTCTAACTCCTAAGATCAATCACAGTAATGATGAAAGCTGCAAATAGACAGATCCCCAATAAAACTGATCTCTACTTGATCAAGGACAAACCTACAACTACACAGAAATGGTGCGATCTTCTGGGGAAATCTAAAGATTTTCAAACTTTGAACATTCATTCACATACCCAACTACTGGCACAATGTAAACAAGCATTCATAGTTGAACTTAGCACAAAAGTGAGGCCCAGACTAACTTTACACAGCAATCTACAATCAGCAAATTGCTAAAAGTATGGACCAAAAATCGATCAACATCATTAACATTTCACCATCATTGTAAAAGAGCTAAAATCTAACATATAAAATCTAATATCTAACGTCTAACATCTAACATCTAACATCTAACAACTAAGAATCAAGAACAAGAAACCATAAAAACTGTTGAAAATAAATACAAATTTTTCCAAATCAACAATCCAATTGCATTAATTCTCTAGCATTACATAACAATGTCAAGTCTCTCATCTCCTACAGCTAATTCTGAAAACTACTTGCTAATTCTAGCCTTCTAACTTAGCAAAATTTTGGCCTAGTCAAACTCCTAAAATCTTCCCTTGCAAATGAGGCATAGATACCATTTATAGAGAACCCCCCCAAACATGTCGGCCTAATTAGATTTTACAATAATAACTAACCTCAAAACAGGTCGGCCTAATTAGATTTTACAATAATAATAGGCCCCAAAATAGGTCGGCTAGGAGAATTTCAAAATAGGACAAGATTTGCATTAAATGCACGAATATTATCCATGTCAGCCTATGATCTCCAGCAAGATCAGATTCACGTGTCCTCCAGAAAGTCCTCCAACTGTAGATAGTTTTGGTACAGATTCTTAGGCAGGTTCCACTTTTGAATTTATTTAATCCTAAAAAATAAATATCATCATTAATATATCCCACATGTCCAAATTAAATTTGAATAAAATCTTGACCTTTTCCAAAAAACTTACATTTTTACAAGGAAACTTTCCATTCTCAGATTTTTTCCATTTTTGGAAATTTTATTTTCAAAATCTTTTCAAGAAATTTTCATTTTCGGGAACATTTTAAAAATCCATTTTGGAAAAAATAAATAAATAAATAAATAATTATTTTTGAAAAATTTTCATTAAAATTTGGGTTGGGCCCCAATCAGACCAAGGGAAACTCTGGAAAAAATCCGGGCCGGACTCGGACTAGAATCAGGAAAATCGGTGACAGGAATGGGAAAATCTAGGTGGGCGATTGGGAAAATCCGAGGCAGGAAAATCACGATTGGGGCAAAAGCCAATTTTATTCAGAACTTAGTTTTTCAAGGCACAACTTGGGGAAGGACTTGGACAAGCAAGATGAACATCTAAGGACCTCCAAAGGAAATGAAATCAATAAGGGGCCAAAAGACACCAAAAGCCAGAGCAAAAAGAGGGTCCCCACTTTCAGTGGGGCGTGTGTGCAAAACTACACAACATGTTCATTTTGGTGGTGACATTAATGAACCTTTGGATTGTATCATTTTGTGAATGTTATGCATGTGATTGTGGGTGAGATGGTTAAGCCTCATGGTTGATCCATGTGTTGGTTCATTTTGTCTTGTTGATTCAATCCTTTTGTAACTGGATAGTTTGTGTTGAGTGTTTAGAGAGAGTGGCTCTAAGTGGGGGCCGATGCACAAAGGGGCTGTTAGGGTAACCCACATAGATTTAGATTAATTAGTGATAACCTAAGTAATAAACCATAGGTGGGGATTAAACATTAACAAGATAATTGTGATGCCTCATCCTCCTATTAGTGCTATCATAGACTAAAGGGGACCGAGAAGGTCGTGGTTGGCAAGGTCGTTGCCTTGTCTTCACGAAAGTTTAACGACTCCACATAAGTAACCCTATGGAGCGGTGCCTTGAGATAGGCTTTCAGGAGAACCATAGATGGAGGCGGCACCTTTACTTGGTTGTCTGGACAATCCATGTAGAGATGGAGGCAGCACCTTGTGATAGGATGTCTGGATAATCCATGTTAAGCCATGCGATGACACTCTCCTATAACATTCCATTTGTGTTGTTTTGTTGAAGTCCTCTAGAAGTGATTTGTTGTTTTGTCATTGGATTTTGTTGGAAGTAGTCTTTGATATTATGCCTTGAGTTTTATTGATGTTGTGTTTGTGACTAGTTGTAATTTTGGAAAGTGGTTTATTGTTATGTTCAGGAGTGGTTTGTTGTTATGCCTTTTGGTTTAATCATTGCTTAGTTTCTATGTGGTCTTTGATGTTAAGTTGACTATCTAGAGTTAGTCTTGTGTTATTGTTAGACGTGCTTGGTCAGGGATCCTTGTCTACTCCCAGCACGGGGGTGGTTGGGTTGAACGTGCTTTGAACCCCGTTGGGTTCCCCTTTGGATGCGGTTGTTTCTTTATTGTAGGGTTTTGGCGGATGTTGTTGATCCAGTGTTCTTATGTTCCAGATGTATGTTTATACCTCAAATGTAATTATTCATTGATGTATCATCTCCCACGTGTGTTGGGATGACCTTGATGTAATTTGTATATGTGGTTATTAAGATGTATTTTCAGACAGTTGTATTGTACTATCATATCAATGTAATGTATATTTAGGCCATGTAATCATTCAGGAATGATCGTTTGTAATAGTTGTTTATGTAGTTTTATATCTATGGAAATATAAATGCTTCATATCTTTATAATTGTTTTCGCTGTCATATGTACATATGTTATTAATATGGTTATCGTTAATGGATATTTAAAATGATGATAGGAGAAAGAATGCATTTATGTAACTGTTTAATTATTGTTTAATTGATTATCTTTGTTATGGGTTAGTGTAATAATGTCACCTCGTGTTCCCCAAGGGATTTAGTTGTGCAACTTAGAACATTGTTGTATTGGAATACTTAAATACATTACTTATGTTCTTTTAAAAAAAAATTGTTGTGTCTTTATTAGTTCCTTTGGGGTTTGCACGGCGGGGCGTTACAGATGGGATAGGATGTTATTCTCAAAGGCATCAATCACTACTATGATTTTTGATTAAATTTATTAATGAAAATAATGTCAAACATTGACACAAATAATGTGTTTTGTTTTTCAAAGGTAAAATTTATCAAAAAAATTGACATAATGATTGTCCTTCCCTAAATGTTATCACTTTACAAACAACATGGTTTTTTTCTCACAACTGACTTAGGGCTTGATGAAACCTGGAGAAAGAGGTAGTATAGTAGTTGGGTTTACAAAAGATGGTTTATAGGTCTTCATGGTAGTCAATTCTCAAAGCATTCTTGAAGTGATGTTGACTTCATTGTGATGCTTCTTTAGTGGTAATGTCATTCTGGTAAAACCCTAGTCTAGTTGTTTTTTAATACAATATGGAAAATGTCAAGGGCTTTCTTTGATTCAAGTGTACATTTTCTTTATCACTTGTTTCTGATTTGATTTTTTAGTCATTCATACCTTAGGTCTAGTTCCTATGTCGATGGCATTTGGTTTTCTATTCTATGGTTATATGCCATGTTGACGTTGTTTTCCTCTACTCATAATGGTGTTCCAAAGTTGCACTTTCATCTCTATCACTAGGCTACACAATGTATTTTTTTGTGGTTTGTTTTGTGCTATCTAGAGGAAGGTTTCCACCATGGTTTTATTATTGTTTAGATTCTAATAAATTTTTTCAAGGGTCTATACTTGCATTTACAAATGGGTTTATTGTTTTGGGTTTTGTATTTCCCATTACTTGGACATGGGTTCTTGCTTCATATACTCTACTATCTATAAAGTTTATACCAAAGTTTGTTGTATACATGTGTTGTGGGGTATTTTGTGTGACTTGCATGTATAAATATTTTATACTCTAAGTCGATCATGTATAGGTATGTGCCACATTTGTCTAAAATATTTGTTGTTCACACAAAAAAAAAAGAACACGGCGACAAAAATAGTTATGGAATTTTTAGTTATTTTGTTGATAGATTGCAGAAGTCAGTATCTTTTTTGGGTGTTATAAAAATAGTGATTTGGCACTATTTTGAGATTGATGATTTTATTGCAATATCATATACTATGTAAGAGTTGTCATTCTTGTATAGAATGCATAAATTTGTCTTGTAAAAGTTGTATACAAAGGGAGTTGAAAATAGATTGGTATATTTTATGTTTTTTAGGTTCCAAAGAAATGAAATTGTATGACATAAGATATATTAGTTCATTTGTAATGGTTTGGATTGTAACATGGTAACCCCCTGATGCTATGTTTCTTCCTTCATTGAAGATTGGTTAGTAAGACCATGAAGTGAATGCCAGTGAGGCAAATGATTGTATGGCAATGAGGCAAATGTTTGTATGCCAGTGAGGAAAATGTGTGTATGCCAATGAGGCAGATGTATGTATGCTAGTGAGGAATTCTAGTAACCAATGAGGTTCTTTGGTTAGTGAGGCCATTTTTTCTAGTGAAGTATTTTTAAATAAGTTAGTGAGGCAAATTTTTCAAGTGGTTTTTCTACCCCATGAGGGTTTTCCACTCAAGACAAAAATAGTGTTATAAACCTATTGTCATGACATGATGATCTTATGTGTTTAATTGCTTTAATTTTTCTCATTTCAATTTTGTGATTTCCTTCAGTTCATGAATGTTTTAATCATTGAAATATTAAGAGCATATATTACTTTTAATTTTAGTATTTAAAAGAAAAATTTAATCTAAGACACTGATTCACCCCCCACTGTCAGTGTCTTCACCACTCCAACAAGTGGAATCAGAGCCAAACCCTTGATTTAACAAGCCTAATCGACTTAAGGGTTCTTGGTATTGGAGTGTTGTTTTTTATGGAAAATTTAGACAAACCGCCTATTTTTTATGGCACAAACTTTGTTTATTTTGAAATTTAAAATAGAACATTAGTTTCCCACTTTAGGATTTGATGTTCTAGAAGTTGTTAAAGTTGAATACACTGGAATAGATCCTACTACACAAGATTAAAGAAGGCTTTTGGTCATGATGCCAAAGCAACAAATGCAATTTTCTTTGCTCTTAGTAATGAAATTCTTGTTAAAGTAATGGATTGTGAAAATGCTAAACTAATATGGGATAGACTATCAAAGATCTATGAAGGTGATGATAAAGTCAAAGAAACAAGGCTTCAAACCTCTAGAACTAAATTTAAAGAATTGGAAATGAATGATGAGGAGAAGGTTGTAGATTACTTTCTTAGAGTTCAAGAAATTGTGAGCTCAATGAGAGGTGCTAGAGAAACTGTATATGAACAAATTGTTGTTAAAAATATTCTTAGGACTTTAACTCCTAGATATGATTCAAAATTTTTAGTTGCTGAAGAAAGGGATCCAACAACCATTTCTATAGCAGAGTTGCAAGGAATATTTACAGCCTATGAAATGAGAATCGATAGTGATGCCTCCTTAAGCAAAGAGGTGGCCTTTAAGACAACAAAAAGGGAATCTAACACAAACTTAGATTTGGAATTTGACAATGAAGATGGTTTTGTTTTTGTTGGTAAATTAAAAAGAGGTTCAAGTAGATACAAAGGAAAATTTCCCTTCAAATGTTTTGATTGTGGAAAGGTTGGGATTTTTTCAGCCACAACAAATAAAATGGAATTAAAAGAAAATAAAATTGTAGACTTTTTCTTCTAATGAAGAATTGGGAGGTTTTTAGAATGAATTGAAAATTTCTATAAGTGAAGTTAAAGATTTGAAAAAGGACTTAGTATATCAGAAAATTCAGATTGAGCAAGATACTGAGAATCTAGTAAGTAAGATTCTAATCACTGAAAAGGAAATTATTGACTAAAAACTTCAAGTTGAAATTCTTAAGATCACATGGATGCAATTATAATTAAAGGAAGAAAATTGATGTATCTTAGAAACTAAAGTCAACAATCTAATAAAGGAATTTGATAAATTTACAGATCTTTTGAATAAATAATTTTTTTATGAAGACAAGTCAGGTTTTGGTTATATGGATGATTCATGTTTTTTTCAAGATGTAAATATGGAAACTGAAGAGTCTTTGAAGTCCTTAGTATGATCCAAAATGAGCTCAAACTCACAAAGAAGAAAAGCTAAGTGTGGTAGATCTAGACATGCTTCCTACAAGAAGAAAGAGGCCAGTCTTTCTAAGACATCTATGCAAAACAAAGTTAAGTTGGTTTGGATGCCTAAAAAGAGCGATGTAGAAATAGAAAGTATTTTTTTAATCAAATTGTATTACATGTTAAAGTTGAAATACATGGATCTTTGATAGTGGTTGTTCTCATCATATGACAAGGGATAGAAGAAATTTACTGAACTTGAATTTGGTGATTTTGGTTTAGTTTGGTTTGGTAATGATGATTGAATACAACTTATGGAAAAAGGCATAGTGGTTTTTGATAATAACATTTTCTTGCCAGATGTTTATTATGCAACAGGTTTAAAACACAATCTATTAAGTGTGACACAAATATGTGATTAGGATTTTTGTATTCTTTTTTATGCCTGTGGGTGTCAAATTAATAAGAAATAAGGACAACTAGTTGTTGCTAGTTCATGGACACAAGAAAATATCTATGAAGTGACTAGTGTAAAAGTTCTTGATCAATTGAGGAGTCTCTATGATCTTCCTCCTATTTCTTTTTACTAATCAATCTTTGAGATTGCAGGATGTGCTTTAAAGTTTTATCTAATATCCTTGAAAGTATAAATTACAGTCAAATCTTTGCAGTTTAGCTGGTGTTTTTGGAATAGTTTGCAATTTTTATATTACATGAAGGATTATGTGTTAGTGTGCTACTATTATATTGTCTTGATTATGTCAGTAGAGTTATAGAGAGTCTTCTTGAGTATGAATAGTGAATTGGAAAACTTAGTTTATTTTTGCTTCTAATATCAGTTGTTTGGACAGTCTACACTTAGTTGTTTTTTCTTCACAAAGAGGAAGGATCTATGATATGAGAACTTTTAGAACATTATGCTTCTAGGAGATGGAGAAGAAAGATTATGTTCTTCCTTCAGGTCATGCAGTGAATGTTTTTTTTAGGAGAATATTATTATTGAAATGACAATAAAAGATAACAATTTTGGTTGTATATTTGCAATATTTCAAGGCTTCTCGAGACAGTCTTATCTAAATACTCTTAAAAGTATGCATTGTCTTAGGGGGAGACTTCATGTATATTCTACACCCCTAGTTCAACTATTCTTGTGTATGCTTTTGTGAATTTATGATACATATTGGTATAATGATGATACACTACTTTATTTTTACTAGTGTATAATAATTCTTATATGTTTGTACCATTTGTTTCCTTAAGCATTGGTTTAGTTCATGGTTACATATAGTTCTTAGTATTTTTAGTGTTCATCTTTGACATGTTCAGTGATTTTCTATTTGATATTCCACTGGATGGTGTTACATGCATTTTGGCATTACATTACGGTTTGGATTGATTGGTATAACAGTTGTTTGGTGATTCAAATTGGAAATTTAGATTGATTTAGTTTTCATGAAATAGTCACTTAAGACAATACATCATCAGTGAAAGAAACATTTGTTGCTTGGACACATGTCAGTAATAAGCAGTGACTTTTGTGAGTAGTGATTGAACAATGCTATATCATAGGTAGAGGTTTCTTGCATATTTCATTCCCATGGTATAGAATAATTTTGGTGATTGGTTGTGATACATTTGTTATAGTTTGGTGATTTGTACATTCTTAGCTTATCATTGATGTATGGAAGTGGTATTCATTACATTATGAGTTTGTTCTTAGTGCTTGATAGTGATATTCCTTTGTGCTTTTGGCAGTGAGCTGCTACTTACAGGTTGTGCAATTGATGTATACATTGATATCTTTGGTATTGATTATATTGATGATATTGGAATTTGATCTCATAGTACTTGATTTTATGAGTACCCTAGTTTAGTGATTTTTCTTCTTAGTTCTTGGATATTTTTTTTATAGTACCAAGCAGATAGTTTGTTCTATGGCAGTTTCACAATGATATTCTACTTTGGTGATATGCATATTCAATGTGCCCATCTTTCATTCTGAGAATGTGAATGTGATCTTTGACATTATTGACAGTATATATATGCTAATATTTCCTTGGTGTAATGTAATAGCTATTTTTAGGTATTGTGACTTGATCACTGCCAACTACATGTTGAAAGTGGCAATGTGTTACAGGTTCACCTTGGCAATAATTACATAATGAGTATTTTGTTTCAGTATGCCACTATTGAAAATGGTTTCCCTGTCATTTAAGGTCTTTGTTCCTAAGGTTGATGATTCTCAAAATTAGTATTATTTCTTGTGTTCCTATTAATATCTTTGAAGATGTTAGAAGGTCCCAAATAAAAGCACAATGTCCACAAAGAAAGTTATAAAAATATTCTCAAGGTGGCAATCAAAATATAGTGAAGTATCTTATCTTGGACAATATTTTATGATTGATATCTTGGGTTATGATCACATATTGATATCTGATATCTTTTTTCTTCATGAAAAGGTGTTCACAAATGTTGTGATTCTGAATTATGCAACTTCAAATAAGCAACAAAAGTTTCTCTTGAATCCTTGAGAGATAGACTTGGTGTCTTTTCCCTCAATTCTCTACAATGATTTAACTCCCCTCCTTGGAGTTAGGTGTAGCTTTTCTTGCTTATTCTTACCTCGGTTGGTGTTTTTATGGCATTGTTGATATTGTTGGTTATCTTGCAACTTTTTTAGTTTTTTTCTCCTTTGGCATTGTTGTCAAAAGGGGGAGAAAGTGTTGCTTGGTTTCATAGGTTTTAAGATGGTTTCTATTGCTCAGATATGTGATGCTTGTTGCTCATGATTTCATGTTCATGATTGGTTATGTTTATGGAAATGGTATTGATGGTTGTGGTTATGGTTTCGGGATTATGGTAGTGGTACTAATGGCTTTGGTAATGGTTTCAGGATTGTTGCAAGATTGTGTTTAAAAAGGTGCATTTTTTGGCTTATTTGACACCAATGGAAAAGGGGGATTTTATTGAACCCAATGGCATTATATTTTGCATTGTGTCAAATGCAAGGTTTCAAGGTATACATGTTCATTTTTTGTGATGACATTATGCAAGGCATTTAGTAAAAAAAATCCTACAAATTATATGGTTGAGTTTGTATTTATACTCCTTGTTTCATGATCAAAAGAAAAGGTTGTTTGCTAAGCTTCTAGCTATAGCTCAATTGGCATTAATATGGTTTCTACAAAAAAATAAATTTTTTTTATTTGCTAGGATTTCATCCATAGCATCCTTTACAAGGCATAAAATGGGAAGCATCTATTCTTATTTCATTGATAGCACTCCATGTACTCCATATTCTTAGCATACATTAAGATGGCATATGTTGAAAGATTAGTGTTTATTGATTGGTATTTGATAGGATAGCATGTTATTCTCAAAGGCAACAATCACTACTATGATTTTTGATTAAATTTGTTCATGCAAATAATGTCAAACATTGAAACAATAATGTGTTTTTTTTTTTGAAAAGGTAAAATTTATCGAGAACACTGACATAATGATTGTGTTTCCCTAAATGTTATCACTTTGAAAACAACACATTTTTGTTCTCACAACCAACTTAGGGCTTAATAAAACTTGGAGAAAGAGGTGGTATAGCAGTTAGATTTGTAGAAAATGGTTTATAGGTCTTTGTGGAAGTTGATTTTCAAAGCATTCAAAGTGATGTTGACTTCATTTTGATGGTTCTTTAGTGGTAAAGTCATTCTGGTATAACCCTAGTCTAGTTGTTTTTTAATAGAATCTAGAAAATGTCAAGGGCTTTCTTGGATTTAAGTGTACATTGTCTTTATCACTTGTTTGTGATTCAATTTTTTAGTCATTCATACCTTAGGTCTAGTTCCTATGTTGATGAAATTTTGTTTTCTATTCTATGGTTATATGCCATGTCAAATTTATTTTTCTCTATTCATAATGGTGTTCCAAAGTTACACTTTCATCTCTATCACTAGTGTACACCATGTATTTTTTTGTGGTTTATTTTCCATTGTCTAGAGTAAGGTTCCCACCATGGTTTTATTGTTGTTTACATTCCAATAATTTTTTTTAAGGGTTTATACTTGCATTTACAAATGGGTTTATCATTCTAAGTTTTGTATTTTCCATTGCTTGGACACAGGTTCTTGCTTCATATACTCTATTTTCTATAAAGTTTATGCCAAGGTTTGTTGTATACATGTGTTGTGGGGTATTATGTGTGACTTGTATAAAAAATTTATACTCTAGGTAGATCATGTATTTGTTCACACAAAAAAAAGGAACACAGTGACAAAAATAGTTCTAAAATTTTCAATTATTTTGTTGACAAATGGAAAAAGTTAGTATCTTTTTTGGGTGTTCAAAAAACAATAATTTAGCATTATTTTGAGATAAATGATTTTATTGCAATGTCGTATACTATGTAAGAGTTGTCATTCTTGGATACAATGCATAAATTTTTCTTGTAAAAGTTGTATACAAAGTGAGTTCAAAATAGATTGATACATTTTATGTTCTTCAGGTTCCAATGAAATGAACCTATATGACATACTTGATATATTAGTTTAGTTGTAATGGTTTGGATTGTAATAGGGTAACCCCTTATGTTATGTTTCTTCCTTCATTGTAAATTTGTTAGTAAGACCATGAAGTGAATACCAATAAGGCAGATGTTTGTATCCTAGTGAAGCAGATGTGTGTATTCTAGTGAGGCATTCTTGTAACCAATGAGGTTATTTGGTTAGTGAGGCCATTTTTGCTAGTGAGGCATTTTTAAATAAGCTAGTGAGGCAATTTTTTTGAGTGGTTTTTCTACCTCATGAGGGTTTTCCACTTAGGAAAAAAGCAATGTTATAATCTTGTTGTCTTGACATGATAATCTTATGTGTTTAATTGCTTTAATGTTTCTCATTTCAGTTTTATGATTGCATTTAGTTCATGTATGTTTTAATCATTGAAATATTAAGAGCATATATTACGTTTAATTTTAGTAAAATAAAAAATTAATCTAAGACAATGATTCACCCCCACCCTCTCAGTGTGTTCACCACTTCAACAGGTTTGACCAAGGAAAACCCCTATTCCCTAACAAAAAACTATTTCTCTTCTATCTAGGTTTTAGATTGAATATCAAGTGGAGAACGAAATTCATAAAAGTTGTCCTCTTTATTGCAAGATCACAAAAAGTGATTTACAAAATTTATTTCCAACTTTCAGGAGCTAGAAGTGCAAACATTGAAGAACATAACCCAAAAATAACTTTTCTAGAACCCTAGCAAGGATCCAGTTGCCACTGGGCGAATGAGTCCTTAGTGAGGCCCAAAAACAACACTTTTTTAGCAAGGTACACATCATTTCAATATCTTAAAGTCTTCATTATTATTGTTATAACAGTTAGGTTTTATTTATGATTGTTTTTTATGAATTTTACGTAACTTCATAATTGAATGAAACACCAAGTAAAATTAGGTTCATCATCTTGTTGATTCAATTTAGTGAACCTCTTTTTCTATGTTTCATTTGGAGAACCCGACTTCTTGAGCATTGAAATTTTTTGAGTTTTGGAGTCTCTTTGCATCCTAGGTTAGATCTTGCATTCATTTTTCAAGCATTTGCATTGAATTAGATCTCTTTTAGGGTTTCTTCATTTGCATTCAAGTTTGCATCTCATCTAGGGTTTTAGAATTGCATTGTTTGCATTCTTTAAATTTGAAAAATACAAAAAATGAAATCAGTCATCTTTCATATCAATTAGATCATATAAACTTGCATTTGAAAATCAAAACAAAATTTCATATCAAACAAGGTCCTGTAATTCATCATTTTGTCACATTTTAATCTTGCATTTATAAAAATCTAAAAAAGAAACTTACTATAATAGAGCTGAACTTGAAAATAATCAAAAAAAGCTTAATTTTTTTTAAAAATCAACTTCAAAACCCTAATCTAGGACCCATTTTCCCTAGTGAAAATGAGTCCTTGATTAGACCTAAAATTGAATTTTTGGAATTAAATTTTTTTTTTTGTGCTTCTATTTTCTATTGTTACATCTCTATTTCTATTGTGATTTTCTCTCTCTATCTGCTAATCATCCTGATGATGGATCATGGAGTATGATCCTAAACGTTGATGGAAAAATCACACACAGTTTAATCCAGAAATCTTGATTACTAATGACCATGGACTGTGGAAACAAAATGTTATTAATCTCTATTTTAGTTTATTGATTTTCTACTTCATTAATTTAATTTAATCTAGCTTAATTTTCTTCTTTTAGTTCATTTTCTAAATTCAAAATTGCATTTGCAAAATTTCATTTTAAGATTGTTGCATAGTGTAATTAGTAAATTTCCTTGTTTAGAATCTAAAGATTGAATTTCATTCTAGGTCATTGCATTGCCTCCTTCCATTTTGGGTTTGCACACTAAGTTTGTAAAACTTGTATGATATTTACAAATTGGTGCCCTATTAGCAATACTATTGTTAGACGTAGCTCAAGGCTCATGTCATCCCACGATATACCATTCATCATGGATCTTGGGTTTTCTATCTCTCTTCCTAATAGTGTTGATAATCAACCCCCTATTGATCATAGTTTGCACACTTCATTTCCCATGAATTACATACCTACAACCATTATGCTTAATGTTAAAAACACTATCACTACCATTAATAGTTCTACTCAAGCTTTAGGGTGTACCCAAAGCCAAGGTGGAACTTCAATTCCTCCTTCTACAATACTTATTTCCATTCCTACATACACTAGTACTCAACCTACCACAACAATTCGACCTACTAGTAGTCTGAACACTTCCTTAGGAATTTCCATGGGGAATCCTTCTAGCTTTGTGCATTCACATACAATATCTCCTCAACCATCCTCCCTTACAAACTTACAATTCACTTTCCCTACATACATACACCACTCCACCCTATTTCCCTCCACCTTACAATAACAATGATTCTATCCTTAACACACTTATGCAAACCATGTCATCCATTCAACAACAAGTTGTAGCCCTACATAAAAAAACAATGGTCAACCTTCACAACATCAAAACCAATTTGTTATCCTTGGAGATATTGAGAGCACAAATACCACAAAGTATAGAAGTTCCCTAATTTGAAAAGTATAGTGGGAAATGAGATTATTTTAGCCATGCTTTCACTTTTACAACTTTATGTAGTGATTTCATCTTTGAAGATAAACTATTGGCTAAACTATTCCCTAGATCCTTGAAGGATACCACTTTAGAGTGGTTCTCTTCCTTACCGAATAATTCAATCAGTTCATTCAATGAGCTTGTTGATTCCTTCTACAACCACTTCCACATTCACATGGGTCCCAAGATGACCCTAGTTGATTTAATGACATGCAAACAAAAGGATGATGAGGAATTGACTGATTTCATAGCAAGATACCAGACACTTTATTCACAAGTAAACATTAAGATTCCTTATGCCAACCTTCAACAAATTAGAGGACCCATTTTCCCTCTTTGTATCCACTTTTCCATTTTGGGAAACCCTAGCCCCTATTTTTCTATGTTTCACTATTCAAACAAAAAAATAACAAGCATTCATGTAAAAGCATGAGACCTCTTATTCTCAAGCCAAGGGTTCCTAAACGTAGCAACCAAATAAGCTCAAATATACAATCATCAACCCACATAAGCAACACTTCAATGCATAGAAAATCCTAATAAGAGGTAGTTAACCCAAAAACCATTTTAACCCATGTTCTTAAAACCATCATTAACATTCTTTGTACCTTGGTCACATGTAGGATTTCATGCCCATGAGTCATAAAATCAAAGAGGATCAAATTGAGGATACACTAAGAGAATTGAGGTAGAATTGAACCTTGAAAATTTTGAGAAGAAACAAGTTCAAGAAATACAAAAACTATAGTAGGCAAACAATTGAAAGGAAGCAATCATATTTTTCCATATTAATGTAATATTTAAGGTTAAGAACCATTGATTTGACCTATTCCTAGAAAACACAAGTTATAATAACCTTTAATGCAAAATATCACAAATGGTTAGCACTACACCTCTGCAAAGGTTCATGAGAGAAACTCCCACATTTCCCATGCCACATTCAAGATCCTTCTCTCTCTCTCTCTCTATTATGGTAGTCCTATAAACACAACCTAACTCAACTTAATCTTGCCTCATAAGAAAAATATTTATTTCATCATACATGAAGTGAATATGAGAAATGCATGTATCTTCCTATTTTTGACATATATGTGAGTGGTGAATCAAATTTTTTGAAAAAATATTTTGATGAACCAAACATGAAATAGTAAATCCTTTTGGGATAGGTTCTCTCACATGTTCCTTCATGTCATCTCATCTTTCTTCCTCTTTTTCTATCATCATCCATTTATCTTTTTATACCCAAGGTACCTTAAATATGTCAATCCTAATGAGACGCAAGGGAATGTCCCTTGAGAGGAACCTCTTACATGGTCCACCTTTGATTGTTATGTTCCTTCAATTTCATTAGTAGTTGGGTATGTGCAGGATCATCATAGAAAAAACAAGCCCTTAAGTGGCAAAAAATTTAGAAAAATCAGAATTAGGCAACTTGATGTAAAAATTTGAATAAGTTATCTATATTATTTTAAAAATATATAAGAATAGAATTTGTAGCAAATTAAATGTAGTTTCTAAACTACTAGGTTTACTTTAAAAGAAAAAATCTATTTGGTGAAAATTTGAAATTTCAATGGAGTAGTACTTAAATTTTAAGGAAAAAATAAGAAGTAGGTGTGTCTAACCACCCTAACCACAATAAAATAATAATATTTTTATAATATTTTAGATATAAATAGAGGACTCATGTCCCAATGTGATGCATATATTTTTGTAATTTTTTCCAAGTAAATAATTAATTATGATTTTTTTATTACAACTTTAAAAATATAAAAACTTCTAACCACCTTAACTTGGTCAAAACTTCATGAAATTCATTTTTTTTAAAATCCTATATATGCAAAGCATAGAATGTGATGCATGTTTTGGATTTAAAAATGTGATACCGTTGAAAGCTATAGATGTTTTTCAATCAGCTTATCAATTAGGACTTTTGTCATAATTCAAATAGAAAATGAATAATAATTATTTATTAAATTCAAAGTGAAGCATAATTTATATTAGTGGAAAGCTAAGAGTCTCTTTTAAAAACTTTTTTTGTTTCATCAATTTTGGGTAAAAAAAAGTCATTAGCCACATACCCTCCACATACCCATCACGATCCTGCACATACCCATCTATTCCAAGTAGGTATAATTACAAGGACACCAACTTTTATGGTGGACAAATAGAGCACAAAGAAAATGAAAAGGAAAATCAAGATCATTGGCAACCTCTCTTGGAGTCCACGTCAAGTGATAACCCTTTAGCCTTGACTTTAGTGTTAAACATACTTAAAGGTTTAGCTAAAAAATATTTGTTATATGGTTGTATGTTGTTTTCGCACTGATGAAGTTGATTTTCTTGCATGGATAATTCAACTTTCAAGTAAATACATTTTCTGGATTACAATCCTTAAAATATTTAACAAAGAAGAGGTTGACTTCTCAAAAAGTTCCAATGTTTAATTCCAATGATTATCACCTAAAATCATTGAGTGCTAAGTGAAGTATTAATGCTCTTGAGAGATGGGTTCTTGTGAAATACTATCCATAAAATGTGGATCAATGAAATTGATTCCAAAACTATGCAATTTGAATCTTGATAGAATACCACAATAAAAGAAGCTTGAATATAAAATAACTCAATTGTGATATTTTATTTCTTAGTATTACAAGATATTTCAACATAATAGTCCTACATTTTTACTTGTAAGAATTGCACAACTCACCTATTTCAAAATTCATCACTCTATCCATTATAATAAACAACTGATAAGAAAATTAAAAAATAATATAAAGTAATTATTTGTAAACTTTGTATGAATTAGTTTTAAATAGACTATTTATTATATTTTACTTTTAATGAATAATATGTTTTAATTTGTTCTTTTATACAATTGGAGGAATGCATTATAAAACTGATTTAAATTAAAATTGAGCGACTTTAATAAGTTACTAACTCTGTGTAGGAAAGTACTTTTATATTAATTTAGTTAATTTATAATTGCTTCTATATGAAAATCATGGCTGCCCAAATCAGGGAATGCTGTCATTTTTATTTCCCTATTGAACCAAGCTGAAAAAGAAGATTACAAATAGAATAAATGACAGCCCAAAAGAAGAACAAGAAAGAAAAAGAATATAGTAGAAATCAGCAGCTTACAACACAGACCAGCATACACCAAATTTTACAATAACAACAACTAACTAAAAAATAACGAACAACACATAAAGATGCTTAAAAAGCTTAACAGCTTATCGTGAACAACATCAATGAGGGAATTTAATCTAAATCGAAGACTTGATTGATCGTAAAACAATCGTAACGACTCCTAGAAGGGCATCATTAGTGGACACATGGAGAGGAACAAGGTGGCAAGCGGGAGACCATGCCAATGGGAAGGCTCTGGCTTATCTATTGGGCCAATTGGAATAGTACAGAAACTAACTATAGGAGAGAGCCAAAATTGAGGGGAGAGGACAACTTTATGAACTACTCCCTCTTCCTTCAAAAGACATGTCCCATACAGACTGAGAACATGAGACCATTTTTTCAACGTCTGACAGAAGAGGAAAATATTAACAATTCACTCTTTCCACAAAAGCCGCATTCCATCATAAATTTCTGCGGGTGGTTTTAATGAGACAGTGAATGATGTCTTCCGAGACATACGAGAACTGGATAGTAATAGAGGATGGTGTTGGGAGCTGACTCACTCCTTCGCTTTGCTGATAGTAATAATTGAAGGTATATAAATATGACAGAACTATTTAATGATTATCGGCATGATAGTTTTTGGTGTTTTTTTCGCTGTCTCTGTTATTGGACTGTTTGATGATGGTTTTTGGCTCTCTGGACTTCTGTATAGGGTACTGCATCTTATAAATGCAGTTTACTCGTTTGATGATGGTATATTACTTTTGGTTCTTCTGACTCTAGAGTATAGGGTATAGGAAGTATAGGGTATAGAGGGTACTGCATCTTATAAATGCAGTTTACTTGTTTGATGATGGTTTTTTACTTTTGGTTTTTTTTTGGCTCTTTTGACTCTAGAGTATAGGGTATAGGGTACTGCACCTTATAAATGCAGCTTGCTTTATAAAAAACAAACACATATATATATATATAAAGAGCATACACAAAATTGTCATATATAAATTGATTGGGACAAGTATTCATAATTGTTTTCATTCTCTTCATAATAAATATTGTAAAAAATATAAAAACCAAAAATCATTAGCTTATTCCATATATCCTCCACAATTTTAGATTTGCTGATGATCTTATAACATTCTCTTTAATCAAATTGTTAAACATGTGACAAAAATGACAATTTTTGTGTTTAATCTTTATAGTCATTTTTGTGTTTAATCTTTATAGTAGAAAGAGATACAATGGGTTGTTTCTTGAATTTTTGAGAAATCGTTGTAGAAACAATAGGGGAGAGGGGCCCATAGTGGAGCACCCTAACTTTAGGTTTCTCAAAATCCTATGTGGAAATTTCAAATCACTCCTAAATTTTTACAACAATTTATTTGGCAACTCATGTGCTTCTATATGTGCTCCAGTATGGGGCCAACTGAGGACTACTTCTATGCCCACTATTGAACCCTTTCTATGCCCACTATTGAACCCTACTCCATTATGGACCCCTCTCCCCTACTGAATGTATAATCATAAGTATACATCTGATCATCTATAAAACCCATCCAATCTAAATCAATATCTCCAACCAGCTTGATTTCTTTGAATGATGAAGTATAAGTGCATGGAAATAGGGGACAAAAATGAGGTCAAAAGTGGCATTTTTTTAAAAATCAATTAAATTTGAACTTGGTTGGAAAATTTCACATGCATACACTTAAAATTTATGTACAATAAAATTAAGAATTGTAGTACTTCAATTTTTGGTTTCTACTCTACAAAATATTTATAAAAATGGTTAGGAATTAGAGGGTAAAATGTTGTGCCACACAAAAGTGTTCAATACTTTTTTTACTAAATTATAAGATAGTGTTTAATATGTGCCCCCTATTTTTTGTTGTAATCAATATTTTTAGAAACTATTTAGTAGAAATATATTTAAGAGTAAATAATATAAGTTTTTTTTTTCATATTTTTTATTGTTTTTCTTTTTTTTGGTGAATATTCAAACTGTACATGCTAAGAATTAAATCATTAAGTGTGCATGTCATATAACTTGCACAAAAATAATAAAAAGGTGAATTTTTAATGTGTAAAGAATAAATCATAGAACAATCTGATAATTTGTTTAAAAAAATTGATAAATAGATCAAAAGTTATAAAAGAAAATCCATACGCATGTATTTAAAGAATATAGAAATATTTAAAAATATATAAAAATAAAAATGTTAATATTTTCAAATAGAAAAATACTTATACAGTTAAAAAATTAAAATGTTCAACATTTATTGATAAGTTTATCAAATATTATTACAAAATAAGAAAATATAATGATGTTGAAATTGACAGATATTATTGAAGATAAAAATGTATATCAAATAGGAGAACATTAGAAGGCTAACCCTTTAGGTTTTCCATCCAAAACCATTCAAAGTTGAAAGGGTGGAAATTTTTCAAGTAAAAAAGTGAAGGAGTACATTACATAACACACTTGCATTTTTAAAAACACAATCATGTGTTATTTTTTTTTTTTTATTATTATTATTATTATTATTATTATTATTATATTATTATTATTATGTTTATGTTTATGTTTATGTTTATGTTTATGTTTAAAAAAGTGTGATCAATTTTTAGAACATATAAATGTTCTACAAAAAATGATCATCTTGTATAGAACATAAAACGTGATCACATTATATAAATCGTAGAAAACATGTATATCTTTTATGGAATATAAAACAATGTTATTGATATTCTTTAAAAACAAGATAATGGAAAATATCAATTATTTGGCTACTTTTCTTGTCAGTCTCGATCTAATGCAAACACCCTAAAAACGAGGACAAAAATGCAATGTCCCTTAAATATACATGATAATAATGTTTTCAACACTTTAATGTGTCTCCTTGGATTCTAACATGAACCTAGATTCCAAGCTTACAATGTATGCGATATTTGGCCTGGTAGTGATAAAGTAAAGTAAGAAACCTATGACTTGTCTATAGAGAGTGGGATAATTTAAATTGAACCTCCATCAATGTGGCCATGAGATTGTAATCCTACATATTAAACTTCTAAAGGTCTAAAACATATATTTTTTACATACATATACTATATTTATCTTGTAAAACATTAAGACCAAGAAAATAATGTATATGTATAAAATCAATCATGTTAAATTTAGAAACCATTATTCTTCTAAATTATTCAAATAAATAGAATTTTTTTCCATTATATATCAAATCATCCACATAGAGAACAATAATGAGTATCCTCACTAGAATATTTAATTTAAAGATTAAGATTAGACCAACTCTTTACAAAACCTTTGCAATACAAGTAGGAGTTAATTCAAGAATACCAATGCTCTAGGTGTTTATTCCATATCATATAATTCCTTCTTCAACCCATGAAAAAATATTCTTTAAAATATAATTCAAAACCTATGTTGAGAAACATAAAGTTCATCAATATAACCATTAAAACATGTACCATTGACAGATATTTGATGAACAATCCATTTATTTTGAGTAGCTAAAGGAAAGACTAGTCTAAAAGTATTTTGATTCTTATAACATAAGGAAATATTTATATATAATTGATACCTTGTATTGAGCATAAGTTCTATTACAACCAATCCAACCTTATCTTTATTAGTAATCCCTCATATTTATTATTAGTTATATATATCAATGTATACTTAAAACTCCCTTAATAAGGATAACTCAATCAAAATTTAAGGATCACATCATTCGTATATATCATTTCACTTTTCATGACTATGACACACTCTCACTCCACTTGGTTCAATAAACTCTTGTTTCATCAATACACATAACTTAGTTGTGAGGGCATAAATAACTTTGGTATGGGACCTTGTGGTCATATTTTCAAAATTAGTGTCCATCATGAGAGATAGAGGATGCCTTCTTTTCTTTCTTGTTTGGTATTTTTGATACCTCTATATCTCCACTTTCAAGGATTTGAGTTATATGTTATTAGTTAATTTTGATTCATTGAACACAAGTATATGAGATTCATCTTCTCCTACATCTATCATAGGGGCTTTATGTTTCTCCAAACCAATCACATTATTTTTATCATTTTCTAATGCATATTATGCTCTTTCATCAAATATGCCATCTTTATTGAAGACTAGTTTCTTATTTATAAGATCATATATCTTTTAATCTTTACTTTTATAACCATAACAAAAACAAATATTCAATTATGTTTTCATCCAATTTTTTCTCTTTTATCTAGGTAAGTGTGCTTAAGCAACATATCCATTAACATTAAAATAAGAAATATTTTTTAGAATACAAAACCAATATTTTATAGTATTTATTCCATATAACATGTTTATGAGGCTCCTATTTAACAATAGACAATAGTAGTGATTTCCTCTACCCTAGTTTTTTATCTTTTTTTTTTTTTTATTTCATCATGCTTCTATTAATTTAAACTATATTCATATTCTTCCCATTAGCAACTCCAATTTGTTATAGAGTATGTAGGAAATGGTAAAATATCTCTAAATCTTATGTTTACAAACAATAACAAAACACATTTACCTATGATTTCCTCAATTATTTGATATAATGACCTTTATGTATTGACCTCTTTATTTTCAAATTATTATTTGAACTCAAAAAAATAATGAATTAATTTTTTTATACAAATATTATTTCCATGTTTTATGGGAAAATTTATCAATACAAGTTATAAGGTAATTGAATTTATTCAAATAAAGAATTTCCATAAAATTGCAAAAATCAATAAGATTAATTTAAAGAGATTGTATAGCCCTTCTAGAAAAAACAATTAGAAAATTAACTCTTTTTTTTCCAAACATTCTTTTAGAACTTCTTATTTATTCTTAATAAATGGAAATCCTTCAACCATAGTAATTTCCTATTTATCATTTTCTACTTTAAAGTAATTTTTCACTAGATGGTGTTTAGAAATTCCTTTAAAGTGGGGGCATACATTGGCATTATCTCATTTTGGCATGGACATGATGGCATTTTGTCTTTACTTTTGTTCACAGAGGTTGGACTTAGTATAATGTTGGCATAACATTGATCATTTGGTGGAACCTTATCAAATTTATCAAGTAGTATAACTTTTGGTATGGTTGATGTATGGGAGACCTATAGACCTTGTTTGACCTTCCCATCTACCACCCCTTTATATGAGTGCACACCTTGTAGACCTAGTGTGTGTTTCTCATTTTTCCTTTGGTGCTCACCTAGTGTATACTAGACTGCACTAGCCCATGTGAGCATATTTGATGGATGTGGCATAACACAACATTCTAGTCCATCCTTTTTGCATTAGATATTATATTGTATGCTTGTGTATTTTTCTTTCTACACATATCTTACACATCTTTGTGTGCCTTTGTCCTTATGTTGGTTCACCATGGGAGCTTTGATCTTGGGGGATTGATCATCCTCCTTGATATTTTCATTATATCTTTCTTAACATTTGTACACTTGGACATCTCTTGATGCATATTTGTTTACTTTAGTGGGATTTTGAGCATAAGTTTATACTCACTAAAGTGGGGGCTAAATGTAGTGCATGAAATTGTATACCCTTTATAATTTCACACTTTGGTTGGGTCCCTTAATTTATTGGAGATAATTAAGCTCCTAAATTTCTAAATTATGCATTCTTGAGCCTTATTTATCCCATTTTCTAAAAGGGAACCAACATTTAATAAATGCAACTAATATTGTAATCACCTTGGAATATGAATGTATTGGACTTTTAGGCTAGGACCCATTTTCCCAAGGGTGAAATGGGTCCCTTTTAAGTCTTAGGACCCATTTTTAAATATATTTTTGGTGCTATTTTAATGATTCAAGTTCAATGTTCAATTTTCAACTTTTGAAATCTATCTTTTAGGAAATAAGACAAACACCTATAAATGCATAGTCTTTTTATCATTTGTTGTCTAATGATCAGTTACAAGACTTCATATGAGAAAATATTATTGTGAAAAGAATTCAACGGTAGGTTTATTAGTCATTTGTTGTAACATTCAATATTTGATCATTATGTTCAAGCTTACATGTGTTCATATCATCTTGTGAAGGATAACATGTAACGCTCGTCATGCAAACCCCAAAGGACAACAATGCACACATTTTTTTTAAATAAAACAAAGTAAACATATAATGAACCATTAAACATAATTACATTACACGATAACATCATGAACATCTAAGTCATTTGGGGCACACGAGGTCACAACACATATAACCAACCCATAACGAAAGATACAAATAAAGCTAAATAACTTAACTAATATTTACATCCATCATAGACATTAAAATATACAGTTGCAAGAGTTAACATCCATACATTCATAAGCATAAATATATAAATACATCACATGATACAAACCATAATAAATCTCATAAATCGTGAATGGTTACAAGAGTGCATTTACATAACATCATCTTTTAATACATTACTTATTCACAATACATGAGTTACATCAAACCCTCCCATACATGTGGGATAGATACATCATACAAGGAATATGTGAAATACAAGATGAATATCTGGTACAAGCTCCACCTAACTTTAGGATACTATGAAGAACGAATGTAGATGGGGAACCCAACGGGTGTGGAGCATGTTCCACCTAACCACATGAGTTTTAGAAGAACCCACCCCCCGTGCTCAAAGGTGATAAGGAAGTTACTGTGACCAAGAATGCCAACAAGACTAACTCCAATAAAGAATAATGTAATAACAATAACTCCAATAGCAACAACAAGAGATTACATAGATCATAAGCGACAACATCCAAGATCCAATCATAATAAATGCAAAGCCATAAAACACATCACAAATCAATCAAAGGAAACAACCATTAACCACTTGCCAAGTAAATCCAATACAACAGTCATAACACACTTCCATAGGCAAGCAATAAATCAAAGCATAAGGGAAACTAGTGGAGAGTGTCATTGCATAGTCCTACATGGGTTATCCTAGCCCTTCCTCCAACATGAGGCGCGAGCCCCCATCTATGGTTATCTTAGCCCTTCCTCCTACTTGAGGTGTCAGCCCCATAGGGTGACTCATGTGGAGCCGTTAACCTCTCATGAGGACGAGGTAACGACTAGCCAACCATGACCTTCTCAGTTTACAATTAGTCTACGATAGCCCTAATGGATAGATGAGGTATCCAAGGTTATCTTATTATGTTATTACTACCCATCCCCCTAAGTTCTATTATTAGTTTTTCACTTGTTAATCTAACTCTTACATGGGTTATCATGAGTTCTTCCTCCTTTTGGGGCATCGACCCCCACAAAGAGCCACTCTCCCTGGAGACCCCAAAACATAATCAAAATCAAGGGTTGTACCATAAAGAACAAAGCATTAAATCTCTATTGATGACATGCGAGGCATTACCCATCTCGCTAAAAAGCACACAAACAAAATCTCAACAAAATCCCATACAACCCTTTCAAAATAATGATACCAAATAGCTTGCCACAACAAGAGCACTTGAAAAGAGAAACATCATTTAACAATGAAATCAAGCCTCTGGAAACCTAAGGTACATGATATCCCTAAACGGGTTCCTAAACCCAACTAGGTTCCCACTCCGAACAAGTCAAAATGATAACATAACAATAAGGAAAAAATAACCAAATCAATCTAACAAGATTCCATAATGCAAGTAACATAACAATATCCACAATTTGATTTATTTCATTCGCAATTATCCAATAAGATATATTTCCCAATTCAATGAAATAATTTTGAAGATAGCATTTTGATAATAATTATGTCATGAATAAAATTTGACTATTTCCATGAATAATTTATAGTCATATTCATAATTTCATAATCATAAGAGAAATCAATGTATATATATATATATATATACATGGGTATCTGAGGATCATCATGGAAAAAGGCCCTTAAGTGGCAAAAATTTGGAAAAATCGAGTTAGGCAACTTGACTTAAAAATTTGAATAAGTTATCTATATTATTTCAAAAATATGTAAGAATATAATTTGTAACAAATTGAATGTAGTTTATAAACTACTATGTTTGTTTAAGAAAGAAATCTATTTGGTGAAAATTTGAAATTTCAATGCGATTAGTACTTAAATTTCGGGGAAAATAAGAAGTGTGTGTGCGGACCACCTAACCACAATAAAATGATAATATTTTTTTATAATATTTTAGATATAAGTAGAAGACTCATGTCCCTATGTGATGCATATTTTTTTGTAATTTTTTCCAAGTAAATATTTAATTATGAATTTTTTATTACAACTTTTAAAAATATAAAAATGCGTGTATGTCGACCACCTTAACTTGGTCAAAACTTCATGAAATTCAATTCTTCCTTTTCTAATCCTATATTATGCAAAGCATAGAATGTGACACATTTTTTGGATTAAAAATGTGATCGATTTAAAGCTATAGATGTTTTCAATCACCTATCAATTAGGACTTTAGTAATTCAAATAGAAAATGAATAATAATTATTTTTTAAATTCAAAGTAAAGTATAATTTATATTGGTGGAAATCGACAATCTCCTTTAAAAACTCTTTTGTTTCATCAATTTTGGGTAAAAAAAATGTCATCAGCCACATACCCATCATATTGCCACTTTTTGGCCCATCATGATCCTGCACATACCCACATAGATATATATATATATATATATATATATATAAAATATATATATTAATATACATATAAATATAAATATTTATATAATATAAAATGAATTAAAACAAGGTTGCCCATACATGGACTACGCACAGTAGTCTGTAGGACTATTGCTCATGGAAATCTACAGACTGTTGTGGGTAGCCCCGCACTATCCAATGGAATAGAGGGGAGGGTACGGCCCATCCGCCTCCCCCATTCAACTTCTTTAAACTTAAAAAATAAATTAAAAAATAATATGGCCAACCACAACAATTCAGCCCAACAAAATTTTCAAAATAAATTTAATATATATATGTGTGTGTGTGTGTATACACTATTGTGTATATATATATATATATTCAAGTATATATAAATATATATATCTATATATATATATATATATATATAAATTCATCTAATTCAGAGAGAAAGACATTTTTTTTTCCATAACAAAATCATAAAAAATATTGGACATTTTCAGAGACCCAAATAAATTTCTTTCATTGGTTTGCTACCCAATAAATTTTAAATCTCAAAAGGTTTTTCTTTTACAGAGAACATTTTTTAATTAATTTTTTTTTTTACTAATTCGGAGAAATAAAGGAAATAGAATGGAACCTAGAGTCCTATGCTTGCTAAAGAATTGATGAAGCTTTTCTTGATTCTAAACATCCTTTTCGAAGAGCTCCCCTTTCTTTCTTCAGAACTTCTCCACCAATTTCCTTGATCAATTTTCTAATTATCTAAGATTTTAATTCAAAAGAGCCTCTCTTCTAGAAAAATGAAAGAGAGAAATTATATAGAGAAAACAAGAGAGGATCTAATTTCTCCAAAACTCAATATTTCTGAAGCTTTTGTCAATTTTCCCATGAATGAAAACCTCTCAATTTTGCTATTAAATAAAAAGATATCTTCTTCTTTTTTGAAAACTCTAAAAATTAGAATTAAAAGAAGTTTTCTATTTCATCACCATCCTTTCAGCCAAAAATCTCACCATTCATTGGTCATTTTCTTCTTTTCTTTCTTTTCTTGATTTTTTTTCTATTCAACAACACTTTTTGTTTTAATTTCGATTTTTGCAAATTTATACTTGCAATTCTCACAATTTAACTTATTTAATTATTTCATTCCATTAATTATCCTCAACGCGTTATTTTCATTAAATTATCTAAATACCAATTTTAAATAGTTTAATTTACACCTTCAATTTACTTATCCTTAATAAATTATATGGTTTTTAATTTAAGACTTTTATATTTTAATAAAAACTATTCCAATAGTTATTAATAACATTTATTATAATCATTTAGTTATTTAAATTACATCATACAATAACACCAATGCAAAACAAATAGCATTATTACTTTCACACAAACAACTACTATAAAATGCTAAAATGACAAAGGTAAAAGACACACAATACCACTAAACATGAAACAGGTTGGCAACCTTGGGACGGGGTGACTTCCTTGTCATCTCTATTTCAACTTCATGCCTATTGGGTTAATTTTATGCTCACCCTATCCTGCCGAGGCAGGTGGAATCGATATTTTTTTCTTGCAATTCCTGCATACAAACGAGGTGTGTACAACATGTATATATATATATAATCAAATACATCACATAGTGAGAAGGAATCACAGCGTAGTAAGGCACTTGCAAATGATTGGTGCTACACTGTCCCCTCACCAAAGCTATAATAACAATTACAACATCAAGTATAAAGTAACATTGCTAAACTAACTGATCACATCATATCATCATAAAATGAATACTAATCCACTGCATCACAATATACTATTAAAATCAAATTAAACATCACCAAACCTAATGTAACCATAATGTCATATCATAATATCCATGTCATCAAATAAAGTAGCATAATCATCAAGCAGTCTAAATTATCCAATCCACCAATCCAACCAATAAATAGTAACTATCAAAGTCTCAAAGTATCAAGCAAAACCATAGAAAAATAACAAGTCCAAACAGCAACATGAGGGGTATTACATAACATGAATTGTTGATCCTAAAGCTTCCAAGAATTCTCAAGTGTCTAGATCCATCAAGAAAAGCCAGATCAAGTTCCTTGGAGTGATTTTTTTTTCTTTGTCCTCTAAGTGAAGCCTTTGAAGGTCTGGTGAGTTGTAGTAAACAAGTTTCCATTCATCATTTCCTTCTCCATTGTCATTATCTTTCTACCAAGGTTTAATTATTGAATATGGTGTTTCAGTAAAGCAACCCCCCATTCAAATATTTTTTTTCCCTCTTTAAATTATGTGCATATTGCAAGTTGAAGAAGGATTGAAGATCTTAAAGTGCAATTTTACATTCTTGCATAAGTTGTCATCATTGTTGTTGAGCCACAAAAACTAAATTTCAAATTTTATTTCTGACTTTCTAATAGTGGAACATGTGAAAAACAAAAGCTAAGATCCCTCATCAAAGAATTGTAAAAAGTGTATTCAAAATCCCTAACCAAGACCTATTCACCCCAGGGTGAACCTGTCCTTCACCAGAGCTGAAAACCTACTTTTGGTCACTGGTACATGTGTATGTACCCTTCTTAGATCTTCCTACAAACTATGATTTCAATTCCTATACTTTCAAGAATTTTTATTTCATGTTCTAGGTCTTATAATTCATTTAGTTTGAGCATTGCACATCATTTCAATTTGGTTTCAAATTTGTCATATTTTCTTAAGGATTAAGATCTAGGTTTGATTGACTCACTCTTATGTTCAAATGAAACAATGATTTTTTTATCATTTTTTATGTTTCATTAAGAATTGTAAATATATTTTTTTCATTAATTTTATGAGTTAAAAGAATATATTAATGGTTTTTTCAAAGAATTTGTTGTGTTTTATAATTAATGAATGCATGTTCATTAGGTCTACAAAAATCCTTCAAAACAAATGTAATTCCTAGATTAAATTACCTTAACAAACCCAAGGGATGTCATTTTCTCATCTATAATTCTAAGGGAATTTTTTTTATATTGAAAGATGAATACAATTTCCCAAGATAAGAAGAAAATTTGATATAACCTAGAATGAATAGAAAATAAGGTCCCAAAATAGGTTCCCAAACATCAACTCCCCAATATACCAATTAAAAATTAATTAATATAAATTATAATAATTCCTCTCATATATAGGCCCACTAAAAATGATCTCATAACTTCTTCCATTTGGTTATTTTTAAAAAAATGTCATCCTGTTATATCCACTTACAATCATCATAATAATTATCATAAATAATTATGAATATGATCCTAAATAATTAATTATTAATTCTACTACTCATTTATTGTCAGAGAATCTATCACGATTCTTTATAACTCCTCCTAATGCTCAATTATAAAATTATCATAAAACCAAACATAACAAAGATGTCAAATGCTTTGGGGATTATACTTTTTCTTCTTTATAAATTTCCTTAATATATTTTCTTCAATTACACATAAATAATAAAATCATAACATTTAATTGGTAATTTTTTTTTGCAAAATAGTAATCCATTTGGATCTAAGAGTTAGATATTAATTAATTTATTTTCCCATAAAATTTCCCTTTCTCCACAAAAATATTTGAATTTTATTTTAGTCCTAAAAACTAAATTAATTAAAAAGATACATTAATTGAAATCACTAAGGCATCATTATATAATTAATTTGACCATATGATAAGTTATCATTATCTATATCTATGGATAGTAAAGAAAAGTGAAAGAATAATTACCACAAAGGTCATCACCTAAAAGGACTTTTAGATGAATTTATATCATATGATTCTAGGTTGTTATGCCATTATAAATATAATTCATTATAAGACATTGTAATTTAATTCATAGATAAAGCACTTGATGAATCCTTTCTACCATAACTATCAATAATATCACAAGTCAATGGATCATTGAGAAAAGAGTTAAAGAGATAACTAAGGATCTCTATTATAATATGACATATATGTATTAAATCTATGAAGGAAGAGATATGTAAGACACACTAACAACACCTTCATAGAGATTATATATAAGAATTAGGAGATCATGGAGATGAAAAAAAACACAAGCACAAGTGAAGAATATTAAATATTGTATTTAGTTGACCCAAATGTACAAATGAGGAAGCCTTACATAGATAGGAAAGGAAGAGACAATCTACCTATCATGTGGATTGGTAAGTTCCCCAAGATGTGGCACAAATGGATAGACAAGTATCCTATAGGTGAATCTTAGGATCACTTGGAGTGTGCAAACCAACAACCTCTATGACCAAGTCATAAATCTTGATGCCAAGTGTTGAGTGCATTTTGAGGTAAGATGGAAAGTATTCCAATCTCAAAAAGATACCACATGAGGCTTACTAAAAATTTTTGTAACCACACAACATCTAAAAGGTTGTGCATTTATTTAGACTCTATATTGTGTAACCTCACCAACCTAAGTACATGTAAGTATAGTGAATAGATAAACTATTCACTCTAACAATGAATAGAGTGAATGAATAAATCTATGATAAAAAAATATGTATTAAATTTTCATGAAGATAATGATATTGATATGTATTTCAATCTAAAATATGATAGATGGTCATAATTATAGATGAGAATCATATTATTATTCTATGCGTTATAATGGGTCATCTTTTTATTTCTAAATTTGGTTTGAGGTTGTGAAATCACTCATTCTTTCTAACTCCACATGTATTATGATGTCTACATTTTTTCCTTTGGTTTACTTAAAATGTTGACTAGTAGATTATGATACTTTTTTGTAACACTTAATCTTCTTTAATAAATTTTAATTAGTATTTAAAATTAACTTGATAGATAGGAAGTTTCAAACATGCACATAAATTCTAGAATGATTATTAGGTGATTTATATATACTTAGGATGAATGTGGATAGATATGATTTATAGATTATTTACTTTATTTGAGTGTAGTTTGAACATATAGATTTTAAGGTTTTATGATGTCATGCCATGATAAAAATGAGAAAAATGTATCTATTTATAATAGATAAACATAACACTAAGTTGCAAGAGTTTGTGAAAATTCCATTTGACACCAAAGTACAAGTTGGTAATAATCAACTAACTATTCAATGTTTATTATTCATTCAAATGAATCAATATTTTGCTTGTGAGGATGATCTTGCACTGATAGGCACACCATAGGTTAGATAGCTTGGTTGGATCTATATTTCCTAGGAATGTATAATTGGATTAATTATTAAAATCAAATAAATATTTTATTTGAATAGGGATTGTGTACATATAAGCAAAGAGATAAATACCAATAATACCAAGTACACATAAAAAAAAGTAGAGGAATGGTATGAATAGAGATTTTTCTTAGTGGAGGAAAATTTGGATCAAATTTAGTTGGTCAAAGTACAATAGTTTAATTTATTCTAAGTCATGATATGCCTCTCTTTGGATAATATTTTGAAGAGAGGATTTAGTAGTCCATCCAACAATATTTGTGTGGTAATAGTGAGAAAAAGGATCCACATCTCTTTTTTAGCATCCTTTTGTCTTAGATGTCTAGATCTTGTGGTAGGAAATATGGAAGAAGCATATAATTCATACTCAGTTGAATTTTTGGATAGTATAGGGCATCTACCTATAGCGGTGTTTTCTTTGATTGTTTCTTGGGGTCTAGTTCTCATTTTTATTCTCTAACAAATCTAGCTCTAGAGAAATCATAAGATTTTCAAGAACATCAAAGCCCTCTTATTTAAGTTTGATGAGAGAAAATAAAACTTTCATTATAGGAAATTTTTGTTACTAAATGTTACCTTGATGAATTTTATTTATTTATTTTTAATAAAAAGAGGGTAAGAACTTTATTGAATCAGAACAACATTACAAAAACCAAATAAAGAAGCCACAAGGGGCCCAAGAAACAAGAACTAATTCACACCCAAGAAGCACCTCATATCCTCAGCAACCCACTCCTCAAGAACAGGGGCCATGTCTTCAGGAAGATTTCCCAAATCATCCACATGCCAAGAATCAGTCTTTTTCGACACCCATCTAGCCAACCCATCAACCACCTTATTCCACTCCCACGGAATATGGCAAAAAACAATGGACTCCAAAGTAGAGCACATAAAAATAATTTGTTTGAAAACCACAGCTAGCTGCCAATTCACATCCTCAAAATTTTGATTATTCAACATATCAATAACAACCTAAGAATCATCCTCACAAACAATCTGCCGCCATCTAAGGGCAACCACATGCTCAATCACCAAAAGAATAGCACTCGCCTCCATAAGATTGTTAGTCTACAAACCACGATACATAGAAAAGAAAAAAACCACCACTCCAAGGTTGTCTCTACCAATACCACCAACCCCAACATGCCTAGGATTTCCCTTCAACGACCCATCAGTATTGATTTTTAGCTCCCCTTGAGTAGGCGGGCACCAAAATCCCTCACAAGCAACCCTCTCACGCCCTCGTCTACAATTCACTTTTCTCAAACTACTCTTGTCCCTTGTGACAAGACCCAGGGCATTCACAACACCCAAGTCCCCAGGATCAATCGGCATAGACAAGTCACATTTTGCAATCAAAGTCTCTTGTAGAACCCCAAGAATTTGCCTCCAAAGTTGCCCCACGTGCAAGTTTTTATCTAGGAAAATTCTTCTATTACGCTCTAACCAAATTTTCCAAACAATCAAACTAGTACCAATGCTCCATGCAATTTTAAGAAAAGAGGTAGCAGGAGCAGATCCCTGTCTCTTCCAAAAATCCTCCAGAGAAGAGACATGGCAACACAGTGAGCTCCAAAGATTCCACCAATGATGCTAGATAGTCTTAACAAAAGAACACTGAAAAAAGAGATGCGGTAAGAATTCCTCATGCTAACCACACATAATGCACCTGGAGGGGCCCTGGAACCCCCGTTTCCAAAGATTATCCCAAGTAAGAAACTTACCCTTAACCATGAGCCAAGAGAAAAAATTACACTTAGGACAAGCAAATTTATTCCAAACATGCTTCCACCAAGAAATTTGGGAGCTCCCAAAAACTTGTTTATCCAAAACTTGATAACCAGAGGCAACCAAAAATTTTCCTTTCAAATCAGGACCCCAAGCAAGCACATCACTCCCATGGAGAGAATTGAAGGCACAACCTGATAAAATCATAGCAAGCTCTTGACGATCCTCCACCACACCACTAGGAGGCCAATCCAAGGGGTCCTTCCACCTGGACACAAAAATCTGACCCAAAGATTGTTGACATTTGAAATCTACCACATGACACCAATCTGTCCCCACGAAAATCTGGCACAAATCATGGAGGTCAGGATGAGAGGACACAATGGGTGGGTGTCTATCCCAGGAATTGTGCCAAAAGAGAGCATCCCGACCCCCATTACAAATCCAAAAAATTCCCTGCTTAACCAGCTTGGCACCCCTTTTAAGGGTACATGAGATCATAGAACCTTTCCCCTCCATATATCTTGCAACCTCCCTACTTTCCACTGTCCCCAATTATTTGAAGGTCATAATTTTAGCCCACCACATGTGTTGTTGTGAGCACCACCATCAATACAACTTAGCAGTCAAGGCTTGTCCATTCAAATCCATCCATCGTAGACCAAGACCCCCCTTCTGCTTTGGCCTACAAACAACATCCAACTTCACCAAACTCCATTCTGTATGAAGAAGATTACCAGCCCACAGAAACTGACAAGATAATTTCTCAAAATCTTTAATAAAACTTGAAGGAGCAGTAAGAACAAAGCACTATAAAGAGGGAGAGCTTGGACCACTGACTTTAGAAGAGTCACTCTACCGGCTAAAGAAAGCCACCTACAAGTCCAATGACTAACCAATCTTCGAAACTTATCAAGAGTCTCTTGCCAAAACCTTTTGGGGAGGGAATGGAAAGTAAGAGGGATTCTGAGATAGGAAAAAGGAAGCGAGCCAATCCGAAAATGAAGAACACCAACAATTCTCCTTTGGATACCCTTAGGAGTGTGGAAGAAATAGATGAATGACTTCCCCTCATTTATGCACTGCCCGGAAGCAACCAAGTAACTGTCCAACACCTTGCACCAATTGAGAGCCTCCCCAACCTTTGCCCTACCCATCAAGGTCATATCATCTACAAACTGAAGGTGGGACTTAGGGGGAATATCATCTCCCCAACTCCAACCCTGAAGCAAGCCACTAGCAACCTAAGCACGAATGAGCCTTCCCAAGCCCTTCGCAAGAAGGATAAATAAGTAAGGAGATAGGGGATCTCCCTACCTAAGGCCTCTAGAAGCACCAAATAAACAAGTGGGCTCACCATTGATAAGCACCGAAAAGGAAGAGGAAGTGGCACAACTCCTGACCCATTCAATCCAACCCTTAGCAAAGCCAAAAGCTCCAAGAAGTTTAAACAAAAAGCTCTATTTAACACGATCATACGCTTTAGCCATGTCCAACTTGATAAACATAGAATTATCTTTTGAGGATTCCATAGAATGGATGGCCTCAGCAGCAATAACCACCCCATCCATGATCTATCTTCCAGCAACAAAACCCCCTGCTCTTCAAAGATTAATCCATCAAGCCAAGGTTTCATCATTTCCGCAATTAGCTTAGTAATAATTTTATACACAACATTACATAGCGCAATAGGCCTAAAAAGATCTAAGGAATTAGCTCCCTCCTTTGGAATAAGAGCTAAAAAATTAGCATTCAAGGACTTCAACATTTTCTTATGCCTAAAGGATTCTTGCACAACCTCTAAGAGGTCCAATTTAACCACTTCCCAGAACTCCTAAACAAATCCAACTAGGAATCCATCAGGCCTAGGGGTTTTACCTTTCTTCATCTAGAATACAACATTCTCAAGCTTCGACAAGGTAATAGGAGGAAGCAGCGATTCATTCACTTCATTAGTCACCAGCTTCGGGATACAATCTAGAATCCTTGCTTCATCCTCCTCCGTAGGAGGCGAATCCTCAAAGAATAAGGTAGAGAAATATCAAATGCATTCAAAAGAAATAGAAGCGAAAGAGGAAAAAGTTTCCCCATCAGGGAATAAGAGAGAAGAAATAGCATTACCTTATCTCTGATCTTTGACTGAGTTATGGAAAAAAGAAGTGTTTCGATCACTAGCCTAAATCCATTCAATGCGGGACTTCTGTTTCCAAAAAATCTCCTCTCTTAACTCGCATTCCTCAAGCTCTTTTGTTGCAGCAACCTCTAACAAACTCAGCTCCTCCGAGAGGCCTTGGTCTCGAATCTGCCTAGTAATTTGGACTAGAATATCCTGTGCATTCTATTTTTCCTGAAACAAATTACTAAAATGTTGCCTATTCCATCTTTTCAACCTGTATTTAACATACTGGAGCCTCTTTGAGAAAGAGTACATAGCAGTGCCATAAGCTGGCTTCCCACAATCCCACCAACCAGGGAGAAAATCATGAAGAGATTCACCCCTAAGTCACATGAGTTGGAACTTAAAGGTCTGTCTAGCACACTAATGAGGCACCTCAGCTACCAGCTTAATAGGCCAATGGTCAGAACCTCGACCATCCAAAATTTCAGAGCTAGTCCTCCACCTGTCCCCCAACCAAAAACTAGACACCAAAAATCTATCAAGTCTTTCTGAAATAGAAGCATCTCCAGTTCTCCTATTATTCCAAGTAAAAAGACCATTGTCCATCTTGATATCCACAAGATTCAGAGCAGAGATATTGTCTTGAAGCAACAAAGAAAAATCCTCTAGCCTTGTAATACCACCCCACTTCTCCACAAGCTCCATGATAGCATTAAAATCACCTCCAATAATCCAAGGATGGTAAGGAAATAAGCTACGAACTAAAAAAATGTTGGACCACAAGAGTTGTTTGCCCTACAACTCCATAGGCACATACACATTGGAGAAGAGAGCATTTTCCCCTGACATAAAACAAGAGGCCACCAAGGAAAGGGAGGACTTAAAAGACACCCACCAATGGGGGTTGATCTTCTGTGGGTTCCATAAGCATGCCACCCATCCAGAAGACCCTTGAACACTAGTGGATTGGAATTCACCATTCCTCCATAACTTAGGAGCTAATTCCATCATACCCTCCATAGAGAGCTTGGTCTCTTGTAGAAAAAGAACATCTGGCAAGTGACTCCTAATCAAATCCCGAACAACTTTTTGTCTAGGGCCATTGTTCAAGCCCTGTACATTCCAAGAGATAACTATCATTTCAAGAGGCATGAAAAATGTGAATCCAAATTCTTGACTGACCCCAACTCCACCAAATTCTCCCCTACCATCTTAATCTTTTCCTCATCCTTCTTCCTTCCTAGCTTAGAGATTTTCTCTAGCCCCCCTTCTTGAGAACTTTTTACAAAACACCCAACTGAGAGGACATCTTAATATTCTTCTTACCCACCTCTAAACCAACTTTCTACAAGAAGTGATCCTTATCCACACTATCTTTCACTGCCTCAGCACTACCACCCAACTCATCCTGAACCCCCATTTGCTGATTTGTCTCCAGGACCAAAGTCCCATCAACCAGTGGAGCTATACTCACCTCTGAATTGGGCTTTTCATGTCCAAGATCATTCCCAACTTCCTCTGAGCAAGGCACTCCCGTACCCCCTCCTGATGGGGAGCATGCATTACCTCAACCGCAGGGCCATGTTGATCAATATCCAAAGTCCCATGATCTAGATCCAAAAAACTTCGGTTCACCTCCTACTGACTAAGATCCTCCAACACCTTGAACCTATTGAAAGTGTACTCCTCCTACCTATCCTTCCAAGTCCTTTTATGACCTCTATTTCTATTGCGGCCTCTAATGGGAATAAAACCATCTTCCCTACCACCAAAACCCTAAATGGGATCCTTGCCCTTATCCACTCTGGGTGGATTATTCGAAGGCAAAGGAGATTGAGCCTCCAAAGGCCTAGACTTTGGACACCTGTGATAGAGGTGACCATACTCATGACAGAAATGGTAACGAAAAGGTAGTGTTTCATAATCAAGTTGTTGCACCCATGAATAATCTCCTGCACTCACTTCTAAAGAGTCTGGCAATGGCTTACTTAAGTCAATCTCTACACAGAACTGGGCAAAGGTCATTACCTTTTTGAATTGTGTTTATTGTGACGAACCCACTAGTTTTCCTAGCTTTGAGGCTAATAAGTACAACACATCCTCTTGCCAACATTCCACCAGGAGCCTTAGAAGACGAACCCAAACTGGAACTCAATTCAGAAGTTCCTCTGTCGAGTTGAAGCCAGCATGTCATGGCTTAATGAACAAGCCCACCTGGTTGTAAAAGTATGGGCCCTCTCCAAAAATCCTATTCCAATCAGCCATACAATCAAATATAACCATGAAATAGTTATTTTCCAGGAGGCAGACCTCCATCTCTCCCTCAGGAATCCATGTCCTTTGAGCCCATGTATCCAAGAATTGCAAAGAAATTTTTAAACCCAAGAATTTGCAATAAAGAGAATGCCTTGAATAATAATCAATATCTTCTGCCAGTATCTCCATCAGAATGACTACATTCGACCTCTCTTTACATCGTTCAAGGCACCCATTAATCTTCAGAATTCTAGGCCCTCCTGCTGAGCCCATCTCAACTTTTTCAGGTTCCACTGAAAAAAGGTTATTATTAAAAACTTTCAAACCCTTAAGAGAGGGTTTCAAACCAAACACCGATCAGAAGTCTATTTTGGAGCAAACCCCAGAAGATTCCCCATGCAACATAGAGGAAAAAATAATGCCCTAATCTGACATGCAAACCCACAGAAGCCCCAAGAATAGAAAGGGTACCCATGGGAAAATACACCACACAACCCCACACCACCTTAGATAAAGGCACACAACTAATCTCCAGTCGAAACACCCAACAACACCAGCCCCAGCACATAGACTATGCTCTACACCTCACACCAAACCCCACCCTCAACCGAGTGAAGCCCGCCTACCAACTCAAGCACACCCTACTAAAGAAACGGAAGCCCACACATGCCACAGCCACACCCAAAAACTAGGTTGCATCCACCAAGTGGCAAAGGAAATAGAAGGAAGGAAAGCCATGAGAAAATTGAGACACCCAGCCATCGAATGCCCACCAAACTCCACCCACCAATACTTGTAGAAGACACGCCCCCCAGGCCGTAATCAAAAGCCCTCACCACACGATGCACAGCCAGAAAAAAATCAGGAAGGAGCTAGGGCGCGGATGCCCTAGCTCGGCAAGCAAGAACTAGTGACGCCATCCAACATCTTATGTTTCGTTACCTTGATGAATTGATTTCCACTTTTGACTCCCAAATTTCTTATAGTCTAGGTCCATTAGCTTCAATAACTTCTTTTTCTATGGATGTTGTTTGGTTGAATGCATCTAAAAAAGTGAAAAAGGATTATAAGTGGTCTCTTCATCCTTTAGGTTTTCTAAAAACTAATTTGATGGATCCTCCAAAGATAATTGAAAGGCTACAATAGGTTATCAATATGATTAAGATAATCAAGGTTTAGTTCATTTCTTTGTTTCTACTTCTATGAAATGTTATTTTAATAATCAAATGAAGGCCCATGCTATTCTTGATGAATTGACTAAATCTTCCTAGTTAGAATGGAAATTTTTATTTGTGAGATGGATTATATGATCTTGGATAGTCTTTTAAACAAAATAAATTATAATAATCTTTAAAAAAAAAAAAATTATACTAATCTTTCCTATTAGTTGGATTATGTTGTTGAGAAAATTCTATAAATGGTTCTTAATTTTTACTCAATTTCTTTTATCCATATCTTTAGGGAATGTAATAAGGTGGCTAGCTATTTGGCTAAATGTACTTTTCATGATGTTGCTAAATGGAATGCCATAGATTAGGGGTCCTTACCCTTGGCTAAATCCAAGGTGCTTCTCTAATTGCTTCATCATGATTGAGCTTAATTCCTTTATTTTGACTCTTGTTGGGAGTTTGATTCATGTTTGGATGACATAATGTTTTGTTTTGTGAGGCTAGTGGAATTTCATGAGGCTTTCTTGTATTTTTATTCATTTAGCCCTATTATTAGCTAACACAACATGTCAAAGCCTTTATGTTGTAAATGGATATAATCTCTCTCTCTATGAAATATAACTTTATCTTTTTTTTAAAAAGAGTACAAATAGAACTAGTTGCACAAAGACAACTCTATAGTAAAATATTCCATTAATAAGTTTATAAATACATTAAAAAATTTGTTGGTAATAAGATAAAGTTAGACCAAATATGGGCTAGTCCTATAGGGGTCAATAGCTCAGTTGGTGGAGCACTCTAGCAACAAATGGAAGGTCTTAGGTTTGAATTCTAGCTAGTGCATGATCGATCAACATGGTATTAGATCCAAGCTAGGCTAGGATCCTCATGAATTCTATTAGTGTGGCTTAAGAGGGGTTGGTAATAATTCAAACTTGTACTAAAGATGGGTCGGTCCTATAAGGGCCATTAGATCAGTTGGTAGAGCACTCCAATAGCAAATGAAAGGTCCTAGATTTGATTCCTAGCTGATCCATGAAAGCTCAACAATATATTTTCTTAAATTAAAGATAATTTAAATGAAAAACATACCAAAATTATACTTTCACTATTACAAACCTAAAATTTTATTTAATTTATCTTTATTTCATTTAAATTTATATTTATTACATTTAATCAATTAACTAAAATATATTTATATAATAAACAAGAAATTATATAGCTATCTAAAAATATGTTTTTTATATATCTCTTCTAACCCCCAAAAATAATTTGAAATATTAGTTCATGTCGATAGAAAGGTTTGCTATTGTAATCGTTGCATTTGCTTTATAATTAGATGCTTGTCCAATGAGATCGTTTTGTTTAAAATATTTTTGTCTTTTTCCTATAGTCAAGATTTTTGCTCAAATTATTTGAGCAAGAAAAAAATGGTTTATCTCTTTTTCTATTGGTTTGAGTAGGTAGATTTTTTATTTTCCATTAAGTATATTAGGGAAATTGAGGAACATTATAAACATTATATGTTGTAGAAAATATTTAATTAGGGGATGCATGTAGCACAAGTTTTGGTGGTGGGCTAGTGTGTACTGAAGTAGTGAATGCATGTTTAATTCATTAAAATGAAAACTTCATGATATGTGTTGGATAGTTGGTGCATATGCAAGGAGACGTTGTATAGTTAATCCATGAAATATGAGGAAACTATTTTTTTTTTGCTTATTGTTTGTTTATTGTTTGTTGAGAAGCTTGTGTTGCCATTTTAGACACTTGTGATTTTGTGTAGTGCTTGAGCGAGGGAGTAGCTTAAGGAATGGTGTGCAATTAGTGAGTGGGCCGTCTATTTGTTTTCCATACTTTGAAATCTTAGGTGAGTGTTGGGTTTTGTTTATTTTTATTATCATTTGCTTATCATTTATTCAAAAGATTGTGGTTTTTCTAGCTATAGGTGTGGGTTTTGCATGTTTGTTATTTTGTAACAGTGCAATATTCATCAATGGCTTTGTTGTGTGTTTATGATACATGATAGCTAGAAGAATTGCTTGTTGTTGGAAGGGCCTGGGGCAAGTGGGTAAATTAAATTACATGTGCTTTGAGCAAGGTCTGTTGGACTATGGGGGAAGAGAGTTTATTAATTATGTGTTTTTTGCTTCAGTGGCTAGTACGCTATGAGGAAAGCTTGGAAAGAAAAATGTGCAAGATGTGTTGGAGGGTTGGTGTGTACAAAAGCAGTGAATTCCTAGTTAATTCATGAAATTTGAGGTGAGAGTTGGGTTTTGTTTTTGCTTATTCTTGTTTGTTTGTTGTTTATTAATAAGTTTGTGTGTTTTTAGCTTTTAGTTTCATTCTTCAATGTTTGTTATTCTATGGCATTGTATTGTTGGTGAGTGGCTTCTTTCTATGTTTATGATGCTTGGTTGGTGTTGCAAGGGTTAATTAGGAATGCTTGGTAAAATTTATGTTGTTGGTCTATTTTTTGCAATATATATTATCATCTTTTTATCGTTCATTGAAAAGCCTATGGGTTTTTTAGCTATTGGTTACAGTTTTGCATGTGTGTTATTTTGTAAAAGTGTAGTGGCTATCAATGGCTTCACTATGTGTTTCTGATACTTGTTAACTAGAAGTATTGGTTGTTGTTAGAAGGGATAATGGGGCAAGTGGGTATATTAAATTACCTATACTTTGAGCAAGTTCTTGTGGACTGTGTGGGTAGTAAATGTGTAACTAATTGTGTGTTTATGATGCTTGGTTGCTATTACAAGGGCTAATGTGAAATGCTTGGAAATATTTATCATGTCGGTATTTTTTTTGCAATAATATGGTTGTTTGTGCGGTTGAGGTTTATGAATAGCATATTATTTGTCATGGACTATGGTCATTTGTTTAATTTTTTGCTATAATAGGAATGATTACTTGCAATTGGAGTTGGGGGCTTAGTTTTATATAAGTGAAAATATACTTGGCTATTGAACGAGGGACTGGAAGGTAATATTATTGTATCATGCTTCCCCTTTGTTTTCAATGAATTGTAATTCTTCCAATGTGCATAAAATTTTTGCTTTGGAAGAGTAGTGAATGAAAAAGGAGAATTTTTGTTCAACAATCTGACTTACTGAATAGATAGATGAGCATAGTGTATAGCATATCATGCAATTCATAAACATGAAACTTATTTTCACTAAAAAGTAGATCACTATTGCAATTACTAGTTTGTGTCAATAGGAAGTTGTGCAGTTGCATTTATTGAATTATCTTTTCAAATAGTTTCTTGTTGTTCTTACATTTCCAATGAATTTTAAGTCTTCCAATGTGCATAAAATTTATGCTTTGGAAGAGTTGTGAATGATAAAGGAGAAGCTTTGTTGAGGAAACCACTTACTGAGTAGACAAATGAGCATAGTGGATGGTATGTCATGTGATTCATAAATGCAAAACTTATTTTTGTTCAAAAGCAGGCCACCATTGTAATTGCTAGTTTGTGTAAATAGGATGTTTTATAGTTACATTTGTTGAATTTTATTTTCAAATAGTTGCTTGATGTTATTAAATTTCTTCCCTATTTGGTTTTTTCTTCTTGAAGAGCTTGTGTGTTTTTAGCTTTCTATATTCTTATTGTTGGATGTATTGCGAGGACAAATGGGTACATATAGTTGGTTGTCAAACAAGGAGTTGGAAGGTCAAATTCTTGTATCATTTTGACAAATGAGCATAGTAAATGAAATTCCATGTAATATGTAAACATGAAGCTATTTCTATGCAGGGAAATGGGCCACTATTGCAATTGTTAAATTTTCTTTTGAGTTTTTTGCTATACCAGCTAGATTGCATTATTTAAAGTATTATTTTATTTTTCTATAGTTGGGATTTAAGGACATATTTTGGATGATGTGTTCTGAAGCAATGAATGTATGTTTAATCCATTGGATACAAATTGTGTGAGGTGTGTTGGAGAGCTGGTGGGTATTGAAGCAGTGAGTGCATAGTTAATTCATGGAAACTTAGGCTAGTGTTGGGTTTTCTTTTGAGTTTGTTGCTATGCTAGCTAGATTGCATTGTTCAAAGTATTATTGTGTTTTTCTTATAGTTGGGATTTAAGGACATATTTTGGATGATGGGTTATGAAACAATGAATGCATGTTTAATCTATTGGAGAGTTGGTGGGTATTGAAGCAGTGAGCACATATTTAATTCATGGAAACTTAGGCCAGTGCTAGGTTTTGTTTATGCCCAATATGTTGGAATTTTTCATATTTGTTATTTTGTAAAAGTATGGTGGTCATGAATGGCTTGGCTATTTGTTTATGATACTTGGTAACCAAAAGTATTGGTTTTTGTTAAAAAGGCTAAGGAAGTAAGTAGGAAGGTTAAATTACAAATGCTTTGAGCAAGATCTTATAGGTTGTGTGGGTAGTGAATGTGTTAATTATGTATTTATTGCTTAAGTGGCTATTACCATATCAGTAAGCATGAAGGTTGGTTGGTGTTAGAAGGGCTAATGGGAAATGCTCATAAAAAAATATTATTTTTTTGTTTTGTTTTGCAAATTTTATTGTTTCTTTTGTGGTTCAAATATATGAATAGTGTATTGCTTGTCATCGAATGTGGCTCTAGTATTCATTTGCTTGTAAGAAAAATAGAAAAGTAGAAGTAGATGAAAAATTTTGTAGATAAGTGTATTGCATTGTACAATAGTCAATGCATAGTTGATGCATTAAATACTATGGCAATAGTGGCACAATTGTTATGTTTTCTAGGTCCAGGGTTACATTGCAGAGTTGTTATGCTAGGTGGGTTGTGATTTGCAAATACTGTAGAGAAAATTTTGTAGATTAATTGTTATGGCTTAGTAGAGTTTTTTAGCTGTCAAATATTTGTGAAAATACAGACTTCTATTTTGCAAGTTTACTTTAGTACACTTGGTAGCATTTAATGCATTAGTTGTAGACTGATTGACAAGTGTCCCATTTCCAATGTGCATTATACAATTGAAATAGTGATCTACTTTGATCACAATAGTGACATGCCTTTGAGTAAAATTCCATGCACATCGAATCCATGATGGTAGTGAAGCTTGCACAATTTGCATTCAATTATTAATTTTAGCATTGTAATTTGTAATACTTGTTTTTCTAGCGAGATTTGATTGTCTTGCAATAGGTCTACTATTGATTTTAGTTTTAGTATATTAGAAAAATATGGGGACATTATATACTTGGCATTTATTAACATGTTTTTGGTGTGTGAAAATCATTATTTATCTATTTTTCTAGTGATATGGGGCAGGTGGAATACCTCATAGTATGTGAATTGTAAACAAGTGTAAAGGGTAATGATTGTGTATGATTTGTTGTCCTACACACATTGTCAATGTCAAAATGAGTGCATGGATGGTGAGAATGGAAAAGGTGTTAGATGTGAACATGTGAGAATATAGACTTGGAATAAATCTATCCATTGATTGATGCATTGGAATAGTAGTATGTTGTTGCTATATAGAGCAATATTGCTTAAGATCTTTCTTAGTGTACAGACTTAGAATGCATTAAATGTGGCTAGATTGCTTCCATGGGTAGTAGCCTAATAGCAAAGCATGTAAAATTTGGATTTAATGACTGAATGTTTGCAAAAATCAATTGTGTTGTTCTATTTCGCTTCATTATATATCATTTTGCAGGTAAAGCCGGCACAATATGCATTTAGACATTAAATATTTATGTTGATGTAGTATTCTCTTTTTTTTATCTATATTACTATATCTCATGTTTTGTGAGTTAAAACTTTCTATTTTTTTTGGTTTTCTAGTTGACATCTTCTTCCTTTGTATGCTAGGCAATATAGATTAAATTCTAGTGTTGCAACTTTTCAATGTGCAATATCTTAGCAACACAAAATGTACATGTTTTTAAAGTAAAAGTTCCTATTGCATATGTTGCACTTTAATTTGTGATAGTTAGTTGGCCAATGAAATTTATTTGTCAAATTTTGTAGTCTGTTCCTATTTTTCTTATTTGCTTGTACAATAGGATTGATTGACCTATTGTATGCAATAGAGAGAGAGATAGGTAATCTATTTAAAACATGAAACATTAGGTTGAAAATTGATTGACTTCTATTTGAGCTGCTCTATGAGTTGCTTAGTTTGTGTGGATATGTCACTAAGCAATAGCATCCACTTTATAAAAAATATAGTGAATGCAAACAACTTGTTTACTATTGCATTTACTAAATTTTCTTTTGAAATTATCTCTTTATTTTTTCATCTTTTCCTAGAGTTGGGATTTAAGAACATCTTTTCTATCTTTGAAAATTATAATTTACCTCTTCTTCTATTGGTTGGAGTAGGCCTATTATTCATTTTCATGGTAGGGTAATGTCTATGCAAGCAATGAATTCAGAGTAAATGCACTGTATGCCTATACAAGGAAGAATACCTAGCTCAAAGATCTAAAAGATTATTGATTTTTCTGGTAACAATAGACTGTTAGACATTGGGATTGGTCCCAATCACTAGTATTACAGTGACACCTTTGATGCAATGTTTAGATTATAGAATTTGATTATAGAAATGTTGTGTATTACTTGTTACAAGTGCTAACGGGCCAAGTGGGTACAGTAAATTACATATGCTTTGAGCAAGGTCTTGTTGACAGAGGAGGCAGTGAACATGGTAATTTTCTTTATTGTTCACTAAATTCATTATGAACGAAAGGAAAAAATGGTACAAGAATATGATCTTCCACTTACTTGTTCAATTGCCTTTGCAAAAGTATATAATGTCGTATTCTCCTAATTTACTTAAAAAAAATTAAATAGTGGACTTAGTAGCATTTGATGCAATAGCTCTAGATTGATAGACATGAATGTCATATGCAATGCAAATTATACAATTGCAAAGTTCACCTAGTCCAACATGCAGTGAATGTATAGTTAGTTCATGAAATCTTAGGTTAATCCATGAAAGCTTAGGCAAGTGTTGGCTTTTATTTTTTCTTATTCTCATTTATTTATCATTTGTTGCAAAGCTTGTGGGTACTTTAGCCTATTGCATGTTCGTTATTCTATAAAATTTGACTATAGATGAATGGCTTCGTTGTGTCCTTACGATACTTGATAACTAGAAGTATTGCATGTTGTCCTTAAATCCTTACTATAGGAAAAAGGCAAAAATATTTTAAACAATACAATTTCATTGGCCATGCAACTATTTGAAAAGAAAGTGCAATTGATACAATAGTAAACCTCCCATTCAGAAGACAAATGAACATAGTCCATGACATATAATACACTATTCATAAATATGAACCATAGAAAGATCAATACAATTTGCAAAATAATATACCAACATGGTAATTTTTTGTGTACATTCCCTGTTAGCCGTTGTAATAACAACCAAGTATCATAAACACACAAACCTAGTACTCATGTTAGATTTCATGAATTAACTATGTGCTCATTGTGTCAGTACCAACTAGGTGTTCAATAGATCTCACACATTTTTCTTTCCAAGGCTTGCTAGTATGCTGCTACCCACACAACCAATAACCACATAATTAATGCATTCATTCACTTGTTATCACCTTTTATGCATATGCAATTCAGTGTACCCATTTACACCATTACCCTTGTAACAACAAGTAATACTTCTAGTTATTAGTGTTAGAAACACACAGCTAAGTTGTTCACCACCAATGCACTTTTACAGAATAACGAACATGCAAAAGTGCAACCAATAGCTAAGAAAGCCCATAAGCTTTTCAAAAAAATCATAAATAAACAAAAGAAAATCCCAGTAGTTGCCTAATATTTCATGAATTAACTATGCATTCATTGCATATATATATCAACATGCCAAAAATGCAATGAAGGGGTACAAAACACATAATATTTAAACAAATGATAATAAAATAAGAATAAGCACAAATAAAATTCAGCACTTGTCCAACATTTCATGAACTAGTTATATGTTGACTGCATGTGCACCCACGTACTTATCAAGTATCACAAATACACAGCCTAGCCATTCACCAGTAGTGTAATTTTATAGAATAATGAACATAGCTAAAATACTCACTAGATTTTCAACAAATTATACAGAAATGACAATAGGCACAAAAAAACCTCAGCACTCACCTAAAAATTCATAAATTAACTATGCATTCATTGCATGGATACCCACGTGCAAAAATTCAATGAAGAGCTAAAATACCTATAGGATTTCCAACAAACAATAGATAGATGAGAATAAGCACAAACGAAACCAAGAACTTCACTAAGATTTCATGAATTAGTTATGTGTTCACTGCATGTGTACCCACATTATAGTTATTAAGTTTCAAAAACAAATAGATGCACCACTCACGAATAGCACACCACAAGCACTGCACAAAATGACAAACATGTCGAACACAAAAACTCACAGCCAAGAAAATGCAAGCTTATCAACAAACAGTAAAAAAACATGCAAATTAGGCAAGCATTATTTTCTTGTCTTCGTACCAACTCTCCATCATAGATCGCAAGTTTTGTATTCAATGCTTTAAGCATGCATTTTTTTCTTTAGTATTGAATACATTGCTAATAAGCAGGTTACAATTGCAAGAGTGTCGTTTGCAGTTGAGTGATAATAAATATTTATTATGTCTCTATATTGCTTCATGTACACATTAATTTTTTTTGTTAAAGAAATTTACAAAAATAAGAGCATGTTATATATTTTTCAAATATTCAATTCCTAAATGCAAAGTATGCCACCTTTCATAGCAAGATACCAGATGCTAAAACAATCATTGCATGTTTCATAAATTGAATAGTATGCCTGACAGATAAAAAATAATAGTATATTGAATGCAAGTTGGACAAGATAATATGTTTCCCATAGACATGAAACAAAGAAGCATATGCCTAGGAACAATGTACTATTGATGACTGGTTAGTGTGTTTGTTTAGCATACTTGATAACTACATGTGTTGCTCATTATTACAAAGAAAACTTAGTAGAAATAAAACCCAACACTCGCGTAGGATCTCACGAATTAGTGTGCACTAGCTCTCCAATATGTGCAATTTGCATTTGATGGATTACACATGTATTCACTACATTGTGATCGAATATTTCCTAAAATGTATAATGTCCCCTTATTTTTCTAATTTAGTGAAATGAGAATTAATAAACCATAATTTTCAAGAACAAAAAATATGAATATAAATCTGGACTATAGGAAAAAAACAAAAAAAGATTAAACAACACAATGTCATTGGCCAAGTGACTAATTAGAAAGGAAATACAATAGATGAAATAGTAAACTCATGGACTACATGAATTTGTTTCCTTAGACCTTGTAACAACAAGCAATATTTTTGGTTAAAAGGTTTTACATAGGAATAAATAACATGGAGAAATAAAAACATACAACCTTTTGAACAAGCAATAAACAAATAAGAATTAAGTATGCATTTGAAGTACTCATATACTTGTTAGCTTCCAAATACATCTTGGACATTTCTCATTTAATGGATATAAAACTAGAAGTGTCTAGATTATAGAATTTGACTTATTTGTAAGTGTTATGTATCAATTTCATTAACTGTAATTTGTGTGATAAAGCTCACACATATTGGATTTAATTTTATAACATTTGTTAGAATTTATTGTTTTCTTTTATGTTTCATGTTTATGGATAAAATATTCTATGTCATGGGCTATGCTCATTTGTCTAATTTCTAACTATAATAGGGGCCATTGGTTGTAACTAGTGTGGGTGACAAAGATTTATATTGCTACAAATAGAATTGGTTCTTCAAGAATAAGGTGCAAGGTTATAGTCTTGTATCATTTTGTTGCTTTGCTTGCAATAAGTCTCTCAAGAAATTGGCTTTATAGATAGAGACATGTGCATAGTAAATGACATGTTGTGTAACTCATAAACATGCAACTATTTTTTCTTGATGGGCATGTTGCTTTTGCAGAGAGAAATCTATATAATTGTAATCATGGGATGTACAGTTCATTGATTAAATATTCACGAAAAGTGTATTGCTTCTAAGATTGCGGGGAAAAGGAAACATAGTAGCTATTTTGGTCTACAGAGAATGCAGAGAAGTGCTATAAAATTGCTCGCATTTGTTGTGACTTTAACATTCTTGACATTTGTCAAGAAATTACAAGTCATGGTGTTCATTATGAATTTTATAGCACTTCTTACTACATGCACTGGAGAGAAAGAGTGTTTTGATGCATGTGCCCCAGATTGTTGACATGATCATTATGTGCATAACGCGTTATGTAATCATCTAATTTAGGATGGGTGATTCAAAAAATGAGTAATTCTTCCAACTATTGCACAACTCTTAATTGCAATTCATAGATAATTAAAAACATTTTTTTTTTCTATTTCTTGGAGTATTCATTTTTGTTAAAGTAAATTAAGAAAAAAAGAGAACATTATATATTTTCCAATTATTTTTTCATTAAATCCAAACATGTTTAATGCATTAAACAATATGACTAGTGATTCAAAGACAATAGTATGTTAAACACACACTAATTAGTTTCATTTGTGCTAATTTTCATGTGTTTATTGTCTGTGCAAAAACTTGTATGTTTTGAGGTCAACATTTCCCTATTACATGTTTCATAAGTCTGTCAGGCCTTACAATTGTGCAAAGACTATATAGTTTTCTTTGAATGATTTTCACAAATAGCATAGTTTTTTGTGGCTAAATCAATAAGCATTAAAACTAAACACATTGGCTAGCATGATTTAAACTATGTAAGCATTTGATGCATTGACTATGTATTGAGTGTTCCAATGGCTATTAGCCTATCACCAAAGTTTACAAAATTTGTGTGTTAATGCCTCAATGTTTACAAAAAATATTGTGATGGTCTATTTTTTAGCAAATTTTATCATTTTATTCTATGTTTGATGCTTATGGAAAACATATAATGCATTTAACATGTCTTCACTAAATCAAAAGTATTTCCTTCATATTTTATCAATTTAGTTTATCAAAAATCAATAAAAGGTGTACTCCAAGCAATAGAAAAAGATATAAATTCCTTATTGTCTTTTAGTTGCAGATGAAACCATTGCAATATGGCATTCAATTTTTCCATTTCCTAGTTAGTTGTTGGATAAATAAACTATTCACATTCATTGTCAACAAATCTTTTTCTTGCAAATGTTCTTTGTCCTATGAATAATAGAGAGTTTTACAATTACTAGTTTGTGTCAATAGGAAGTTTTATAGTTGCATTTGTTCAATTTTCTTGTCAAATAGTTGCTTGTTGTTCTTAAAATTCCAATGAATTTTAAGTCTTCAAATGTGCATAAAATTTATACTTTCGAAGAGTTGTGAATGACAAAGGAGAAGCTTGGTTCAGGAAACTAACTTATTGAGTAGACAAATGAGCTTAGTGGATGGTATGTCATGTGATTCATAAATGTGAAACTTATTTTTGTTCAAAAGAAGGCCACTATTACAATTCCTAGTTTGTGTCAATAGGAAGTTTTATAGTTGCAAATGTTGAATTTGATTTTCAAATAGTTGCTTGTTGTTATTAAATTTATTTCTTGTTTATTTTTTTCTTCTTGAAGAGCTTGTGTGTTTTTAGCTTTCTATGTTCTTATTGTTGGAAGTGTTGTGGGGACAAATGGGTACATATAGTTGGTTGCTGGACAAGGAACTGGAAGGTTAGATTCTTGTATAATTTTGATAAATGAGCATAGTGAATGAAATTCCATCTAATCTATAAACATGAAGCTATTTCTATGCAGGGAAGTAGGCCGCTATTGCAATTGTTAAATTTTCTTTTGAGTTTGTTGCTATGCCACCTAAATTGCATTGTTTAAATTATTATTGTGTTTTTCCTATGGTTTGGATTTAACCTGACATATTTTGGATGATGGGTTATGAAGCAGTGAATGCATGTTTAATCCATTGGCTGCAAATTGTGCGAGGTGTGTTGGAAAGCTAGTGGGTATTGAAGCAGTGAGTGCATAGTTAATTCATGGAAACTTAGGCCAATGTTGGGTTTTGTTTATACCCATTATGGTGGACTTTTGTATGTTTTTTATTTTGTAAAAGTGTGGTGGTCGTGAATGGCTTGGCTATTTGTTTATGATACTTGAAAACTAGAAGTATTGGTTGTTGTTAAAAAGGCTAAGGGAGCAAGTAGGCACATTAAATTACATATGCTTTGAGCAAGGTCTTGTAGGTTGTGGCAGCAGTGAATGCATTAATTATGTATTTATTGCTTGAGTGGCTATTACCATATCAGTAAACATGATGGTTGGTTGGTGTTAGAAGGGCTAATGGGAAATATGTGCAGAAATTTATAATGTTTGTGTACTATTTTGCAAATTTTATTGTTGTTTCTTTTGTTTAGGTATATGAATAGTGTATTGTTTTTCACACATTGTGCTCATTTTTTTAGTTCTTCCATGTGTCTCTAGTATTCATTTGCCTATAAGAAAAATAGCAAATTAGAAGTAGATGACATTTTTTGTAGATAAGTGTAATGCACTGTAGAGTAGTCAATGCATAGTTTATGCATTAAATACTATGATAGTAGTGGCACAATTATTATGTTTTCTAGGTCTAGGGTTACATTGCAAAGTTGTTATGTTATGTGGTTTCTGATATGCAAATACTATAGAGAAAATTTTGTAGATTAATTGTTATGGCCCAGTAGAGTTTGTCAGCTATCAAATATTTGTGAAAATACATAGAGTTCGGTTTTGATAGTTTACTTAAACAAAAATGAATATTACACTTGGTAGCATTTAATGCATTAGTTGTAGACTAATTGATAAGTGTCCCATTTTCAATGTGCATTATACAATTGCAATAGTAAACTACTTTGATCATAGCAGTGACTTGCCTTTGAGAAAAATTTCATGTACATTAAATCCATGATGGCAGTGAAGCTTGAACAATTTGCATTCAATTATTAATTTTAGCATTGTCATTTGTAATACTTATTTGGCTAGTGAGATCTAATTGTATTGCAGTAGGTCTACTATTGATTTTAGTTTCAGTATATTAGGAAAATATGGGGACATTACATAGTTGGCATTTATGAACATGTTTTTGGTGTGGGTATGTGCAAGATCATGATGGGCCAAAAAGTGGCGATATGATGCGTATGTGGCTAATGACTTTTTTTTACCCAAAATTGATGAAATAAAAAGGGTTTTTAAAGGAGATTCCCAAATTTCCTCCAATATAAATTATTCTTTACATTGAATTTAATAAATAATTATTATTCATTTTCTATTTGAATTACAACTAAACTCTTGATTCATAGGCTGATTGAAAAATATCCATAGCTTTCAAATAGTATCACATTTTTTTAATCTAAAATATGCATCACATTCTATGCTTCACATACTATAGTTTTAAAAAAAAAATCATGAAATTTTTAGCAAGTTAAGACGGTCAGACATACGAGTTTTTATATTTTTTAAAAGTTGTAATAAAAAATTCATAATTAATTATTTACTTGGAAAAAAATTACAAAAAAATATGCATCACATCGGGACATGAGTCCTCTACTTATATCTAAAATATTAAAAAAAAATTATCATTTTATTGTGGTTAGGGTGGTTAGACAGACACCTACTTCTTATTTTTTCCTTGAAATTTAAGTATTATTGCATTGAAATTTTAAATTTTCACCAAATAGATTTTTTTTTTTTAAATAAACCTAGTAGTTTAGAAACTACATTCAATTTTCTATAGATTCTATTCTTACATATTTTTGAAATAATATAGCAAAATTATTCAAATTTTTACGTCAAGTTGCCTGCCTCTGATTTTTCTAAACTTTTCACCACTTAAGGGCCTATTTTTTCCATGATGATCATGCACATACCCATGTTTGAAAAGCATTGTTTATCTATTTTTCTAGTGATATGGGGTAATTGGAATACCTTAAAGTATGTGAATTATGAACAAGTATAAATGGTAATGCTTGTGTATGCTTTGTTGTCTTGTACACGTTGTTAATGTCAAATGAGTGCATGGATGGTGAGAATGGAAAAGATGTTACATGTGAACATGTGAGAATATAGAATTGGAAAAAAAAAATCAATTGATTGATGCATTAGAATAGTAGTATGTTGTTGTTATATAGAACAATATTGTTTAAGATCTTTGTCGATTTGAGAATATAGTGTCACATGTTCACATGAAATACTTTTGCCATTTTTATTGTTTATGCACTTGGTCCAGCAAGACATTGAGAAGCATTTCTATATACACCTATTTACTATAAATAGATTACAAGGTATTGAGATCGATGCATAGCACTAGGATGACTTTATTGTGTTAGTTGGTACTTTCCAATATTGTAAAAACATTAGAATTTTAGTCATTAAATGTTGCACAAAGAAGAATAGCACATCTACTTTATGCAATCAAAAAAGAAATCAATGATATATTTCGCACATGAAAGATACTATTCATAGTTGATTAAGTTTTCTTTGATTCTCCAAATTCTATAAACAAGATTTTGAAAATCAATTGTTAAAACCTAGAAGAACTTTGTTATCTGTTATTAAATATACTATTCATTTCTACAATAAAGTTCTTATTAATTATATAGTTCATTGAGCATTAATTGCTCTATGTTTATGGCTTATTTTCAACATGTCATTGAGTATTCTCATTTTTTTGATGTTTCCCTTTAATGAGACCTATTGGTTAAAATTTGAGCATGAGACAAAAATTTATATTGTTGTGAATACATTTGATTGTTTAACAAGAATATAAAAGGTCAACATTTTAGAACACTATTGCTTCTTTGTTTGTAGTGCAAAAATTATCATTTATATAAAAGAACAACTTTTTTGTCCTCCATTTACTTGCATACTACATAACATTCAACATATATGCATATTAAGGCCTATTAGCATTTCCAACAATCTACTGATATATGCATTCTGAATAGATACAAGAAATAAAAGTATGGATACAATAGATGTTGATAGGTATGAATATGCAAAGTCCTCGTGCAGGTATGTAATATAGACAATGTACTAAAATAAAATAGACTATGTAGAGTAGGCACATTTAAGTACAACATAAAAGACTACTTGTTTGATTCATTACATACACTATTAAACAATGACTACACATTGGTTGAGCTATGCAGAGGAGTAGTAGATTACTTTTCAACTTCTTTAGCAACAAAAGATAGAGATTCAATTAGAACATATGACCTTGCACTAGACCCTAAAAGTCTCTATAGATTACACAAAGTGCATGACCGAATCACATACCTATGCAAGATGTGCCTCATTGCAAGCCCACAAGATGTAAATGGAAAAAATGGCTTGTAAGGAGATGTATTTTGTATTCAGTGGCTATCCAAGTGGCTAAATACATAGATATTTATTTGGTCAACACCATAAGAAAGAAGGTACTTGCACTTTAACAATCTGCTCGGTCTACCAGAATCATCCATTTTGTTCCATGATACAACCCCCCAAAGTGGGAATTTTGAACTGTTGCTAAGAATTCAACCACAAAATCCAAATGTGCAACAACCAATTAGGTTAAATCAACTTTAAAAATTAATTAGAAACAATATACAATACAAAAATACAAATACTAACAAAAAGAAAAAGTTAGAGAGTGGTAACAATAATTCTATTTATACACTCAAACATGAGTATCTGTATCACAACTCTATTGTAAGATTGCAACAGCTTAAATGTTTTTTGGGAAAATAAATAAAGAAAATTAGCCTATGCTTGTTAGATCAAACAATGATAAAAAAAATTCACTAGTTGAGCTTTATGAAATAACAATTTAAGATACACCATTTGAAATACACGCACAATTTGTTAGATTCTATGCTTTGGAAAAGATACTAAAAAATTCAAAGACAAGCAAAAGGAAATATATTATGAACTAGTAAAATCAAGATCCATAACATTGAGAGATTGCATATTCCATATATGCTACTCTACACTAAAACAATTCATTATGCCAAAATATGTTCTACCATAGAAGATACAAACTAATAAACCATTTCCATATGTCCAAATTTTGTCCCAACTAGAGGAATGGATTGTATCACTTAGAATTGCATTTGCAAAAATCTAGGAATTAGGGTACAAAAGATCTCAAATAGGTCTAATAGTATCTATCATTAATGTCCCTATTGACATTAGCATTATACAAAGAGCATTGCCACAATCAACTAATAAAATGCAAACGATTGTTGTTTCACTCAAAAGATGATTGGAATACAAAAATGCATTCCAAAATGGCACATGTGGTATGGTAAAAAATTTTCATGGAAGTTTAGAAAAATTGTAAAAAATAATACTATACAAAATGCAAAATGTCCAAATAAACAAATATTGGGAACATTTTTTGCATATCAATGATGAACTTGAAGAAAATACCAAGCTTGTCACAATTGAAACTGAGTCAGATAGTGACATGGAACATAAGAATCCATTTGAAACTTTGGTCCATGGATTCACAAAATCTAGAAGTATACATAGCATGCAAGATAAAATCATTGAAGTTGCACTTGCAGAAAAAAACTATCCTGTTGGAATCTTTAAAGATAAATATGTTGAGGAAACAAATTTCCCAACATTATTCTTTGACAAGTGACATGATGATGACATACTAAGAAACTTTACATATCACAAAATCACACAATGGGAAGTTTTACAATCAAACCAAAAAAAACCATATCACATGACAAACATATTTTTTAAAACTATCAAGATGCTAATTTACTACAAGTCTTGTCTACGATGTCCAAAATAATACGAAAGGGCAAACTAAAAGGCCATAAGCTAGTTACAAAGGATGTGAGAGACAAGCCAAACCTTGAAAGAATTCTAAAATCAAATATTGGATATGTCGACTTGAAAAGCATAAGAATATCTCTAGATTATACACAACTTAAGAAAAATGTTTTCACAATGATATAGTAGCTAGGACCACCAACATTATTCTTGAGTTTTAGTAGCATTGAAAAAAATTTGGATCCTTTAATAATCACCTTCAAATAATTATATGAATAACATCAATTAGATCAAAAACAACAAGAACCGATTGCTCAAATGAATATTGACAAGTTTGAACTAATACAAAAGGATCATATTACTTGTGTGCGATATTATAGACATTGCAAGAAAAAGTTGATGCTTATAGATGACTCCATGTTTGGAAATGTTATTGATTACTTTTCAGTGACTATGTTTCAAAATAAAGGAAATGAACATGATCATATGCTAATATGGGTAAAAAATGCACCAATCTATATAGAAAATAATGACACAGACATCATAGCTTTCGTTGACAAGTACATTACTTGTAGCACTGATCATTTGCAAGCTGAATTGGCTAGTTTACAAAGGTATCACCACACAAAAAGATGCAGAAGACCAAGAAAAACAATTTCAGATATAATTTCCCTTTACCACCAATGCAAAAGACACAAATACTTTCACCAATACTACAAAAGACTTAAACAATAACTTGAAATGTTGTCAACATGTACTAAACACTACAAAAAGTAGACTATGACAATAAATACACCTTAGAAATTATTTTAAATGAAATAAACATGTTTGAAACTGATTATATAATAGCTTTGAGCTCTACATTAAATAGGCCAATGCTTTTTCTACAAAGAAAACCATTAGAAATATGGAACAATAGTTTCACAAGGACAATGCCATAGCTTTGGAAGGCGGGTATAGATGCTTAGTCTGTGCTCAATGCATATGTTGTAGCAATATATTGCAACTCTTACATTGCAAAAGTAGACAAAGCAATGACATATGCATTCAAAAGAGTATATAAGTACCACCAAAAAATAGATATTGATGCAATAAAAATGATTGCTAGACTTGGCAATACATTATTGAACTTGCAACAAATGTCAACACAACAAGTTGCACACATTTTTATCACTTCCACTAAACTTCAACTCAAGAAAATGCATTTTCATTGACACGTAGTCCTATAGCGACTATACATTCATTCTAAAAAATTTCAAACAGCTAAACAATGAACCAGATGATTTAGAAAACATTCTCTCAAAATCTATAGTCAACTATTATTTAATATGTCCTCAAACATTAATAGGCATCTGTCTTGTGGAATTTGTTTCAAGCTACAATAAAAATAGAACTATAGTTGGTCCAAGAGCTAAACCAAGAGTAATACGCTTTATTAACTTCAACAAGCACTTGGACCTACAAAATCATTCTAGGGAGCAATTGATGCTCTATGTACCATTTACAATAAACGAGAGTACATTAAAACACAACTTTGAGACATGGGAATGTGCATACATGCACCATGAAAAATCCATTATAAAAAAATGCAAAGTTCACCTGGAACATGAGTGCTCTATGGGGTGACATAGAAAAGGAACTCAAAGATGTTGACTTTCTCGATGACAAGAACAACAATAATTCATTTGTACCAAGGAAAACTATCTTGTCAGAACAATATGACATTGAAGCAGACCTTCCAAACATACATCGCATAAAACCAAATAAAATGTCACACAATGTATTTGAATTTGCTAGACACCCATAGTTAATTGATAACAATGAATACTGCAAACTAAGACAAATGTTGAACAAATAACAACAAACAATTGTTAAAATTGTTAAAATGAAAAAAAGATCAATAACATTGACAAACCTTTGCATTTTTTTTTGATTGGAGGAGTTGGAACTAGAAAGACTTTCACAGTAAAAGCTATATACCAAGCTCTAATTCACATTTATAGAAAATCAATCAACAACAATCCAGAAAAACCAAAAGGATTATTAATTACATATATATAGATAAAGGAGCTTACAACTTAGGTGGAGTCACATTACATTCAACATTTCACATACCATTTCATACATTAGATTTTCTACCCTTAGTATTTGAGGCATTAGACAATATGTCCAAGCACTATGATTAGTTGCATATGCTCCTTATCGATGAGATCGCACTGGTAGGCTTGATATTCCTATGTTACATTGATATGTGAATACAAGACATCATACAAATGACCATGGTGTACTTTAGAAACCTTGATACAATATTATGTGGTGATCTTTACCAGGGGCAACCTGTACTTGAATCCATTGTAGTTAAGAATAGACCCATTGTAACTAAATTGATGCCTTACAATTTTTGGAGACACAATGTAAAATGCTACTCATTGGTCATGAATATGAGACAAAAGAAAGAAAAATTCATTACAATTCTTAATAGAATACGAAAAGGCTTACAAAAAAATGATGGCATAGACTATCTTAACGAACTTTTCTTTTGTCCTACACCTTTAGACCCAACACTTCCATACTTGTTCTATAAGAAAGCTAATGTAGAGGTGCATAACCATAAAATGTTATTGTCTATTTCTATTGAAATGATAGTGCTAAATACAATAGATAACAACATTGATATTGTATGGCTCAATTATTTTGATCCCACAATTGGGTAGTAGCAATGCACAAAACTAGCACAATAATACAATAATCTAATTTACAAGCAATGGGTTCCTATTTTGTGCATTACTAGAATTATTCAAAATATTTCATAAAACATGAAAATTACAATTAGAAAACCGTTTCCTATACAACTAGCATGTGCAAGAACCATTCACCGATCACAGGGACTAACAATGCAAGCTTTGGATCTTGACCCAACAAGCATAAGACAACATGGCTTAACTTACACAACAATATCACAGACAAAGACAATAGACTCATTTTTTTTGCTAAAACCTTTAACCATCAAAAGCTTCAAAGTTAAGCAAAAGGTACATGAAGAAATGCATCATGTGTAGTTAACTACACAATGGTAGCTCGATATCCAAGCTACATGTACACACAACACACCACAATTGCTTCTATGCACATTAAACACTTGTTCATTAAATCCACATGTACATGATATTGTCAATGACTACGACATAATGCAATGAGACATTTTTTGTTAATAAGAAGTATATGTGCAAGCTTTCCAACCTAGTATATTATCACAATACTTTAGTATCTTTGGTATGAACATAATACATGGCATAACAACATTCACCAAAAAACATTTGTGCATATGAAAAACAAAACAACATAACTCTATGAATATTGAAGCTATCACAGTCACTATACTACAAAGCATTGATGAACTTAATATCTCTAATATTTATGCAAGGCCTAATACTTCTATTGAAGAAATAATCACAATTCTGCAATCTATAATTGCATACACAAGTACAAAAACACATACTTTACATTGTGGGTGACTTTAATGTCAACATGTGCTTACAAAACATAGCCAAAACAACACTTGAAAATTTCATAAAAACTAACACAATTCAGTTTTTGTTAAGAAAATCACATAGTCTATAGAAGTCGTTGATTGACCACATTTGGTCAAATTCAATCACAACTGTATGCAATATTTATAGATCAGAAACATATTAGACTGATCACTTTCTTATTTTCCTAAAATGCCACTATGCTAGTTAAATCAATTGAACATGGTAACATACACAAGCATTTGATTTTTATTAAAGGAGAAACAAGTTTTGAATGGACCCAAAACCATCAGGTTTTGAAGGGACCTGAAACCCAAACAAGGGTGGACAATCTACGAAAAGAGAATACAATAAATCCTGGTAGCAAAACAAAGACAAACCAGTTGCCGAAATCAACTATCCAACACAGAACCAAGAAACTACATGGATCTTGAACCCATTGGTTTTGACAGGACCAACAACCCAATACAACCAGGTTTTGGCAAGGACCTTAAATCCAAGAGAAAAGACTACAACAACTAGGAAATAGCATACCAGTCACTCAAGAAGATCAGTCTCTCCAAACCACTAGCAGAAAAAAAAAACTAAGTTATAAGTCTGGAAAAATAGAGCCCCAAAAGTAGACAAAATATTTCCCAACAACATACCCTCTCCACCTCTATAGGAGAGATCATCACAAGAAATTGAGGCTCCAAGCGTGTTCCATAAAAAAAAATTGCTCTCTCCACCTCTATAGGAGATAAGACCAAGCTCATCCAACCCACCACAACCACAACACCCCAGCACACCAACATTCCATCTCAATAGAAATGGGGTCCCCCTCAATGAGAAAAGTAGGAAGAGACCATCTGTAGAATAAACCTCAATCCTAGAGGGAGAGGACTCCACCTCCAAAGGAGAGGTCTTCACCTCAAAAAAAGACCTAGTATTCATAGAGAAGGAAGAGACTGTAGTGAGAAGGAGGACCTTAGCAAGCAACAACATCCGGGTCTTCAAAATTATCTCTAAAAACCACCAAGCCCTCAACACCTTCAACACAGAAGAAAGTTGATACAACACCAAATCCATACCCATGGAAGGGTCTAGCTAAAGCACCAATCCCCAAACACCATCAAAGACCAACAAAGCACACGGGGGAAAAACCTTGAATAGGGGATGAAGAAAGACACTTGCTCTAAATAAGAAAAACCCCTGATAACACCAGCGAAGGCCCACACAAAACCTTACAAAGCACAGGGAAGAGAACAACCTCATTTGAGCAGCACAACCACTCTACCTTATAGGCCAACCACCCAAAATAGGCTCTAAACCAAGATAATAGGCATTATAGTCCATCTGCCATTTGGAGACCACAACTATACCAACATAACCCCCAAAAGATAGCCCCCAAACAGAGAACACATAAATGACTCAAACAACCTAGAGGAAGTGTGAAGAAAAAAAGGCCAACAAATAAAGCCCCCAAGCTATCCTACTACACCAAGCACAACCAGAAATAAGCCTCTTCTTCAACCTAGAAACCCTAAGGACACCCAAGCAACTGCACAATCCCTACAGGGAATAGCAAAGTGGAAGGAGAAAACAAACAACACCAGGAAACACAAAGGGCCATAGACTAGCCCGCCAACACCTAACATTAATCACAATAGCACTAAAAGCAGTAACACCAAGGGAGAAGCCAAAACCTAGAATAAGGCATCTAAAGACCCCACCAACCACTACATATCTCACCTCAGAGAAACCCCCAACCTCTTCTAGGGCCCTCTCAACACTACACCCACTAGATCCGCCACTTTCCCTTCTCGGCTCTGAAACAAATAAGTCCCGCACAAAAATCCAAAGCAGCACAAACCTTTGTGCAGGCCTTCCACCATAGCTGATGATCCCAAATAGTCACTTCCCCCTGCCATCATCATCCCCTGATTCAGATTCCTCCTCTCCTGCCTTTACATATTTCAAATTTCCCCTGCCACACCTACTCCTGCTTGTTCCTTCCATCCTTTGGTTAATTAATTCTCCTTGTTATAATTCAACATACACAAGCATTTGTTGCTAAATTTTTTTCCAATAAATTCTACAATACTAAATCACTAGCTTGTAGGTAAATCATGGACAAAACAAAAGACCACAACAACAACAACAAGAAATACAGGAAGACACAAGAAAATGGTAAATAACCTATCCTATTTACCTATGACATGCATTTTTGCATTGTCCAAATATAACTTTTACATTTCTCTTGCTTTTTGTAGAACAAAAATCAAGAAGACTATCAATTGAAGAGTTGAATGCAAAAAAGGTTGGTGACACATTCCAAGGTGATGCCCTTGTTTTCTACAAAGCAACATTAGATAGGGTCAATAGAACATACAAATTTTTGTGTGTAAATCTCACATACCTTAAAGAGGAAATGACAATTACACTAAATGCCAATGGACATCTTGTATAAGAAAATGAGTAGAAAATAGCTCTAGGAATGGGAATTTCAATATCGAGCTTTCATATTGTTCCTAGGACAAATTATGATAGAGGGGACTATGATTGTATACTAATACTGATAGATACAAGCATAGTTGAAAGCCTTCCTCGCTTTTCAACAGACTACCACTTCATTCTTGATAATACTATTAGCCAACTATTAACAGTGACAAATCATAGTATCCAATTGGAACAATAGGTGATCTAGCTGTTGGTGCTAAAAAAAGTTGGAAGCCAATATGCAATAGATATCCAAGATGGCATAACAGAATTAGATAGAGCACAGGCAAAAAGGTGCAACCAACATATGCCATTAAAGCATTCTAATTTTTTTATATACCATTGTTTGTGTTAATAAATTTATTTCTAAGAAACACTAACTTTGTCATTACCATGCAATTGTAGCTACGTTCAACTCATGCAAAGCAATATTTGCAAATAGAGGAACTATTACATAAGAAAAAAACCCCAGCATTCCTTTTCAAAAATTATAAGAATTGACCAAAAAAACATGTTCCACATGGGTCGATCAACATTTATTTGCAAATTGAATAACAAAAGAACATTGTACGCATTAGCTTCTTTGTTGCAATCAACATTTAAGGTGACTCTTTAAATATATTTATGCAATTCCATTTAAAATTTATGAGACCATTGTTGCTAACTATCTATGTTCAAATGTTCTAGGTATCAAGGACATTAAAAGCAACAAACATATGATTGAATCCATTTGAAGCTTTCTACCCAGATTGCAAGTATAAATTCAATTCTTATGGTGCACTCCAACAAGAAACCACTCATTGCACTCATTATGACAACGAGGTGAGCTATGTATATGTACTTCATCCCAAGGTGGTCATCACAATGAATGACAAGAAAATAGTGCATTGCTCAATCCAAAGCGATGTTCTACAACAACTCTTGCCTATCCTTTAGGACATTAGATATGAAAACTACATCAAGGACAAGTCAATAGTGATATTTGCACTATGAGACTTTGTCACCAAAGGGCATTTCACCCTCAAACAAAACAACGTTATCATAGACACCATATGCCTAACTGAGTAAAGAGTATATGCCATAGTCAGGTATAAAGCAATAGTGATTCAAATAGTCCTCTTGCATTTCAAAGTTCTCAAATTGCTTACAATTATATATATATATATATATATATATATATATAATTGGTACTAATTACAATAATGATATTGCAGGTGACAAAGAAGTACAAGTGAGTGAAAGACTACCTGGAATTGGAAAAACTTGCATTCCTCCTTTTTGTTATGCTTTTCTTGTTGGATCTTCTACCTATATTACTATATTTCATGTTCTATGACTCAAAACTTCTTTCTACTTTTATTTTACATCTCAGACGTCTCTCCATCATATGGTAGACAATACTTAATTTTCTTATGTTATCATTCAAATGGATTAAACTCTACTGTTACACATTCCACTACACAATACTACACAATACTTTACCTTCTTATGTTAGTGTTTAATCTATTGTTACATGTTTTTACTATGCAACATGTTCACAATTGCACTTGTTAAATTTGGACCAATATTGTTTTAGATCCACTCCACTATAGAGGCTTGGAATGTATTGAAAATGGTTTGATTACTTTGATAGACACTAGCCTAATAGCAGAACCTAAATTTTTTTTATTCAATGATTGGATGTTTGCAAAAATACATTACATGCTTCTATTTCCCTTTAGATGTGAGTTTTCTACTTGCTGGTTGTGGTTTTGCATGTTTGCTATTCTATAATAGTGTTGTCATCGTCAATGGCTTTCTTGTGTGTTTATAATACTTGATAGTTGAAGAATTGCTTGTTGGTGGAAGGGCTAATGAGGCAAGTAGGTACATTAAATTACATGTGTTTTGAGCAAGGTTTGTTGGACTATGAGGGCAAAGAATGCGTTAATTATGTGTTTTTTGCTTGAGTGGCTAGTACACTATCAAGAAAGCTTCAAAATCAAAATGTGCAAGATGTGTTGCAAGGTTGGTCAGTATAGAAGCAGTAAATGCATATTCAATTCATGAAATTTGATGCAAGAGCATGGTTTCATTTGTACTTATTCTTGTTTATTTTCTATTTTCCAAAAAACCTTCTCTATTTTTAGCTTTTAATTTTGTTCTTCAGTCTTTTTTATTCTTTGGTAGTGTACTATTGGTGAGTGACTTCTTTTTGTGTTTGTGATGCTTCATTGGTGTTGCAAAGGTTAATGAGGAATGCTAGGTAAAATTTATGATATTAGTCTATTTTTTTGCAATATTTATTATCCGTTGTCTATTGCTTGTTGGAAATTCTGTAATTTTTTAGCTATTCATTGTGCTTTTTCATGTTCATTATTCTGTAAAAGTGCAGTAGCCATCAATGGCATTGTTGTGTGTTTATCATACTTGATAACTAGAAGCATTGATTGTTATAAGAGATGGCAGGGGAAGTGAGTAGATTAAATTGCATGTACTTTGAGCAAGGTCTTGTGGAATGTGGGGGTATTTAATACATTAATTATGTGTTTATTGCCTAAATGGTTAGTACGGTGTGTGGAAAGCTCAAAAAGAAAAATGTGCAACAATGTATTGAAGAGATCATGGGTGTAGATCCAACAAGTACATAGATAACTCATGAAATGTGAAGCGAGAGATGGGTTTTATTTGTGCTTATTCTTTTTTATTTTATTTTTGTTAAAAATCTTATATGTTTTTAGCTTGCTCTATTTTTTTGCAAAATTTATTATCTATTTTTTATCATTTGCTATTTAATAGACCATTGGTCTTTTAGCTGTTGGTTTCTATTTTGCATACTACATACGTTGCATTTCAATTTATCATACTTAATTTCCCAATCAAATTTATTTCACATATCTTATAATGTGTTTCTATTTTGCTCATTTGCTTCTACAAAAAGGAATAGTAGAATTGTTGTATGCAATACATAAGGAGTTAAATGATATATTTGACACATGAAAGATTAAGCTAATACTTGATTCACTTCTCTTTGCATTGCTCTATTGCATGTTAGTACAAGGATAATTAATTCATGAATCCTTAAATGACTACTAGCTTTTGTTCATGTTTAACCTCATTTGCTAAAAAGACTATGGCTTTTTAAGCTCTTCATTGCACTTTTATTCTGGAAAGCTACATTGCTGCTAAATGGCTTCATTGTGTGTTTATAAAACTTGATATCTCTCTCACTACACATTCAATGAACACATACCTAATTCATGAAATCTTAGGGAACTACTGGGTTTCGTTTGTTCCTCTTCTCGTTTCATTATAATTTGTTAGAAAGCTTGTGAGTTTTTGGCTTATGGGTCCACATAGAGTTTGACCACACCAGTTTTTCCATGGCCAAAAATTATACAAAATAAAATAATTTGCATAGCTTTAACACACATTTCAACAATCACAATTCCTTGCAAACAAATCTATAAAAGCAACTCATACTCTGACCTTTCACTCTCTGTTTCAACAACCAAATGTATTTACAACTCTATAGAACTTTCTCTCCCCCCCAATCCCAAAAAATTATTCCTTTTGCAAGGACAATGTTAACAAAATGCACTTAATGCATTCACACTTAATAGGATCTTATGCATCCCCATTACTTTTTCACATCTTCTCTGTTTCTATAAGATTTTGAAAATGATTTTACTAGATACTCTAAGTTCTTCTAGATTCAATTTCTAATACTTCACAATCCAACAACAACTCACCTCTATCGCTGCTGCAAATTTCCTCTACCTTTTCAACAATAAAACATTTCCTTTTGCCCCAACATTTGTCATAAAATTGCACGCCATAATCTTATGGATTCACCAAAGCTCAAAATTCTCCCCTTTCTATATTCTTACACGTATACATGTAACACCCTTGGCATCTCCACTACAAAATAATTCACTTTATGGCCTAAAGTTGATTAATATTTGCTTAAAATTGAATTTTTATGGCATATTTGTCATTGGATAATATTTAGAAATTTTAAAGTTACAAGAAATATACTATTTGCAAAGTAAATTCACTTTTCACCATTTTCAATTAATTTAACTCATTAATGTTAGTCGGATCATAACATAGTTTCACATCACTACAAAATAGTTTATCTCAGTAGCAAATTCTTTCTTCACACTATTTCATTTTTTCATTATAAAAAACTAATTAGAATCATTTATTCATGTAAATGAAAATTTGTACATATTTACATAGATTATCTGTAACATTTTTTGCTAAATTATTAGCAATACTTTAATTTGTATTCAAAAGAAAATTAGTACCATTATTATTTAAAAGCAAAGATTTAGTACAACTTACTATATTGTGAAACAATTAATTACTTTTATTTAATAAAGTAATTTTTTTCTGTAACTAAATTAATTTTCTAATTTCAAATTTTAGACTTATTATTAATATTTTGATCTTTTATGTCTTACATTTCCACTCAAAACATTACTATCTTTACAAATAAATATGTTTACTATGTACTTTTGTACAAAAAAATATTCATATTCTTTAACAAGCACACAAAAATTTAGTACAAACTTCCACCATCTACATTTTGCTAATTCAAACAATTTGCAAACAAAATTTAGTTTTAACCATTTCTAAATAGTTTACTTTATTAATGTTAATCAAATTAAAAAACACTTTGTAATTACTACTAAACTATTCATTTTATTGCCAAATTATTTTCCAAAACTAATTCAATACATAATCTTAAAAAAAATATATATCGTTCATTGATGCAAACTACACTTTCTACTTATTTAAAAAAAATATCAGATTCTAACTTGTCTTTCTAAATAACTAATAATATATTAATTTACATTCACAACAAAAATGACATTTTTCAAAACATCTTTGCACACTACTAGCTACTTACTATCTAAAATATTTAGTGCTAATAAATATATTAACGATTTCATAATTTTCAAAATAGATGTAATTATTTGCCAATGGTATATAAACAATTTTACCAAGCACAATGTTCATTTACTAATTATACTAATTACTATTACAAATCATTTAATTTATATTGAAAACAAAATTGATATTAATTAACATATTTTCCCAAAGCAATAAGCATTTATCTTCTAAATTATTTAGAGGTACTTACTATTTATTCAAACATTAGATTCACATAATTTAATTTAAAAAGTTAATTTCCTACAACTACAATAATTTCCTAATCCAAGAATGCATCTAATATTTACCTGTTCAATTTTCTTTTCTACATTGAATACAAAACTCAAAAGAGTTGTTCACTAGGTAGCAGAAACACAATGCACTGCGGCACTTGTTTAAATTCGAATTTTTCAATCTATATTTAAAAAGAAAAACAAATACCCGAAATCATAATTCACCATATCGATTTTTTTAGTTTCAAGAAATAACATTTGAAATAGTGAGGATAAACAAAAATGATCTAGGGTTTTATACATCGCGTATTCATGTTTCTATGCCACGGATAATTGGTTTTGTTCATGAAATTTTCATTGTTGACATAGTTATACACGCAACGATCATGGTGATAGACATGATTACTTGTTGGCATATCGTCCATGCTAGGATAGCATTCTTAAGTGGTTTGCCCATACATCGCGCATGTCCCTCGAAACGATAGCAATATTAGTACGCAATGATCTTTAATATTGTTGCGATTTTTAATGTTGCAGTACCAGTTAAACTGGCTCGAATTCCGAGTGTGTCTGAAAAATATAATTATTCTTGCTTATGCCCTCTTCTATGTATTTATTCTTGCTTAACTTCTCACAATCTTCCCAGTGCAGTAACGTTCTGTATGCAAGAATGAAGGCCGACTGCAACTCAGTGGCAGAAGACCAGCTTGTTTCTAAGCAAAAGGTTCATGATCATGGTGATGATTTTGAAGACCCCAACCTACAGCTAAGAGAGATTGTAGTGAAGAAAACATATAGGGCAAGGCACATGGTTAATACATCCAGGCATGAAGAACCGTTGAGTCCAGTGGCATGCCTGACTTCGGAGACATCGTTAGATAGTTACATCTTAACCATTGTGGGATTCAAGAAGAAAATCGACGTCAAGTCCTTGAAAATTTTACTACGAAATAATCTGGCGAAGCACCAAAGATTTTCAAGCGTTGTGGTTGGCATTTTCTTCATTTACCCTTTCTGATCTGTTTTATATTGCTGCTTTTTTTTTCCACATCTGAGGATGCAATGAACAACGTTGTTAGATCTGTGTGCTTTCATAGACTATACATATTAGTAAATTTCTGTAATGGGGTGTTCCTCTTCTTAGATGTTAGGATTGGGTATTTTTCGGTGACTGGAAATTGTCTATTGGATGTGTTAGACCTAAATTTGTAACAGCTTAAACATTGGTAGGTTCTGATTTTTATTTCAAGGGAAACAAAATTGATAAACATTCAAAAATATTCATGTTTACGTTCATCATAGATGGTGTTCTTATGAATCTTTTTACTATGAAATACAATCTGAAAAAAATGGACAAAACAGGAGAACAAAATGCTAGAGATATATATTATAGCTTACTTGATTAAAGATTCAGCAAATTTGTAACAACACGTTTTGTGAAGATTGCACTGTGTATCTTCTCCATGAAATGCCCATTTAACCTCATCAAATGTGATACAGTTATTGGTCATCTCTGGTTTGAAGTTAATATCAATGATTGGGTGAAATGAACTGTTTGAATGCAGGTGAAGGACAGGCACAGCAGTCTGAAGTGGTGTCTCAGAGAGTTGGTGATAGAGGATCATGTGATTGTTCCTGACTTAGGTCTCTCCATTGTAGAGAAGCCCAACTTTGTAAATGAATATACAAGCTCTCTAGTGACTGCCCCTCCACTTGACCCATGCAGGCCTCTGTGGGAAGTTCATGTCTTAAATGTTTCTTCTGTAGATGCAGCGGCCAGCCTTGTATTCAGAATCCATCATTCAGTGGGAGATTGTGTCTCTATGCTTTCTCTCATACTGTTTTCCACAAGCAAAGCTGCTCATCCTAACGTATTACCCACCATTCCACAACAAACATCATCGAGATCCACAGGCTTTCGGCAAATCGTTTACAACGTGGTTGTAGGGCTTTGGCTCACATTCCTGTGTCTGCTACACTATGGGGCCACTCTTCTTTGGAAGCGGGACAGAACTTTATTGGGAGAAGAGAGTAGAGAAATGGTTGGTTCAAAGCGTCTGGCTCATGTGACTCTCAGCATTGAGGATATTTGCTTGGTCAAAAAGGCAATCAATGGGGTAGGTGAAAATTCTTTGTGCTTTTTATAGTGAACGAATTATATATGGGATTGGATTAGGGACTCCTGCAATTTCCTCCAAATCACATTGTGCCGGTACTTATTGTAGCAGAATGCCTTCCATAAGTCTCACATAAATGTTTATGGCAGACGTTGAACGATGTCATTATGGGAGCACTTTCCGCTGGATTTGTGCGTTATATGAGCAGGCGAAGACATCTTACAGGTTATAACATATTACATTTTTTTTGTTTCAAAATGTCTTGAGAACCTAATTCTAATTAGGTGTCTTTTTCTTCGACCCAATTCAAGATAAAAATGTCTCAGTCCCACAGAAGACGACTACAAGTAACGACTCAAATGCAAGTGCAGAGCAGCATCTTCCATCAAACATAAGACTTCGAGCAATGGTTGCAGTAAATATGAGGCCCTTTACTGTGCTCAAAGTAATGGGTCTAACGCCAAGCTTCTTTTAGTTTGTTTTTTAGATTTTAATATCCTCTCTTCTTAATGGACGAAGCTTTCGTTTAACAGCAACATTGAATATGAGCAGGATCTGGATGAGAACATGAAAAATCCATCGAAAGCTATGTGGGGTAATAAAATAGCTTTCTGGTTGTTTCCGCTTCCGATGTCCCACTATGGCGATCCCCTTCAATACTGCCGTGTTACAAAAATGAGGTCCAAGCTGAAGAAGTTATCTTTCGAGGCCTCGCTGACGTACGCCATAGCCAAACACATGCCAACCAAGGTGATATTGCTCATTTTAACTTTACAGTTATATTTATTGAATAAGTTGGCTTGTCAAAATAGTTGGGTAGAGAAGAAATGATGAATGATCTTTAATATTGAATAAAAAAATTAAACGCTTAATTTAGAAACTAAACCAACTCATCACATGAAATTCATGTTCATATAAATTTTACTAAGGCCAATAACACCTTTGAGTGGCATGGTTAGCCAAAAAATATATTTTTGTTGTTTTATGTATATCATAAAGATTTTTTCAAGAGCTTATGACATGTCTGCTTAAGTTCTTAGAGGAAAATTTAATTTCAAATTTGAAAACTACAAAAATTAATGAAATAAAAGTTTTCCATCCATAATAACTTTGAAAATTTATAAATTTGACTGCTTGTTCAAAAACATTAAACCTACAATTATGTTAATGAAATTGCAGTTGGTGGCGTACATTACCAGCAAATTAGCTGTGAGTACTACATTGGGGTTCTCCAATGTGATGGGACCAGTGGAAGAGATCCAATACGGTGATAACCCAGTTACTCATATTGTTCCGACGGCTCACGTTAACTATGCTGTCAGTATTCTCATTCTCTGTTACAATTTTTTATTCCGAAATGTTTTGAGGAATTATGCACACCATTTAAAAGTGATTGTTCCCCTATCTGTGCAGTCGATAGTAATACATTTCATGAGCTATGCTGGGAAAGGAAAGCTGGTTGCGTTGGTATCGGAAGACGTAATTCCTGATCCGCAGCAGCTTTGCCAGGATTGCGCAGACGCCCTGCAACTCATGAAACAAGCAGCAAATGTAACTCCAGTACATTCTTCTTGAATGTCGCTTTTGATATCCACTAATAAAGATACAGACACGGTATTCTTAATAAAGACAGATACTGCAGATCTTCTTTTAAGTTCTGATAGTATTAATTTGCATTGACTCCAGGTAGAAGTAGGTATAAAACGGGCACTGCATATAGTCTTTTTGTGCATTGACTCCAGCAATCTAACATGCAAGGATCAAGTTTATTACGAATAAAAGATTGTATGTGTTTATTCTTTGAGGCAATCAAACGTTTTCTGTATTATACTAGTACTTATGTAGAGAAGAAAGTGTAGGCTTATTATTTTTTTAAGTTTAGTCCGGACTTATTTTTGTAATGTTAACAGATATGTTTTATATAGTCTTTAATTTAAGTAGACCGAATGTACAATTTAATAATTTTTTAAATCATTTCAGCCTTTATTTATTCATATACATCATTATTTTATTTTTTTAATAATTTGAATGAATTTGTAATTGTGATCTTGCGATTATAATTTCATTTCTTATTTTTCATATTTCAAATTCTCACATTTAAAGGTAAATATTTTTTAAATTTGACAAAAGTGTAGTAAACTTGCATGCCCAAATCATTAAAATGGGGATTCAGGTCTTCATGTTTAAAGACATGGCCTAGGACTCTAGTGTCATGAAAATACTATGATTTCATTGCACATCATTCAATAAAAACAAAAAGGAAGCACAACATAGAAGGTCCTATACTTTCACGACCATCTAAGTATAAATATTACATTGATTTTCATGTAGACATGTTGGGTCATACTAGTCTTCGAATACCATGAGCAACTATCAATAGTGGTTTGACCAACGTGTTAATGGAAGATTGGTACACTTCCACACCAGAGAAAACATTAGTGGTGAATCTTCCCCAATTGAATTTTTTTAGAAATCGGCCAAGTTGAAATTGGTGAATTAATCGCACTCAACAGGGTGTCCAAATTGCCTGGATTTTATGAATTATCGGTCCAATGCATGTCCATTCTCCAATGATTTTTTTTATGAGGCATATTTAAGAAAAAAAAATTGCCATAACAAACTACGCATTTCAAATGGACCAATTAATATTTTCACCTAGAATCTCGGGCGGAAGCATGTAACAAAACACCTACATATTCACCAATACTATTAAAACAACATTGTAATAGGACCCATTTCACCAATTAAAATTTACAAATAGTTGTTTGTGAAGACCCATTTCACCAATTAAAAATTACAAATAGTTGCTTATGAGGACCCATTTCACCAATAACATTAAAAAATAATTACATTTGAGGACATATTTCGCCAATTGTCATGACACCTCCATGCTAATCATAGGGCCATAATCGCCTTGATAATTACAACGTATCGTTGTATAAGCATGCAGGATTCGCCAATTTTTTTATATACCATTAACTTATCTCACAAAATTTGCCAAATATGGATACATAAATACAATTGAAAGTAGTATTTATTCTTACACATTTTGTTTAGTTCTCAATTCAGAAGTTGGACTTCAAACCTTGAATTTGATCATAGGAAAGTTACAAATTTACAACATAGGAATTCCTTCATTAATGAATAGTAAGTCAGGGAAAACCTAAACTTAAAGGTGAGTGATCATTTCTTCATAGTGTTATAATATTTTTTATCTCTTTTCCATTTTTGCTTCAATCTTAACGATGATATTGAGTAGTGAATGGGATCTATATTCTCTATTCTTCTTAAACAAGAAGACATTTCTTTCTAGCTTTTATTTGAAGTGAGAGATCAGTATGTCAAGCAACAAGGGTAAGACTTCTCAAGGTGGTGAAGGGACTGGGAGGCCATCAAAATTCCCAAAATGTAGAGGTGCCATACAATCTTACTTTGGAATTGGCAATGCTTTTGATCCATCAGATCAAGATGGAGCTACATCATCAACTCTTCCACCAAATATTAATGAAGAAGGCATTCACAATACCTCACTACCATCGGAAGGTCAATGTGAGATTGTCAGTGAGTTAAATGTGTCAAATGAGGATGGTAATGCTACATAAGATGTTCCAAGGGATACCCTAATTAGCCAAAATGAGATAATTGACTTGGATCAGGATGATGCTCATAGCAAGAAAAGAAAAGGAAAATCAAAAGTGGGGTGTGAGTGGGAAATGACAAGGAATTTTCAACTTGGTTGGTTGTCAAAGTACCAATTCATTGTCCCAGTGGAGAAAACAAACAATGTTGAAACTGCAACAAAATGCATGTGTATGATTTGTAGTTGGAAATGTAATAGAGACAAGAAGTTACAACTAAAGCTTGACACTATAGAAAAGCATATCGGTAAAGTTTATGAAAAACAAATCATAGACAAAAAGGAACAATCAGTCATATGATGGAAATCAAAGGAAGAATGTCTTCATGTTAAATATTTCGTGGAATATGAAGAGCATAAGCAAAGAATGTTGAAGCTTGTTGCATGTGAAGGTACACTTGAGGCTCAATTTGAAAAAGTAATAGAAGGAGCAAATCTGTCAAAAAATATTCAGATGGGTGTTGTTTTTCATATTTTGTCCAGAGGGTGTCCTATCATAGACTACCCAAAATATTTTAATGTATTATCCTTTTTGGGTGTTCCTCACTTTAATGGCTTATATTAGTCAGTAAATGCTGGATGTGAATGGGAAAAAATCTTCCTGCAATGGAAAAACAAGATTTAAAGGAGAAAGTAAAAGAGTCAAACTTCATTGCATTATCTTTAGATGAAGTTACTGCAATAGATAATACTTCTTGAATCTATATGCATGTGTATACTATAAAACAACATGTCCTCCAAGCTCATCTTCTCCATGTTCATAAAATGAAGGAAAGTTCAACATCGCTAAATCTATTTGAACTAGTCAAGAAATCTTTGAATGCAATTGCAGTTATGGATGAATTGACAATTTTGAAAAAGGTGTGTGTAGGAGTTGATGAAGCTACAATGATGCAAGGTCAAAGGAGTGTTTGCAAAAAGTTACAAACTACTTGTGCACCTTACATGCTTCGCATTCACTGCATGGCCCATAGAATGATTTTAGCATTCAAAATTGTAAGCAAGTTTCCTACAGTATCAAAAGTTGAAACTCTAGTCTACAAGCTCTACACATACTTCTATTGAAGTCCCAAATGTTTCACAGAATTTCAAGAATTTTCTAAGGGAATAACAATAGGAAATAAGCTTCTCAAGGATGTCGATACCAGATGGATCTCCTTGCATGGACCAATGCAACAAATTCTTTCAAAATATCAATCCTTTATTGGAGTAATGTACTAGCATCGCAACACAGTAGACAAAGCTCCTAACCTCTTACATAGGTTAAGCGATATAGAGACACTCTTAACATTAGCTTGTCTTCTCCTCATGCTAGATAAAATGAACAATCTTGTGAAGAAAACCCAAGAAAAAACTATGTATATTTATGAATATGCCAAACTACGTAGACATATATGCATGGCCCTCGATCATCTTTTCTTAGATCTAACACATGAAAGCCAAATTATTTCATGTGGCAAAAAATTATTGATTTGAATAAGCGTGATAATTATTTACAGTTTAATGCAAGTGGGCACTTATGTATCTGTGTACACATATATGAGATACCAATGTACTATTGTAAGATAGCTAGGCACTCTAGTAGAGAAGTACCTATTAAAGAGGAATATTTTAATGGAATTGTTAAATCTATTAGTGATAATTTGAAGGAAATTGCAAAATCTCTTTCCTTGGTGATTCATGAAAGATTCTCTCGACATGAAATACTTGAAGCCATGGGTATTGTGTCTCCTCAATTTTTGGGTAAAAAATGATAGCCCAACATATTTTCATGATAAAGTAAATATCTTGATCAAACAATTTTTGAAAAGTTAACATACAATGAGTAGACAATAGAAGGAATTTTAAATGCAGATAAGCTTAGAAAAAAATGCAATAACTATGAGGGACTAGTATGATTCCATGGGCATGGATAACTCCTTTGAACCAATATCAATAACAAAGGTTTGGAAAAACTTAGGCCACAGTGAAATATTGTGTGGTATGATATCAAAATATTTCAAACTTGCTAATTTATGTCAAACAATGATATTGGGTTCAGTGGAGGATGAGAGAGATTTTAGTTCATTGGTGTTTTTGAAATCAAAGTTAAGAAACAAACTAGACAAGAATTTGGAAAATTGCTTGAGGATGAAAGGAATTGTGTATATAATGTCAAAAAAAATCCTTTTCAAAGGGCACTCATAATCTGGAGGTCCACATGTGAAAGAAGAGGGCCTCGGTTGTGTAACACTCCAATTCCAAATGTTGGTACTGGTGTTACTGGAAGTGGCAGTGGGATAGATGATAGTGACACAATGAATCTTGAATTTGAGATGCAAACCAAAGAAAATGAAGAGTAGACTCAAAATCAAGATGACTCTTTTACTTTATCTCAAGTTGAATGTCAGTTTTAGGACCCTGACTCCATTTGGGAAATGGAAGTGAATTAGCAGCTTTTAGGTATTTATATTGCACTTCATGAATCATTTTCCAAACTGTAGTTGATGGTATTTTATATTGTATTCCATGAAATTATGAATCATTGCACTTCATGAATTATATTCCTAACTGTAGTTGATGATATTTTATATTGTATTCCATGAAATTGTGATATTTTATATTTTATATTGTATTCCATGAAATTGTGATATTTTATGTTTTATATTTTATTCCATGAAATTGTGATATTTTATATTTTATATTGTACTCCATGGTATTGAATTTGATATGTGATTTTGCATCATTTTTAAAGAACAATACTTATCACACTACTTATAAATTCCTATTCAATTTCCATTCACACAATCTTTGGTAAATAATTGAACCTTCAGAATTTTCAATTATCTTTCATGAATAATGGGAAAATGGGTGCTTTATAACCTAGGTCATATAACATCACTATTCTCCTATTATCATTCAATAATGTCCTAGGAGTCATAGTTAGATTTACAATCAACCTCACAAGATGAGTCAATTCACAACAAGGAAGACCTAGGAGGGGGCTTTTTCAACTTTTAGGGGTTCACCACCAAGCAAATGCTTGGAAAAGACAAACATGCATTCAACTCACAAAATCTAACAATGCAAGCTAAATGATAGATGGAAATGGTGAAATTATGCAATAGGGAGTTAGGATGTATGTGTGGACACAAAAAAAGTAACCCTTCTACTTTTTCTTCTTGTTTAGTCCCCCCTCGTGATTTTGACTTGATTTTTCCTTGATTTAATGTTGTAATGTGGTCAACATATTCACATTAGGTCCTGGGTCCTTGTGAATCATTAAAGAAGTTTATGATGCCTTGTAAAAGTGTTGTGAAGTGTTGTAACAAATTTTCACACTTTTCTAGGATCTTATTAATATAATTCACCTAAATAACCTTTTTTTATCACTTAACAAGCCTTATTTCAAAGTGTTGTAAAGTGTTGTAATAACTTTCACGCTTTTCTAGGTTTGGCATCAGTAATTTGACCCTTTCTTATGTTTAAATGACCCCTTAATACACTTTTCGGCCCTACTTAATTGTGTTTCAGAGAATAATCCCATTAAATATCATTAAATACACTTCAATTCCCAACACCCATTAAAATTGCCTTGGTGGGACCAAGTCACCACTAGGGTTGACTTAGTTCCACTTGGCACAAAAACCAAAATTATTTCAAAATTCTAGCGGGATATTATTTTTTACACCTTGAGGTCGGCCTGTGGTGTGGTATTTTTGAGAAATTTTGTATAATCAAGTATAAATAAAGGGTCTTCTCCTCATTTTTCATCTCCTAATTTCCTTAATACCCTAATTTAATCATTCTCAAGCATTCTAGGCATTATCAAGTTTACATTCATTGGAGCTTCTTCTTGCATATCTTCAGATTTCTATATCAAGGGTTTGGTGAGTTGTATCATTGCATGTTGTTCATTCATCATTCTCTTTTCATTTCATTTCATTTTCAAGGGTTTAATTGCCAAACTGGGGTTTGCCCAAGGCAAACCCCTATTCACTAACCCTTAATCCTTTTTCCCCTCTTTGCATGTGTGTTTTGTAGGTCTTGTATGTATATTTTTCAAAGAGAAAGGTGTTAAAAGGTGCCATAATTTCATCAAAGTCAACAAAGCCCTAAAAGAAGCTTGGAGATCACCTACAGACTGAATTCTACAAATTCCTGAAAGCTAAAGGTGCACTAAGTTGCCATTGGTGGAAAATTAGTCCCACTTCCAATCTTGAAAAGTGTTTTCTATATTTCTAGATACCCTTTTGGCTGAAACCTGTTCCGACAGAATCTCCCTGAAACATGACTAAGTCACCCAACTTGGTGTAAGTGTCCTAGTTGGATTCAACAACAAATTTTGTAGGATTCCAGAGCCTCTCTGCATCACATTGTAGTTTCTAGGTGCACATATATAGTCTCTCATTTTTTTTATAGTTTGTTTACATTCTTAGGTCATTTTGCATATCAAATTATGTTTTCAAACATCTTGCATTTCATTAGTTTTGCATTAATAATCAATATCTTTTATCAATTTATTGCATTTAGGACATTACATTTAGGCATATTTCATTACTATTTGCATTAGTCTTGAGTGGGGACATTGTAATTTTTGGCATATCTCTCTCCTTTTAGGTGAAAAAACCTAGAAGTGTTAGAGAGTCTTGTAGTGCCAAAATATTTGTCAACAGTATTTACCTAGGAAGTCTAGAGATGTTGTGAGGATTCTGGAAATGCAAAGAAGCTGCCAAAAAGTGCTACATGGAGGACTAAGATCGCCCTTACTGTTGTCTTAGTCCCGTTGTTGTTTTTCGGGGTAGATGCAGAATCTTTAGATGTTAGAACCAGATCTAGAAGAATTTCTTAAAAATACCCTCGTGAGGACTAAGATGAATTTATTGTTGTCTTAGTCCCATTTGGAATTTCTTATTTATCTCTAAATGGGGTCCTGAGGCTTGATGTTTGCACTTCCTTCTTTTTTGATCTCAAGTTCTGAAAACTTCAGATTTGACCTGTAGTTGAGCTTTTGTGAAGATGACAACTTTGTAATGCAACTTTACAACTTTTCACTTCAAATGATCTTCGAGTCTTCAACCTAGATCTACAATCACAAACATGCAAGAAGAGAAAAAATTGTTGATCAAGTTAGTGAATGAGGGTTTTCCTTGGTCAAACCCCTTGTTGGTAATTAAACCTTGAAATGAAAAAGAATAATGAAGGGAAATGATGAATGAACAACATGCAATGCTACAACTCACTAATCCCTTATTGTAAAATCTGCAAGCTTGTGTGAAATGGCTACAATGGATATGGATCTTGAATCAAAGGAATGTTAAATGGATATGGACTTGAATTGCTTGCTTGAATCAAAACCAAATGTTAGCACAAAAACATACATGAGGGAAGAATATCTTTGAAATGATGTTTGAATCTTGATGATGGCTCCAAATGCTTGAATTATTGCTCTTGAATGCTTGAATGCTTGGATGATTAGATTTCTTGAACTAGGAGAAAATGAGAAAATGAACCTTGTACTTATACTTATCTATGCTTAATATTATGAAATTACACCACACCAAGATGACATGTGAATTCATTAAATAAACGAGGCTAAATCCTGCAAGAATTTGAAATTAAATCTCAAAAATAAATCAAGGGGGAATAAGACACCCTAGGTGGCATCTTAGTCCCAAGGCTAAAAACTTGGCACATAGACATCAAAAAGGGCCCCATTTAAGATACCTCAAAATCAAGGTCCAAAGACCTTTGGGGGACAAAGATGCCCTAGAGGTAGTGTTTTAGTCCCAACCCAAAAATTTGGAATACTCTAATGACATCATTAAATTATCATAATTTATTCATTGGAGAATGTCGAGATTAGCAAGGAAAAGATATAATTCATAGGGCTTGTGGATGCAAAATAGGACCAATTAAGACATAAATAGGGATAAATAAATCTAGGTGGGCCTAAACAAGTGTGAAAATGCAAGGGTATGTATTTTACTACACTACATTTAGCCCCCACTTTAGTGAGATGATGAACTTGCTTCAAACTCACACTAAAGTAACCAACCACGCAATCAATAGGGGTTCAAATGTACAAATGCTAGTAAGATAGGATGACAATAATCAAGAGGGTGGCCAAGCCCCCAAAATCAATATCCTATGAAAAAACAACATAGGCACAAAGGAATATGCTTAGAGATGATAGATGAAGCCATAACCAAATCACAAACATACACAATCAAAGATGAGAAAAGGAAAAAGCCAAAAGGAAAAGAAAAAATGCAAAGAATCAAGCTTCAACTGGTCATCCAATGTGGTGGACCAGGTCTAGGTTGTTTATCCAAAAAGAGGTTTACAAGTGGAATTTTCTTTCCACTATGTAAATAAAACGCGTGCTCACAAGGGATCATGAAGCTAGGTGTCCACTAGGTGAGCCCCAGGAAGTCCATATCAAAGTCATACCCCCATGACTATGATAAGGACAATAAGAAAATGCACACTGACAAGGGCTAGTGATGCTAGGTGTTCACTAGGTGAGCCTCAGGAGACCATATTAAAGCCATACATCCATGAATTTAATAGGGTACAAAAATAAAAATGCACACTCACAAGGGCTAGTGAAGCTAGTTGTTCACTAGGTGAGCTCCAGGGGACCATATCAAAGCCATACCTCCATGACTTTAATAAGGTACAAAAAGGAAAATGCAACAAGAAAGGGGGATGTTCAAAGGGATTTTGCTTAGTTCATGTGTGGTCTTAATCTTAGGGGACACCATTCCTAATGTCTCCAAGAGAGGACCAATCAAAGGATAAAAGATTCATAACTTAGGGAATGTAGTGTGTCACATCACCACTAAGAGGAATGCAATATGCTAAGATAGATCAAGCTCTTGCAGGACATTATTCCCAATGTAACCACAAAGAGAAAAACACATCACATGAAATAAGGAAATAACATCAAGGAACATGAAAAAAATGCAAATGAAATCATGCCAAAATAATGCCAATGTATGCCCCCACTTTAAAGAAATTGCTAACACCATGATATGAGTGCAATTAATTTAAAGTAGACAAAAATGAAAAAGGAAAAGAGGGTTGTCCCCAAATTGTATAACTCAGTACGTCACATGCGATCCAACTTAAGGCATGTCGTCCACATCCCAAGCTTGCTCTTACATGTACATGGAAGGTAGTCAACTAGTGAAGAGAGGCAATGACAAGTGACATACGAGAACAAGGCTACCTAACCCCTTGCCCCCAGTTAGTGTAGGAAAAGGGTGAGCCTGAAATGGATGATGGTATGCTACTCCTTGCAAAAAGCGAATGATGTGTGATGAATGCAAAAAATGCAATAGTGAGTATGCTATGATCCTACAACTATTACATGGCAAGGAACAACAACTAAGGTTATTTATTATGATGAGTAAATAAATTTTCAACTGGATACATATTTAATGAGATATCTATCAGTTTAGGATGCACCAAAGTCAAAGTTGTCTTGGAGGAATCTTTTGTGATAGTGTTGACATTGAATGAAGGCTTTTGTTTCGAGGGACAATAACCAAGACCACTAGTCTTTTCTTGTGTTTGAGGATATATTGGGACACAGATACCTTGTTCTCTAGCACCACATCCTTTTCCATTATATCCAAGTTGTTTCATAAGCTCATAACCTCTTCCATAAAGTTTTTTCATTTCTTTTGGATTTGGTGGTTGTTGATAATCAGTTTTGTTGAAGTTTGTTGTATAATTTGCTTTTTCTTCTAAAGTGGTTGAGGTGGATGCTTTTAAAGGGTCTTCCAAATTTTGTGCTGACATTACCAATTTTTATTTTCCCTTGTCTGAATCTTTGTTTATGATCTTGTATTCTCCCATGAATGTTGGTGTGAAATCTAATGAACCCCAATCATCTTTTAATAGCTTCATGACTTCTTCAATGTGTTTTTCTTTGTCTTTTTGATGCACAAGTTCTACTTGTGTGGTTGGTGTTAATGTTTTCAAAGTATTTTCCTTGTTTAAATCTTAAGTTGTAAAACACTGCAAGGCTCATTATTAGCATCCAATGTATACACTTTGTTGTTGTAGACATACTTGATTTTACGATGAAGGGTAGAAGGAACCACATGCATATCATGAATCCATGGACTTCCCAAAAGAAGATTATATGAAAGAACATGAGGCATAACATGAATAGGGGTTTGTAAGGTAGCTTTTGCAACTGTAATAGGTAAAGTGATCACTCCAAGTGCTTGTTTTCTGACATTGTCAAATCCCTTAATAGATAAAGAGTCAAGTTGAATTTTTGATTTATCAACACCAAGCTTATCCAAAAATTTTGCACTACACACATTTAAGGTTGATCCATTGTCAAAAAAGGGTTCACTTTATCCCTGTGGTATTGTGTTGAACTATGATCATGAAAGCATCATATTATTTTTGCACTTCCAAAGTAGGGAGCTCACTTTGGTGGAAAATAATGTTAGCATTTATTCCTTGAATCATGGCTGCTATGTCATTTGGTTGCATATTATTAGGGATAGGAATTTGTTGTAATGCACTTTGAAGCATAGTGTGATAGTTAGGTGAATTCTGAATTAAGTCCCATGGGGATATATTTGTGGGAGTATTCTTAAGTTGTTCAACAAGATCATACTCCTTTCCACTATTCGAAAGAAAATGAGGAGGATCAAGTAAGATAGGATTAGGCAAGGGTAAGCTTGTTGAAGATGTTTTTCTTGGTTCTGGATTGTTCCTAGTGTTGTATGTATGACCAATGGTATTGTAATTCAGTTGATGTGAAACATTGTTCTTAGGTGGCTTGAAGATAAGGACGGGTTTGTTTTGAACTTGTGGTTTATGAGAGTGTGGACAAATGATATGTTTAGGCTTAGGAGAGTACTCCAAGGGGTATCTAATGTGCATAACCTCTGAATATTTTTCATGATGTCCTAGTGAAGGGGAGTCTAATGTAACTTCATCATCTTCATCGAAGGAATTCACATTACTGAACATATTGTCACTTTCTTCCACCAAGATATCTTCCCTAGGGGGAGAGTTTTTAAGAGAACAACAAACCAAATGCTCTTTACATTCAAGGGTTGGTTCTTCTAAAATGACTTCATAGTATGTAAGGAAGTTATCAATGGTTGAATTATCTTGTTCATCAATAGTAGGGATATTAGGAGAAGGCTATATTTGATTGTTATGATTGTTCATGAATTTATCCTTTTTCTCTAAGGTCTCATTCTCTTGCGCCATACCTTCTACCCTAGTAGGAGAGATTTTAGCAGAGAGAAAAACAAAAGGTTCATCACTCTCCATTATTATGTCATGTAAAGTAACTTCATCACTAATAGAGGAAGCATCAAGAGGATTACTATGGATTTCATGATTACTAATAGTTAAATGATTTTTTTCGAATAGGTCTTTCCAAATATTAGGGACATTAGGAAGGAGAGAGATAAGGTTATCACTTTCAATCCACATGTCCTCTTGACAAATGTGATTTTCATGATCTTTCACGATTGTATCCTCTTTTACTAATGCCTTCTTAAAATTAGGGGAGATGTTGAGGGATGGATTTGGACTAAGTAAAGTAGTAGCAATGATCTCATCTTCTTGTTTTATAATTTATTCCAAAGGGGGAGGAGGATAGGGACAATCAAGAATCTCAATGCTTGTATCTTCTTTCACCAAGATACCTTCATCACTAATAGGAGAGGTATCGGGAAAAGAACAAGTATGATTGTTATGATTGTCTACACTACATTCCTCACCAATGGGCAATGTAATATTAAGGATTGTGTTAATTGTTTCTTCCTTTTGCTCTAAGATGTTCTCATAGCTATGAAAGATAGTAGAAGGATGACTATATGTTTCTTAATAACCTCATTGTTATATTCTAAATTAAAAGATGAAATGTTGTAAATGAAAATTTGGAATTGAGCAATGCATGAAATGAAGCAATTTAAACTAGATTTAGTGAAATGCATGAAATTGATAGTCAACCCACGAAAAAATATAAGCAATGGCAATAAACAAAAGCATAGAAAAGTATATTTAAACCATGAAAACTAGAACTTCAAAGTCAAGAGGGACTAAGCTACCAAAGAGAGCATATTGGTCCTTCTGATGAAATTCTTAGTTTCCAAAAATTGAAACAGATTGAAAATAGCTCAGACAGGGTTCTGAAGCAGAAACCCAAAGAGGGACTAAGACACCAGTAAGGGTATTTTTGTCATAGTAATGGTTTTGTTTAGAAAAATCAAAAAATATAAGTTGATAACAGTGTTCCCAAGTTGTCTACGTAGGGACTTGATGTTTATAAACAAAAAACTATGCCAATGGATGAAATAAAATGTGACTAATTTTTTTTCCATTTTGAATGCAATATCAATACAATTAGGATGATTAACAATGCATTTTTCAAATTTTCAATGAGGTAACTTGATGCAAGAAAGCAAAAAATGCAATCTATATGCACTTTCACTAACACTAGATGCACTTTCACTAATGCAAGATGCAAGAAACCCTAGATGCACTTTCACTAATGCAAGATGCAATGCCAAAATGAATGCAACCTAGATCTAGGACTTTAGTGGACTCCAAATCAGAAAATGAATGCTAAAGAACTTGGGTTCACCAAAATGAAATGTGGGAGTTCTTCATAACCTAGGTCATGTAGAACACCACTATTCTCCTATTATCATTCAATGATGTCCTAGGAGTCCTAATTTGATTGACTATCAACCTCACAAGGTGAGTCAATTCACAACAAGGAAGACATAGGAGGGGGATTTTTTTAGCTTTTAGGGGTTCACCACCAAGCAAATGCTTGGAAAAAACAAACAAGCATTCAACTCACAAGATCTAACAATGCAAGCTAAATTAAGGATGTAAATGATGAAATTATGCAATAGGGAGTTAGGATGTATGTACCTAGGAAGTCTAGAGATGTTGTGAGGATTCTAGAAATGCAAAGAAGTTGCCAAAAAGTGTTATGGAGGACTAAGACGCTGTTATTGTTGTCTTAGTCTCGCTACTATTTTTTGGGGGCAAATGTGAAATCTTTGGATGTCAAAACTAAATCTGGAATAATTTCTAAAAAATACCCCTAAGAGGACTAAGATGCCTTTATTGTTGTCTTAGGGGTATGTGCAAAATCATCATGGAAAAAAAAGGCCCTTAAGTGGCGAAAAATTCAAAAAAATTAGAGTTAGGGAACTTGATGTAAAAATTTGAATAAGTTATCTATATTATCTCAAAAATATGTAAGAATAGTATCTATATCAAATTGAATGTAGTTTCTAAACTACTAGGTTTATTTATTTATTTTAAATCTATTTGGTGAAAATTTGAAATTTCAATTCAATAGTACATAAATTTTAGGGAAAAAATAAGAAGTAGGTGTCTGTCTGACCACCCTAACCATAATAAAATGATAATTATTTTTTATAAGAATTTAGATAGAAGTATAAGACTCATGTTTGGATGTGATGCATATTTTTTTGTAATTTTTTTCTAGGTAAATAATTAATTATGATTTTTTTATTACAACTTTTAAAAAATATAAAAAATCATATGTCTAACCACCTTAACTTAGTTAAAGCTTCATGAAATTATTATTATTATTTTTTAATCCTATAGTATGTGAAGCATAGAATGTGACACATGTTTTGGATTCAAAATATGTGATACCGTTTGAAAGCTATAGATGTTTTTCAATTAGCCTATCGATCAACACTTTAGTCATAATTCAAATAGAAAATAAATAATAATTATTTATTAAATTCAAAATAAAGCATAATTTATATTGGTTGAAAGTTGAGAATCTCCTTTAAAAATCCTTTTTGTTTCATCAATTTTGGGTTAAAAAAAAGTCGTCAGCCACATACCCTACACATACCCATCATATCGCCACTTTTTGGCCCATCATGATCCTGCACATACCCTTAGTTCTATTTGGAATTTTTGAAATCTCTTAATGGGTTCCCAAGGCTTGATGTCTACACTTCCTTCTTCTTTGATCTCAGGTTCTAAAACCTTCAAATTTGACCTATAGTTGATTTTTTGTGAAGATGACAACTTTGTAATGCAATTTTGCAACTTTTCACTTCAAATGATCTTCAAGTCTTTAACCTACTTCTATAATCACAAACATGCAAAAAGAGATTTTTTTTTTATTGTTAGTGAATGGGGGTTTTCCTTGGTCAAACCCCTTGATGGTAATTAAACCCTTAAATGAAATAGAATAATGAAGGGAAATGATGAATGAACAACATGCAATACTACAACTCACCAAACCCTTATTGTAAAATCTGCAAACTTGTGTGAAATGGTTGCAATGAATATGGATCTTGAATCAAAGGAATGCTTAATGGATATAGACTTGAATTGCTTGCTTGAATCAAAGCCCTACATGATAAATGTTAGCACAACACACATGATGCAAGAATATCTTTGAAGTGATGCTTGAATCTTGATAATGGCTCCAAATTCTTGAAGAACTACTCTTGAATGCTTGAATGCTTGGATGCTTAGATTGCTTGTTAGGAGAAAATGAGAGAAGGAACCTTGTATTTATACTTATCTATGCTTAATATCTCAAAATTACACCACACCAAGCTAACATACAAATTCATTAAATAAATGAGGCTAAATCCCACTAGAATTTGAAATTATATCCCAAAAATAACTCAAGGGGGACTAAGATGCGCTAGGTGGCATCTTATTCCCAAGGCTAAAAACTTGGGGCATAGACACCAAAATGGGGCCCATTTAAGATACCTCAAAATCAAGGTCCCAAGACCTTTGGGGGACAAAGACACCCTAGGTGGCATTTTAGTCCAAACCCAAAAATTAGGAACACTCTAATGACATTATTAAATTATCATTTATTCATTGGAGAATGTTGGGATTAGCCAGAAAGAGATATAATTCATAGGGCTTGTGGATGTAAAATAGGACCAATTAAGACATAAATAGGGATAAATAAAGCAAAGCGGTCCCAAACAAGTGTGGAAATGCAAGGGTGTGCATTTTACTACACTACACTTCATATTCCATTTTATACTGTAAAACCATTATGCTCATTACAAATCTGAATGCATTCCTAAGACTTGACATTAATCTATCTCTCTATACTTGAATTACAAAATTTCTCTTGCCTAAGCTCAAAATTTTTCGTAACCATCAAAAGACCCATGTAATTGGCCGTGAATTCCCATTTATAGAAATATAGGAGCAACAAGCATCAGGCCAAATCACAATTAAATTCACATTTACACTTGACATAAATTTCATTTTAATTTCAACATTCCCTAGATAGTTATATTTGCACCTTTGAAAGTGGGGGGAAAGCATATAAGATAAAAACCATTTTCATTTTCCAAAGAAGATACACCCACCTTCCAAAAGGAATCTTTCATTCGTTGTAACAGCCTCCGAAATATCTTCCTTATTGGCCAAAAGTGTTAACCACGTGCATGCCCAGTCAACAAAACTCTAAAAGCATGAGAAAGGTGATCTCGCAATACTGGTTTACAATTTTTGGCCAAACTGATCACTGAACTAATTTTTTCTAACTAAATCTTCACTTTCGGGCACCTATAGTGGCTAAACCGTGAGGAATTTGAAGATGATGTAAACTAGTAATTTGTGAAATTTTTTCTATAGATTCTAAATTTATTTTTTCAAAATTTTGGAATCAGATTGCAATTATTTTTCCATCTCCTTCAAAAACTAGTTTTTATCAGTAAACACCATTTTTAAGGAGTTATGCTCATCGTATACAACATAATTTTTTTTTCTATGAAGGATAAAACTCTATTTTTTTTTAATTTAGATTTGTAGCTACAATATCTAACCCTTTCATTTGGTTTCATAGTGATTTATTGAATATTTTTTCCTTAATCAAGTTTCGAAGTCAAACAAATTACAATTCACACATAGGCGTACCATATACAACATAACTTTTTTTGTATGTATCAAGATTCATTTTTTTTACTAGATCAAGGACATCAATACCTAGTCTACACATATTTTTTAGAATTTTATTTTGATAATCTACTATTTTTCCACATGTGCAGAACAAAGAGCTTGATTTTCGATGAAAAACCTATGTTTAATCATACTAAAAAAATAAATACATAATAAAACCAAAACATATTAAAATTATATTAATTGGATAGCTCGTTCTGAGGACTACCATTATCCAGTTGGTTCTGTGAGGTCTCCTTTGGACATTTCCATCCTCAACTCAAGCTTCGAAGGGAAAAATTCTGGAGATTTTTGGTGCCAAAGGGGGAGAAGGGGCAAAAGGGGGGTTCAAATGAACCCAAGTTCAAGAAAACCCCCCTTGGAGGTTCACTCGAACTAGGGTTCAAGCGAACCCCCCATTCTACAAAGTTTCTCTTTTTTCTCTATCCAAGAAATGAGAAATATGTGGGACCTAGCATTTAATAGGGTTCTCTCGAAGGGGGGTTCAAGCGAACCCTTATTGGGTTTGTTTGGACCCTAAGTTCATTCAAACCCCCCAAAACCCAAAAAAAATTCATGGGGGCATTTTGCAATTTTTCTTCCTCAACAAAATTATAAACCAGTTTTGTGGGATCACCCAAAAGCAATAGAAAGATATAAAACCAATCCATGTCAAAAAATTTGCCACCAATCTCCATGTTGAGGAGGGTTCTCTCCCATTCATTAATCACCATGGCTGTAGACTTCAAGACCAAAATTGCACTCACCATCCCACAATTGAAAGTCATTCCTCCAATGCTTCCAAGTATATATTCTTCTAGGCTTGCAATTCATCCTTAGCGGGCCAACTAAAGCTCATGACTCTATCAACCTTTTTCTTATAAAGTGAATATTTAGTAACAACCTAATTGGATTCCTTATCAAACTCTACCAGGACAATCTCTGCATGGGCCAACATGTCCATGTTCCTCTTTAGCATACCCATATAATGTCCTTGACAAATCAAAGCAACTTTATTTGAAATGACTTCAATAGTTTATTTTCTCCAATCCTACATGGTTTTGATGTTACCATCATCCCTTAAAATGGATGGCAAGAGACCATGATGTGTTTCATGAAAGTTTTTAACCAATTCCCTTATCCTGGTCTCCAAAGGCTCTATATTTCCCCTGAACTCCTAAATTTAATATACAAATTGAATGGTGGGATTAATCTTTTCAGGGGAATTAACATCCTTCTTGGCTCCAATAGACATCATTCTCAACTCTTGCAACTTGGGGATCCATGTATCCATAAGTGGAATAGCCTTCTCCTTATCGTTGTAAAAATTATTTATAGAAAATCTCATAGAAGAATAGCTGGCATGAATGTTGTCCATTCTGTGATTAACCCCTCTATTTAAATGCTCCAAGACTACAGTGACAATATTCATATTTGTCTCAAGGATTTCCCTATTGTGATTATTAGATCTCTCCTTATAATCATATAGTTGCTTAAGCATCTCCTCCTTGCTGGCACCTTGCTCTGTCCCGTGGTGCTTTTGATGTGTTTGGTTGCACCATTGAAATGGATAGAGTTCCCATGTTTTATGGATCAATGTCCCATGAGGAACTTGTTGAAAGGGTACATAATCAGTAGGTGTAGGCTTAGGTGAATTAGTAGGGGAGGAAACATCAACTCACGTTCATTCTCTTGATTGCAAGTTTTGCAATTTCTCCCTTAATAATGCTATCTCTATTTGCAACATCATTTTTTGTTGTTCAGTATTTCCATAATCAACCAACAAGTCATTGTATTATTTTCTAAACCACTCCTCTATAGTTACTGACTCTACTGTGGCTTTTGTAAACTGAGCAAAATTTAATGGCATTGTTGCTACCTCAAGAGTTGATGTCTCTGGAACTCTCTTTATTATCAAGCCTCCCATGTAGTCTAGTGTAGGCTCTATAATGTCAGGCTTTCTTGTACTTGGAGCTAAGGCCCATATAGCCAATGTATCCCACTGTTCACTGAAGGTAGAACCTTACAGTGCAATTGTAGCTTCCTCTTCTAAATTATAGTGGGGTCTATCACACCTCTTTATTGTATCAAAAGCAATGGAAGAAGCTAGATCCCATTATGGCAACAATAGGACACCACTATTTCTTACTAGCGCTCTGCCTTCTGTTGTAGTCATTCCATGAAATTTAGCTCTAATTTCCTTTAGGACCTCGGCTTGAATAGTTTCCTCTAGAAACTCTAGGTGAACATTTCTCTGCTTAGACACAGTAGTAACATACTCATCCTTCTTAGACCTATAGGAAAACTCCATGAAAGCTTGTGATTTCACAAATGAATCATCATCCATGAATCTTGTGCATGCTTCCACCCAAACATCATCAGTGTTATTTATCCTAGTGAGGTCAACATTGCTCAACCTCATACCTAATTGTTGTGGAACAATCACTATCGGTGTAGAAGGAATTCCCTGTTGCATTTCCTACTTAGATACCCAAATTTCCTCATCTAGTTCTTCATCATCATAATCCACCAAACCTATTGATTTGACCTTTTTCTTTTTCAATGGTGGCTCTTTATGTGGTGAGGCATGTTGTGATGGGGAATCAACATCTACAATTTCAGGCCCAATTGAACTTGGAGGAGATGGTGGTGGAACTTGTGGCACTGGAGAAGGAGCTCTTTGCTCCTATTGTTGAGAGGAAGTGGGTATGTGGAGGATCATTATGGCCAAAAAGTGGCGATATGATGGGTATGTGTAGGGTATGTGGCTAACGACCTTTTTTTACATAAAATTGATGAAACAAAAAGGGTTTTTAAAGGAGATTTTCAACTTTCCACCAATATAAATTATTTTTTACTTTGAATTTAATAAATAATTATTATTCATTTTCTATTTGAATTGTGACTAAAGTCTTGATTGATAGGTTGATTGAAAAACATCTATAGCTTTCAAACAGTATCACATTTTTTTAATCCAAAATATGCGTCACATTCTATGCTTCACATACTATAAGATTAAAAAGAAATTGAATATCATAAAGTTTTGACCAAGTTAAGGTGGTCAGACATACAATTTTTCATATTTTTTAAAAGTTTTAATAAAAATTCATAATTAATTATTTACTTGGAAAAAAACTACAAAATAATATGCATCACATTGGGACATGAGTCCTCTACTTATATCTAAAATCTTATAAAAAAATATTATCATTTTATTATGGTTAGGGTGGTTAGAAAAACACCTACTTATTTTTTCCCAATTTAAGTACTTGCATGAAGTTGGTCGCACTTTTGTGGCCAAATGGGAAAAAAATTTGGAAAGACATAACGCGCGCTATAATGCGCGTTATGTGATTTTAAAAGAAAAAAAAGTCAAATGTGTATCATTTGCTCTTTACTGTTTCTCAGCTCTCCGGCCAAAAATCCTCACTTTCACGCTCACGTTCTAGGAGGAAGGATTTCTACAAATTTCATCAAGAACAGTTGGATTTTGTTTGCAAATATGGCACCACGACGATGAAGAGATGGGAGGTAAGTATTGTTTGCTATTTGTTTTGAATTTGTTAGTTTGAAATTGATTTTGTTTGTTTTAGGTTAGATTTGATTTTTTTTTAAATTTGTAGGAAATCTTGAAAATCCTCAACAAGAAGAGGAGGTAAATCCTCAACAGCAAAATCCTCAACAAAATCAACCTCAACAACAAAATCAACCTCCCCCACCATTCTCTCAATTCCCTCCTGGCACTCAAGAAAATTTGAGGAGTGAAATTGAGAACAATAGAAAACAACTTGAGGATCTTATCAGTAGGTTGAGTGATCCAAATGCTTCAACCACAGAAAGAATGCTTCTAGCAAATTCATTGAAAGACATGTTAAAAAATGTAGATGAAATCACCCAACAAATATCTGGATGGCAAGATAGGAGGCAGATAGCCAGGGCATATTATGCAGACAAATTATCATATAAACAAGTAAAAGATTTAAAAATTACTAAAGGTGATTTGTGCTCTCTATTCACTGACCCTAAAACAAATCAAAATCTTACCCTCAATGCAAAGAGGTTTCCTATTCATTGGTGCCACCACCAAGAGATTAAGAACCATTTTTATGAAAGATGGTATATGGTCTTTGATTACCCACCGTGCAATAATTGTGAAGTCCCCCAATATTTTCTTAGGAAGCTATACAATGAGTTTGTATTGAACCAAATCCCAAATTATTTTGATATGAGGGAGTTCTAGGGGAGAGGTGGGGGGTTAGCTTAGGATAGGCCCGGTGCACAACCGGATCCTACACGGCAAGGGAGACGACCTCTCGCTAGGCCGCCTCGTGAGCAGATTGTGATGCCTGCCATTGTGAAGGAGAGTGCCGACATAGAGACATTGTAGGTGATCACAACTTTGAACCAGAGTGTCATCCATCACACTAGCCCTATTGTACAACGCCATCCAGTCTTCAGGTGGTGGCCTTCGAACCCATGTGTGTCAATCTTGGGGGCTTGTTCATATGACCCTACCGACACTCAAGAGGGTGCTACGTAGGATCCATATGCTACTACGTAGCTGATCTGTATGCATCTACGGGATGGAGAGGATGGCTGACATTTTGCATGATACATATGGCATTGACACTCAGGTAAAATTTAGCATGTTCATTGCATTTAATTTATTAAATTTCGATTGTGAAATGCAAGATTAACTAATTTAGTTTTACTATTTTAATAAAATTGCAGGGTCATAGTGTAGAGACTGGATACACCAGTCATCCACCTACTTATTTTTGCAGTACACCTATCGGTGGGGTATGTAAAGTTAGTAAACAATTATAAATTTATTACATGTGTTAATAGCATTGTTTTACAAATGGTATTTTAATATGTGATTTTGGATGTTGAATGGTATTGTTGGAGGTTTCAAGGAAACATCTCCAGTGCTAGTAGATTTGATCAAACGTTCACGGAGGTAATATAGAATTTAAAGAGAACTTAAGTAATGAATTCTAAGTTTAATAGATTTGTGTAGTTTATATTCATATTGTTGGTTACGTTGCATTACACATCATTCAAACTCAAAGCATTACTTCAAATTCGATAACTAATAATCAGAAATATATTGTTTAATACTTGTACTCAAAATTTTGTTCATTAGATCTCATACATTATAAGTCATCACATGGATCGCTATTGTAACTTTTTTGTGATTGAATAATTTGTTGTTTTATTTTCAGATGTTGGTGACAGAAACACCACCAAACGTTACGAGGGCAATGGATATTGGTGTTTCCTCCGCTATACAATCCTCGATGGCTCTGATAGGGGAGGTATGAGGAAAATTACTAAATTTCAATTTACATTCATTGTTATAGATGAACTAGTTCTAGTGAAAAATCAAACCATTATTGATTCGTAGTTTAATTCCTATTTGATGGTTTATATGGCTTGAGCATGCTTGAGCATCGGCGTGCAAATATCTCCATCTAGGAGAGTGATCGTGAGATGGCCGTAAGTGATTATTTTGTTAAATATATTAATTTTTATAATGTAATTTCTATATATTAATGTCTTTACTTCTTATTGTATGTTCAGTTGAAACTTCACCAAGAGCTAAACACTAAGAGGAACAACAGGAGCACTCCTCAAGCATAGTAGAAATGGTGACAGAATTATCGCCATCGGATCGCCCAACAAAGGGAAAGAAAATTGTATTTGAACCAGAGCATGGAGAGAAATGAATTTTGAATGCATAGAGCCCTTTGTTGTATGCCTACATGGCAATTTTGTACATATTTTGTGTTGGATATATTTAACATTGTATGCCTATATGGCATTCTCGTAAGCCTATATGGCTATTTTGTAACTATATTTTATACTTATATCGACATATATTGATGTATGCGTACATGGCTATTTGCTTAATACAAATCTTTTTTATCGATGGTGTCCATATTTGTAAATTATAAATTCATGGTTCAATAGATATGAGTTACGTGTATTCAAGTGTATACTTTACAACTTACGCACATATACTTTTTGACTTACATGTGAACATCAAAAAGTGTGAAAATTTATGTGTTTGGAAGTCAAATGTAAGCCAATTTTGCAATTCTCAGTTCTTGCATACTCGATCTTATGGACTTATATTCCTTCCTAGCACATATTGTGAATATTTCTCATTTGGTGCAAAGACAGATTCCTCATTTTTGAACCACTCATAGCAAAGAGATTCACAATAAGACTTTAGCATTGGAACACTACTCCATACTTCTCTTGTCTAGACCATAAAGGATTGAAAATTCTTAATTTGATGCAATGATAGTCGTGAGATGAGAATTTATATAACCATGCCTATTTTGAAACTTAAGACTCATTTAAAACCTGTTATGGTGAAGGATTCAAGGTTTAGCTCCCAATCCACCTTTTCTTCTATCATGTAAAAATGTTTTTTAGTCCAAGATCCCCTTGAAGTTCTCCTCTTAGATGTTGCGCAATTTTTTCACATACGCCCCGCTAAAGCGGGTACCCTCTTTTTTGGTCTTTTGGGTGTTTTCTGCAATCCTGCTTCTTGCACTGGTCTTTGGTATTGGGTGCTTGTTATCCTCTGGTTGTGAAGGTTTAGACTCTTTGAAATATTCTTGAATACCTATCTTTCCTATCCAGATGATCTCTTGAAGTAGTTCATTGAAAATCCTAAGTTAAGGGGTGAGTTTTAGGTTTTTTTTGGATCTCAGGTATTTCCTCTCTATACAAAAATTTATGATTTCCATCAGTGTCTCAGATGCCCAAGGGTTATTGCATATATTGTTACATTTCATATATTTTAGCATTTCACGGAATTTAGTATCTAGCAGAATTCTCTGAACTTCCTTGAGTCTTCAAATCCACGATTTTTGTCATTCCCTCGGATCCCCAAAGTAGGCTTTAAGCGGTCATTTCGCCTCATTTATGTCTGTCGTACGAATGTTTCAGCTTGCATTTAATGGGATTATGAGAGGTTTTATGTCAGTAAATTTGTGTTATTTGCCTCATAACAAATTTGAAGAGCTTGGTCCTAGGGAGCTACGTGTGAGCTAGATTGTTGGAGCTATGGATTGCTAGTTTTGGTGACGTTTCTATGGCCTCATCTACATCTATGTGGGATTTGAAGCTTGTTGCCAGTAATTGTCCTCCTGAGTTTTTCTTCATCAATGGTATGTGCATGATGCATTTTCTTTTGATTGACGAGTATGTGTGGTTTTATGGTATTATGTGTATTCTATGCTTGGGTCTCTACATATTTGGAGGTCTATGGTTAAACTAGGATTGTACCCATTTCATTCTGATGCCTCCACTGAATGTTAATGTCGTGACTCTCCATTGAATTGAAAATTTAATAGTGCCAATCCTTGCTAGATTTTCCCTTTGAATTTGGTGTTGTGCATGGTGGTGATTTGGTTCAATGGATGTATGGTTCTGTATTTTTGACATATTGATGATCTGAGTGTGAGTTTGAGTTGTTATTTTCCATTTCTATCTGATCGTTACTTGCCTTTGGGGTTTTTGGAAGAATTGATTATGATTTGATTGAATGAATAAGTGTATTGAACCTTTGAATGGTTATTCATGGTGGAACCCTCGGTTTACGTATTTTGAATTTCTTGCTAAAGGATTAATTGAACTGTGCTTGAATGAGTTATAAGTCTAAATCATGGATGAACAATTTGAATTGAATAAAAAACCTAAGGCAAATCCCAAATTTGTGATCATTCGATCAATTTGGGAAACAATGTAAAGAATTGGGACTTTCAGAGATTTTACATACCTTGTGGAATTCCTTCACAATCGTCAATCTCTGAAATTTCCATTGCCCTATCATTTACTTGGAATGCATGTAAATGTGAAAGTTATGATATCCCCGCTAATTTTTGTCCCAAAATGGAAATCCCCAAAACTTTCTGAAAATGAGAATTGTAGAAATGGATGAATTGACATTGCATAATTTCATGACTGGTTTGATTAATTAAAGGTTGTATATTTCCTTTTCTTGTGTTGTAATGTTGATTAAATAATTTTTGAGGTGATAGCTGTGTTTTCCTCATTGATTTCCGCCTGGTCATGAAATCCATGAATTTCCTCCTTGGCCTAATTTCCGCGAAGGGGTGAAAATCTCAGAATCATGTTTGTGAGATTTTAAGAGACTATGATAATTGTTTGGGCTTATTTGGATGATGAATGTGTTATTTATGATGGGACGACATTAACTTTTGTGTTGTCATGAACATTGATTGTGACCTTTTGCTGAGTGTAGGTTGAATTAAGAAAGGTTGTTACTGGCAAGGGTAAGAGAAAAGAAAGGGATCTTGATGTTGAGGAAGCTCCTATTTTAGAAGTTCAAAGGATTAAGCTAGATATGAAGAGCAAGATTCCCAAGAGTAAACTTATTTCTATTTGGTCAGAGGTGACTAACACCAATGTGGGGAAATGGGACTATGAAGAATTTAAGGCAAGGATGGCAGTAGGCAACCCTTCTATCGTCATAAGGAGAATAAGAGATTCTGGGTTGGCTCATGTGGCCGGTTTTCCTTCCACAGTGCAATGTTATGAGCTTTTCTTTGAATGTGCTCGACACTATGATCAAGGTACAAAGAGAGTAATTGGTCCACAAGGTAGAGTGCTTGCAAACTTCTCTCCTCTCCCATTTTCCCAAACATTTGACATACCAGAAATGTCTCATGTAGTGCAATTTGATATTGATATAGCCAAGAAATATTATGTTCAAGATACAAATAAGGCTCTATAAGTTATTAATACTTGGCTATAGAAATGAAAGGCATATATTTCTAAATTTCCTAAATAGTTGTTCAGGGTTACGTTTAAATCAAATTACTATGATGCAATCAATCTTCTTAGTAGAGTGATGGGTCTGAAGAATGTAGGGATGTTTGAAAATTGGATGTTCTATTTGATAGTGAGAATGGAACAAGGTATAGACTACCATTGGGCAGGAATAATTAGCAAGATAATTCATGAGAAATTGTCCAACATGTTACAGACCAAAAATTTCACTATGATATCTTATTTGGTCAATTCCTTAGCAAGGTTCCATCCGTATAAGGGATTGAGCACTTGAGGAGTCTTTGGCCAAGATGTAATTTATGAAGTCAACCCTCAACTACATTTGGATAGTCCTAGCTATAGAAGGGTGAATGTTGCATTCACCATGTACATTACAAGGTTGCTCTAGGGTGCAGAGCATGTTAGAATTTATGATGCTGCCAAGGAATTGATTCAGAAGTTTGGAGCATGGTTTATATGTTTTCCCATATTTACTTACATTAGGATTGATGGTTGTTTGAGAGCTCCATATAGATTTCCCATATATCCTACAAATCATATCATTCTTTTGGAGGTTACAAGGAAAATTTGTGCCTTTGATACAATTGTAAAATAGGATATGCACAAAACTAGTTTTGGTAATGAATTCCCACTAAGGATTGGAGATCATGAGGCTTTCCCTTCCTTGGCCACAACACAGTTTTCTGATGAAGAAATGGGCACTTTCAACCTGTCTTCGCATACTAAGAGGCCCATATTTGACAGAACAGGTGGGGCTCAAAAGAGAGCCAGTAGGGAATTCATACATAAAGATGACTTTAAAGATTATTGGGCCAATTTCAAAGATGAATTCAAGGTTTTGAAGAAGAGGTTCTCCAGGTTTCCTGCCAATTTGATTAGACTATATAGTATCAAGGCCATCCCAAATCAAATTGATGATGATGGGGAAGTTATATAGATCCATGATTATGAATCAGTGAAAGATCAACCTATAAGTGAAATTGATTGGATGGAAGAGGAAATAATAGAATTGGAGCAAATCAATGCCTCTATAATTAAATACACTAAGTTGTGGATCAAGCATAAGATTTGGGAGTTAGATAATGAAGGGAAACAATATACTTATGACCTAATGGGGAGCTTGGAATCTCAGTCTTCTTCTAAGGAGGAGCAGGACCCAAAAGGCAAGGAAAAAGTGAGTTCCCCTTTTAAAATTAAGATCAAAGGTGGTCAAACAAAGACCGGGGAAGAAAGGAAACAAAAGCCCATCACAAAGAACAGAATGATTACCTCCAAAGAGAAGAAATCTATTTAGGAAGAAGAACGTGAGGAAGAGGGAAAGAAGGGTGATACCCCTATGCTTGCAAGGAGAAGGGTAATGAGAACATCAAGGAAGAAAAATGAACCTTCAAGGGGAGAGGATGAGATAGGACCACAGTTGGTAAATATTGAGAGTTCCGCAGAGAAAACATAGGTTTCTGCCTAGAAAATAAGAACTCCATTCCCAAAGGAAAGTTTAGCGAAATAAGTTTCCTCCATGATTCCCTCTATTACACAGCAACAAAAGGATATTTCTACCTCTCCTACTCAGGAATTGCATGGTGAAGAAAAAGAGCTAGCAGATGCAGCTGTTAAAGATATCCATCAAGGTGAAGACACAAAAGAATTTAAGGATGGGGATATTTACAGTACAAAGGCAAATATTGATAAGATTCTGCAATATTCTTTGGTATCATATGAAGATTCACCTATCAAGAATAAAGGAGAGAAACCCCTGGAGAAAGAAGACATGCATGAAAGAACTCCCTCTCCAATTTGTCAAGTGATAGAGATAAACGACAAGGAAAAGAATGCGAATCCAAAGGGAAATAGGGAGAAAGATAAAGAAGAAGAAGATAAGGGTGAAGAATTTTTTGTGGTGCATGTTGACTCCTCCACTAGTCAACAAGAAAGGGATAAATAAGGTGAGCACCAATCAGATATTTCTACTCCTATTTGGCTTAGTGAGGAATTAAAAGGCAGGAAAGTAGTTATAGATGATATCCCTCTGAGCTGGGATGATTTACTAGCTAATATTGGAAAAGATTAAACAAAGAAGAAGGACAAAACTATTTCTAGAATTGACAGGGATGAATCAAACAATAGGGTGATTCATATTTCCACTCCTGTAGTAGAGAAGAATAAGGATGAGGTAATTCCTCAAGATTAGAACATTCAAACAATAAATTTGGTGCCTACCTCTAGAAGACACAAAGTAGAAGATTTCAAGGGGTATGTTGCCACAATTTTGGAAAGATTGAAGAAATAAAATGAAGAGTTAAAGAAATATCTGAAAAATCTCATGAAACCCTTACAGTCCATCGGCCAAGCTGGTTCTTTTTCATTAATAAGATGTTTCTTACCTAACGAGACAATCAGTGAGCTTGAAAAGATGAAAAATTCTACACGGGCTACACATGAATGGTTACAAGGAGTAGGGCTTAGAGGAGACAACATAATTAAGGAAATTATGTCAATCAGTGGAGATGCACATATATCATTTGAGTGGTTGCATAATTTATTGGTACAAGATAACGGTGATGTAGATCTTCTCCTATAGAAAACAAAGACAATCATGGATTATACTGAGGAAAGATTAATAAGTGATGGAATCTTGCTTTCCTCAAAGGTTTAAGAGCCTTGGGAGTGGTATGAGGCCATGTAGATCAAGCATAGAGTTCTAAAGAAAATTCATCAACAAGGTCAATAGGTGGGGAACACATTGAATGACATTTATAATAGATGCAACTCATTCTTTGAAGTAATGACTGGAAGGAAGAAATTTGCATCAAAACATCTACGCCTAGAACAATTAATAAAATGGTGGCATGAATTTTATGCTCTAATTGATGATGTTCCAATCACTGCCCACCATTTGGATGATGTAGCTACCTATACTGCTGTTATGGAGAAGTTTCAAGATCTCAAAGTAGAGTGGGACAAAGTCATTAAAGAATCAAGGGAGGAGATTAAATCAATTGAAAGGAGATTTAAAGTATTGATCACTCCATCACTAGCCGACTTAGAGAGAATATTTCTTAGGGTGCAAGATAAATTGGGTCAAGATAAGGACAAGGGGCCAGTTAATGCAGGATGGCATCAAGATTGTAAGGAAAAATAGCTCTATCTCAGAGAAGTCTCTAAGAACAGTGGTGCCTTTGGTAACTTCAATTTCGATTAGATTACCTCAAAGACACAAACAACTATGTCCTAAAGTAGAAACAGACACAATTTATTTCCCACATTAATCCTTCTGAGAGAAGCACATGTAAATTCAACAACAAGTAACAACATAGATGAAAGATAAGACAAAAAATCAGAACACATAGATTTATGTGGGGAAAACCCTTTCGGGTAAAAAACCCCACACTCCAAAGATCGAGCCATTGTATTATTCAGCAACTAAAGGTTACAATACAATTCAGGCTCATAGCCTTTTCAGAGATTACATCTCGTTCATTCTTGATACAATCTGGTAACCAACTCTCCCTTTGTACATTTCCTAATCAACCTCTCAAACCAAAGAATCTTCGTACTATTCCAATACCCTCACATAGTATACAGTATAGACCAACACGAGAGATCAACCATGGAATTCAATCCTTGATTAGGAGAGAATTCGACAGCATAACCTTGCCTCTTACTTCCTCTATTTTGGCCTCATGCCCTCGGCCTTCCAGCCAGCCACTTGGCCCTCACTCTATCACTCACCTGTATCGAACAATCCAACTGAGCATCATCTTCTATTCTAGGCTATATTCATTTCATTTTTGTCTATTGAGCTTCCTCTTAGAATTACCACAATGAACTATCTTCCAACAGTTCCCATTCGAATTCTCCTATTGGGCGACAACGAGCCACATAGGAAAGTCTTCACTTGGTCAAAAAGAGCTCACATTGTATCAGAATGTCGGTGAGACACAAGAAGTGTCTCCCCATGCCCAAAGGCTTCATATCAATGTCGCCAAGAGTTATCCTTATCACCAAGATGTTACATCGAGTCCAAAGAGCTACCGCTTAGACTTCGCCATGTCGCCAAGACTTATCACTATCTATGAAACATCATTCTGAAGCTTCAAAGTCACACAGATGTGAGTTTTCCATTCGGTGAGACAATTGTCCTTCGCCAAAACATCATATCGAGTCATTTAGGGTTATACCAAAACGTTTAGCATTCGGCAAGACATAACCACTTTCGCTAGGATGTTACTCTGAAACCTCCAATCATACCGAGCGCCAAATAGTAGTCAACAAGACATGTATCCATTCGCTAAGAGTTCACATCGAGATCTTTATGTTACCACAAACACTCTAGATGTGTTCCCATCGGCGAGACATTCATCGTTCGCTGGGACTTCTTCCCGAGACCATTTGGGTTACCCCGATAGCCATATGCTATTGGTAAGACATTCTACAGTCGCTAAGAGATCTCCTCGAGATCCTTTGTGTTACTCTAATGACCAAAACTTGAACCTTCATCTGTGAGACATTCACACATCGGTAAGACTTCTTACCGATAAAATATAAGATACGCCGAAGACCACAACATGTAACATACTATCGGCAAGACTTTAACACATTGCCCAGACTTGATAACGAACTAAACCTTTCGGCCAAAGGTCTTCTCAATACATGATAGAATGGCTTATCGGCCAAAGATCTCCATGGGCGGTGAGAGGTTACAAGACTGCTTCTTGTCACAGCGGTAGGTTCCTTCGGTGAGACAAAAGCAAGGTCACAGTGACCTGTACAATTTAACCAAGGTTTCAACTTCAAGTTGGCCAGACATGAATAATGTCATAGTGACTTTGCTCTCTTAGAGGTTTCAGCCTATGGGATTGAGGCACACAATTCCAACAATCTCCCACTTGACAAAGATCACACAGGCACCTCCAAAGCAACCAAAAGCTCACACTAGCTCCACCAGTTCAGACCCCGCAATACTCAAGACACCCAATCAATAAGATTCCACAGATAACAATCCACCAGACAATCTACAACAAAGACCAAGCATCCAACTACAACTCACTGTCCAACAAAACAACTGAAATGCAACCGATCATAGCCTTCTAGGAAACCACATAGAACTCAAACATGCTCTTATGCTCCATCAAGAATTCTGCACCAACATCCAAGATGTCCACCATTCAGGCAACAAACCTTGTCATCTTCCAACATGCCACCTAAGGAAGAAAGATACAAGCCAAGGTGAATAAGCACCATTCCAATGAACATAAGCAAAAGATCCCAGTGATAACAACAACAGGATACTGATACCACTTCACTGTGCTCAAATGCTATACAGAAGCAATATGAACTTCAAAGCTTCAAACAAAACACAACATTGAAGTCATTTCTCCAGAAACAAGATAGAAGACCAGCTAGAACAACAATTAGAATGACTGCTTCCATCCAACTGATAAACCCACATGACTGAAAATAGCACCCACAGCTCATGCTATTCCATCCAATCCCACATACCTAAAAGGTATAAGCATTAGTAAACTCATGCCAAACTATAACCAACTCAATAACAACAAAATACAAGCTCCAAGTGCCAACCAGTAGAAGAAGACAAAACACAACAGGAACTCCCACTGCCCGAGTAATTCCAAATCTGAAAGATCAAAGACATACCAAGTCTACCAATAATAGTACATAGAAAATGTAACGATGTAGTACCAAAAATATCCACAATGATACGCACAACCTGCAAAAAACCGTTACAAGATTCATTTCTCTCACCACAAGTCTTCACAGTTCTCCCAAGTTCTCCACACGCAATCAAAGGAAAAAGGATTAAGAACCTCCATGTCATCACCAATGAACATGAGTGAAAACACATGACCACAAGCAAGTGACCACTATAGCTCCAACCAAACCTCAAACCAATGAAATGTGAAACCAAACATCCAAGAAGTAAACCAAGACCAAAGAGAGAAACTCTGCACACCATATCCCTATAGAACATCCTCCTATATACACTTCTAACAGCTAGCTGTGTCAAGAATGATCTCCTTCTCATCCCAAAAGAAAAGCCTTAACAACATTCAATCGTTCAATCACCAAGATCAAACCAACTTCTAATATCATGTAATCAACATGGATGCAAGCCTCTCAAAGAAGATCAAGCTAGTTCATTTCCCATTTCAGGAAATAATCCCATACATCATCTCCTACAAATTCTCATCAGTAAAACACATCACACAAAAGCTCAAGGAGATGAAACAAGCTATACATCTTCCACTATGAATCCTCCAGAACCATTAATCAACAATTCAAGATCCATATCATGAAATTGAACATAAAACAAATCTAAAATATATAATGGGCCAAATACCTCTCAGATAAACTACCGAGCAGACCAATAGTGGGAATGAGAATACTCCTTCAAGATATATAATTCATTATGACTAATCCAAGAGAAATCTTCTCATAAGTCTCTAATTGAACTCACGTTCAACCAACGTGTAGGCTTCTCAAACTTTCTGCTAAAAGACTCCATCAAGAGTAGCAATCAACAACACTTCTCTCATAAGAGAAAAACAGCCTCACCTTATTCTTCATGTATCCATGAGTACTAGCAATCGATCATCCCATGCTAAATTTCAACTGCATTACTGCACTATCATGAAGTATCAAACAAATAATTAAAGCACCAAATACTCAAAGAATTTACCAAACCACTGTCAAAGCTCCAATCATCTAAGTCAAGAACTTATCATGACACCATGATCTACATATCCCCTTAGGAGATACCATGCTTCAAATGACTTTACCATGGTCTCAAGTACAATGCACAATGCCAAAACTCCAGTACACAAACAAGAGTATACCATGACATAAAGCAAATAAACTCAAAACCAACATCACCTGTCAAGCACCACCAACACCTCAGCCAAAGACTCTAAGTGTCCTCCATGGATCCAAGATGTTGCACATCTTCAAATAATGTCCATGCAAAAGTGAAAGAACCCTTCTGCAACACTAAAGAAGACCATTCACCACCATGTGATGAACCCACAGTTGCTGCTAAAGCTCCCACTGAAATGTGACATCCAAGCTCTCCAAGCATCATGACCACCTGCTTCAGGTTCCCATAACTAAATATTCAGTAACTCAACAATATCCATCCTCTCATCTCAAAGCAATCACACCAATGCACAAGTGACCACAAACAAGGCCAGCTAACAAGTCTGCACATGCAAAGAATCAACCTCGTGGATAAAGACAGTCCACATCCAAGTTATCTCACTGTAGCCAATGGGTAGCTAATCCACCAACCACATAACTCGTAGATCACAAACATCAAACATGCAAACCCATCATCGCATTGGAAACTGCAACACTGAGATTTTGAAGAGAATAACCATGTAAACAACATGACTCAAACACCAGATCACACCAAACCTGATTTTCCAATCATGTCCACAACAAGCACCATAATCAAGGAACCCACAAGCACCACCACAAGAATGCTGAGTGACAAATCATGTACCAACACTCCCATGCAAAGAAGAAAAAACACCTCCTCAAACCATGCACAAAGCATGCATGCAGAACTGCAAGTATCTCATCCAAGTAACATCCCAAAAAGTCAGGCTCTTAGAAAATAGCTTAATCAGCAACTCCACAATACCACAAGTTTTGCTTAACCGTGTAAAACCTGCAAAACCACAGAGCCATGCAAATACAAAACATCCTTAAAAAAGGAAACAACAGTTCAAGAAAATCCAAGCCCCTTTCAGGCCAACCCTAAAACCACCAACATGTACATGCATCCGAGAAAGAGAGAGAGGCTATTTCAGAAGCTTGCAAATCATCTCATGATTAACTTCATAGCCTTCATGTATTTGAGGTTAATAGGAAATAGTGCCTTCCAACACCAGGAAATTCCACCTAGCATAAGCACTCTCTTCCATGGCTGAGAAACAAACTAGGCTTCTCCATATCATCCAGGAGCCTCTCAGACAGACACCAGATATGAAAGCTTTACTGCTACACGCCACGGAGAAAAGAAATCCACCTCATACACCAAATATATACTAATACCAACTAGGAGACACAGATCACATCAAAGCAACATGATCAACTCCCTTCTCCATCTCCACCATCCTTCAAGTTGTGTGTTGTCACTGAATTTCACAAGACTTCCACTCACCAAAGGATCAATAAATTAGTTCATTCCTCCAGATTTCCTCCAGCCCAACAAACTGAGAAATCTTCATAAGAGAAATACCCAGAACCAGCAACCAAAAGAAGGCTCTGATACCACTTGTAAGGAAAAATAGCTCTATCTCAAAGAAGTCTCTAAGAACAGTGGTGCCTTTGGTAACTTCAATTTCAATTAGATTACCTCAAAGACACAAACAACTATGTCCTAAAGTGGAAATAGACAGTTTATTTCCCACATTAATCCTTCTGAGAGAAGCACATGTAAATTCAACAGCAAGTAACAACACAAAGGAAAGATAAGACAGAAATCATAACACACAGATTTACATGGGGAAAACCATTTCAGGTAAAAAACCCCACACTCCAAAGATCGAGCCATTGTATTATTCAACAACTAAAGGTTACAATACAATTCAGGCTCATAGCCTTTTCAGAGATCACATCTTGTTCATTCTGGATACAATTTGGTAACCAACTCTCCCTTTATACATTTCCTGATCAACCTCTCAAACCAAACAATCTTCGTATTGTTGCAATACCCTCACACAGTATACAGTATAGACCAACATGAGAGATCAACCATGGCATTCAATCCTTGATCAGGAGAGAATTTGGCAGCATAACACTGCCTCTTACTTCCTCTGTTTCGGCCTCATGGCCTCGGCCTTCCAGCCAACCACTTGGCCCTCACTCTATCACTCACCTATATCAAACAATCCAAATGAGCATCATCTTCTATTCTAGGCTATATTCATTTTGTTTCTGTTTGTCGAGCTTCCTCTTAGAACTACCACAATGAACTGTCTTCCAATGGTTCCCATTCGGCTTCTCCTATTGGTCAACAACGGGTGACATAGGAAAGTCTTCACTCTGTCAAAAAGAGTTCACATTGTATCAGCATGTCAGTGAGACATAAGAAGTGTCTCACCGATGCCCAAAGGCTTCATATCGATGTCGCCAAGAGTTATCCTTATCACCAAGATGTTAAATCAAGTCTAGAGAGCTACCACTTAGACTTTGCCATGTCGCCAAGACTTATCGCTATCGGTGAAACATCATCCCGAAGCTTCAAAGTCACACAGATGTGAGTTTTCCATTCGGTGAGACAATCGGCCTTCTCTGAAACATCATATCGAGTCATTTAGGGTTATACCAAAATGTTCAGCATTTAGCAATACATAACCGCTTTCACTAGGACGTTACTCTGAAACCTCCAGTCATACCGAGCACCAAATAGTAGTTGGCAAGACCTCTATCCATTCGCTAAGAGTTCACATCGAGATCTTTATGTTACCGCGAAGACTCCATATGTGTTCCTATCGGTGAGACATTCATCGTTCACTGGGACTTCTTCTTGAGACCATTTGGGTTACCCTGATAGCCATATGCTATCGGTAAGACATTCTACAATCGCTGAGAGATCTCCTCGAGATCCTCTATGTTACTCTGATGACCAACACTTGAACCTCCATTGGTGAGACATTCGCACATCGGTAAGACTTCTTACCGATAGAATATAAGATCCACTGAAGACCACAACATGTAACATACTGTCGGTGAGACTTTAACACATCGCCTAGACTTCACAGCGAACTAAACCTTTTGGCCAAAGGTCTCCCTAATACACAATAGACTGGCCTGTCGGCCAGAGATATCCATGGGCGGTGAGAGGCTACAACGACTGCTTCTTGTCATAGCGATAGGCTCCTTTGGTGAGACAGAAGCAAGGCCATAGCGACCTGTACAATTTCAACAAGGTTTCAACTACAAGTCGGCTAGACAGTAATAATGTCACAACGACTTTGCTCTCTTAGAGGTTTCAGCCTATGGGATTGAGGCAAACAATTCGAACAAAGATTTGTGCTTCCCATTTATTCATGATTTTCTACATGTTTCTTCTTTAGACCTCTACATGCATTGGGGAAATCTACATCGGAGAATCCAGGCTGAATTGGAAGGAGCACATGTATTAAATGAAAAGTATTATTTTATTAAAATGAGCTTCTTGGCCAACTTGTTTGGGCCGCCACATTTTGTAACCCTAATTGGGCTGACTTAGTATGGAATTGCTATAAATTGGGCATTCTGCCTCATTTGTAAGAGTTAGAAAATATAAAATCCAAGTGATAGTTGCAAGAGCTAGAGTTAGGAGTTAGTATTTTCTAAAAGCAAGTGTTGTTACACTGTATACTAGAATTGTTGCAAACATTGGGTGATTCAATATAAGTAAAGACATTGATTCTTTGGTGGTCTTTCTTGTATTGTTTTATCTTGCATGGTTCTTGTTATTTCATCTCTTTGAGATTTCTTTAAGATTATCAGTTTTATGTTAGGATTTAGATTTAGAAGTGATGCAATGGTGTTTATGGTTTGATAGTCAAAGTGTTTGAGCAATCCTTGGTCCATACTTTTAGAAACTTGATGATTGTAAGTTGTTGTTTAAAGTTAGCATGGGCCTAATATTTGTGTGCTAAGTTCAATTGTGGGTATTTATTCATTTCAATTGAAAAATTGGGTTGATATGAGTGGATGCTTCATGATCTAAAAATCTTTAATTCCTCAGAAGACCATACTATTTTTGTGAAATTGCAAATTAAATTTGGGTTAACAAGAATTGGTTTTGAAGGATTGGTCCACTTTGAATGTTTGATCATTTACATTGTTGGTCTTAGAATTTAGTTTAGTTTTGAAATCTCAGTGAACCCTTTTATCTTTTACTATTTCTTTGAAATCTGAGTTAGATTTAGGAATTCAAGTATCATCATATTGCAAAATCTGATAAGTTTAAGACTTCCAACATTTTTTTTGTAAGGTACCTTTGTGATTACCAAAATTTTCACATTATCACTGAGTTGTTTATGTATTGTCAAGACCTGACATTAGAGACCTTGGAGTTATCTCTTGAAGCTTGTTGATAGAGATTTACCTCTCAAGAGAGATAGGTTATTATATTTTGTCCGAGTTGTTGCTGTGCAGAAAACACCATCAACAAATTGGCTCTAGAAGGAGGGCCTGAATAAGAAAGCCATATCACTTTCTATCTTCCATTTGTCTTGAAAGATTCTGAAGAAGAACCAAATCTACACCAGGAGAAGAGGAATTTCAAGAATTGCAAGCTCCCACCAAGTCAAGAAGGACTAGAAGAAGGGGAGAATCATCTTCCACCCAGCCACTGCCATCATCCCCATCATCCTCACCTTCATCAAGTCCATCTTCATCTGAATCTGAAGCCATTTCCATCTAACAACCTCCACCAGTCATAAATCATCCTTTACCACCTCCACCTCCACCAATGGCTTTCCTAGCTAATAATCCATATCCATTATCCTTCAATAACTTCAATGTTATGCCCAAAAACCTTGAGCATTTTTTCTCTAAGTTTCATATAAATGACCCTAATAGGACTACACAGGAACACATCAGGATTTTTTAGACATGTCTTAGGGATAGGGGAATTAACCATGAGGATGTTGCATGCAGGATCTTTCCTTATTCCCTAGGAGAAGATGAATTTTATTGGTACAATCACTTGCCTACTGGGTCAATTCATAATTGGAATGAGTTAGAAACTACCTTTTTGATAAAGTTCAAGATTCCCATTAGTGCTAATGAGTTGTATCTACACTTTACCAAAGTTAAGAGAGAAGTCAATGAGCCTACAGGGTCTTTCAATAATACATTCTATCAAGAATATACTAGGTTGCAAGCCCCTTATGTTGTAGATGATGCCACTTCTTTAGAAGTTTATTAGGAGGGTCTTGACAGCTTGACAAACACCTTTCTCAAGTGGAGACCCAATCATCCAACTACCTTACTTGGTGCATACACAAAGGTTGTCAAGGTTAGCATAGATTTAAGGAAACACTTGTCTGGGCCTTTACCATTATTAGGACCTATTGCTCACCTAGGGCAAGTCTAGGCCCTCAATCAAGCTCTTGATAACCATACTCCCATTATGAATCCAGTGCCACAATTTCCTTTGGTCCCACATATAGGCCCCCCTACAAACCAAATCCCACCAATGGAAAATTATCCTTAGAAAAGTGTTAATTAGCCCCTCCACCTGCAACAACAGGTTGGTTTCCCTACATACCTACAAAATTTTGAAGTATTGAATCAGTCTCTAGGCTCTAGTGCAGTGTCAGGATATCATCAAAATAATGTAAATCGGACTCCCTATAATAATCCTGACAAGGAGAGATTAGATGAGCTGACTGAACAGGTGAAAAAGCTAAATATGGAGGTCACTTATTTGAGAAATCAGAATTTTCAACTCTAGGAAACCCAGTGGACTATACATTCCAATTATAATAGAGAGAATAGGGATTCCCAACAAGGGCAGAGCTTTGATAGAGGACAAAATTTTGAGAGAGGACAATTTTCTGGCCATAATTTTGATAGAGGATAAAGAAGTGGGCAATGATTTGACAGAACACAACCACCCAGGAAAAATAGTACATGGAATACAAGGCCAAATAATGGATGTGTCCCTACCCCATTGGATCAACCAACTAATCAACAAAATCCTTCGAGTGGTGTGTATCCGGTTGAGGCTGCTTTATCAAGTTGGTGTAGACTCCATAAGACAAGTCAACATTCTGAGTTGGACTACCTTGAGTTCCAGACCACTACGTCTATCTTTTAGAATGAGGTAGAGAATAATGCCAATAGTCAGGAGTTAGTGCCATCCACTCCTTATGACTCACCTATGCTAGTGTTGAATCATGATCCTTTTCCACGAAGTGAAGAGAATGGACCTGAAGCAGAGTCAAGTAAGAAGGAAGAGGAAATAGATCAAGTGTGCAATGGGGATTAGATAACACAGTTATTCAATGAAAGCACTAAGAATGATAATGGCCTTTCGGATGAAGAGGAAATGGGTATTAAAGAAGTGCAGATGTTCCAACAACCTATAAAAAAGTATGATTTGAGGAATATACTAACTAGAAGCTCACAAGCTAGAGGTTTGTTTACTACTTCTATTCCTCCAAACAATTTCACTACACCTCTAAATTCCAATGCCAACAATAATCCAACATACCCTAATTTTCCTAGGAAATACTTATCCAAAGATCTAGGGCATGTTGATTCATCAAAAGGAAAGGGTGTTGAAGCAAGCAAAGACATGGTGATGGAATGTCTCAAGGAGGCTCCTACTGACATGAGCACAGAGTGGCTAGCTGCATATGTTGTAGAGGAACTTAAGAAGCTAAAGGTAAGTCTTTCTGCATTTGAATTATTGAGAGTTCTTGCTATTAGAAATGTAGTCTTAGGAGCTTATAGTATAAATCTAGTATGACGAGATAGGATAGTGGGTGGGAAAACTAATAGAGTACCTAGTTCTCAAATATCAAAAGATCAAGGACAAGTTCAAACACAACCTAGAGACAAAGGGAAAGAAAAGGATAAAAATCAAGTTGGTCAAGTTGATACCTATCTAAATTTGTTCCAAGGTAGAATAGAAATTCCTCCATTTCTGATTTATGTTCATCTCTTTGGAAATAATTTGTACAACTATCTTCTATATTTAGGTGCTTCCACGAATGTGATGCCCTTTGTTGTCTATAGAGCCCTAGGTATTACCCATGTTGTCTCTCAAAAGAAGGTCACTCAACTAGAAATAACATAAGTTAGTGTGGCAGAGGAACTAAACATGATTCCCATGCAAATTGCTTCAAACCCCAGAGTTCAACAAGTCATTAATATACAGGTAGAACACATACTTGACACTTATGTTATGATTTTGGGAAGAGAATTCACTAAGGCCTTAAATGGATATGTATCAACTCATCAATCACACATGTGGCTTCCTTGGAAACCTGAGGGCTAAATCAAATCATGATTGAAAGGTAACCTCAATGAAGTATGTAATCACATAATACCATAATAATTCAAATGAAATATTGGTGTCAAAAGTAAGCATGGGTAACTATGTGCTAGTAGCCCTTATTGAAGAGTCAGATACAAAAGAAATTTTTATGCTGCATACCACACCCATTGATTTCATAGTAGAATCTAGTAGTACTGGAGCCCTGGTGGAACCAGTTGAAGAAGATGATGATCCTGAAGATATCCAACTCAGCCTGCTTGAAAATTTTCAAGAATTCATCCACAAGTGTATAGAAGATCAGATTCATCTGGGTAGAGATATGAATTTTGAAGAGTTTCTTTTACCAAGTTGGTGTAGAGTTCACAATGCTTCTCACTCAGAATTGGAATGTTGCTTGTTCTAGACAACAGTAGAGTAGGTACAAGAGTGCATTAACCCCACTCCAATAGTTAGAATTAATATACATAGTAATCAAGATGATCCCAAAGGAAAGAGTGTAGTGCATTCTGAAGAACCTTCTAGCAGTAACAACACAAAAGACAAAACAAAAGGAGCTGGAGTTGCTGGCTGTTGGACACTAAATTTTGATGGATCCAAGTTAAAGCAAGGTGCTGGAGCAGGATTTGAGTTGATCAGCCCTAAAGGTAAAAATTTCTTTGCTACTCATAGACTTTAGTTTCATTGTACCAATAATGTAGTTGAATATGAGACTTTGATTCATGGGTTGCTTATGGCATTGAGAAAGAAAGTTAAGATTCTACAAGTATTTGGAGATTCTGAGTTAGTGGTTAAGAAAGTTAGAAAGAAATATTCATGTCATGATAGATAGATGACCAATTATAGGCATAGAGTATGGGACCTTACTAAGGGATTTGATGACTTTAACATCTAGTTGATACCTCACAACAAGAACCAAACTACAGACTCTCTAGCTTAGGCAGCTAGTACCTTGCAACCTTTGTCCCTCTCTAGCTTGAAGAATCTCACTGTGGGGCTAACCCCAATACCTTTAGTACCTAAGAATGTGACTAATTGTTAGGTATTCAAGGATGATAAGCATATCTTGGATTTTATCACAAGCTCTAATGTGTTTACTTCACAAATCATTGATGAAGTTGAACCTCAAGAAGAAAAAATGGACCTAGAAGGGGTCATCAATCTAAAGACTAATACTATTCCAAGAGGAATGGTATAGCTAGAGAGGATTTTTGATCTTGATAGGGTAAAAGATCAGAAGCAAGATGCTAAGAAGGATTCCATCAGTAGTTAATGTGAAACATACAATATAGTGACTCAAGATGATATAAAGAATGTCTTTATTAGTAAAGTGTGTACTACAGAGGAAATAAGAGGAATTATTGATTCACTACATGCACTACATACATATTAGGATGTAATAGCCTAGAGTCATGAGGACTTAAAGATATATGATACTTCAATCATTACACATACCATCCCTCTCAAGCCAAATGAAAAATCATTTAGGAAAAGGAAAAGGTTGATTAATGCTCTACCGGAACCCATCATTCAAAAGGAAGTCCAAAATTTATTATGTGCTTGTATCATATTTCTAGTTAGACATTCAACCTAGGTGGTCAATTTAGTTCCAGTGAGAAAGAAGAATGACGAAATCAGACTTTTTGTTGATTTCAGAAATCTCAATTGTGCATCGAAAAAGGATAATTATCTAGTTCCATCACTAGATGAAGTGCTTCATATTGTCAATGGATCTCAAATGATGTCTTTTCTAGATGGGTACTCTAGATATAATAAAGTTATGGTGCAATATGAGGATAGGCATAAAACTTCCTTTACTACGAAATGGGGAACTTTTTCTTACAGGAGAATTCCCTTTAGGTTGATCAATGCTCGAGCAACCTTACAGAGGGTCATGGATATTGCCTTCAAAGAAATTATTGGTAAGTGCATAATTATTTATATGGATGATTTGATACTCTATTCCAAAAAGAGAGGTGATCATATAGAAGACTTGTGTAAAGTATTTCAAAGGTGTCAATAATTTGGCATTTCACTTAAACCAAAGAAGTGTATCTTTGGAGTCATGAAAGGAAAGTTACTTGGACATGTCATTTCAAAGAAGGGTATTAGTATTGATCCTAAAAGAGTGGATGCTATACTGAAGATTCAACCACCTGCTAGTAAGAAGGAAATGAAGGCATTCTTTAGAAAAATAAACTTTGTTAGGAAGTTTATCATTAGATTTGTAGAAATTATCAAGCCATTGAATGCAATGCTGAAATAGGAAGCAAAGGAGGAATTTGCAAAAATTAAGAGAGCCATTTTTGAAGCTCCAATTTTGGTAAGTCCTGACTATGCCAAACCTTTTTATATATATTCATTTGCCTCTGACCACTCTTGTGTTGGTATATTGACCTAAAAGCCTGATCAAGGGAATGAACACCCCATAGCATTCATGAGCGCCCTTCTAAAAGATGAAGAATTAATATATCCAAGTGTTGAAAAGCAAGCATATGCCTTGGTCAGAGCTGTGAAGAAATTTAGGAATTATGTCTTGAGGAATAAGGTCTTTGTAGTAGTGCCTAACCCTATAGTCAAGCTTCTTATCATGAAAAATGAATTGGGAGAGCATAGGGTGAAGTGGGTAACCATGTTAAAGGAATATGATATTGAGATTCATCCCATGAAGTTGGTAAGAGGGCAAGGGTTAACTAAGACAATGGCGGAGATGTGTCTTTATCTCACATCTCAACACTATCACCTTCCAGATGTTTCTCCTACTGAATGGTATAATGATATCATCTACTATATTTTGAATCAACAATGCCCTGAAAATCTTAATATGGTACAATGGAGAGAATTGCATTTGAAAAGTGATGGATTTATGTTCAAAGGTGCCATCCTATATAAGAAAAATCATGAGGGAATCTATCTCTAATGCCTAGGAAGAGAAGAAGCTGAAAGGGTGATGGTTGAGTTCCATGATAGATATGGGACAGGTCATGGTTCTGCTCCTTCTACTACAAATCAGATCTTGAGGGATGGTTACTATTGGCCTACATTGTTCAAAGATACTCACAACCATGTGAGGACTTGCCACGTATGTCAGACTACAACAAGGAGAAACATGTAGCCCTTCCACTTTAGCCAGTCATAGAGGTAAAACCTTTTACACAGTGAGGGATGGATTTCATAGGTCCAATCAATCCACCTTCTTCTATGGGCCACATGTATATTCTCACTATCATTGATTACTTTACTAGGTGGACATAGGCTCTTGCATGGAAAAAATTACTTTTGAAGTGGTAATCAATTTCATTGAATTAGGTATAATCAATCACTTTGGTTGTCCATTTGCTTTAGTTTGCGATAATGGCCCTACATTTGCATCACTAAAATTTTCTAGTTGGGATTTTGATCATGGAATCATTGTTAAATTTGGATTGAATTATTATCTGCGAGGAAATGGTTTGGCTGAGTCTTCAAATAAGAATCTTTTAACGGTCATCCGTAAGTTGTTGGAGAGGAATCCTAAAGATTGGCATACCTAGCTTAGGTTTTCTCTTTTAGAAGATTGTACTAGACTTAAGGCCTCTCTAGGAACTTCTCCCTATCACCTTGTATATGGTTTGGAGTTGGTATTTCTGATTCATTTAAAGATCCCCACATTTTAATTTATTAATGAATATTATGATGAAGGGGATAAGCGTGAAGCTCATTTGTCTAAACTCTTGCACCTTGAAGAGAAAAGAGATGAAGCTTTAGAAAAATTTTCTAAACATAAGGGTGTAGTCAAAAGGTGGTTTGATAGAAGAGCTAAGGTAAAAGCATTTAGAATCTTTTACTTGGTTCTCTATTGGGAAAAATCACATGATAGGAAAGGGGAGCATGAAAATTTTGATAAACTTTGGCTTGCCCCCTACCAAATTTTAGAGATACTGGGAGACAATGTTTTTCATCTAAAAACTCTCACTAGAGAGGATGTCCCATTGCTAGTCAACGGGAAATATTTGAAGCATTGCTTCCAATCTTGAGCTTATTGTAGCTCCTGCCTTGTAAATAGTTAGGGTAGGTTTTCTTTTTTCTTTGCTTTTTTTTGTTTATTTTCTACTTCTAGTTAGTTTAGGGTTTCTTTGGTTAGGTTAGGTTTGATTTTTCTTTGCTCTTGGTTTTGGGTATCCTTTTTTTCTTGTGGGAATGTTGTACTTGCACAACAATCATTATATTATTCTGGGTTGTTCTGAAATATTTCTTTTACAAGCTCTAGTCATCCTTCTAGGTCAGTTGGTGAATCCTTTATTTGGTGTCATATGTATTAGTGCTCGAGGTTGATAAGTCTCTAAGTTGATTTGAGTCTAGAATGTTCTTGAGTCTCATATCTCTACACACATCTTAAGATTCCAAGGTCGTTAATGGTTCCTTATGAAGTCTAGTCAAGTGAAAAATATTATTTTTTCTTTAGTGCCACTATGGTTGTCAACCTTGAGTGTGAGCTTCATTGCTTACAAGGTGAAAGGGAAAGTTTAAAAGATCTTACAAGAATTAAAAGAAGAAGAAAGAAAAGAACAAAAAATCAAAAGAAATATTCACCTTATCGGGAGTATCCTAGTATCTCTACCAGGGCTATGGATGCCTAGCTCATAGTAGAGCAATGCTTGGGAGGATCACAATGATAACCTCATCGGGGCTATGCACGCTTGACTGGAAGCGAGGCTCTATCTAGGATGCTTTTGGAGTTAGAATCCCTACGTAGCTTGATTGGACTAAGTTTAGTTCCTACAACAACTGAGGGAGGGAAATTAATACATTTCCACACACTTTCAATCTGGTATAGAAAAGGCTTGCTTGTTCAAAGACTTTGAAACTCTTTTTTTGTGGATGAACCAATATGAGGATCAAAACCAGAGAATTTTGGTTCTTGATTCTAGCTTTTCATCAACATTTCCTCAACAAGAGTTGTCATTTGTTGTGCAGTTTTCAGACACATGCCCCACTAAAGTAGGGACCCTCTTTCTTGGTCTTTTGGGTGTTTTCTGCAGTCCTACTTCTTGGACTAGTCTTTGGTCTTGGGTGCTTGTGATCCTCTGGTTGTGAAGGTTTAGCCACTTTGAAATATGCTTGAATACCTATCTTGCCTATGCAGGTGATCTCTTGAAGTAGTTCATTGAAAATCCTAAGGGGTGAGTTTCGGGTTTTTTCTAGATCCTTTGTATTTCCTCTCTATGCAGAAATCCTCAATTTCCATCAACATCTTAGATGATCGAGGGTTATTGCATATATTGTTACATTTTAGAGATTTTAGCATTTCGCAGAATTCGGTATCTGGAAGAATTCTCTAAAATTCCTTGAGTCTTCAAATCTGCAATTTCTGTCATTCCCTCGAATCCCTGAAGTAGGTTTTAAGCAGTCATTTCACCTCATTTATGCCTGTCATAAAAATGTTGTAGCTTGCATTTAATTAGAATGTGAGAGGTTTTATGTTAGTAAATTGGTGTTATTTGTCTCATAACGAATTTGAAGAGCTTGGTCCTAGGGAGCTATGTGTGAGCTAGATTGTTGGAGTTGTGGATTGCCAGTTTTGGTGATGTTTCCTTGGCCTCATCTGCATCTGCATGGGATTCAAAGCTTGTTTCCAGTAATTTTCCTCCTGATTTTTTCTTCATCAATGGTATGTGCATGATGCCTTTGCTTTTGATTGACGATTATCTATGGTTTTATGGTATTATGTATATTCTATTCTTGGGTCTCTATGTATTTGGAGGTCCATGGTTAAACTAGGGTTTTCCCCTTTTCATTTTGATGCCTTCATTGAATGTTAATGTCGCAACTCTCAATTGGATTGATAATTTAATAGTGCTAATCCTTGCTAGATTTTCCCTTTGAATTTGGTGTTGTGCTTGGTGGTGATTTGGTTCGATGGATCTAGGGTTCTATATGTTTGATGGATTGATGATCTAAGTGAAAGTTTGAGTTGTTATTTTCCATTTGTATTTGATCGTTACTTGCCTTTGAGGGTTTTGGAAGAATTTATTATGATTTGATTGAATGAATAAGTGTATCAAACCTTTGAATAGTTATTCATGGTGGAACCCTAAGATTATGTATTTTTAATTTCTTGCTAAGGGATTAATTGAACTGTGCTTGAATGAGTTATAATTCTAAATCATGGATGAACATTTTGAAGCGAATCAAAAACCTAAGCCAAATCCCAAATTTGTGATCATTTGATCAATTTAGAAAAAACTGTAAAGAATTGGGACTTTTAGATATTTTAGGTACCTCGTGGAATTCCTTCACACTTGAAAATATCTAAAATTTCCATCACCCTATCATTTACCCGGGAATGCATGTAAATGCGAAAGTTATGATATCCTCACTAATTTTCATCCCGGATAGAAATCCCAAAAAAAATCTAAAAATGAGAATTATAGAAATGGATGTATTGACATTGCATAATTTCATGATTGGTTTGATTAATTAAATCTTGTATATTTCCATTTCTTGTGCTGTAATGTTGATTAAACAATTTTTGAGGTGATAGTTGTGTTTTCCTTGCTGATTTCTTCCTGGTCATGAAATTTTAAGAGACTATAATCATTGTGTGGACTTATTTGGATGATGAATGTGTTATTTATGATGGGCTAACACTAAATTTTGTGTTGTAATGAACATTTATTGTGACCTTTTTTTGAGTGTAGGCTAAATTAAGCAAGGTTGTTACTAGAAAGTGTAAGAGCAAAGAAATGGATCCTGATGTTGAGGAAGCTCCTATTTAAGAAGCTAAAAGGATTAAGTTGGATATGAAGAGAAAGATTCTATAGAGTAAACTTATTTCTATTTGGTCGGAGGTGATTGACACCAATGTGGGGAAGTGGGACTATGAAGAATTTAAGGCAAGGATGGTAGCAGGCAACCCTTTTATCTTGGTAAGGAGAATGAGAGATTTTGGGTTGGCTCATGTGGCCAGTTTTCCTTCCATAGTGCAATGTTATGAGCTTGCCTCAGAATGTGCTTGGCACTATGATCAAGGTACACACAAAGTAATTAGTCCACAGGGCAGAGTGCTTGCAAACTTCTCTCCTATCTTGGTTGGCCAAATATTTTAGATGCCAAAAAGATCTCATGTAGTGAAATTTGATATTGATATAGCGAAGAAATATTATGAGGAGGATACAAATAAGGCTCTAGAAGTTATTAATACTTGGCTAGAGAAACCAAAGGCATATATTTCTAAACTGCAAAAATAATTGTTCAAGGCCAAGTTTAAATCAGATTACTATGATACAATCACTCTTCTCAGTAGAGTGATGGGTTTGAATAATGTAGGGATGTTTGGAAATTGGATGTTCTATTTTATAGTGACAATGGAACAAGGTAAAGACTACCATTGGGAAGGATTAATTAGTAAGATAATTCATGAGCAATTGTCCAACATGTTGTAAACCAAAACTTTCACTATGACATATTATTTGGTCTATTCCTTAGCAAGGTTCCATCCATATAAGATATTGAGAACTCTAGGAGTCTTTAGCCAAGATGTAATTTATGAAGTAAACCCTCAACTACATTTGGATAGTCCTAGCTATAGAAGGGTGAATGATGCATTTACCATGTACATTACAAGGTTGCTCCTGGATACAGAGCATGTGAGAATTTCTGATGCTACGAAGGAATTAACTTAGAAGTTTGGAGCATGGTTTATACAGTTTCCCACATTTTATTACATTAGGATTGATGGTTTTCTGAGAGCTCTATATATATTTCATAGATATCCTATAGATCATATCATTATTTTGGAGGTTATAAGGCAATTTTTTTCCTTTGATACAATTGTAAAAAAGGCTATGCATAAAATTGGTTTTGGTAATGAATTTACACTAAATATTGGAGATCATGAGGCTTTCCCTTCTTTTGCCACAACACAATTTTATGATGAAGATATGGGAACTTTCAACCTGTCCTTGCATACTAAGAGGCCTAGATTTGACATAATAGGTGGGGCTCAAAAGAGAGCCAGCAAGGAATTCAGAAATAAAGATGACTTTGAAAATTATTGGGCCAATTGTAAAGATGAATTCAAGGTTTTGAAGAAGAGGTTCTCCAGCTTGCCTACCAATTTGATTAGACTGTATAGTATCAAGGCCATCCCATATCAAATTGATGATGATGGGGAAGTTATACAAATCCATGATTATGAATGAGTGAAATATAAGCCTATAAGTGAAATTGATTGGATGGAAGAGGAAATAGCAAACTTGGAGCAAATGAATGCCTTTGTAATCAAATACACTAAGTTGTGGATCAAGCATAAGATTTGGGAGTTAGATAATGAAGGGAAATGATATACTTATGACTTGATGGGGAGTTTGGAATCTCAGTCTTCTTCTTCTGAGGAGGAAGACCCAAAAGGAAAGGAAAAAGTGGGTTCCCCTTTTAAAATTAATATCAAAGGTGGTCAAACAAAGATCGAGGAAGAAAAGAAATGAAAGCCCATTGCAAAGAAGAGAAGGATTACCTCCAAAGAGAAGAAATTTTTTAGGAAAAAGAATGTGAGGAAGAGGGGAAGAAGGGTGATACCCCTGTGCTGAAAAGGAGAAGAGTAACGAGAAAATCAAGGAAGAAAAATGAACCTCCAAGGGAATAGGATGAGACAGGACCACAATTGGTAAATATTGAGAGTTTCAGAGAGAAAACATAGGTTTATTCCTGGAAAACAAGAACTCCATCCCCTAAGGAAAGTTTAGCGAAAGAAGTTTCCTCCATGATTCCCTCCGTTACACAACAACCAAAGGATATTTTTGCCTCTCCTACTCAGGAATTGCATGGTGAAGAAAAAGAGTGAGCGGATGCAGCTGTTAAAGATATCCATCAAGGTGAAGACACGTAATAATTTAAGGATGGGGATCTTCATAGTACGGAGGTGGATATTGATAATATTATGCAATCTTCTTTGGTATCATATGAAGATTCACCTATCAAGGATAAATGAGAGAAATCCCTAGAGAAAGAAGAGATGCATGAAAGAACTCCCTCTCCAATTCATGAAGTGACAAAGATGCATGACAAGGAAAAGAATGAGAATCCAGAGGGAGATAGGGAGAAAGATAAAGAAGAAGAAGATAAGGGTGAAGAAGTTTTTGTGGTGCATGCTGACTCCTCCATTGGTCAACAAGAAAGGGATAATCAAGGTGAGCACCAGTCAGATATTTCTACTCGTAGTTTGCTCAATGAGGAATTAAAAGGAAATAAAGTAGTTATAGATGATATCCTTCTAAGCTGAGATGATTTACTGGCTAATATTGGAAAAGGTAAAACAAAGAAGAAGGCCAAAACTATTTACAGAATTGACAAGGATGAATCAAACAATAGGGTGATTCATATTGCCACTCCTGCAGTAGAGAAGAATAAGGATGGGTAACTCCTGAAGATTACAACATTCAAACAATAAATTTGGTGCCTACCTCTAGAAGAAAAGAAGTAGAAGAGTTCACGGGATCGACTGCCACAATTTTGGAAATATTGGATAAAGAAGTGCAAGCAAAGGAAAGATTGAAGAAAGAAAATGAAGAGTTAAAGAAATATCTGCAAAATCTCATGAAACCCTTGTAGTTCATCATCCAAGTTGATTCTTCTTCATCAACATGATGTTTCTTACCTAAGGAGACAGTTAGTGATCTTGAAAGATGAAATATTCGACACAAGCTACACACGAATGGTTACAAGGAGTAGGGCTTAGAGGAGACAAGGTGATTTTGGAAATTCTGTCAACTGGTGGAGATGCACATAGATCATTTGAGTGCTTAAAGAATTTATTTGTACAAGATAAAGGTGATGTAGATCTCCTATAGAAAACAAAGACAATCATGGATTATACTGACGAAATATTAATAAGTGATGGAATTTTGCCTTCCTCAAAGGTGTAAGAGCCTTGGGAATGGTATGAGGCCATACAGATCAAGCATAGAGTTCTAAAGAAAATTCATAAACAAGGTCAATAGGTGGGGAACACATTGAATGACCTTTATAATAGATGCATCTCATTCTTTGAAGTAATGAATGGAAGGAAGAAATATAAATCAAAACATCTAAGCCTGGAACAATTAATAAAATGGTGGCATGAAGTTTATGTTCTAATTGATGATGGTCTAATCATTTCCCACCATTTGGATGATGCAGCTACCTATATTGTTGTTATGGAGAAGTTTCAAGATCACAAGGTAGAGTGGGACAAGGTCATTTAAGAATCAAGGGAGGAGATTAAATCAATTGAAAGGAGATTTAAAGTATTGATCACTCCACCACTAGCTAACTTAGAGAGGATCTTTCTTAGGGTGCAAGATAAATTGGGTGAAGATAAGTACAAGGGGCTAGTTAATGCATGATTGCATTGAGATTTGTGCTTCCCATTTATCCAATATTTTCTACACGTTTCTTCATGCGACCTCTACATGCATTGGAGCGGTCTACATTGGAGAATCTAGACCGACCTAGAAGGAGCCCAATTATTAATTGCAAAGTATTATTTTATTAAAAGGAGCTTCTTGGCTGACCTGTTTGAGCCGCCCCATTTTGTAACCCTAATTGGGTCGACTTACTATGAAATTGCTATAAATTGGGCATTTTGCCTCATTTGTAAGAGTTAGAAAATAAAAAAGCCAACTGATAGTTGCAAGAGCTAGAGTTAGGAGTTAGTATTTTCTGAAAGCAAGTGTTGTTACCCTAAATACTGGAATTGTTGCAAACATTGGGTGATTCAATATAAGTAAAGACATTGTTCTTTGGTGCTCTTTCTTGTATTGTTTTATCTTACATGGTTCTTGTTATTTCATCTCCTTGAGAATTTTTTAAGATTATTAGTTGTATGTTATTATTTAGATTTAGAAGTGATGCAATGGTGTTTATGGTTTGATAGTCGACATGTTTGAGCAATCCTTGGTCCATAATTTTAGCAGCTAGTTGATTGTAAGTTGTTGTGTAAAGTTAGCCTGGGCCTAATATTTGTGTGCTATGTTCAATTGTGGGTATTTATTCATTTCAATTGAAAAATTGGGTTGATCTAAGTGGATACTTCATGATCTAGAAATCTTTAATTCCTTAGAAGATTGCACTATTTCTATGAAATTTCAGATTAAATCCAAGTTAAGCAGGAATTGGTTTTGAAGGATTGGTCCACTTTGAATGTTTGATCATTTACATTGTTGGTCTTAGAGTTTAGTTTAGTTTTAAAATCTTAGTGAACCCCTTTATATTTTGCTATTTCTTTGAAATATGAGTTAGATTTAGGAATTCAAGTATCATCATATTGCAAAATCTGATAATTTTAAGATGTCCAACATTTGTTTTGTAAGGCCCCTTTGTGATTACCAGCATTTTCACATTATCATTGAGTTGTTTATGCATTGTCAAGACCTGACATAAGAGACCTTGGGGTTATCTCTTAAAGTTTTCTGATAGAGATTTACCTTTCAAGAGAGATAGGATATTATATTATGTCTAAGTTGTTGTACAGAAAACACCATCAACACTAGACATGACATACTAAAGCCCAATAACAGTTTTTTAAACTTCCTATACTAATTATAGTATTTGTAAATGACAAAACCTTCCTCATCTATCAACTTATTTCTACTATTTTTTACTCATAACCTCCTACTTGAAATTTATTTATTTTAATATTATATTATAATATTATTTCATTAAGTTCTATCACAACAACTAATCACAATAGAAGAAATATTCTTTTACTAGATAAAACATTATTATAAAACTACAACTTTCTTATAATCAAGGATTTCCATGTCTTCCAATTCTAATTATTAGTCCTTTTTTTAAGAAAAAAAGGATTCTAATCCCATATGAAATGACTTACTTAAAGGGAAATATAAGAAAAACATTAACTGATAAAATTTTATTAAATGAAGTATAATAAATTTTGTCTTCATTTAAAATTAATAGCACTCGAGCATGAAGCATGGTCAAAAGAAAGACCAATTGACAACACTGAGATGGTGAATCTTGGAAGGGCACTACAAAAATGGTGGTGGAAAATTTGTCAATGTCTTCAACAATGGGATCAAATGACACTAAATTTTCTTGAAAGGGATACATTTTGGATATTGTTCATAAGTTTTGATCAAGATTAAAAAGTGACTCTTGATGTATGTTGATTTGATCATCAGATGTGTTAGAAATATCTTCAAGGTGCTCATTGATGGATAGATCTTGATCATTGTTTTCAACAATTATGGTGGAGAGATTTTCATTGCTATCATTAGTGGTTGAATCTTGTTCATTGTCCTCAATAGTTGTTTTTCTTTGAGCAAGCAAGTCATGAATGAGATCTTTGAGTTTGATACAATCGGACGTGTCATGACCTTTTTTTCTATGGTATTTGCAATAAAAATTAACATCATCCCATGGGAATTTGATGCTAGATTCACGCCCATTTAATTCTTCAAGAAGATTGATAAGTTTAGCATGGAATAACATGTTTAATGCTGATTCAATTGGATACCCTAAAGGAGTGTATTCACATTTGGTGACGGTGTTGTTATCTTGTGAATCTTGTGCTGGTTGTGTTTGATCTAGTTGTGATTCATCTAGGAGATGTGGTGATTGATATTTTTGTGGTTGTAGGGATAGATCTTGTTGTTAATGTTGTTCTTCTTGGTATCTCATGTCTTCAAGTTGGAGATGTGGTTGTTGATGTTGTGGATACAAATCAATGTTTTGATGATTTCGATGAAGAGTGTATCGATTTGGAAGTGGGACTATTTTTTGGTGATATGAATCTGTAGTGTAGGAAAATGCATAACCTTGCATTTTCACACTTGTTTGGGCCCACCTTGCTTTATTTATCCCTATTTATGTCTTAATTTGTCCTATTTTGCATCCACAAGCTCAATGAATTATATCTTTTTATGGCTAATCTTGACATACATCAAAGGGAAATGATAATTTAATGATTTTGGCTGTGTGTTCCTAATTTTTGGGTTGGGACTAAGATGCCACCTAGGGCGTCTTTATCCTCCAAAGGTCTTGGGACCCTAATTTGAAGTGTGCCTTAAAGTGGCCCCTTTTTGGAGTTTGTGCCCTAGGTTTCATGCCTTAGGACTAAGACACCACCTAGGGCATCTTAGTCATCCTTGGCTTATTGTCAAGATTCAATTTCAAATCTTGGTGGGATTTAGCCTTCATTAATTAATGAATTCATGTGTCGGCTTGGTATGATGTAATTTCGGGATATTAAGCATTGATAAGTATAAATACAAAGTTCCTTCTCTCATATTTTCACCTAACAATCTAAGTACTCTAAGTATCCAAGCATTCAAGAGCAATTCATCGAGCATTTGGAGTCATCTTCAAGATTCAAGCATCATATGAAGGATATTCTTGCATCATGTGTGTTTTTGAGCTAACATTTGTGATGTAGGTTTTTGATTCAAGCAAGCAATTTAAGTCCACATCTATCAAGAATTCCTTTGATTCAAGATCTACATTCAAGCTAGCCATCTCACACAAGTTTGTAGACTTCATAACAAGGGTTTGGTGAGTTGTGACATTGCATGTTGTTCATTCATCATTTCCCCTCACCACTCATTTCATCATTTGGTTTAATTACCTACAAGGGGTTTGAACAAGGAAAACCCCCAATCACTAACACTCAACAAGTTTTTCTACTCTTGAATGTTTGTAATTGCAGATTTATGTTGATGACTTGAAGATCATTTGAAGTGCAAATTGTAAAGTTGCATTGCAAAGTTGTCATCTTCATGGAAACTCACCTACAAGCTAGATCAAGAAGTTTCAAAACCTAAGATTAGAGGAGAAGGAAGAGAATACATCAACCCTCAGGACCACATTCAAAGATTTCAAATTTTTTGAACATGACTAAGACAATAGTAAGGGTGTCTTAGTCCTCCTAAACATATTTTTTAGATATTCTTTGAGATCCTGTTCTTGCATTGAAGATTCTGCATCTTCCCCAGAAAACAACAATAGGACTAAGACAACAATAAGGGCGTCTTAGTCATCCACAATATATTTTGACAACTTTTTTACACTTTTGCAATCCTCATTACATTTCCAAACTTCCCAGGTACATACATCATAACTTCCTATTGCTTAATTTCATCATTTGCATCCTTCATTTAGCTTTCATTACTAGGTATTGTAGATTGAATGTTAAAGCTTCTTTTCCAAGCTTTTGCTTGGTGGTGAACCCATTAAAGCTTAAAGAACCCCTCCTAGGTCTTCCTTGTTGATAATTGACTCACCCTTTGGGGTTGATAGTAAATCAAATTTGGGACTCCTAGGATATGATCAAATGATAATAGGAGAATAGTGGTATTCTATGACCTAGGCCATAAAGCACTCATTTTCTTATTGTTCATTTTGGTGAACCCGCCTCCTTTGAAAAATCATTTTCTGATTTGGATTTTATTAAAGTCCTAGATATAGATTGCATTCATTCTTGCATTGCATCTTGCATTAGTGAAAATGCATCTAGGGTTTCTCATATTTGCATTAGTGAATGTTCATATAGGTTGCATTTTTTCTTTCTTGCATCATTTCATTTCATTGAAAAAAATAAAAAGTGCATTGTTCATCATCCTAATTGCATTTAGAAACATTATTATTGCATCCAAAATTGAAAAAAAATTGCATTCAACTTTGCATCCAATTGCCTATCACTAGTTACTTTTTCTTGCATTCATTTGCCTAGTTTTCTATTTATAAACATTAAATCCCTAGGTAGGAAAGTTGGGAACACTGTTAAAAACTCAAAATTTGTTGTTTTTCTGAAAAATACCTCTACTGGGATAAAAACACCCTTCCTAGCATCTTAGTTGTTAAATAGGCACAAGAAAACTGAGAGGGGAGGGTGAATCAATTGTCACAGAATTCAAGATTTGAAACTTCAATACTTATCAATTCCACAATCACACAATTTTTTTATTAAATAAGAGCATGAAATGAAAATAACAAAAAGTAAATCAACATAATGAACACCATATTTTTACATGGAAAACCTAATGAGGGAAAAACCACGGTGAGGGTTAACTCACAATACAAAAGATTATAAAATAAAGGCTCACTACCCAAAAGAGGACTCACTATCCAAGTACAAATGCTCACTGCCTACAGAAAGGACTCATTGTCCAATACGGAGGCTCAATGCCTACAAATACAAGAGAGAACAAAAGATCCACCACCACAATTAATGCACATCGTAGCTTGAATAAGGATTGCTGAAACCTTTAGCTCACTGCCTTCAGGAATCCAACACAATGAAGTATTGTTGTCTCAACTTACTCGCACACACACTTCTGCTCTTATGATTTGTGGCTCACTTTCATCACTTTGCATCACACTATCATACAATTATTCACAATTCAACTTTCTTTTATACCATCCTAAATCTTAGAAACTTTCTCCAAGGTCGGCCACAAATACCACATTTCATAAATTCAAATTAGGTCAGCAACTCAAAATTCCCCCAGTGGAAAGGAATAAGAGTGGACCAATAAAATATTTAACCAAGACCAAAAATAATATCTCAGACCAACCACACACTTCTTCAATTTAATTTTATTCTTCAAATGAAGTGTAAACACTAGGTTGGCCAAACCTAATGAAAACACAAATGAACATTAATTTACACACTTACCAACAAGAAGATGACACATGGACACCAAAACATGCTTCCTTATGCATGAGAATACATCTTATAATTCTCTAGATACATCCATAGAAAATGCAACAAACTTTGAACACTGAACAACTTTCACCAATCCAAACAGACTATACAAACTGACACTAAAATATTGAAACATGACTTCCAAATCACCAAACTTCAAACCTCTTTGCTAGAGCATAGAAAAGACCTTCACAAGACATATCCCAGATGCACAAGATCTGAAATGAAACAGCGAAGGACCGAAGAGTAGAAACACTTCTCTCAATCCACTTGAAGACCAACTCTAGAAGAAAAATTCACACACCGGTGAACGTAACTTTCACATACCATCACACCAAAAGCTAAAACTTAGGATATATCACCATGATATCACCATTATCAAATATTTATATATGCAAGACATAGGATCAACATAGGAAAAACACATAGCACATACCAGAGCATATTCTAAACCCATTCATCACTCTGAATTCTCTTCTTTATTAATTTTCTCAAAAGCACTTGGAAACTCATCAACACAACACATTTGTAACAACATAAAGATAGCTCCATGTACTCACAACATCTTAGTAGAATCTCAACAATACATGTACAATATGCAACATACTGAACTGTGTTGACATCAATGACATCATTAATGACAACACCACTAGACTAGCTCATACTTGCAACAATATCCCCCTTTGTCATTGATGGCAACACATGATGTGAAAAACCATCAAAGACAACATCCTTCACAATATCCTGGGAGAACATCTTCTCTTCCTCTACAACTATTTTTCACATGACTTTCTCTCCCCCTTTGACATCAATGGAAAATACCAACAACTCTGATCACTCCCCCTTAGGAGCACACTCAACTGCAACAATGAAAACCTTTTCTACTCCCCCTGGAGTAGACCCATTTATTAGTCCAAATAAATAAAGAATATGTGAATACACTAGACTAATGCACCTTCATGTGCACTTAGTTCAGAGGGCCAATGACCCCCAACATCTCCCTAAGATGCTCAAAAGTATCCTTCAGAAGAGCCTTAGTAAATATGTCTACAATTTGTTCCTTTGTGTTCACATACTCCAATCTGACTTCATTCTCCAACACTTTTTTCTCTTAGGAAATGATATTTGATAGATATTTGTTTTGTTCTTGAATGCATAACCGGGTTTACTAAAATGTTTATTGCACTTTTGTTGTCACAAAAAATAGAAATAGGCTCATCACAAATCACTCCAATGTATTTAAGAGTTTGGTTCATCCACAAAACCTGTGTGTAGCTGGATGTTGCATCAATATATTCTACCTCTATAGTGGATAAAGAAACCGAGTCTTGATTTTTACTCAACCATGAAACCAATCTTCTTCCAAGAAAGAAAGAACCACCACTGGTACTCTTCTGATCATCTACACATCTAGCCTAATCAACATCAGTATAAGAACTTAGGGTGAAATCATCACTCTTAGGATACCATAATCCATAATATAGTGTACCTTTAAGATAATTAAATATCCTCTTCATAGCTATAACATGTGCCTCTTTAGGATCTTCTCAGAATTTGGCAACTAAACATACTGCATGCATAATATCTAGTCTAGTAGCAGTAAGATACAACAGTCCACCAATCATAGATTTGTATTTGCTCTAATCAGTCTTAGCATATTCATCATCTTTTCTTAGTTTACATCCAGTTATAATAGGAGTACAAACTTGTTTGGAATCATCCATCCCAAACTTCTTCAATAGTTCTTTTACATACTTATATTGTGAAATGAATATCCCTTTATCAGTTTGATTCACTTGTAGACTAAGGAAGAAATTCAATTCACCAATCATAGGCATCTCAAATTATTTCTACATCTCTACAAAAATTGTTTTACGCATGCCTTCATTTCCACCAAACTTGATATCATCAACATATACAACTACTATCAACATTTTGTTACCTTGCAATTTGAAGTAAAGATTATTGTCAGCAAAACCTTTGCTGAATCCTTTCTTTGTCAGGTATCTTTCCAATCTTGCATACCAAGCTTTGGGAGCTTGCTTCAGTCCATACAATGCCTTCTTCAACTTACAAACCATGTCTGGCTTGTCAGATAACTTAAACCCTTTAGGTTGTTCCATATACACTTCTTCCTCCAATTCACCATTCATAAAAGATGACTTAACATCCATTTGATACACTTTGAAGTCCTTGTGGGAAGAAAAAGCCAAAAACATCCTAATAGCTTCCATTCTAGCCACAGGGGAAAATGTTTGTTCAAAATATATACCTTCAACTTATGAATATCCATTGCATACAAGTATTTCCTTATTCCTTACAACTTCTCCACTTTCATTTAGTTTATTCCAGAACACCCATTTCAAGCCAATCAAATTTTTATTCATAGGCCTAGGGACTAGTTCCCATGTCAAATTCTTCTCTATCTACTACAACTCTTCTTTCATAGCTTTCATCCAACTCTCATCTTCACATGCTTCACTCATATACTTAGGTTCAACTTTAGAGAGAAAACAAAAAATTTCCTCAGCTACAACTCTGCTTCTAGTCTTCACACCTTCACTTTTATCTCCAATTATATGTTCCTCTAGATGATTCTTTTGTTCTTAGGAGTCTTAACAGTAGATTCTGACTCATTCTCTTCTTCTTGTTCTTCCATTTGTTCTTCTTTCTCTTCCTTTTCATCCTTTTCCTTATTCTCCTCAGGTACATGTCCATAGATGGGATCACCAGGTTCAAATTCACTTATCTCAATAGGTCTGTGTATGTCTTCATCAACTTTTAGATTAGCACTTTCAACAATCTTTCTCAATCTTTTATTAAAGCATCTATATGCTTTGATAGTAGTAGAGTATCCAAGAAAAATTCCTTCATCACATCTAGCATCAAACTTTCCAATATTTTCATCATCTCTTTTAATATAACATCTGCTTCCACATACCTTAAAATACGTCATAGTAAGAGTCTTACCAATCCATAACTCAAAAGGATTCTTTGTGTTGTATCTAATCTGAACTCTTTTAAGAACATAAAAAATGGTGTGTATCACCTCTCTCCAATACACATCGGTACATTTGATTCTTTCATCATGGTTCTAGCAGCTTCTTGTATTGTTTGGTTTTTCCTTTCAACTACTCCAATCTGTTGAGGGGTTCTTAGAGTAGAAAATAGTCTTTTTATGCCATGATGTTCACAAAATGCATTAAATTCACTAGAAGTGAATTCTCTACCTCTATCAGATCTCAAAAACTTGATTTTCAAATTTACTTCATTTTCCACTCTTTCTTTGAATACCTTAAACCTATCTAGTTCCTAAGTCTTTTCTCTAAAAAAAGCAACCTCTATCATTCAAGTATAATAATCAATAAGTAGTATGAAATACCTATCATCATTTAGGCTTTCAATCCTAGTCGGATCACAGAGATCAATATGGATTAATTCCAACATTCTGATAGTAGAGTGCTCTTTTCCCTTAAAGTTGCATCTTGTATGTTTCCCTAAGTGACAAATTTTGCAAATAGAATTACCAAGTCTAGTGATTCTAGGAAGCCCTCGAACAATCTCCTTTGCACTGATTTTGACCAAGTTATCAAAATTAACATGTCCCATTCTTCGGTGCCATAACACACTTTCATTGATTTGAGATACAAGGCATCGACCATCAACTCCCTTAAGCTGATAGATGTTTCCATGAGTTCTTCCAACAACAACCATATCTCCATTTCCTGATCCTTTTATGATTTCATAGGTATTATTCTGAAACACAAGTTTAAAACCATTTCTACACATTTGACCAACACTCAGAAGGTTATGGCTCAAACCCTTCACATAATATACATAATTAGTACAGTGCACTCCATCGAAACTGATTGAACCTTTCCCAAAAATATTAGCTCTTGAATCATCACCGAACATAACTAAACCACCATCATATTTATCAAGTTTAGTGAACTTACTCTTATCTCCGGTCATATGATTAGAACATCCACTATCAATTACCTAGTAGTCTTGATCCTATCTTGCATGAAAAGTGGTAATGAAAGTACCTTCCATCCTATTCCTCTTATTCTCCAGAGCCTTCTTGCTTACACATTTTCCAGGGTTAGTGGATACAAATTTACTTTTCAAAGCTAAGTATAAGCATTCACTATCATCAACCTCATTCTCATATTCATCATAAAAAATTCTTGCTTCTTCTTTAACATAGTACGGGTTCTTATATTTCTTATCCTTCCTATCCTTATCCTTATAATCCTTGTTCTTCAAATGGACAGCTCTATTCGAGCATCTTGAAGCATAATGATCAATATTACCACAATTGAAACATTTAAAGGGTAGCATACCTTTATACTTTTTGGTGTCTTTCTTCAACTTCCTGACGAAGTTTGATTCTAACTCATCATCACCATCACTATCTAGTTTTCATTCAATCTTCATTTCCTTAAATGTCGTTTCTACATTTTATTATATATTGTCTTCTTTCAATAACTTTCTCATCTCAAATGCTTGCAAGGTGTTGAACAATTGTTCTATAGTGTACTTCTTAAAATCGTAGAATTTTTCAATAATTGATATCTTATCACTATAGCAATCTGGTAGGATGATCAAGATCTTCTCAATTATATCTTCATCTAATAGTTTTCCTCCTTGATTTCTAACTTCATTTGTAGTCAATTTAATCCTTTGAAAGAAACTTGTAAATTCCTCTCCTTCCATTTTCAGATTTACAAATCTGTGTTTTTTTGCCAGCTTCTTTGTCAATTTCACTCTTTCATTTCCTTCATACATGTCTTCCAACTTCTTCTAGACCTCATATGCAATATCCAAAGAAAGAACCTTAGCTCACTCAGTTTTAGATAAGCCATTGTAAATAGCATACTTTCCCTTCTCATTTTCTTCATAAGAAGAAATCTCATCTGTAGTAGTAAGACCACCAGACGGGTATGTATACTTTGTCTCAATAGCCTTCTAGGTCTTAAAACCAAGAGAGATAATATATTCTTTCATTTTCCCCTTCCAATCATTGTAGTCAGTTCCATCGAACATATGAATCACCAACTTATGCGCCATCGGATCTTCCTTAAGTGGTTAAGCTCTACAACAAGGAACCAAAGCTTTGATACCAATTATTAAATAGGTGCAGGACAACTGAGAGGGGGGTGAATCAGTTGTCATAGAATTCAAGACTTGAAACTTCAACACTTATCAATTCCACAATTACATAATTTTGTTATTAAATAAGAGCATGAAACACAAATAACAGAAAGTAAATCAGCGCAATGAACACTAGATTTTTACATGGAAAACCCAATGAGGGAAAAACCATAGTGAGGGTTAACTCACCATATAAAATATTATAAAACAAAGGTTCACTTCCAAGGGCTCACTGCCCAGAAGAGGACTCACTATCCAAATAAAAAGGCTCACTGACTACATAAAGGACTCACTATCCAATAGGGAGGCTCACTACCTACAGATACAAGAGAGAACAAAATATCCACCACAACAATTAATGCACATTCATAGTTTGAATAAGGATTATAGAAACCTTTAGATCACTGCCTTCAGAAATCCAACACAATGAAGTACTGTTGTCTCAACTTACTCACACACACACTTTTGATCTTATGATTTGTGGCTCACTTTCATCACTTTGCATCACACTATCATAAAATTCTTCACAATTCGACTTTCTTTTATACCATCCTCAATCTTAGAAACTTTCTCCAAGGTCAGCCACAAATACCTCATTTCATAAATTCAAATTAGGTCGAAAACTCAAAATTCCCACCATGGAAAGGAAGAAGAGTGGAGCAATAAAATATTTAACCAAGACCAAAAATAATGTCTCAGACCAACCACACATTTCAATTGAATTTTATTCTTCAAATGAAGTGTAAACACTATGTCGGCCAAAACTAATGAAAACACAAATGAATATTGATGTACATGCTTCCCAACAAGAAGATGACACACAGACGCCATAACATGCTTCCTTATGCATGACAATATATCTTCAGCAAATCAACAAGCTTCGAACACTAAACACCTTTCACCAGTCCAAACAGACTGTACAAACTCACACTGAAATACTGAAACATGACTTCCAAATCACCAAACTTCAAACCTCTCTGCTAGAGCATGGAAAAGACCTTCACAAGACATATCCTAGATATGCAAGATCTAAAATGAAACAATAGAGGACCATAGAGTAGAAACACTTCTCTCAATCCATAGAAGACCAACTCTAACAAAACAATTCACACACCGGTGAACATAACTTTCACATACCCTTACACCAAAAGCTAAAACTTAGGATATATCACCACGAGATCACCATTATTAAATCTTTAGATCTGCAAAGGCATAGGATCAATGCAGGAGAAACACGGAGCACATACCAGAGCATATTATGAACCCATTCATCACTCTAACTTCTCTTCTTTATTAATTTTCTCAAAAGCACTTGGAAACTTATCAACAAAACACATCTGCAATGACATAAAGATAGCTCCATGTACTCACAATATCTTAGTAGCATCTCAACTATACATGTACAATTTGCAATGTACTGAACTATGTTGACATCAATGACAACATTAATGACAACACCACCAGACTAGCTCATACTTGCAACATTAGTCCCTCTTAGTTTTTTTGGCTTAGAATCCTCCCTTTTTTGTTTGCTTTCTATTTCACTTTTTGGAACTTCAAAATCTCACTAGTAGGACCAAGATTCCCTTACTGGCGTCTTAGTCCCTACTGACTTTAACTTTGTAGCTTTCAGGATTTGAAACTTCTTTTATGTGCTTCTATTTGCTACCATTTGTTATCTCTTTTAGTGGGTTGACTTTATGTTACATGCATTTCACTAAATCTAGCTTAAAGTGCTTCATTTCATGCATTTCTCAATTCCAAAGTTGCATCTACAACATTTCATCTTTCAGGTTGTTACATAGTGTAATCAACAAATTACCGTGTTTTGAATTTGAAAATTGCATTTAAACATTTCACTTTAGATCATTGTATTGTACTTTCTTTACTTATCCATTATAGCATGTTTTCTTTCAAGAGATGTGGCTTTGCTATGGTTTAAAATGGATTGCATAAATACAACATCCCCTCATATGAGTTCAATTTAGAATATAACAATGAGGTCATTAAGAAACATGTTAGTCATCCTGTTACTATCTTTCATATTTATGAGAACATCCTTGTGCAAGTGGATAAAACCATTGACACAATCCTTAGTATTACATTGCCCATTAGTGAGGAAGGTAGTGTAGAAAATCATAAAAATCATACTTCTCCCAATATCTCTCCTATTAGTGACGAAGGTATCTTGGTGAGAGAAGGTACAAGAATTGAGAGTCTTGATTGTCCCTATCCTCCTCCCCCTTTGGAAGAAATTAGGAAACAAGAAGATGAGATCATTGCCACCACATTACTTATCCAAAATCCATCTCTCAACACCTCCCCTAATTGCAAGAAGGATTTAGTAAAAGAGGATATAGTCATGAACAATCATGAACAATCACATTTTTCGAGAGGACATGGGTATGTGTAGGATCATGATGGGCCAAAAAGTGGAGATATGATGGGTATGTGTAGGGTATGTGGCTGATGACTTTTTTTTACCCAAAATTTATTGAAATGAAAAGGGTTTTTAAAGGAGATTCCCAAATTTCCACCAATATAAATTATGCTTTACTTTGAATTTAATAATTAATTATTATTCATCTTCTATTTTAATTACGACTAAAGTCTTGATTGATAGGCTGATTGAAAAAAATCTATAGCTTTCAAACGGTATCACATTTTTTGAATCGAAAACATGCGTCACATTCTATGCTTCACATACTATAGGATTACAAAAAAAGATGAATTTCATGAAGTTTTGACCAAGTTAAGGTGGTCAGACATATGAGTATTTTTATATTTTTTTAAATTTGTAATAAAAATTAATAATTAATTGTTTACTTGGAAAAAATTACAAAAAAACATGCATCACATCATGACATGAGTCCTCTACTTATATCTAAAATCTTATAAAAAATATTATCATTTTATTGTTGTTAGGGTGGTCAGACAGACACCTACTTACTTTTTCCATGAAATTTAAGTAAAATTGCATTGAAATTTCAAATTTTTACCAAATTGATTTAAAAAAAAATAAACCTAGTAGTTTAGAAACTATATTCAATTTGCTTCATATTCTATTCTTACAGTTTTTTGAAATAATATAGATAACTTATTCAAATTATTACATCAAGTTGCCTAACTCTGATTTTTCTAAATTTCTCGCCACTTAAGGGCCTATTTCTTCCATGATGATCCTGTACATACCCACATGTGGATTGAAAGTGATAACCTTATCTCTCGTCTTCCTAATGTCCCTAACATTTGGAAAGACCTATTTGAACAAAATCATTTAACTATTCATAATCATGAAAACCATAGTAGTCCTTCTCATGATGCTTCCCCTATTAGTGATGAAGTTACTTTACATGACATAATAATGGAGAGTGACAAATATTTTATTTTCCTCTCTCCTAAAATCTCTCCTACTAGGATAGAAGCTATGTTACAAGATAATGAGACCCTAGAAAACACAAATGAAATCACTGACAATCAAGACGATCACATCTATCCTTCTCCTGATATCTCTCCTAGTTGTGAAGAAGATATTGTAGTGTTAGAAGATCAAAGTTATGAGAGTCACAAGAATCCTATTTGACTCTCTCCCTCTAGAGAAAATATTATTTAATGAGATAATTCCATTGATCATTCCCCTACTTTCCATGAAGTCATTCTAGAAGAACCAATCCTTGAATGTCAAGAACATTTGGTTTGTAGTTCTCCTAGAAACTCTCCTACTAGGGAAGACATAATAGTGGAAGAAAATGAGAAAATTGTCAATAGTAATTCCTTAGATGAAGATGATGAAGTAACATTAATCTCCTCTTCACTAAGAGATCATGAAAATAACAATAAGACTTCTGAGGTTATGCTCATTAGATATCCCTTGGAGTACTCTCCCAAGCCTAAACTTATTATTTATCCACCCTCTCACAAACCACAAGTTCAAAACAAAACCATCCTTATCCTTGAACTACCTAAGAACAATGTTTTGTATAAATTGAGTTACAATACCCGTGCTCATACATACAAAACTAGCAACAATTCTCAACCAAGACAAACACCTTCAACATCCCTCCCATTGCCTAATCCCATTTTTCCTAGTGCTCCCTATTTAGCTTCACATAGTGGGAAGGAGAATGATCTTATTGAACAACTTAAGGATACTCCCGCAAAGATATCCCTCTGGGACCTGATTCAAAATTCACCTATCACACTATGCTTCAAAATTCCTTATAAAAAGTTCCTACCCTTTCTAATGCACAACTGAATGACATAGTAGCCATGATTCAAGGAATAAATGCTAACATTTTTTTCCACCAAAGTAATCTCCCTCCTTTGGATGTGGAAAAATAATGTGATTCTTTCATGATCATAGCTTAATACAATAGCATAGGGATAAAGTGAACCCTTGTTGACAATGGCTCAATCTCAAATGTGTGTAGTGTAAGCCTTTTGGATAAGCTTGGTGTAGATAAATCAAAAACTCAACCTAATTTTTTTATCTATTAAGGGATTTGATAATGTGGGAAAATGACCACTTGGGGTGATTACATTACCTATTAAAGTTGACAAGGTTGATCATGGATTCATGCAATGAATGGGGTGCCTTCTACTCTTCATTGTAAAATGAAATACATCTACAACAACAAAGTGCACACACTTGACATTGATCATGAACCTTATATTTTCTTACAACTTGAGAAAATTAAAGAGAAACCCTTGAAAACATTAACACCAACTACACAAGAGTAACCCACAAAAACACACATTGAAGAAGTCATGAAGCTATTACATGATGATTGGGGTTCCTTAGATTTCACACCTAGTTTTGATGGGAAACCAAAGATCATAATAAAGAATTGTGAAAAATAAAATGTGGTAATGTCAACAAAAAATATAGAAGACCCTTCGAAAGCATCCACCTCAACCACTTTAGAAGAAAAAGAAAATTACAGAACAAACTTTGATGAACTTAATTATTAGCAACCACCAAATTTAAAAGAAATGAAGACTCTTTATGGAAAAGGTTGTGAAAATGGGATATAGTGGGAAAGGATGTGGTGCTAGAGAATGAGGTATTTGTGTAACTATAGAGCCTCACATGAAAGGAAAGACTAGTGGTCTTGGATATTTCCCCTTGAAAGAAACAAACAAGCCTTCACTCAATATCAACACTATTGCAAAAGTTTCCTCTAAGCTAACTTTAACATTAGTGCATCCTGAATTGATAGAAACTAGTGGTCTTGATTGTTATCATTTGAAAGAAATGGATAAGTCCTCACTTATCATTATTTAATCATGCAAAACACTTATTATTCGAATTTGATATATTTTACACACTCCAGTAAAGGAGAGAACAAAATCTCACAATCTAAAGAGTCTTGTGTAGGTATGACACCTTGTACTAAGAAAGAGATATCTTTTTCACAAAATAAAAGAACATCTTCTACTTTGGATCAAGAAGGTATCTTGTTGAGAATCCTCCAAGTTCATTTGAAATCCCTCCCTCCAAGAACACGCAAGAAATTTTACTACAAACATTCATTTTATGCATATCATAGAGTTCATGGTCATTCTACTAGTGAATGTAAATATTTAAGTAACAAAATTTAACATCTTAGGGACTATGGTGCTCTTCCTTGGGTTGAAGCACCTAGTTCCTCTTTTCATTTCAGCTCATCCTTGTCTTGCACTAAGTGGGGGAAAGGGGTTAGGTGGCCTTCTCCTCATATGTCACTTGTCATTGTCTCTTTTGGCTAGTTGACTGCCTTCCATGTATATTAATGAGAAAGTTGTGATGTGGAAAACATTCCTTAAGTTGGCTCGCATGTGACATATTGAGTTATACATTTTTGGGACAACCCTCTTTTCCTTTTTCATTTTTCTCTACTTTAAAGTAATTGCTCACAGTATGGTGTTTCACAATTTCTTTAAAGTGGGGGAATACATTGGCAATATTTTGGCATGATTTCATTTACATTTTTTTTCATGTTCCTTGTGTGATTTTATTTCTTCTTTCCATGTGTCCTTTTCTTGGTGGTTTCATTGAGCCTGATATTTCTTTGACTTGTCCTCTCTTGGAGACATTAGGCATAATGTTTCCTAAGATGAGACCTCGCATGAACTAAGCAAAATCCCTTTGAATATCCCTCTTTCTTATTTCATTTTTATTTTTGTACCTTATTAAAGTCATGAAAGTATGGCTTTGATATGGTTCCATGGGGCCCACCTATTGAACAACTAGCTTTAGTAGCCCTTGTGAGCATGCATTTTTGTTTTTCCTTATCATAGTCATGGGGGTATGACTTTGATATGGACCTCTTGGGGGTCACCTAATGGACACCTAGCTTCACTAGCCCTTGTGAGCATGCATTTTGTTTGCACAGTGGACAACATGTTCCACTTGTAAACATCTTTTGAATAAATAGCCTAGACCCAGTCCATCACTTTGGATGACCAGCCAAAGCTTGATCCATTGCATTTCTTTTCTTTTTCTTTTTCCTTTTTCCTTTTTCTATCTTTGATGGTGTATTTTTGTGATTTGATTATGGCTTCATATATCATCCGCAAGTGTGTTCCTTTGTTCTTGTGTTCATTTTCCATATGAGCTTAATCTTGGGGGCTTGAGCATCCCTCTTGATTATTTTCATCTTATCTTGCTAGCATTTTTACATTTAAACCCATCTTGATTGTGTGGTTGGATACTGTAGTGTGAGTTTGAAGAAAGTTCAACCTCTCACTAAAGTGGGGGCTAAATGTAGTGTAGGAAAATGCATACTCTCATTTTCACACTTGTTTGGGCCCACCATGCTTTATTTATCCCTATTTATGTCTTAATTGGTCCTATTTTGCATCCACAAGCTCAATGAATTATATATTTTTATGGCTAATCCCAAAAAACATCAAAGGGGAAATTATAATTTAATGATTTTAGTTGTGTTTTCTTGATTTTTGGGTTGAGACTAAGATGCCACCTAGGTCATCTTTATCCTCCAAAGGTCTTGGGACCCTAATTTTAAGTGTGCCTTAAAGTGGCCCCTTTTTTGAGTCTATGCCTTGGGTTTCATGCCTTAGGACTAAGATTCCACCTAGGGCATCTTAGTCCTCCTTTGCTTATTTTTGAGATTTAATTTCAAACCTTGGTGAGATTTAGCCTCCTTTAATTAATGAATTCATGTGTCGGCTTGGTATGATGTAATTTCAGGATATTAAGCATAAATAAGTATAAATAAAAGGTTCCTTCTCTCATATTTTCACCTTGAAATCTACGCACTCTAAGCATCCAAGAATTCACGAGTAATTCGTCAATAATTTGGATCCATCATCAAGATTAAATCATCATATCAAGGATATTCTTGCATCATGTGTGTTTTTACACTAACATTTGTGATGTAGGGTCTTGATTCAAGCAAGAAATTTAAGTCCATATCTATCAAGCACTCCTTCAATTCAAGATCTACATTCAAGCTAGCCATCTCATACAAGTTTACAAACTTCATAACAAGGTTTTGGTGAGTTGTAACGTTGCATGTTGTTCATTCATCATTTGGTTTATTTACCTACAAAGGGTTTGACTAAGGAAAACCTCCATTCACTAACAATCAACAAGTTTTTCTCCTCTTACATGTTTGTGATTTCAGATTTAGGTTGAAGAATTGAAGATCATTTAAAGTGAAAAGTTTCAAAGTTTCAAAGTTGTAGTGCAAAGTTGTCATCTTCACATAAACTCACCTACAATCTGGATCTAAAATTTTTAGAACTTGAGATCAGAGATGAAGGGAGAGTAGACATCAAGTCGTAGTACCACATTCAGAGATTTCAGAAATTCTAAATTGAACTAAGACAATAGGTAGGGCATCTTAGTCTTCCTGATCATATTTTTTAGAGATTATTTTGGATCCTATTCTAGCATCTGAAGATTCTACATATACCTCAAAAAATAGTAGCAGGACTAAGACAATAGTAAGGGTGTCTTAGTCCTCCACAACATATTTTGATAGCATTTTTAGATTTTTGAAATCCTTATTACATTTCCAAACTTCCGAGGTACATACATCATAACTTCCTATTGCTTAATTTCATCATTTGCATCCTTCATTTAGCTTGCATTACTAGGTTTTATAGATTGAATGTTAAAGCATCTTTTCCAAGCTTTTGCTTGGTGGTGAACCACTTGAAGTTGAAAGAACCCCTCCTAGGTCTTCCTTGTTGAGAATTGACTCACCCTTTGAGGTTGATAGTCAATCCAATTTGGGATTCCTAGGACATGATTGAATGATAATAGGAGAATAGTGGTTTTCTATGACCTAGGCCATAAAGCACCAATTTTCCTATTTTTTAGAATCAATGAATTTGGTAAGTATAGCAATTTAATCTCATACATTTTGATCTTGATTTTGATTTTGACACCCTTGATATAGTTGATTTGGTTGTTGGCCAACCATGTTTGGAATATACACTTGTGCTATTTGTATGGGATCATGCATAAATTGATTTTAGATAATGTTATGATTTGTGATGATGTTTAGATTTTATGTTATAGGTTGGAATTGAACATTGTTGTGGTTGGGAAACACATTGATTTGATTTAGGTAACCTTTATTTTTCATGGTGTTAGCTTCATTTGGATCAATATATGGAGTTGTCAACATATTGTTTGGATTTTGAACAACATTGGTGTGATTTACAAACATATCTATCCCATAGTTCACTAAGTGTGGATTTGGTATGTTCATGTTTTGTAAGTTTGTATTTGGTATACTCACATTTGGCATGTATTGATTTGATGGGATAATGTTTTTTTTGTTGAAGAATCATGTATTGATTGTTTAGTTGTAGATTTGTAGGTTTTGAATTTGACTTAAATCTACCATAGGGAAAGGTGTTCCAAAATTTAGATTGGGAAGACTCACATTTTTTGTAGCATTGAGGTTTGTAGGATACAATGATCCCATATGTGAATTGTATAAATGTGAGTTTTGATAATTAATTGTTATTGTAAAGCTTTGATAGTTTGGTTGATTTAGATCACTCATGATGTATGAATCAAGTTTATATTCCATGTTTTTCTTGTGTTCTAACCTTGTTGTAAAAGTGAACCTCTAAGGTATTTTTGGACCAATGATGTGAGTGGATGATGAAAGGGGTGAATGATATGGGGGATGAAATTTTGAAACTTTTGGATGACACTTTTAGACAAAAGGTTTGATGACTTTGATGTTTGGATAAAAGGTGCTAATGAACTTGTAAATCTAAAGGTAGACTTGTGACCTTTAAGATAGACTTGTCCACAAATGATAACTAACTTAACTAAATGCATAGAAAAGGATTCATTTCACATACAAAGTAGATAAGTTATGGTATGTGGTGATTGATTTCTATGTCCAAAGTGTTTTTGTGTTCAAAAGTTTACAAATATTGGTGAAGTAAATGATGAAATATGATGAAGGATAGATGAAATGTTTGACCCAATGTTGACCTGGAATGAACCTTTGTTTTCCAAGACCAAGGTAGTGAGAAACATGCTATACCTCTAAAGTGATAAAACCATAAGGAATCAATGATTTTGGAAAAACTAGAAGTCAAATAATTTTGGAAATAGAACCCAATGATTTTGACAATAGAATTTGGACTCAATGTTTTACAATGTCTTCCTTGTATGATAATGTGTGTAAGGTTAGGTTGTTCAATCAGAGAGATTGGATGCCAAATGGTCATGTGGGGTTAAATTTATCAATATATATTACTTAATGAGTTTCTTTTTACCACAAACACTTGTCTTGGTTAAGTTCAAACTAAATGTCTATGTCAAAAACATCATCAATTCCACAAACTCCATTTTGTGAAAATGATGAAGTTAAGGGCATAGTTACCTAGGTTAACTTTTGAAAGTATGGATTGGGATGTAAACCAAAATATTTAGAAGTCTCTAAGAATAAATTCTTAGAACAAGCATCAATATCAAGGATTTTTCAAAGGGTATCCATACTTAAACCAAAGGGTTTGAAATTTTGAAAGACTTGTTGATGTTTGTTTGCAATTGTTTTGGAATCAAGCAGGTGCTAACCTGACTCATAAGCAATAACATTCCTAGCTCAAATGGTATGTTTTTCTTAGTAGGCTTGCCTCATGTTCTTCATAGTAGAAGAGACGATTTTACATGCAGTTAAGGAAAGAGTGTAGAGGTATGTTAAGAATGAATTCTTAATCTCTACACTTTAACCAAAATTAGACATGGAAAGTAACTTCTTGGAAATAAATTCCAAAGCACTACTTTGATAAACTCTTTGGATGGACAATTTGGCCATTATTTAAACAAGGTTCTTATTGACAAAAAACCGAGAACACCTAGCCATATACACACCCATTTTTACACTTAAGTCTCTTACTACCATTCCCATTCCACTTAAGGCATGGTACTAGGTACAGTATGTTATACAGTCTAAGCTTGAAGGTATTTTATCATGATTTCCCAACCTTTAATACAGCCCACCGGTAAACATGCTTGCAAGAACTTTCCTATGAGTTTCCCATTGCGGGGTGTGTCTCATAATAATCCCTCTCTTAAGGGTGACACAAAGAATAAAAGTGTACTTAAGTATTTATCTTCACCCAAGATTGCACAAAGTGCAAGGGGAGAGGATACGTACTACAAGTGCACACAAGAAACAAAGTACACTTGAGTTTTTCTCTTCACCCAAGATCACACAAAGTGCAAGGGGAGTGGAAATGCACTACAAGTGTGTCACATAAAAGCAAGCACTAATTAATTTTAACCTTGTAAAGCACGATGAGTTCATTTTAAGCACCAAATGGAAGTGTTTTGTCTTGTTCAATTTTAAACCAACAAGCAAACTGATGTGAGGGTTCAGTTTTAATAAAATTGAGCGTTCATTTTAAAGCCCATAATAAATCTAGTTTGGTCCTAAAATTTTAATTAAAAAGCATCATAAATTAGTTATAATTGCCCCATAAGTGTAAAAATACTTGTTACAATAAGTTTTAAATGCCTTTTTCTTCAATTAAATGCTTCATGCTCCTCTTGAAACCTACAATCCATGTTCCAAATGTTAGATGAAATTAAAAAAAAAAAGATGTCAGGGTTAGATAAATTATTAAGCATTAAAACCCTACAACCTAGACCAAGTTATAATGTGATTTGACTTTAGGTTTAAAAATGGAAAATTTAACTCCACCAAAATTTAAAAACACCTATACCATTGCGTAGATCATGAAATAAGCTAAAAGGATGTTAAAAGTGAGTGCAAGTGAAAATGATTTTAACAACATAAGTCTGATGATAAAAGATGGATCCATTTGTCTCCAAATAGTGACCTATTTATAGGAGGACAAATGAGAAATGAAGGGTTGAAATTAAAACTTTAATCAATGGTCAAAAAGGAAGGAAGAATGAAACATGGATCATGGATTCCCACCAATGGATGAGAATCAATGATTACATGGATCAAGGAAAGAATGAAAGGCTCATATTATTTCAAACAAACACACTTTTAACTTGCACAAGAAGTATTGTAAGTTAACTTGCACATGAAGTTTTGTAGGTTTGTTACAAAGGAGAATATTCCTTTTCTTCAAATGAGTAAAGAAAGAGAATATTATTTGCATTATTCTCATGGGTGAGGGAAATAGATATTTAGCAAATTAAAATAAAGTTTTAATGTGAAAAAGGGGAAGGAATATTCCATGAGAATATTCCTTTTGGAGGAATGTGCAAAGGAGGAATATTCCCTTGCAAGTGGGGGGAATTAGATGAATTAGGAAATTTGATAATTAAATAAGGTTTTAATTATGCATTTTCTAGGAATTTCATGATATTCATTAAATAAAGTGATTTAATGAAAAGGGGGAAAGTGGGATGATATTTAATTAACTAACTTAGGGTTATTTAATTAAATAAGAATAGCCAAAGATTCAAATTAAATAACTTGACGTATTTAATTTAATAAGAAGAAATGTTAGCATGAAAGGGGGTGAATTAGCCCGATTAGATTAATTTGATTAATAAATGAATATGATGCAATTAATTAAATAGCTAGGAAAATTTAATTAATTAAGTGAAAAGAGGAGGGGTTTTAGGATGAAATGATGTTAGTTAGCCAATGTGATCCATCGAGACATTTTTAAGTGTCTACATGAGGTATAAATGGTATTTTTAAAACCAACCTCTTGTTCATGCTACCTTCTTATCTAATCTTATAGATATTTTTTAGATATCCTTGTGTTTCCACATTTATTCTTTTGTATTTGATTATATTATTCCTATTTTATTCTTTAGAAAATTTGATTGGAAGGAAACCATAGGATCTTACAAGTCCATTAGATTTTTATTAGGTATGTTTTGGAAAAGATTTTGGACTCAAGAAATTAAACTTTGATGGCTATGTATTCTATGGATGATGTCCTAGCACCCTATGATATTCACATTTTGAGGAAATTTTATATGGGTCATTTTATTATATGTGTTACTTTTCAATCTAGGATCAAATTTTCTAATAATGTGAATAAAGCTGATAAATAGTCCCATGATAACTTGGGAGCTAGGGGGATAAGTGGAGTTAGATGAGATAGTTTTTTCTTGGTTCATTTTTCTTTTCAAATATCATAAGGATTGACACAAACATTTAAAAAGAGTCTTGGGATCTTCTTGTGGCTCTTATGAAGATAATTTATGTGATTGATTCTATGATTTTCATATCACTTCTAAATAATTGAAGGTTTCAAGAGTCTTGTTGGAGGATAGATTTTTATGTTGACTAGATTCCTCACCTTTAAAAAAATTAAGTTTATCTCCTTTGTTCATATCCCTAGATATTAGAATTTTGTTGCAACTAGTTTGGCCAAATGGGAATTTGATGTTAGTATTACATCCTCTTGAGTATCAACAAAATAATGGATCAATGGCATGGTGAAGATTAATGATAATAATAGAATATTCATGTCATATTTGAACACGTAATATTTAGGAGAAGATTATTGTGAAATTACTATCAAGATATACAATAAGATAGAGCTACTCATTCCTAATAACTTTAATATGATAAGTAAGAGATATAAATAAAGGATGAGGCCCCACTTTAAGGAGAAATAACATATAAGGGATTATAGGTTACGGTGAATGAAGATTATACTTAGGTTTACATAAAGGTGGTGTACGATAATTCTTTGGCTTTCACTTGGGTGGAGGGTGATGGATATTGATGTTTGTGGCAGTGGGGGAGAGGACTTCAAGAAATATGTCAAGAAAGGTATCTCATAAAGGTACAAATTATTGCAATAATGGAAAGATTTAAGGTTTTTTAATTGATGTCAATTGATCAACTAGTTAACAACTAGTTGTTGTTGGTTGTATATGTCGAGGATATTGAGAAAATTGTAATGAAGATATGTTGTAAGTGTTGATTGGTTTCTCTGAGTTTGTTTCTATGATTATGTGGTTTATATATGTTCATCATTGTTCTTGGAATATGCTATATTAGGATTTTTAGCTATTGATTCATTGTACAGTGTGAGTTATGTTCACCAATTGTGAACTATGGTTTTTTGTGTTTTTGGTTGAGGTTTGGGAGGAATGTTGTTGGTTCGAGTTTCTCCTTAATGAAGTCTTATGACTTGTGGTTCTAGAGTTGAGTTGCTTTGATTGTATTGAAGATAATTTTGGCATCTAGAAAGTTCATGCTTAATGGTTCTATTTGTTTTACACTGGTTTGGCTAACCTTCTATAGAATACTACTTTCAAAGTTGATGAAGCGTGGTGGAACTATTTGGGTCTCTATGAAGTGTGTGTTTTGGTCACCCTCATTCTAATTCCACCCTAAGATATTTTGGTCCTAACCTAATTTGAATTTGAATTTGCATGGCCGAATTTGGATATGTTTTAAAGTTAAAGATGACATAAATAAAGGATGAGGTAGTGGTGAAAAATGTACAAGAGCGGAGAAGAGAGATAAGTGAAAAGGAAAAGAGTAGATTTGTGTGAGATTGATTATATCCAGTGAGTGTGTGTGATGTGAGTGTGGTAGATCAGTGTGAAGCATAAATGCTGAGGTTTTGAATGTAGTGAGAAAAAGGTGAAAACTATCATTCATGCATGTCTGTGAGTGATTGTGGTGGAATCCTTTATTTCATTGCAATTGTCTTATCTCTATAACAATTCTCACTTTTCTTCTTTGTATCTCTATGCCAGTGATCCCTCTAGGTTGATAGCCCTATTGGACAGTGAGTCCATGTTTTGGTAGTGAGCCTTATTTATCAGGAAGTGAGCCTCTTGTAATCAGTTTTGATATTATCTATAGTATGAGTTAATCTTCACTATGGTTTTTCCCTTATTTGGTTTTCCACATAAATATGGTGTTGTAGTGTTTATGTGTTGGATATAAGTTTCTACATTAGCATTTGATGATTAATCATTTAAGCAGTGTTAAGAATTAGTTATGGTGATTGAATTAAAAGATTAAATTTGTGATAACTATTCATCCTCCCCCTCTCAGTTGTCTTGTTCAACAATTGGTATCAAAGCTTAGTTCCTAGGTGAAGAGCTTAATCGCTTGAGGAAGGTCCGAGATGACTGGAAAAATGATTTATGATTATCCAAGGTTCGATAGAACTAATTATGTTATGTGGAAAATATTGATGGAAGAATATCTAGAGTTGTGGATATGATATGGAGAAAGCTTACAAGAATCCTTACACTCCTGCTAATTGTTTGAGTACGCCTAAAGAGATCAAAGCACATGAAGTGAACAATAAGGTGAGGTACATCTTGAAGAATAGTCTGGTACATTTCAAGTTGATTAAGGTTTAGAACTTGAAAATTTCTAAGGAAGTAGGGATGCTTTGGAAAGAGCACATTAAGGTGATGAAAGAGTTAAAGAGGTGAAATTGTAGAGTTTTGAGACATAGTTTGAGTGTCTAAATATGTTTGAAGATGAGAATGTTAAAGCCTATGTTTAGAGATTGGGTGAGATAGTGACTGGAATGAGAGGACTTGGTGATACTATAGATGAAACCAAGATTGTGAAGAAGATTCTCATAACTCTTCTTGATGCTTACAGTGAGAAGGTGTATGTTATTGAGAAGAGTATAGATTATAAGACCTGTACTAAAGATATTTGTTGGGATTCTTGTTATCTTATGAGATGAGGAATTCAAATCTAAGGAATGGATGAAAATTAGAGACTACCTTTAAGGCTACAAAAGCTAAAGATTAGGATGAAGAAAAAATTGATGAAATAGAATCTAACTTTGTAAGAAGGATGAGGAAAGGCTCTAGGAGGTATGAAGGTAAGCTACCCTTTAAATGCTTTAGTTGTGGAGAAATAGGTCATTATGCTACATAGTGTTCGGAAAGAGCTAAAAAGAATAAACAAAGATATGAGAAAGGAAAGAAAGGAAATAAGATTAACAGAGCATAATATGTGAATAAGAATTCTAGTATATCTGACCAAGATTCTAAATATGAAGATCCTGATGAAAATGAATGCTTGTTCTTGGCGATTAAGGATGAACCTACTTCTACTAATTATGAAAAGTAGGTAAAGGAAAGCCCTCCAAAGAAAGAGAAAAATGAAGGTACGGTAATCTTTTCCCTACACGCTAAAGAAGAAAAAAATTATTAGGTAGTTGATAGTGGTTGTTCACATCACATGAATGGTGATAAAAGTAAGTTTGTTAAGCTTTAAAAATATGATGGAGGCTTGGTTATGTTTGGAGATGATATTGGTGTTAAAATCTATGGGATAGGTTTAGTAAGTTTTGATGGCAAGCATCATACTGATGATGTCTACTATGTTAAGGGTTTAAGGCATAATATCTTGAGTTTTGGTTAGATGTGTAGTAATGGATATGATCTTGTGTTCAAGGATGAAAGATGTGAGATCTGGAAAAGATCTAGAACATTGATTACTATAGGAAAGAAATTTGAAGGAAATATCTATCAACTTAAGGGTGCTAATGGATGATGCTTTATGACTTAGATTAATGACAATTGGTTATGGCATAGAAGAATGTGTCACATGAATTTTGATAACTTGGAAAGGATTAGTGTTTTTTAGGCCATGAGAGGTTTACCAAGAATTATAAATCCTGTTAACATTTGCTATGTGCAGGAATTATTAGTTTGGAAAGAAAGCAAGAAATCATTACAAATCAAAGGAACAGTCTACTATTGGACTACTAGATTTAGTTCATAAAGATCTCTGTGGTTCTACAAGAGTGAGAAGTCTACTTGGTGAAACATACTTTATGTTTTTAATTAATGATTATTCTATATATACATGGGTTACATTTCTTAGAGAGAAACCAGATGCATTAGATAGATTCAAGACATTCAAAGCCATGGTTGAAAATGAAGTAAACTTGAAGATAAAATGCTTAAGGTCTGACAAAGGTGGAGAATTCACCTCCCATGAGTTTAATATGTTTTTCGAAGTGCATGGAATAAAGAGATAGTTATCTACCATGAGAACTCCTCAGCATAATTGATTGGTTGAAAGGAAAAATAGAACGGTTCAAGAAGCTACTAGATCAATGATTCTTGAGGCTGGTTTACTAGAAGTTTACTAGAAAGAATCTATTCATACTATTGTTTATGTTTTCAATTGAGTTCAGGCAAGAGAAAATAGTACAAAGACTCCCTATGAGCTATGGCATGGAAGAATTCCTACGGTTAGGTATTTCAAGGTATTCGAAAGAAAATGCTATATTAGAAGAGATGAATAAACTTTGGGAACGTTTGATGCAAGAAGTGATGAAGGAATTTTTCTTGGATATTATAGTAATAGAAAGGCATAGAAATGTTTCAATAAAAGTATGAAAAATATTTTAGAGAGTAAAAATGTTAAGGTTGATGAGACAATGAAGAGTTATGTTGACGTTGATGGATATGTATCTAATGAACCTGATTGTATAAAAATAGAAGATATTGAAGAACAAGAAAATGATGATAATGAGAAGCAAGATGAACAAAATGAAGTAGAATAAGATGCTCCGGTGATGTCCCCTAAGACACCTTGATATGTATAGAAAAATCATTTAGAAAGTCAGATTATTGGTGACAAGACAAACAATGTATTAACTAGAAGAAAAGTTGTTCCAGAAGTGAACTTTTGTTTACTTTCTGAGATTGAACCAAACATTGTAAGTGAAGCTTGTAGAGGTGAACATTAGATGGAAGCTATGAAGGAAGAACTTATGCAGATTGAGAAGAATCAAACTTGGGAATTGGTCCCAAGACTGGTAGATAAAAACATCATTGGATCAAAGTGGGTATTTAGAAATAAGTTGAATGAGAATGGAGAATTTGTTAGAAACAAAGCAAGGCTTGTGTGTAATGGTTACTCACAAGTAGAAGGAATATATTTTCAAGAAATATTTGCTTCGGTAGCAATAATGGAAGCTATAAGAAGAAGAAGAAGAAGAAGAAGAAGAAGAAGAAGAAGTTTACATGGAACAACCAAAAGGATTTTAGTTGACAGATCAACCAGATATGGTGTGCAGATTAAGGAAAGCTTTATATGGATTGAAGCAATCTCCTAGAGCTCGATATGCAAGGTTAGATAGGTACTTGATTTAGAAAGGTTTCAACAAAGATATGGTGGATAGAAATCTGTATTTTAAGATTGAAAATGACAAAATGTTGATTGTAGTTGTGTATGTTGATGACATTATCTTTGGAAGAAATGAAAATATGTGCAAGATGTTTGTGTAAGAGATGCATAAAGAATTTGAAATGTCTATGTTTGGAGAGATGAATTTATTTCTTGGGATGCAGATTAATCAAACAAGGAAAGGATTTTTTATTTCATATTCTAAGTATGTGAGAGAGACGTTGAAGAAGTTTGGGATGGATGGCTCCAAATTTGTATGTACTCCTATGATGACTAGTTGCAAATTGGGTAAAGATGATGATTCACCTAAGGCTAATCAGATCAAGTATAGATATATGATTGGTGGACTATTATATTTGATTGCTACTAGACTGGATATTGTGCATGATGTTTGTCTTATGGCTAGATTTCAAGAAGATCCTAAGGAAATTGATTTTGTCATTGTTAAAAGAATTTTCAAATATTTGAATGGCACTCCAGATTATGAATTATGGTATCGTGAAGATACTAACTTTATACTTAGTGCATATATAGATGTAGATTGGGTTGGATGTGTAGATGAAAAACATAGTACAAGTGGTGGTGTATTCTTTCTTGGATGTAGATTAGTGGCATGGTTGAGCAAAAAGAAAGATTCGGTCTCTTTTTCTACTGTTGAAGTTGAGTATATTGTTGTTGCATCTTGTTGTACACAAGTTCTATGGATGAAACACACATTAAAAGATATCACAGTGGTGTATGATGATCCTATATCTATTTTTTGTGATAATATAAGTGAAATTAACATTTCAAAGAATCTTGTGATGAACTTGAGGATGAAACATATATCTATCATATATCATTTCTTGAGAGAGAAGGTCATGGAGAATGAAGTAAAGCTTGAGTATGTTCTAATGAAGGATCAAGTGGAATTTTTTTTCACGATGGCTCTTCTTAAAGATACTTTTTAGTATCTTCGAGAGAAGTTAGGGGTCATTTCCCCTCCTTTCTTGAACTAGATGCATATGGATATGCATCAGTCTAGTGGATCTATGGATCTATCTTTCTTCTATATAGATGTTTTGGTGGCTACCTCCTAGGGGGAGTAGGTAGTGTTAGGTGTTGTCATTTTGAGTATTTTGTTTTTCATGTCAAAGGAGAAATCAATGTAAAATATCTTTTTCCTTTTTTTCTGATGTCAAAGGGGGAGAGGAAGCATGTGAAAAAAAAAGAAAGAAAAAAAAGGAGAGGAAGCATGTGAAGAAAAAGAGGAAGAACATAAGAAATTATCTACTAAGGGGGAGAAATAGAAAGAAAATTCTTGAGAAGTCTATTTAGAGCTAGTATGTTATCTTTGATGGTTTTCACATCATGTGTTGCCATAAATGACAAAGTGGGAGATTGTTGCAAGAATGGAAAGATTGAATGTTTGATCATTTATTTCAATTGATCAACTAGTTGTTGTTGGTTATATATGTCGAGGATATTGAGAAAATTGTAATGAAGATATGTTGCAAGTGTTGAGTGGTTGCTCCAGGTTTTGCTCCATATTTTCTCCTATGATTATGTGGTTTAGATATGTTGATCATGGTTGTTGGAAGATGTTATATTTAGATTTTTAGCTATTGATACATTTTATAATGTGATTTATGTTCACCAGTTGTGAACTATGGTTTTCTATGTTTTTGGTTGAGGTTCGAGAGGAATGTTGTTGGTACAAATTTCTCTTTGATGAAGTCTTATGACTTGTGCTTCTAGAGTTTAGTTTCCTTGATTATATTGAAGATAATTTCAGCATCTAGAGAGTTCATGTTTAATGGTTCTATGTGTTTTACACTGGTTTGGCCGACCTTATGTGGAATACTACTTTCGAAGTTGATGAACCATGTTGGATCTATTTGGCTCCCCATGAAGTGTGTTTTTGGGTCACCCTCATTCTAATTACACCCTAGGATGTTTTGGTTCCAACCTAAGTTGAATTTGATTTTGGATGGCCAACTTTGGATATGTTTCAAAGTTGAAGATGGTATAAATACACGATGACTTAGTAGTGAAAAAGGTACAAGAGGGAAGAAAAGAGATAAGTGCAAAGGAAAAGAGAAGATTTTTGTGACATTGATGCTATCTAGTGAGTGTGTGTGATGCAAGTGTGGTAGATCGGTGTGAAGCCTATGTGTTGAGTTTCCAGATGCAGTGAGTAGAAGGTGAACTCTATCATTCATACATGTTTGTGAGTGATTGTGGTGGAATCCTTTGTTGCATTGAGATTGTCTTCTCTCTCTAACAATTCTTTTTTGTCTTCTTTGTATCTCTATGGCAGTGAGACTCCGGGTTAAAAGCCCTGTTGGACAGTGAGTCCTTGTTCTGGTAGTGACCCTTATTTCTTAGGTAGTGAGCCTCTTGTAATCAATTTTGATATTCTCTATAGTGTTATTTAGTCCTCACCATGGTTTTTCTTTTATTGGGTTTTCCACATTATTAGTGTAGGTTTTTTAATATTTATTTTTGCTACACATTATTAAGCATACTTAGGTTATGTGAGACATCGTTTATGTGAGGACACGTGGCATAATCCATCGATTAAATGCGGCTCTCTCACCCACACTTGGGTGGTTGAGTCTCACACCCTCTTTTGGAATTTTATATCACCTCACAAAACCTCTCTCCTATCTCCTTTTGAGTAGGTTATGCCACATGTTTGGATTTTTCCAAGTAGGCATAACTCCCACCTAATTTGGTTATTTGGGAGTTATTACCCCTCTTGGAATTATATGCCCATATTCAGCTATTTATTCAGCACTCACCACTCCCTCTTATCTAGTCCAGATGAGCTCATATCATCTCAGCTAGTTCAAGGGAGTGTTGATGCATATTGAATCATTTTGTGTGTGATAATATAATCATTCTATTATTGCAACATATTCGAGCATTTCATCCTCATGCTACTCTCATGTAGAAGGATAATCTTGGTTTTGCAGGTAATCCTGGGTGCTTGAGTTCATCATGAGTGGCTCTTACATGGTATCAAAGCCTCAGATCTGCTAGCCCATTCTTAGATTTGAGAGGAATTTAGCATTGAGCATTTCTAGGAGCATTTTGAGCCAAAATGGACTACGTCATCAAGTCCAAAAGGCCCAAAAACCCCCATTTTCATATATAATTTGTCCAATTTGGACAAATTTGAATTTGGGGCAAAAAAATTTTGCCCGAACACCCTTTCATGCATTTCGAGGTGAATTTTTTCCAAAAAATTGAAAAAAATATTTTAATTTTTCCTTCAATTTTATATGCCTTCAAATTTTATATTGCAGGTTTCTTGTTTTTTTAAATATCATTTTTCTTTTAAATTGTTTATTAGAAAATTATTTTTAAAACAATTGAAAATTAAAAAAAAATTGACAAAAAAGAAATTTTTTTTTTTGAAAAAATCAACACAAAATTTTCATACCCTACTTACTCAGGGTATTGCCATACAGTCGGGGCCCCTCTCACAGGTCACATCAGCCGACATAAAAAATATGGCAAATTTATTTAAAAATCAGTGGCCCTCATTCAAGAATCTCGATGGTGTGTTTATGCAACTGGTTGCTGCTACTAAAAGACTGACACTGTCAAATAAAAATTCGGTGATTACAAATTTTCTTCTGGAAAAATCTTTATACTCGACCGGTCAACGCAAAAGAAAATTCGTGTGGTCATCAACTTTTCAGCACACATTAAATCAAGAATATTTCATTTCCTTGTGAAAGATTCTGAGAGTAAAGAATATTCCGAAGATACCTCCACCAGCACTACGACGGACATTCAAACGTCAAATTTAAGCTCTGCCTTCATCCAACAAATATTCTTGATAAGGCCAAATATTCTTTTGACAGGCACATGGACATTAATTTTAAACACTTGTTTTGCTGACATCAGCACACATCAATGTGATGTCAGTAGCTTCTTAAGAATTTTATGCCCCCCTCACCATTTGAGTTTTGATTTTTGAAAGTGATTTTTAGAGGTCCATAACTCAATCATACAAGCTCCTTTTTCAGAGCATTTTTTTTATCTAGGCTAGAATTTTGTGATCTTCATAGTGGTAAAATTATTTTATGGTTTTGTTGCCTTTTTTTTTTTGAATTTGCAGATTTTCACAGTTGTTGCTGAGTAATCCTCATTTTTTTACCTTCTAAGGCTCCATTCAGGCACATATAGTAACAGTTTTGGGTGAATTTTTTTTTGAAAGTACATAATTTTTTGTGTACTCAGTGGTGTGATCAAATTGATTCGATTTTGTAAGAAATTTGTACTTCCTATTTTGTGGCCTATATTGGGCATTTGTTAAAACTGAAATCAAGACTACTTCACTTGTGTTGTGAGTGGAAATTGTACTCGCACTGAATTACTAAGTGTCACCATCATATTTTTCTAGGGGGGATCATTGATTGAGTGAATTTGGGGGGGTGATCTTGTGGTGTTTTGATTGATTGCATTATTTTATTTGTTGTGTTCTTACAATGGGGAAACATAACATTGAACTCCTAACTCCATATAACTATGCATCATGGAAACAATCAGTATGGAATTACCTAAGGGGGAAAGGTTGCAAAGGCTATGTTAAAGAATCTATTCCTGAACCTACTGATACTCATACAAAATCTTTGTGGGAGATCAATCGTGAGAAAACTCTTGGTTACATTTGTTCATTAGTCTCTTTTGATTTACAATTTCATCTTGAATCATGCAAGACACCAAAGGAGGCTTGGGAGACTCTTGAAATTTTTTATGGTACAACTGATAAGATTAGGGGTTATTAGATTGATAATGATTTGATGAATCTTGATCCAAAATTTTTTGACCACATCCAAGACTATATCTCCAAGATTAAGCAATTAAGAACATAGGTAAAGGATTGCAAGATTGATAAGGAGGATTTACAATTGATTCTGAATGTGTTATCCAAGCTCGGTCCTAATTATTTTGTATTTGTTTTGGGCTTTCACACCAATAGGATCTCTATGGGAACTGCATATGTTGTTCCTACATGTGATGCATTTTTGGATCTTCTAATCCAAGAGGAAGCAAAGGTGATTGAAATGGGTCTCATCAAGGTTTCCAAGTCACGAGCATTGGTGGCTAGTGAGCCTAAGGTACCAAAAGAATCAAGGCATCTTGATTAGAAACAAAATAAGAAAAGAACAAGCAATAGAAACAATTTGAATCCTCTTCTCAAAAAGGGGAATCATATAAGAAGGAGAAGACCACATGTGCATATTGCAAGAAATTTGGGCATGATGAACATCAATGTTATTTAAAACAAATTGATGAGTTGAAGAATCTTTTATAAAAGAATAAAATCAATTTTCCTTCAACTATGTCAAAGGATTCATCATCTTCTTCTAAACCAAATTTAGAGAAACAAAAGGGGAAAGCTCTTGTTGTAGTTGCAAATTATGAGTTAGGGAGATGGATCCTTGATCGTAGAGCTTCACATCACATGGCTTCATCACATAGTATGTTCTCTTTATTTGAAACTTGTTCATCACCAAACATCCTGATGGCTAGCAACACATATATGAGTGTTATTGGGAAAGGATCTATTGACATAGACGAAGGATCATTCAATGATGTTCTTTGTGTTCCTTTATTATCAACAAATATCCTTTGTATCTATCATATCACACATGGTGGGTAAGGAAAGAGTGTTGAGTTCAAACCAAATTCTATGATTATTCAGGATTTTCATAGAAGAGATATTGTTGCAGTTGGGAAGGCATATCATCAATCTTGTGTATACACCTTCTCACATTTTTCCTCTGATGTTCCTTTGGATGATGTACACACTTAGGAATCTAATGTGGAAATTTTTGAGGAGATTAAGTATGGTCAAGTGAATCTTGGTATTATTTCATCTGAGTTTCAAGAGAAATGTGTTGAGACTTCATCTCCCACATTGACTATTGTTTCTAATTGTAGACACCTAAAAATGACCTAGGTCTGCAAGCTTCATTTTTACCACTTTCATCCTAGCATAATTAATACATTTAATTATGTCTTTGGTCCACATTTGACTATTGATTAAATAATTCATAATTATTTAATTAATTCATGTCATTTTATTCTTCATGATTATTAAATAAATAAATTACATTTATTTATTAAATACGTCATTAATTATCTAAGTCTTCCTCTAATTAAATAATTTTCTAAATTTATTTAATTACCCTTCGTCATGTATTTCTTCCTGATTATTAAATAAATAAATTTTATTTATTTATTTAATATGTCACTAATTGTCATAATTAAATAAATTGATTAAGATATTTATTTAGTCTTATCTGCTAAATTAAATAATTAAATTTAATTATTTAATTGCCAATTTGATATTCCTCTCATTTTAAATAAATGAAATTATTTAAAATGTCATCACAATCTTAACTGATAGTTCACTTTGGTAAATAATTGGAAAATCAATTATTTATTATTTCACAAAATCCATAATTTGAATTAGCTCAATTCAAAATGGAAACTAATCTTCTAAAAATCAGGTAATCGGGCAGATTATTGAGTTTTCAAATCTGATCTTTAGTTCAACTCTTATCTTCTTGATTTTTTGAATCTCACAAATCAGATAGCCTTTATCTTCTTGATTTTTGAAAATCCTTATTTTCTAATTAGTTTATCTCATTTATTCTCCACCGTCGATCCAATTATCTGAGATATTATCTTGATCGTTCGATTAATGAATTTTCCCTAACCCTGATTAGGGATTCTCAGATTTAATCTGGACCTCTCATTCTAGGTCTCTCTTAGAAGTCAATCTCACCCGTCCATTTAAAATGACATTTTCTATAAAATGTCATTTTCCTCTCACTTTTTGATTACACACACACGAGTAGACATATTATAGGCATATTACTCATTCACTTACACACTTAGGCTTCTCATTGCAATCACTATTTGTATTTGATCAAGTTTTAGGATTGTTTAGGCATAGACATTGGCAATTATAGTCATAGGCATAGGCATTTAGACATTGCATAAATCCTTCAAAGCTTGTTGTAGGACTTAGACATTTGCAGATTGCTCACACAATGAATCTGAGGGAAAAACATCATCTAGCAAGTAAGAAGGTACTATGGAGGTAATCATGGAAGTTTTGAGAAATAGGTATAACTATTTTATTATTTGATTTCCTTTGTACTCGATAGATCTTTGGGTTTCATTGTCTTTATTGATTTACTGCTAACACTCCTAATCAAACCTAAAAGAAATCCTTAGTTACATTGGTGAACTAGACTCCATTTTTTTTTTGTTTTCTGTTGTTTTGCAGGTACTGGTGTGGAGCGACGCAACCGCTTTTTTTTAAAATCATGACGCATCTGATATGTCGTGACACATCTGACATCAGAAAAGCCGCAATCGCTCTGTCATGATGCAATCGACCTCGGGAAAGCCACATTTGAAATATTGCAATGGATCTAATACGCAGAGAGTTGCATTCGCTCTATCGCGACGCAATCGTCTGGTAAAATTTTCTGTTATTTTACATTTAGTTTTTGGCTATTTTTTGCATTTCTTTTATCTTGTTTATTTCCTGCATTCGGCCTAGCATAGGATTTCTATTACTAATCAAGGTTTGCAGCTTGTTGGAAGTTACTATTCGTGGGTTGAAGACAAACACTACAACTACTAACAAATTGTCTTGCAGGTTCGATTGTCAAAGGCTAGACAGTAAAATAATGTGCTTTCATTTTTAGTAGTGTAACTCACATTTAATTTTTGGTGCAATTAAAACGAACCTTTGTTTTCTATGTTTGAATGTGTTTGTAAAATGATAGGGGAGTATGCTGTCACCTTGTGAAAAATCGGTGATAAAAAACCCAGACTCATTTTTATCTGTTCTTACCTGACGACTTGGTATATCAGAGTATCCTCTCCCCTTGCGCTTTCGGGCGATCCTAGGTGTAAGAGAAATGGTTACCAACTCTAGAAATTGGGCCTACCTGGGGATTTCATCACCCCAATGTAACTCAAACTAGAAACGAAGCTAAAGCCAAGATACCCCTGACCGGTATATAAATGTAAATGTTAAGGGAAAACCTAAGATTGCGAGTGCGGATGTGTCATACGGACGAAGTTGTACTCCCTTAAACCCTATTGAGCTTAACCTCTTCAGGTTGGAGTGCCACCTTAATGGTGATTAATCTCTTGCCCCATGTATGGCCACTCGAATGGGGGTCCCGAACTAAAAACTTTTGTGTAGTAAGCCAAAAACCCTATATTTGCTAGCGCAGCACCGGTCGGTGTGAAGGCATCCACATTTTCACAGTTTGTAGTAGAGGTGATCAATTCACCATCAGAGTTTCATGGGGGTTGGAAGCTTGGTTGGCCTGAGAAGAGAGTGCACTATAAGGGGGAGCCTGTGCAGCCAAGCTTCTAAATTCACACACTACAGATATGCGGTTGGGGAAACCCACATGGAATCTAGCGAATATTGTCATGGCCTAACCTAGGATTGTACTTATCTGATGTGTGTTTGGTTACTTTTAAAACACTGTGCTTGTCAAGTGCTTTTTGGAATTATCACATTTAAAGCTCCAAACAAAACGCTCAATATCAAATAGATCAAATTTTCCATAAAAAATGACAAGATAAACTCTTTTTTTTTTTTACAAACTGTGTCACATCTGTCAAACCACATTTAACTTTCTGAACCACAATCACTCTGTTCAATCGCATTTGACCTTTCAAATACCGCATATGCATGCGTCGCGAGGCAACTGACTATCATTGAGTCACATTTGCTAAACCGAGTCGCATTTGTCTGATTCTGAGCCGCATTTGCTCAATCTGAGTTGCAGTCGCAAAACCGTGATGCAACTGACTGTCATTGAGTCGCATCTGATAAATTGAGTCACATTTTTCTGATTCTGAGTCGCATTTGCTGAACCCTAATGCAACTGAAACCTCAAATGACGTATTTTCCTATCACAATTTAAAACTTCATACAAAGTTAAATCCAAAGTCTTCATCTTGTCAAAAATTTGTCAAACACTGTTTCCAAGAAGATTCTGTCAGAAACCAAACTTGAAATTGCTCAAGGTCTTGACCATTAGTTTGCATTCATCACCATAGGTTTCATCCTTCATTATTTTTAGTTGCATACATTCGACATTAGGTTGTCCCTAGGTTCACATTTTACATCCTTGGGATTAGATAAATCTCAGCACAATCTGCAACATCATTGCTTTCGAAACTATGCTCTTTTGGACTAAGTTATCAAACCACCTTTTTCAATCATTGTCCTCTTTTGTGAGATTTTCCAACTCAAAAGTCTAGTTAGGAAAATTCACTAGTCATTTCGACCTTTTCACCTTGTCATTTTCAACAAAGTCCTCTAGTAACCAAAATCAAAAACAAAGTTTTAGCTTAGATGTGCTTAGGTACCTTTGTCTTAAAGTGAATTTTAAGTCTTCACATTGCATATCCTATTCACAAAAATCCAAAAACATTAGTCATCCTAGTCATCATTTTAAACTTAGATCTTGCATAATATCATCATTATTAGTTGTCATTCCCATTTGAGCAATCTCATTTATGGTGGAAACTAGACTCCAAAAACAATGAAAAATGGTAAACTTTCGACAAGACCTCACTTCCACTGTCGATAATCCTACAAATGACCCAAACTAGACCTTTGACAATCCATTTTCCAAATCAAATAATCAACCTCTAATGACAACACAATCCTCATCAAACAGTCCATTTGAACAATTCTTGCAAAAAGATGAATATGGTCAAATACTTGAGGAAAACATAGAGGCAATAGCACAAGACCCAGAGGCCTCTTAGTTCGTTGAAACAATGGTCCGTTATGACAGAGACAGATACTTGGCTATACTCTTGAGTGAAGGAGCCAAATTACCTCAAGGATTTGACATTAACATGATAAATTTGACACTTCCTGACCCTAATAACAACAACGCACATAACATGTCACATAGTGGTCAACTTCCAAATAGTACGAGCAATACTTCCTTTGGCACCACAATGACAGTGCATGCTACCTCCAACATCCCAAACACCTCCAACACCATCAATACCATGACAGTAAAAGCCATGGGGGCATCATCAAGTCACAACAATCCCCCCTTAATAGCTACATATACTACCATGAGCACAACTTCGACATATCCGCTCAGTGGTATTTCACAAAATCCTTTGGGAGGAGGCACAGGACATATCTTTATCCAAGGACAACAACAAAACATTAACACGACAACACAATCAAATGTCATTGCCTCCCAAGGTACAAACACAAACATTCCTCTTAGGGAAACTCAACAGTTTACACAAGGTGGCCAAATAACACAACCCATGGCACCATTAACACATCATAACATTCATGGTCATCACATTCCCCAAATAACGACACACATGGCTGGGGGACACATCCCAACCTACTCATCTAACATTCATACTCACCAACACGCACCCAATTATAACTTTCAATATCAACAACACGTCAATCTGCACACGTCATACATACCACAACAATCCATATCGCCACAATACACCAATATTCACGCACAACAAATGGGAACCTATGGTGTACCAAGCAATCCGATGTACGAAAACACAACTGATCCTATTATGGATGCCCTCCAAACAAGACTAATGGGGGTAGAAAAAACTATTCAAAACATATACATTTAAGGCCAGAAATCGGAAATATCATATGACCTAAATGTATACCCATTCGACATGATCATATACATGCCTCTATTCCCTCCGGGATATGTGTCACCCAATTTCACAAAATACAGAGGCAAGACAAACCCCATTGAACATGTTCACAAATTTGCAACCAATTGTATGGACATCACCTATGAACAAACATACTTGATGAGACTTTTTTCTAAAAGTCTGGCAGGTCAAGCCCTTGAATGGTTTTCCACACAAAAGGATATCCAGACATGGGATGAGCTTAAATGAAAATTCATCAAAAACTACGTGTACAACATCGACATGGACACCTCCATTACTAGCTTGTGCACTCTCACGCAAGAGGATGCTGGAGAGACATTTATCCCATTTTTTAAAAAATGGAGAAGCCTTGCTAGTTGATGTCACATTGACATCCCTGAAAGGGAGAAAGTTGACATGTTTGTCCAAACACTTCTGGGGCCTCTAAAATATGCATTGTAAATACATTGTTACACAAAATTCATAGATTTAGTTGAAAAAGGGGTCCAGATTGAGAAAGCCCTTATCGTAAAGGGAGAATTACGATATGGTTCCAAAAACACAAATGTCAATCCAACCTCCGACAAGAATAAATACTGGATAAAAAATAAACACATTACAAATGACGATGTTGTTGACACCAAGACTGTAAACATTGTGGCTCCTGTACTGGCCCTAAAAGGGGTTCAACAACAAAACAAATGAACAACGACATTGAAACCTCCTCCCAATGTTCCTTCAAACAACCAAAGTGGTCAAAATAATTAGGGACAATACCGTCAAATGAGACAATTTCGTAAAAGGTCGCACATACACTCCTTTGGGTGAACCCATTGAAGAAGTCCTTAACAAATGTCTCCAGAATGGGGTCATTACACTCCAAGAACCAAAATCGTATCACCCAGGATAATTCAAACCAGCATGGTGGAATGACAATGCATTTTGTGAATACCATCGATGAAAAGGACATACAACCTCTAACTGTCAACAATTCAAAAACCTAATACAAGATCTTATCGAAAGTCGCATCATTGAAGTAGGTGGATCTCAATTTTCCTCCAATTCAGATCATACTATCCATAAGAATCCACTGCAGGACCATGGTTCTCATAAGGCTTCCATGTCAGGTCCACAGATGCACAATAATCAAGCTAACTTCACCTGAGTCAAGTACGACTATTCTAGTGGAGCTATTATAAACAATGTCTGAACCGACAATGAATACATCAATACCATTACGGTCAGGAGAGCACAGGCCAATGTAACGCTACTACTTGCAGTGGCAAGGTTACTATAGCTAGTTTGCCTCCCGCTAGACAACCCAAAATAACCATACCTGGCCCATCTGCTAAACAACTAGAACCTGTCACAACCACGAAGCAATGGAAACCCAAAAGTCAATTCAACCTCATCGACCAACTAGGAAAGACTCCCGCACAAATCTCTATACTTGAGCTGCTTCATATATCTCCTGCACACAAAGATATCCTAGATAAAACCCTGCTAGAGTCGTCGGTCCCCAAGGACATTGATTTCAATCAATTTGAAACCATGGTGGGATATCTCACTACGCCTCACCACGTCACCTTTTCGGATCAAGATTACTCATCACCTAAAACCAGCCACAATGATGCATTGCACATAGAAACTTTTGTCCACAAGCACAAAGTTAGACAAGTTTTAGTAGATGGTGGAGCAAGATTGAACATATGCTCCCTCAAACTGGTTAAGGCTCTAGGGTTCTCTGATGCGTGCGTAGACCCAACAAAGTGTATAGTGATCAAAGCATACAATGACGAGGAATGCTCTTCACGCGGCGTTATCTCTCTCCCTATCAGAGTGGGACCAGTCATTATGGACACAACCTGCCAGGTCCTGGATTTGGAACTACCATATAACATCTTGCTTGGCCGTCCATGGATTTATGCCTTAAAAGTTGTTCCATCCACATATCACCAATGTATAAAGTTTCCATTTGATGCCACAAAAATAACCATATACGGAGACCCTGACCCCTTCCAATATTGTACCAACCTAAGGGGTATTTCTGAAAATTGAGTGCCTATTAATCGGGAGGCACTTGGCTCCTTGTCATCCAAATACATTGATCCATTCACACTCACATCATCTTCCATGTCAGCTCCATCCACATCTTCCGGCACACCACCACCTACCGCAAACCCTCAGACTGAATCCACTGTCAAAATCCAGGACCTCGACTGCGGAGAGTTCAAACTAAATACAACATACAACATAACAACAATACCCAAGTCTCCAAAGATATATGGTCGGCCATGTTTTAGAATGGAACCCAGGGAAACTTTCAAAGTTCCACCGAAAACAGTTTTTATCAAGTGGGGAGACATGAGTAATGAAGACCTTGCTGACATTATAGGATGGATCTACAAGGATACTATCGCACTACCCCCATTACCAGTTCAAAAGTATGGCAAAGGTTATGACATAATGAAGGCTAAAGGCTACGATGGTACTAGTGGCCTAGGAAGAAATAAAACTGGCCGAAGGGAACCCATAGAAACTTTTCAAATTCTGAAGTATCTTGGATTAGGGTTTGGATCACCTGACAATGATGATCGATGTATCATTGGGCTTTTGAGTGAGTGAGTACATGCTTTGAAAATTTTTGAGACCACTAAGGAAACCCTCACTGAAACTGACTCCCAAGAGTGGGAATTTGGCTCAAAACGATCCCTAAGTGACTATTGTCTTGATGATTTGTCTGTCGAACTAGGGGACTGACCTCTAAACAACAATTTTGGCAAACATTCAAAATTGAATAGGCACCAAATAGTCAAAGTCCCATTACCACTTCCCATGACATATAACACCCATCATCTGAACCCCCTCAGTCCAATCCATCTGAAGTATCAGACAACATTGACAACCAGGGCTCTAAAACCTTGACCCCTTATTTTGACAACGAATATGACACTAGTGAAGGAGAATATTAGATAGAGTCTGATGTAGAGTTGGATGATGATAATCTCATCTACAACATCATTGAATCCATCTGCATGCTATTTGCATCCTCACCTTAGTTCACTAGCATTGACGATGGCATTTCCTTAGTTTACCCTGAGCTAGTCGATTGGGACCAACAAGGATCGCTAGTCCTGGACACATTTCAGAATGATGAGGCAATTGCTGAATTTATGGGATTATGAGAAGGAATACTTAGTGGGGACCACAAATCAGGATTTTCCATTGATTTAGACTGCACGACATACTTCGGTGAGACTACCCCATCCTCTAGTCGCAAAAGTAAAAGTAAAAATAAAATAAAAAATGAAACGTCTCTAGGTGAAAACCAAAAGGCACCTTTTGACGATAAAATAGTAAAAATAAAGGACGTATCTGTAGGTGAAAACCTCTATGAGGCGCCCAAAGATGGAGGACTGGACTTTCTTCCCGTGCAATAGGAGAAATCGACTATGCTTATCGAAGACACAATAGAGGATAACATATCAACTGCAGAAAATCCCAAGATGGTCCTCTTTGCTGCATCATTAACTGAAGAAGAAAGATCATAATTTCATAAATTCTTTGTCGAACGAAAAAATAAAATTCGCATGGTCCTATGCTGACATGCCAGGATTGGACCCAGAATTGGTTCTACACCATCTGCCACTATTACCTAATGCTAAACTAGTCAAGCAGAAGTTGCGCAAAATGCACCCTCAAGTTGCTCTATTGGTCAAGGTCAAGTTAAAGAAACTACTAGACACCGGATTCATATGGTCTATTGATTACATTGAATGGATTTCTAATTTGGTGCCTGTAACAAAGCCAAATGGGCTAATCTATGTATGTACATACTTTTGAGACCTGAATAAAGCATGCCCAAAGGATGACTTTCCTTTGCCAAACATTGACATCATAGTTGACCTTACAGCAGGATATGAGATGCTATCCCTCATGGATGGTTTCTCCGGCTATAATTAGATTTGCATTGCTCCTGAAGACCAGCAAAAAATGACATTTACTTGCCCATGGGGTACATATTGTTGGAATGTCATGCCATTCAGTCTCAAAAATGTAGGTGCCACATACCAAAGGGCTATGACCACAATCTTCCATGACATGATGCACAAAATAATGGAAGATTATGTAGATGACCTATTAGCCAAATCAGTAACCAGGAAAGATCATCTGAATGTGCTCGACACAATTTTCAAGAGACTTGAAGAGTACAAAGTCTGACTAAATCCTAAGATGTGTGTTTTCGGGGTCACATCAGGAAAACTCTTGGGATACATAGTTTCCCGAAGAGGCATAGAGGTTGATCCAGCAAAGGTCAAAGCCATCATAGACATGGCTCTGCCTAGAGGAATCAATGAACTAAGAACTCTACAAGGTAGAGTACAACCTATTCGGTGTTTCATAGCCCAATTGGCAAATAAGTGTCACCCATTCCAGTATCTCTTGCGCAAGGGTATGCCCTTTGTATGGACAGATAAATGTTAAGAAGCCTTTTAGCAAATCAAAGATTACCTACTGTCAACACCAGTCCTCATGCCTCCAATTCATGGAAAGCCATTGATCCTATACATCTTGACTACTAGTTCAGCACTGGGGGCATTACTGGCACAAAATGATCATGAAGGAAAAGAACGAGCCATCTATTACATCAGCCACACACTGATAGGGTATGAGTTGAACTATACAAAAATTGAACGTGCATGCCTTGCTATTGTTTTTGCATCCCAAAAACTAAGACACTATATGCTCAGTCACTAGACACAGTTGGTCGCCAAGATTGATCCACTAAAATATCTCTTAAGTCGGGCAGAATTAACAGGCCGGTTGGAAAAATGGGTCATGTTACTAAGCAAGTATGACATACAATATGTTGAGCGTAAGGTAATAAAAGGATAGGTAATAGCAGATCAACTAGCAGATGCACCGATTCAAGTCACTAATCCACTAGTAACTAATTTTCCCGACGAGTCCATTTTTCATGCGGAACCAACGGTACCATGGAAGTTATATTTTGATGGGTCTCATACTGGTCATGGCTCAGGCGCTGGAATATTGTTCATCACACCACAGGGGGATTCAATTCCTAAGGCATTCCAGATCGCTTTCCCTTGTACAAATAACATTGCCGAATATGAAGCACTAGTCACAACTCTCAAAATGGCAATTAAATGGAAAATTTAAACATTGCTTGTATTAAGGGATTCCCAGCTCGTTATCAACCAAGTGAATGACGACTATGAAACAAAGGATGAGAATTTGCTTCCCTACAAGAGGATGGTGGATAGTTTCCTGACATACTTCCAATTGATTTCTTTTGAACAAATCCCTAGGACACAGAATAAGGTAGCTGATGCAATGGCTACTATTGGTTCTCTCTTGGACATCCCTCAAAATGTGTCACAATTTGAGTTCTTAATAGAATAGCTTTTAATGCTAGCATATGATATCCCAAAATCAGAAATGGTTTGTGAGCTTGTTGGTCCCAACTCTCCCTAGTATTAGGACATCTATGACTACCTAAAATCTCAAACCCTCCCACTAAACCTGTCCAATAACCAAATGAAGTCTTTTATTCAAAAATTTGCAAAGTATGCCATCGTCAGTGACACCCTTTACCATCGTAGTTTTGATGACACCCTCCTTAGATGTCTCGACACCAATGAAGCACATACGACCTTACACAAAGTGCATGATGGTATATGTGGGTCTCATTCGAGTGGTCCTACTCTAGCTAAGAAAGTAACGAGACTTGGGTATTATTGGCCAACAATTGAAAAGGATGCAATCAAATATGTGAGGACTTGTCACAAATGTCAGATTCACAACGATTTGATCCATGCTCTAGCACAAGAACTTCGACCAATCACTTCTCCTTGGCCCTTCGCTCAATGGGGACTTGACCACGTGGGTAAAATTCATCCAACCTTGTCCAACGGCCACAAATTCATTATCACCGCCACTGAGTATTTTACAAAGTGGATTGAAGCCATCGCATTGACATATATTACCGACAAGCAAATATCCAAGTTCATCCTTAACTACATCATTTGTCGGTATGGCCTTCCGCAATCCATCATCATTGACAACAGACGTCCATTTAAAAACCAAGACATTTGGGAGTTATGTAAGCGATTTCACATTCAACGCCATTTTTCATCTCCCTACTACCCACAAGGAAATGGTCAAGCTGAGGCATCCAATAAAACCATTGTCAAAATCCTCAAAAAGACTGTCAATGACACTGGCCGTGACTGGCACATACAACTCAACCCTACTCTGTGGGCTTACCTAACTAGCATTCGTACGCCTACAGGGGCCACTCTATTTTCCCTAGTCTTTAGCGCTGAGGCCATCTTACCCATTGAGGTCAAAATTCCTTCGTTACGAGTCTCCCGGAAGGGTCTAACTAATGAAAAGGAGTATCAACAATCACGCTTGCACAAGCTGGAAATGCTAGAAGAAAGAAGGCAAAATTCACTAAACCATCTCCAAGCATATCAGAACCGTCTTTGTCGTAGCTACAATAAGAAGGTTATGGTCAGACAGTTTGACATTGGTGACCTAGTTCTCATGCAGAACCCCAAGAACCAAGCCGACAGAGAAAAGCTAGGAAAGTTTGAACCAAACTAGTTGGGTCCCTACATTATCATATTTTATTTCGATTCTAGAGCTTATTAACTAGACACACCAGATGGAGAACAACTAACAGAGCCCATCAATAGTTTACATCTCTGAAGGTTCTGCGCATAGCATCAGAGGACTGAGTTGGAAACCGTAAAATACAAAAAAATGAAAAATGATGAAAAATTGTCACCCTGATGAAAACCTGGCAAACAGGCGTCTTGGTGACACCAAAAAAATAAAAAAGTCAAGAAAATAGTAAAGAGAAAAATGATTCATTCAATAGTGAAAACTTGGCAAACAGGCACTTTGGACAAGTACCATGGTGAAAACCTGGCAAACAGGCGCCATGTGTAGTCAATCATTACTCTGCCATCTACTATCACTTTGTCTGGTTTGGCTTAGGATGAAAGGTAGTATCACCATTATTACGCAAATCATCACCACATTCTACCCTACCTGTCATAGTGGATAAACGATTGACATAAAGTCCTGGTGACTTTCCATCTAGTAAACCAACAACATCCCATCCATGTTCCTTAAAAATGGCTAAGTCTTGGACCTGACTGGGGGCAAATTTTTTATCATGAAACTGCAGTGGATGTCGCACATGATCTTGGCAATTGGAAAAAAGTCTTGAAAAAAGACCAAAAACATCATTAAAAAATCCTGAAAAAAAGACCAAAAACATCATAAAAAGTCCTGAAAAAAGACCAAAAACATTGTAAAAAGTCCTGAAAAACAACTAAAACATCATAAAATGTCTTGAAGAAAGACCTAAAAATCATAAAACATCCTGAAGAAAACCACAAACAAAATATCAGGTTGCTCGAAGAATGCAAACATATTGTCATCTCTTGTCAAAGTCAGTCATATCAATTAGTCTTGGTCATTTGTCTGAACTACGTTGTCTCTGCGCATTTGCTATGTAGGCAAGACTCATATTTGAGTCCCTGAGACATTAGGTCAGTCCATTTAGGTTTGTCAAAATAAAATCATGATTCAAACTTCTGTCCTTTGGACAAGGTCATTGGTCGTGTCGAACTATGAGGTCTCTGAGTGTATGACGTAGGCAAGGCCATCTGTCAATGAGCCCCCGAGTCTGCACTAGGTCAGTCCATTAGGGTTCATAACACTACACTAGCACACACATCAGAATATCTTCAGGACAAAGCAAATCATTTTTTCCAGATGGGAAAACTCCTAAAACAAAGTAAAACATTCATTTATTCAACATGACAATCTCATCAGCAAGTCAAATCATCATAACCGATCAAACTATCAACTTTAGGTTAATCTTCAGATGTGTCCTTCTGAAAGATAGCCTCGGTCATTCATGCCTTAGGATGTGTCCTTCCTAGGCATCGTCACTGTCATTCGATATTTCATGGGATCCTCTTGGCATCTAAGGATCACTCCTCTTAACATCAGTTTTTCTTCAGATGTGTCTCTCTGAAGAACCAACTGTGTCATTTATGCCTCAGGATGTGTCCTTCCTAGGCATCGTCATCATCACTGTCACATGGCATTTGGAGATCAATTCTCTTGGCATTCATATTATTCAGGATGTGTCCTTCCTAAATTTGGTAAATTTCAACATTTGTCGTTTGCGCAGCATCAAAGCTTTAACACTCGGGCATCTAATCATCATTAATCCTGACATCTTGACATCAGAACAATGGATATCCAGATGCACTTGGCAAACACTTGACAATTGTCTTTTAGTTTTTTATCATGATAATTTTTCAGCGAGATCCCACTAAGCAGGGTTGAGAGAAGCAGCAATGTATCATGACGATTGACACGCATGACTACTAGTTTCTCAGCGAGGTCATGATTTTGGGATTTAGAAAAATGACATATCATGGTAAGGGCTCTTATTTTTTATTTTGACAATCATGCCACTAGTTTCTCAAGGATGTCCTAGAAACAGGATTTAGAGAAGCAATGACATTTCATGATTCGTCCTTGTCTTTTTCTGCTTGTGGTTGATTATGACAAAAATACTAGGGCAATCACGCTCTTAGTATGAGTCATGATCATCCTTGTCTACGACTGCTTGTCTTACGTAATGGTACCACCTTGCACACCCTTGATCTATGTCATATCATGGTGTTTGTTGGCCATTACAATAGTCTGCCTAATGATGATTAAGAGCAATAAATATTACAGTCCTACGGTAAAGCTTTGAAGGATTTGGTCTAGGAATTAACATGCATTTTTCTTCGGTCTGCTCATCTCCCCTTCTTCAGTCTGGTCATCTTCTCTCATTGGTATTGTCGTCTTCTCTCCTCCATCTCACGATGATATCCTATGACATCCAAAAACATAAGTGCATACATGATCATATAAACATTGCACTAGGTACATACATACATCATCCACAACATTAAATCATATACATAATCACAAACAAGTGCTTTAACATAATTAACAACATGACATCCATTTACTAAATACATTATGCACATCATTATCATTATCATCTCACATAAGTAAGCATTGCATCATCATAGCATCAAAATCATAAATAAGCATCATAGGACATACATGCTACATCATAAATCATACATCATACATCATACATATCATCAAAGAACATCACATAACACACATGTAGGCCGCATAAAAACTGCATCATCATATAGTATCATCTCAAAAATGTACAAAGTCACAAGATAAAGTCATGAGATATCCCAAAAATGGAGCTCGCAAGCTCAATAATCTATACATAGTGTGTCATAATAACAACCATGCCCCTAAGGTAGACTCTCATCATCCCCTCGTGGTGAAGAATATGGCATCTGCAACTCTGAAGCTAGGACTAAACCGATAGGCGAACCTGTCGCAACCTCTGTCTGTGCTACTAGTGGAACTAAGAATGAAGGTGTCATCTCCAAGGTAACGAACATCTATGATGTCACTGTAGCTGGACTCTAAGAAGTAAAGGGATCGATCACTGGTGGCTGTACCTATACTGACCTCTGCACTGAACCAGTTGACCCATGGTTGTGACCAGAATGGTGACTCGGGGTATCCCAGCATGAGTGATGTGACCTATGTACTGATGTGTGCCCTGTCGAGGCAGATCCTCTTACGCTGGTCTGACTCCTACTGCCACTGGCACTTCCTGATCTGTGGCCACTGCTTGTCCTCGACTATGACCGAGACAAAGTAGGATCCCGTCACTCTGGTGGCACTGCCTGCTCGTACAATGTCTGATACTGCCCCAATCTCATGCTCACTTTGGCCAACTCGTGAGCCATGTCCCCTACGGGCCCTATGCATAATGCTGTGAACTGAGTGCACCATTGAGTTGAATCCTCCTGGTGAATCACCGCCTGATCCTGCTCTACCTGGACTACCTCTAACTCTGACTGCAGAGCCCTGACCTGTGCCATGCTCTCATCTAATCTCCACTATAGGTCAGCCACCCTCTGATCTGTCGTGGCATCATGAGGCAACACCATATTGGAAGGTATCTCCTCCTCTCCCTCCACCATCCGCCATCTGAGGAGTCTCTCGGCCTCATCCATAGCATCATCCTCATCATCATCATCATCACCCACATCCACCTCCACCACCACATCCTCCTCCTGCCTCTCCACCTGCACCTCCACATCCTCCTCCTGCCTCTCCACCTCCTCCGTCACGTCCTCCGCCATATCCTCTGCCACCTCCTCCTCCCGTCTCTCCTCACCCTCTCCCTCCTGTCAGGGCTGCTCCTCTCTCTCCCCCTCCTCACCAACCTCAAGGATAGCATCTAATGCTACCCTCACCACATCTCGGTGCACCCTCCAGACCTATCTCTGCCCATCCCGCCATCACCTCTGGCTGTCTCCACCATCATCCCCACCTCTACCTCTGTCTCCACCCCTACCTCTATCTCCGCCATCATCCCCACCCCTGCCTCCATCTCTACCTCTGCCTCTCCCCCTACCTCCATCTCTACCCCTGCCACCTCGCCTGGCCCGCGACACACAAGGAATAACTGACCGTCTATCAACTGGTGCTGGCCCATCCAAATCCATCAATAGCACTGGCCTATGTGTCTGTCACCATAAGTCATAATCCTCTGTCATCCCGAGATCGGCTGCTCCTCTCCATCCCCATGCCTGGGCTCCTAGCCTGTCAATCTACTGCTTGGCGAAGGCCACTAGGATGGTTGGTCCCCAAGCATACTCTCTGGAAGACCAGGCATACTCGGCTATCCCTGTAGGTACACCCTGCTGCTCTCCGAACTGCCTAAGGACATGCTGTGGCGAATTCATCTCAATGATAAGTGAGTTTTGCACGGTCCTACCAATCAAATACCTATACTGTCTGCAAAGGCTAAGGTGCTCGTCCTCATCATCCCACGGCTCACAGTCCCTGTACAGCCTCCAGATAAATGTCACCATGGTGTCAATCTTGTGCCGCCACCAATCGGTCTCACCCATCCGAGTCTGCTGTAAAGTATCTGCATAGTAATAGGCATAGGGCGTCCCCTCAGCCAACTGTGGTCTCTGAATAGGAGGACAAAATATGGCAATGTGCTCCCAAGCCCAGATCATCATCAAAGTAGTCCCGCAGGAGATACTCTCTGCCCTCCTATAGGCAACATCATGCAACTAATGGTAAAGAGTCCCCAGTAAACAGGGACCCCAAGCATAAACAGTCATGTCCCATCTCATACCAACCAGGACGTCTCCCCAACCAATAGGGAATCCGTGTCCCCGACGGTCGGGAACCAAAATACCTGCAATCAGAGTCACAAGGAAGGCATCAAAGCGACCATAGTGCTCTGCCATGAACTCCCATATGATCTTATATCCCTGGATGCCCAAGCCTGCACCCTGATCTCGGTAGTACACTCTAAAAGTCTGCTCCCCATGATGAGGGTCGTAGACGATCCGCTCCCCTCAGATTGGCACTTGCAGAATCTGGTAGACATCCTCTAAGGTAATGGTGGCCTCACCTATTGGTAGGTGGAACGAACAAGTCTCCAAATTCCAACACTTGCACAACGTAGTTAGTAATCCTTTGTTCGCCCGAATGGCAGGCATGTAAGCAGCATAGAATAATCCCAGTCGCATCAATCGTCACCGCTCTCATGGGTTCAACTGGTCAGCAAACCGAAATGTCATTGGTCTACTCTCTCGCATATAGATAGGGGCAAGCTACCTCTGCAAAAAGCCAAACAAGTCGTCAGTACCTTTTGCAGCAACTATCAGTATTACCAAAAGTATCTAAGGTTACGCAAATATCAAAATCAACTTTACTCAAGGTATAAGGCAAATGCGTCGTATTATTGCAATTGTGTTTCAAAAATTTAAATGCATCATTCTGTACATCAAATGCAGTCCAACATCGTAAATGCATTGCATGTAGGTGCTTGCGTCACAAAACTTGACAATTATGTCACAACATGACGAATGCGTCGCACAATAACAATTGTGTCGATCAAAATAATGAATGCATTGCAAATTGGCAATTGCGGCATTCAACCATTCAATTGCGACTCGATAAGTCAAATGTGTCGCACTATTTGGAAAATGCGGCGCAAACTATCGTTCTACCCTAATTTGTTTTTGCACTTGCGTCGCGACGCATCATATGCGTCGGACGTGAAAGTGACTGCATCGAACGCAAACGCATATGCGTCGCAGCGCATTCGTTATTCTGCCTATAAACCTAATTATTACACGCAAAACAAAAAAATTACAAAGTGGGACAAGGGTACATACCGTTGGCTTTGAGCCCTCTGGCCGTCTGAATGTCCATATAATCTCGCCGTGATGCTCTGTCACTGGAATCACCATCCTTGCTGCGCTACTTTTCGCTCTGGGCTCTCAAAATTTGCAATGTAAATAGTAGAAATGAATTAATTTTTACCCCTTTGTCAACCTATTTATAAAATCAAAATGACATTTCTCAACCAAGGTTAATACTGGAAGATCATTTGACCAGGTTTGACTACTTCGTAGGTTGTCTTAAACATGTCCGAATTTGAAACCGACTGCGCCATTGTTTTTCTGGTCATCATATTGATTTATCGGGACCCTTTACAAATTTTTCTGTCGCCGACCCAAAATTTGAAAAATTTCCAGAGGGGGCAATGATACTCCGTACCTTTACTGGGGCATATTTTTTAATTTTTTGTCACAATGCGACATGCTACATTATGACAAAGAGGGGCAAAATGGGGCACCTAAAAGCTGGCCTAGGCGCAAACTTCATTTTACCACTTTCGTCTAGCATAATTAATACATTTAATTATGTCTTTGGTCCTCATTCGACTATTGATTAAATAATTCATAATTATTTAATTAATTCATGTCATTTATTCTTCATGATTATTAAATAAATAAATTATATTTATTTATTAAATTCATCATTAATTATCTAAGTCTTCCTCTAATTAAATAAATTTCTAAATTTATTTAATTACCCTTAAATCATGTATTTCTTCACGATTATTAAATAAATAAATTTTATTTATTTATTTAAATATGTCATAATTGTCATAATTAAATAAATTGATTAATTTATTTATTTAGTCTTATCTGCTAAATTAAATAATTAAATTTAATTATTTAATTGCCAATTTGATATTCCTCTCATTTTAAATAAATGAAATTATTTAAAATGTCATCACAATCTTAACTGATAGTTCAATTTGGTAAATAATTGGAAAATCAATTATTTATTATTTCACAAAATCCATAATTTGAATTAGCTCAATTCAAAATGGAAACTAATCTTCTAAAACTCAGGTAATCAGGCAAATTATTGATTTTTCAAATTTGATCTTCAGTTCAACTCTTATCTTCTTGATTTTTCGAATCTCACAAATCAGACAACCTTTATCTTTGATTTTTGAAAATCCTTATTTTCTAATTAGTTTATCTCATTTATTCTCCACCGTTGATCCAATTATATGAGATATTACCTTGACCGTTCGATTAATGAATTTGCCCTAACCCTGATTAGGGATTCTCAGATTTAATTTGGACCTCTCATTCTATGTCTCTCTTAGAAGTCAATCTCACCCGTCCATTTAAGATGACATTTTCTATAAAATGTCATTTTCCTCTCACTTTTTGATTACACACACACGAGTAGACATATTATAGGCGTATTACTCATTCACTTACACACTTAGGCTTCTCATTGCAATCACTATTTGTATTTGATCAAGTTTTAGTATTGTTTAGGCATAGACATTGGAAATTATAGTCATAGGCATAGGCATTTAGACATTTCATAAATCCTTCAAAGCTTGTTGTAGGACTTAGACATTTACAGATTGCTCACACAACGAATTTGAGGGCAAAGCATCATCTAGCAAGTAAGAAGGTACTATGGAGGTAATCATGGAAGTTTCGAGAAACAGGTATAACTGTTTTATTATTTGATTTCCTTTGTACTCGATAGATCTTTGGGTTTCATTATCTTTATTGATTTATTGCTAACACTCCTAATCAAACCTAAAAGAAATCCTTAGTTACAGTAATGATACTGTTATTACTACATCCATGGCTTCTATTGATTTAGTACAATAGGACATTGATTATCTTCCAAACATGGTTACTTGGGATGACTACTTGATAGACATCACATGTTTGTTTTGTGTCTTATCTTGCAAACTTGGAGGACACAATTGAGTGCATACATCTCTTTGATGAAGTTGCTTCATCTTCTTCAGATGTTAAGGGGGAACCTTTTGACCCTCTTGTTCTTTACCCACATGATCATTCTTCACAACTTGACATGACTGTGGTTACTATTGAGCAACATTTGGAGGAGGTTCCTTTGTCTTCAGAGGAGATATCTTTGTCTTCAAATTATTTTCTACCTCCATGTTCACTAGGTCTTGTATTGTCATTTTATGTAGTGTGGCCTAGAACACCTATTGTGATGGTGACATCTTTTGGCATCGACATGGGGAAACCTTACCAGAGTTTAGAGACATCATACATTTTCATCATTCTTCCTTCATATTCCTTTCAGGAATGGGAAGATATCCTGCATACATCCTTCGTTATGTTTCTTCCTAAGGGGAGGAATATTGTTTGAAATCTTGGATCATCTTCAGCTTCTTGTGTCAAGCATTCACCAACAATGTAGGAGATTCTACATTGGGGCACTATATGGTCTCTCTTCTTCTTCTACTTCTCTCTTGGGGGGAGTTTTTTCCTACGGGTTTTCTCTTTCTCATATTTTGAGAGGTTCCATCATTGTACATGGGTACCTAACATGGCCTTGTAGCTAGGACCCATCTTTGCATTGTTTCATCCTTTCACCCACCTAAGCTATGCTTAAGGGGGGGTGTTAGTGTAGGTTTTTAAATATTTGTTTTTCCTACACATTATTAAGCATACTTAGGTTATGTCAGACATGGTTTATGTGAGGAAACGTGGCATAATCCATCGATTACATGTGTTGCTCTCACCCACACTTGGTTGGTTGAATCTCACACCCTCTTTTGGCATTTTATGCCACCTCACAAAACCTCTCTTATGTCTCCTTCTGAGTAGGTTATGCCGCATGTTTGGAATTTTCCAAGTAGGCATAACTCCCACCTAATCTAGTTTTTTGAGAGTTATTACCCCTCCTGGAATTATATGCCCATATTCAACTATTTATTCAACACTCACCTCTCCCTCCTATCTAGTCCAGATGAGCTCATATCAGCTCAGCTAGCTCAAGGGAGTGTTGATTCATATTGTATCATTTTGTGTTTGATAATATAATCATTCTATTATTGCACCATATTCCAAAATTTCATCCTCATGTTCCTCTTGTGTAGAAGGATAATATTGGTTGTGCAGGTGATCTTGCGTGCTCAAGTTCATCAAAAACTCTTACACATGTAAATCTAGTGTTTTTTTGTTTATGTGTTGGATTTAATTTTTGCATTGGAATTTGATGATTAATCATTTAAGAAGTGTTAAGAATTAGTTATGGTGATTGAATTTAAAGATTAAATCCTTGACAACTGATTCAACCCCCTTCTTAGTTGTCATGTTCAACACAAATAAAGTAACAATATAATGCTAGATTCAATAATAATAGGGGACATATCCAAGTGATTAGATAAGGGAATTGTATTAGGGATTATATATTAGAGAAGTGGAGGTTGAGAATAAGGTTTCAAACCAAGATGTAGGTGAATGGTAGGGGAATATTCAAGATAAAGATTGGATAGGGAAATAGGCTCTTGAGCCAAAACATGATCATGCATGTGATCTCTTATAAATTTGTTAGGTCTAGTGTGACCTATAGGATTAGTTGGGTGAGGTGGAGAGTCTTATAGTATGGGTTTCATCTATTACTACTAGATTTTGGGACACTATAAGTGTCTTAAGAGGATCATGTTCCATGGGCTGATTTACTTAGAATACCAAGACACAAGGTAGGAATGGAAGCAACTATTAGAAGGTGAGAGATGAGAGTGGAAGTTTACATAGTAAGATTTTTTTCCTCTAGGAATAAAAGTTTTAGGGGAGGAACAAAAGCCACAACTAAAGGCGATGAAATCATAGGAGTAAGAAGATGTCCCAAGAAGAATTTATTTTCTCTAACCACCAAAGGGGTATAGATAGGAATAGAAGAAATTAAATCAAATATTGAGAGATCAAAGGGAGAATAGCCACATAAGAGGAAGAAAAATTACTAGACAAAAATTCTCTTTGATTTACTTTAATTTTTTTACAACATTTCAATAAGAGATCAATGTAGGTGAGAGAGGTCTAGTGGGGGTTAGCTAGAAATATTCAAGGTAAAAGTTACCAAGAAATAATAAAGGATGAAATATACTATAGTGTAACATATGTAATACTCTATTATGTTGGAACTTAATCCACTTGTGAATAATAAAGGAAATTATTAAATCAAAGTGAGAAACATGTCTCTCAACTTTAGATGGAAGTGATTAGAGCTATGTATAATTAAGAAGGGTACATCTAGGTTTTTTATTCTGTCTTGATGGGAAAAATAATCCAACCTAAGGTAGGAATGGAGAGAACATTATACATCCATATAAATGTGTTTTATTACTTATACTTGTCTTTATACAAATTAATAAGATATAATAGTTCCTCTATGACAATATTGAACATGATGATGGGGTCAATGGGCACTCCCTAAATGGATTTACCATTTTCTTGAGAAAAATTATAAATAGGTCCAACATGTATATACATGGGAACATCAATGGAAGAGAGATATGGTAGGTTAAGAGATAGTCAAATCTTGAGGGACTTAATGGTATAGGTGTCCACCATCCCTATTATATCTATGAAAGGAGAAGGGTACCTATATACATTAATATCCAATAAAAGTAGAGAAGGAGAAAGGTTTGAAAAGTTTACAAGGATGGTTTGTACAAATTTTTAGGTCTAGTTAGGTTTGAGATGAATGATTCAATAATTTTTTGAATGTGCAAAGAATACAGTCTAGTTTGTAAAAATGTAATTTATTTTAAAATTTGATGAACATGTAAAAAATGAAACCAATAATACTAAACATAGGATTTTGAGTAAAAATGGAGATAATAGAAAAATAAATTAAAGATAAAAATCTTAATATATTTGATATGTAAAAATATTACATGGTTAAAAAGCTAAGAGGGGGCTCAATTTTATTATGTTATTTTTTTAACTTGGCATTGAAAGATGTGGAAACTTGATGGAGAGCATGCTTGACATTACTAACATGTAACTCAAATCCATTGGGTTGGATTCCCAACAAAAATCCAACCCTTAGCATTATAAATTCCTAAAGTAGACAACAACACAAGCACATTATAATTCTCTCACATTTTCTAAGAGAAAATGGCCATCCTTGTATTGTCTCCCTTTCTCTTCACACAAAAATGAGTGTGTTATAACACAATCACATTTGTGTGAATAAAAATATCTCCCTCTCAATATCTATCTCTCTTTCTCTATCTCTCTCTCTCTCTATCACCATTTATTTCTCCCCTTGAGCTCTAGAACTATCTTCCTACCTCTCTTATTCCCTCTCTACTTCTCTCTATCTCCCCTCTCTATCTATCTACCTACTTATCCTCTCCCTCGCTTCCCCCCCTCTCTCTCTCCCTCATTTTCTTTACCCTCTCTCTCTCTTTCTCTCCATATTTCCCTATTATAATAATTAAATAAGGTTATAACACAATAGTTTTTTTGGATTCACCAAAAACAATAAAAATGAATGTGGGTCTCATGATTCAAGACCCACATGCTATGATTTATTTTATAATATACACTTTATTCAACATAGAAACACAATTTTCATGATGTTGAGAAAATATCAATCATTGTTTAACAATTCCACACTTTTCTTTTCTTTTGTCAATGTAGAAGAAATAGTTTGCATGTTTTTAGATTGAATTTGATTGTATTAATTAGTACTTTCGCATTCCTAGTGTTCAAATGGTAATAATCATATTTTCTATTTGAAATTAATAATATAAAAATATGACATTTTTATATTTTTTACTAATTCTATTAGACTGATGTAGAATTGAACATTGAATACCAAGGAATTTATCAAAAAGCTAAACTTTTCAAGGAGTGTGAAGCCTAGAATGAATTAGAAAATATTGTAAAATTGGTTAAGTTGAATCTTGAAGTTTAAGGTACACTATTTTTCTCTTTCTACCTTTTTTTTATACCATCTTGTCAATATAGTTAATGTGCTACCCATCATAGTGCTCATTTAATTCATTGTAGCCCAATTATTCACCCAAAACACATATCCAAGATTACTCCTTTAATATTGATGTCTTATGAATTGAGGATGGTGATTCTTATGATAATAGTCTAGGGCCTTAATTGATGTGCTATCAAGTCCATATCAAGCAAATGGTAAAATAATGTATGACTATTATGATAGCCATAGGACATAAACATATGTTGAATACTCATTTAACAATGTCGCCTCTCTTTCAAATTTAACTATAGGAGCCATTGAAGTTGATCAAAAAAATTTAAACTCAATAGCATCTCATATACTTCCTTTTATGGCTTATACTTTTGAGCTTTCTCCATTCTACAAGTATACATGAATGATGCCTCGTTAGTTTCCAAATTGTTCCTATAAATGAATCATGGAACCTAAAATAATTTTCAACTGATTTATTTTGTTCACCCTTCAAATTATTAGCCTTTTAGAATTATTGATCCAACACATATCCTCATAATGGTTTTACAAAAGCACAAATTTAACAAGGGTGTATTTCCCAACAAGGGTGTTGCCACAATAATGGGTTACACTTTCTAGGACATCCTAATTTTTGCTGAAATCACATATTTTTAGAAAATATAATAATTTAATCCTTGAAAGGTTCCATTTAAATGATTTTAATTGAAGAGGGTTTGATCAAACCCCCTTAGATAAAAATCCATTGGATAAAACCTCACTAGTTTAAAACCATACCTATAATGGAGTCTCCTCTACACCTATCAAAATGCTAATAAAAAACAACTTTTGATTTACCTTTTGGGGGATCAAATGAATTCATTTAAAATTTATGTTAGTGCAAGATCATGGAGGTCCAAACTAGGCCCCAAAGTGGCAATAAATTTTTAGAAAAACATAGTTAGGAAACTTGAATTAAAATTTTGAATAGGTTATTAACATAATTTGAAAAATATTTAAGAACAAAACTTGTAGCGAATTCAATATAGTTTCTAGGCTAGTAGTCCTTTTTTGGAAAAAAGTAAATCTATTTTGTGAAAATTTGAAATTTCAATGCAATGGTACTATATTTTTAGGAAAATGATAAGAAGTAGATGTATGTCTGACCACCCTAAGTACAAGGAAAGAATAATATTTTTTTCTGAAACTTTCAATATATGTATACGACACATTCCCTAATGTGGTGGATTTTTTTTGTAATGTTTTTGTATGTAAATAATTAGTTTTGATTTTTTTATTAGAACATTTCAGAATTTTTAAAATGTGTTTGTCTATCCACTATGACTTGGTCAAAGATTTATGAAATTCAATTTCTTTTTATCCTATAGTATGTGAAGCATAGAATGTGATGCATCTTTTAGGTTTGAAAAATGTGAAGTAGTTTGAAAGTTATAAATGTTTTTCAATTAGCCTATCAATCAAGACTTTAGTTGTAATGTATATAGAAAATCAATAATAATTATTTATTAAATTCAAAATAAGACATATCTTATATTGGTGGAAAGCTAACAATTTTTTCTATAAACCCTTTTCATTTCATGAAATTCAGATTAAAAAAGTCATCAGCCACAAGGGAGAACTTAAGAAAACTAAACAAATTTTGTAAACATGTTTTTTAGGTTCACTTTCGACGTTAGGCAATCGTAAACCAAATCCCAAGACAAATCTTGAGCCTACTGATTCTTTTAGAAAAAAGGGATATCCATTTAGAAATAGATATCCGCTACCTATATTATTTATAATACATAATATTTAGTATTTTAATATATACTAATATACAAATATGTTATATATATTATTATATAATAATATATATTATATACTATATACTATATACTACATATATTTTATATAGTATGTTATATAAAATATTTAATACATAGTATATATTATATACTACATAGTACATATTATATATTTATTGATGTGTGACCAATTCAAAAGAGAGAGAGAGAGGGAGTGGGATGGAATTAAGAGAGTGAGGGAGAGAGAGAAAAACCTTAGAGGGAGTGAGAGACCTAAGAGGGATGGGGAGGGGAGAGACTTGAGAGGGAGAGAGAGAGAGAGAGAGAGAGAGAGAGAGAGAGAGAGAGAGAGAGAGAGAGAGAGAGAGAGAGAGAGAAGGGGCAAAGGAGGAGACGGAGAGGGAGAGAGTGGGAGGGAGAGACCAAAGAGACCTAAGAGAGAGAGAGGGAGGGAGGGACCTAGGAGTTGAGAGGGAGAGGGAGAGAGATAATTTGAGAGGTAGAGGGAGAGGAGAGAGATTCATGAGAGAGAAAGATAAAGAGAGGGAGAGACCTAAGAGAGAGAGGGAGTGGGAGGACCCCAGAGGAGGAGGTGGAGAGACATTTGAGAGGGAGAATGGGAGGAGGGAGGGGTTGGGGAGAGAGAGAGAGAGAGAGAGAGAGAGAGAGAGAGAGAGAGAGAGAGAGAGAGAGAGGGAGAGTGGGAGGGAGGGAGGGGTGAGAGAGAGAGAGAGACCTGAGCAAGAGGGAGAGAGAGAAAGAGAGAGAGGGAGTGGGAGGTACCAAAGAGATAGACCTAAGAGGGAGGGGGAGAGAGAGTCTTGATAGGGAGAGGGAGAGATGGAGGGAGGGAGAGACCTAAGAGAGAGAGGAAGTGGGAGGCACCTAAGAGTGAGAGGGAGGGAGATACCTTAGAGGGAGGGAGAGTGAGACTTGAGAGAGAGAGACATGAGAGAGATACCTGAGAGGGAGAGTGGGAGAGACATGAGAGGGATAGAAGGAAAGAGAGACTTGAGAGAGAGAGAGAGTAGGAGAGAGACTTGTGAGAGAAATACCCAAGAGAGAGAGGGTGGGAGATAGGGAGAGAGGGGGATAGAGGGGGAGATAAAGTTATCTAGTTAGGGTGGGAGGGAGAGACCTGGAAGAGAGAGAGTTAGTGGGAGAGACCTGAGAGAGAGAGAGAGGGAGTGGAATGGACCTAAGAGAGAGAGAGGGAGTGGGAGAGACCTAAGAGAGAGAGAGATGGATTGGAATGGACCTAAGAGAGAGAGAGTTATTTGCAATTAAAGAGATCTTGTTGTCACATAAAATTGCACCCTACTCAATAAGATTTTAGTGTTATAATGGCACAATGGAAATAACCTCAAGGTGTGGGACCTTGTGTGAATGAGTTTGAATCTCCAAAGAAGGTTGAGTTCCTCTTCTAAACTAAGTGAAAACCCAACACATGAAAACCCTATCACCACTTCTAATCTAGCAAATCATAGAGGAAAGGGGATAGAAGGATAACATAAAATGGAAATAAAGGTGATACACAAATATATAAATTTGTTTCTTCCTACTTCAGAACAACATAATACATCAATGGAACAACTAAAATACATATTGAAACATGAAGGTAAATGGATATTACTCAAACATGCAAGGGATAATAGTGATAATAGTTGAATTTTATTAACATAAAAGCTTAGAAGCAATCTTTACAATTGAAGAATGCAAAAAATGCAGTGTTTACAATAGAAAAACCCTAGAGAAGCTAGAGGAAGAACCCTTAAAAAATAGACAAGTGTTACCTTTATAGTTCAGGAATAAATAAGATGAACAATAACCAAACCCTAACCCAACTATGGTTAGTAGATCTAATCAAAGAATCATGAGGATTGTCCAAAAAATATGTGCCCAAAACAAGCACAGTCACCATACCTGTAGTGAAAACCATGCCAAGAAGAGCCTAGAGAAGACAAGGTTTGCACAACATCCATCATGTTGTGAAGATTTTCTTGGAAAATCCATCCAAAAAACTCCATGAAATCTATGATTTGGGTAATGGTATTTGTTAGAAGGGACAAATAGTAGGAATGAATGAGCATGGTGCTTATTAAATTCACTTGGTGAAGTCAAAAGAATGATAAATTCATCCTTAAACCCTAAAAAACATGTCTAGTAGCTAGGAGATAGTTGCACATTAATTGTGTCACTGAACAAAATGTGCCAATTCATGGATCATAGGGGCATCAAGACTGAAAGGAAGCCTTTGCAAAAATGTGAATTAAATGGTTTAGACCCCGAAAAATATGTCTTTGTCAGACATCAACGATTGGGTGGTTGGGAGTAAGGAGACGAGTGTCGATCCTACCTCATGCTTATGCTTTCATCAAACTTCATGTTTCAAGCCATCAAAGATTGGGTGTTGGGCCATTGGAGGTTGGGTGTCGGGTTGTCAGCTTACCACATTCCTCAAAAGAAGAAAAAAAAGAAAGAAATTGTGAAGAGAAAGGAAAGATTGGGGGTAGGAGGGAAAGCTTACCTACAAAAGTCAGAGGTAAGGAGGAAGCCCTTCCCCCCGAAGCCCAAAAACATGACACTTAGTCATTTTTCAAAAGGAAGCTATTAGGGAGACAAGAAGATGATAAAGGGGAAGGCTAATGGCTGACACTTGAAAAGTAGGATGAAGAATGGTGAAAAATGGAGGAAGACCGAGCTTTGGAGATCAGAGGGAAGGATTACATCTTACCTCCAATGGTAAGAGGTAAGATGCACGAGGGAAGGCTGAAAATTGAAGGCCGCTAGAAGAAAGGAAAAAATGGAAGAGGGGAGAGGTGGTAAGGGTGAAGGCCGAAACCAAAAACACTTAAAGGGAAAGGGGGAACGAAGGGAGCAATGGATAAGGCATGAAGGAAGTGGGTAAGAGAGCCCAAAAACCAAAAAATCAAGGACTTAGCCAATTTTTAGGAAACTCATGTAAGATGGCCCATGTAGGATCTCTCAAATCAGATATCAGTGATAGGTCATCTAAGGTGGCATGAAATGTCAACAGATCTCATCCATGCTACTTATTTTAATGTGAGGTGAAGAATGCAATTATTATATTGTTCATGCTTATTTTAATGATGTGTAGAAGAGGGCCACAAAGGATGTTGGTAAGATTGCAAGCCTCAATGTCATGAGAATAGTTATCGATCCAATGGCCATAGCTATAACTTAAGGCTTCCATGATGTATTCACTAGAGAAAGAAGGAATCTCATCTTTGATTTGGGTGGAGGTACGTTCGATGTGTTAGTTCTTTCTGTTCAAAAGGGTAATATTACCATCAAGGTTCTTAGAGGGGATATGCATTTAGGAGGTCGAGATTTTGGTAATAGAATGCTTAATTACTGTGTCCAAAAATCTCAATACAAAATACCAGTTGGATATCAATAGTAGTGCCAGAGCTAGAGAGGGAGAGAGTATAAGATATAGAATATATAATATATATAATATACAATACATTATTTATATACTATATAGTATAAAATATATATTATATAATATATAATATATTGTATATATGTTAAATAATACTACATATAATATATATTAAGAATACATAATATTAGTTTTATGTGTTATTTGGTTTGTAAAAATTGAACTATGATGAATATCCATTATTTATTGTATAGGTTTTGAAGCTTCCCCAATTCATAGAGAGAGAGTGGGAGAGAGAGAGGTAGAGAGGGAGAGAGAGAGAGAGAGAGGGAGAGTGGAAGAGAGAGAGAGGGAGGGAGAGAGAGGGAGAGAGAGAGAGGGAGAGGGAGAGATAGGGAGAGACTTGAGAGAGGGAGAGAGGGAGAGAGAGGGAGGGATAGATAGAGAGAAGGAGGGAGTGGGAGGGACGTGAGAGTGAGAGGGAGAGAGAGAGAGGGAGGGAGAGAGGGAGTGGAGGAGAGAGAGAGAGGGAGGGAGAGTGGGAGAGAAGGAGTGGGGGAGAGTGGGAGAAAGAGAGAGAGACAAGGAGAGGGAAAGATAGAGAAAGAGAGAAATCATTGAGACATAGAGAGAGAGGGAGTGAGAGGGAGCGAGAGGGAGAGAGTGGGAGAGACTTGAGAGACAAAGTGGGAGAGTGAGAGAAAGAGAGGGAGAGAGAATTGAGAGGGAGAGAGAGAGGGATAGAAAGACTTGAGAGGGAGAGAAAGAGGTAGAGAGAGAAAGACTTGATAGGGAGAGAGAGTAAGAGACCAGAGAGAGAACTGAGAGTGAGAGGGAGAGAGAGAGAGAGGGAGAGAGAGGGAGAGAGAGGGAGAGAGGGAGTGGGGAGAGAGAGAGGGAGAGTAGGGGAGAGAGGAGAGAGGAGAGAGAGAAATACCTAAGAGGAAGAGAGAGGGAGAGACTTGAGAGAGAGAGGGAGAGAGAGTGAGGAAAGGGAGATAGAGGAGAGAGAGAGAGAGAGGGAGTTGGAGTGACCTAAGAGTGAAAGGGAGAGAGAGGGAGAGAGAGAGAGATAGAGATAGAGGTAGGGTGGGAGGGAGAGGGAGAGGGAGAGAGAGAAAGAGAGAAAGACCTGAGAGGGAGAGAGAGGGAGAGAGAGGGACTTGAGAGAGAGGGAGAGTGGGAGATAGAGAGAGAGGGAGATGGAGAGAGATATAAAGAGAGAAAGACCTAAGATCTGGAGAGAGAGCGAGGGAGAGAGAGGGGGAGTGGGAGGGACTTGAGAGAGAGGGAGAGAGAGGGAGAGAGGGACTTGAGAGAGAGGGAGAGGGAGAGGGAGAGGGAGAGGGAGAGTTGGGAAGAGATAGAAATTCCTAAGAGGGAGAGACTTGAGAGAGAGGGAGAGAGTGAGGGAGAGTTGGAAAGACAGAGAGAGAAAGAGCTAAGACCTAGAGAGAGGGAGTGGGAGGGACTTGAGAGTAAGAGGGAGGGAGAGAGAGAGAGAGAGAGAGAGAGAGAGAGAGAGAGAGAGAGAGAGAGAGAGAGAGAGAGAGAGAGAGAGAGAGAGAGGGGAGACCTAGAGGGAGAGAGACCTAAGCAAGAGAGAGGGAGAGAGGGAGATAGAGATGTTAGCATATAGCTTGTTTGTTGGAATATGGCTAGTATGTCGATCTGTATGCTTCACTGAGTCATCATTTTGAGTTGTGGATCTTAGGGAAGGTTGTTAAGCATCTATATTACCCAATTTCTAAGTTTTGTGGTGTTGTATCAATCAGTGTATAAGTTAGGATATCTGGCAGGATGATTTTTCTACTTATTTGATCATGGTGGCTGACTATAGTTTGTCCTGCATTGATGGGTGTGCATTAAATATGATTTGTGATTTGAGCCGACTGTTGGAGAATATTTCATATTTTACTAAAGTTGACTTGGAGTGATTAAAATCTTGGTAACAAATATATATGTAATGCCCCGCTGTGTGAACCCCAGAGGACAACAAAATACCAAACTAATTTTTTTTTTTTTTTTTGAAAGGGAAACATTTCATAAGATGAATATGTGCATATATTACAAGAAGAGAAACTATGCATTTACAAATTTTTCTACATCCTCTGGGGTACACCTAACAACCATTAAAAAATGCAAGTTTTTACGAAATTGAATATAAACCAAGATTACATAAAGATAACATACAATCATCCATAAACAAGAGAGAGGAAACAATACATTATTTTATGCCCACATTTTTATACTCTAAATAACCTAACACTCTGCAATGACTGTACTAATTTTGCAATTTTTTTTTTTTTTTTTTGTTTACTTAAAGACAATGACAACACTTTTCACTACTTACAACTATAGTCCAAGAACACACTAGTGAGAAGCAAATATAGAAATGGTTCACTATATTTTTAGCAATAAAGTCTACTTACTTTGGGTCAGCTTAACATACCTCTTCCATTCCATCATGTTGAATTTTCCTTGTTTCCCAATGCATATACTTGCAAGGTTTACATGACTTGGCACACACATATGATCAAAGGTAGTTAGCACATGATTACTAGATGAGCTATACAAATCAATGTCAGTTTTACAGTATGAAAAATCACATACAAGACTTAGAAGAATAGTCCTAGGGGCCCGACCTAATGCCTCGGGGGCTCATCACTTGATAGCATTGCCTACATATATATTTCGCAGAGGCACCATAGTTCGCCCTTTCACATTTCATACTAGGTTACTTACAAATGATTGTATCTCCCCTCATGGCCAACATATAAATTTATTTCGACACGACATATTCCCAATAATGTTACTATGCACAAAACTAAAATCCCTACACCATCACATCATGTGTACCATTCAAATTACATATTGTAAGATTGATATGTGTGAGCAAAGTCAAATCTACATTACCGGCCGAATTACCAAACTGATAAGATTTCATAATTATAATGACCTAACTGATAACTAGACTATTCTATAATGATGAAACTTATCGATTTCACTAAAGTGACAACTTACTAAAACATTTGATAATATAAAAGGAAATGATATTTAATGATATCTCAAGTAAAAGTCTAAATCTAAAATAAACAATAGAGTTAACTACTAGATAATTCAAATACAGAAGCATGCACCTTAAGATAGTTAATTAAATTAGTTAATTAAATTGTTTTCTAATAATGAAGAAAAGATAGAAACTATACCAATTCAATTAATTAATGCTTCCTTTGAACTTCCATCCCAAGAATAAAATTTAATGTTGGTATATATTAAAGAATAACTTCAAGAATTGAATCAACTATTAAAAGATATCAAATGGATGATTTTCACATTAAAATTCCAATAGAAGCCAATATTATTCAAAATGAATATTATACTCAAAGGGTGATCCCACAATAGTGGTTTACAATTTTTGGCCAAACTTGACACTGGAATTATTATTTTTAACTAAATCTTCACATTCGGGCAGCTATAGTGGCTAAACCATGAAGAATTTGAAGATAATGCAAACTAAAGTCTCATCACATTTTTTCTGTAGATTCTAAAAATATTTTTTTCAAAATTTTTGGAATCAGTTTACACTTCTTTTTCCATCTCCCACAAAAACTAGTTTTTTTCAAAAAACAACATTTTTAAAAAGTGATGCAGACCGTATAATGTATAACTTTTTTTCCATGAAGGATAAAATTCCAATTCTTTCGAATTTAGATTGGTAACTCCAATACCTAGTGCTTCCACTTGGTTAGATAGTTTTTTATTGAATATTTTTTCTTTAATCAAGTTTCAAAGTCAAACCAATTACAATTCAGACATAGTGCAACTGTATAATGCATAACTTTTTTTGTATATATCAAAATTAAATTTTATTTTTTTGGTTGGATCAAGGACTTCAACATCTAGTGCAATCATATTTTTCAATTTTTTTTTTGATAATCTACTATTTTTCCACATGTGCAGAACATAGACCTTCATTTTTGATGAAAAACCTATGTTTAATAAAACTAAAAAAACAAATACATAATAAAAACAAAACATATTAAGATTATATTCTTTGGATAGCTTGTTCCGAGGACTACCTGATTCTAGTTGGGTTTGTGAAGATTCCTCCATTTTCATCATCAACCCAAGCTCTGAATTGCCAAAATTTAGGGTTTTTTTGTGTCTCAGAAGAGGGATGAGGAATAAGGGGGGTTCACTCGAACCAGGGTTCGAATGAACCCTGGTTCAATCGAACCCCCCTTTTATAAGGGTTTTTGTTGGCATTTTTGGCAGGAAAGCATTAAAAGGGTTCACCTGAACCCAGGTTCTAGCGAACCCCTAATGGGTTCGGTTGAACCAGTATGTTCGTACAAACCCCTAAAATCAATATTTTTACCATGCATTCATTTTTGGTGAGTTTTCCTTCCTCACTTCAATTGTAAACCACTATTGTGGCTTCACCCATAATAATGAAACAAATCTTAACCAACTATATTTTGCATATCAAATATGGTTTGCAATTATCTATATTCGCACAATTTGTATCAACTAAGGATTGGACTATTCCTTACAACTAATCCTCAAAGAATTAATCAAACTACTATATTTATTGGACTAAAAATAACTTAATCATATAATAAACTACTTTGTTCCACACGAGTTCCTAGATTGCCAACAATATTAAATATAAATGAAATACTAGGCAGTGTTTCCAATAATTTATTAATTCATTACATGATGAACCTCCAATTATACATACATAGATAATTAATATGCACCTTTAATCATCTTGATAGAAGAAACCATCTTGATATGGGTTATTCCATACATCAAGTAAATTATTCCACATAATGTTTTTTTTTTTATATTTAAAATATTGTATGTTCTATTTTTATATGCAGTATTTAGTCATGGGTAGCATAGAAAAGTGAGGCATTCAACTATGATGTTCCTATACAAATAAAGTATATATATATATATATATACACAAATGTACTAATATTAATTTTAGTTTTATTTTTCACATCATCAATATAAATTGGTTTATTGAACCTTATATACCCCTATGAATAACCAACTTACCTCTCTTAGAACAAATTTCATAGTTAGTTAATTTTTATTTTTTTATCCCCTAATGTCAAGTCACATGGCTCACAATGTTCCATTGCATAAAAAGAAGAGTGCCTATTTTGATAACACAGTCTCATACATATAATAATAATAATAATAATAAAATAAACACCTTTATTCCCTCTATTCATTCACCGGATTTCTATCTTATTTACTGAATCTAAAATTTGCACTGCACTAAAAATTTCAAATTTTCAACTTTTAATTTACTCATATCATATTTAACCAAAGTAAGTTGAAATAACTAAAGAATACATATAGAGCCAGAGAATCCTGAGCAGAAAGACCTAACCCTAAACAATCTATTACTTTCTTTGTGCAGACAAGGAGATGATAAAAAGAGAGTGGAAACCTTAGCATTTTAGGTATTGCTTTTTGGATTTTCTTGCTAGCTGGTGGAGGATAATAAGATGACAAACCGTATTGAGATCATTGCATTTACCGTTTCAGCTATAGCTGCTATACATTCTATACTAATTAGTCTTTTCAAGAAAATTGTCTCAAAGAAATCTCAAGAGAAAGGAGAACATAATAGACAAATACATTAAGATTGCCAAAAACAAATAAGGATCTAATGCTAGGTATTTACAATAATATGACACATAGAAATGAGGGGAAGGCTTGTTTGCTACTTGCACCCAGAGATTAGGATGACATTGAATGTTGTTTAGCCTACAATATATGATGGAGTGTTAGTATTGACAAAGAATTGTGAGAGAATTGGTGCAGTCCATGTCAAACGTTGATTTGGAACTAGCTGATACCAGAAAAAACTACTCTCACGTCTTGATTCATATTTTTAATTCCTTTATGGGTTTTGTTGTCCTCTTTCTTAGCTTTCCAACAAATTGTAAAGTTTTGAATTTTTATGAGAAATGAAAAAGTTATGGTAATTTTACCAATACCTAGTATTTAGGTTTTAAAACTGCTAAATTATTTTAGTGATTAGATAAAGTATTAAATTGCACAGTGAGCATAAGAATTTGTTTCACAGTTCACAATATCTCTTTACGAAGATCTAGCTCTAGAACTACAACATAAATTCTTATACGAGAAAAAGACACAAATATAGAGCCACAGAACCGCAACCTTCATTTCCTGGATACAACAAATCAGTAATGGTGATGGTAATTGGTGATTGAAATTTCTATGACTAATAGCCATTCTTTTCATCTACAAGATTACAATTCTTACAAGCTCACAAGACATTTCTCATACCAATCACCTCTAAATTTTGTACCTATGTAAATTTACACTTTCATAGACATCAACACTTTCATTTCACAAGAAACAACATAATTATTTTAGAATGTAATAAAACATAGCAATAAAAAGAATTTCACCCATATACACATTTCATCTCTTTCATATTGAGATTGTGGCAAGTGACTTACCTCATGGTTCTACACTTCAGCTGTGAGAAAATCATGCACCAGAAATGGCCTGTTGGGTATCGCCGTGGTTGTTCTCCATGCTGACAAAGTTTCTTTTGTCTTCTTCTCCTACAGTCCAAGGCTGTCGACCCCCTCCCTCTTCTAGTTCCTTTCTTCCCTTTTCACTATCTTCCCCAAAACAATTAAGGCAGTTCTAATTTTTTTCATGATAAACAAAGGAAATAGGTGTCAACTTCATAATTTTTGTATCCAGCACTTGGCACTTTTCCTCACTCCCCATTTCCACCTGTAGGTAAATCTCTACCTTTTGCAACAAAATAGAAACCTACCTCCACTATGGTTTAGTTGCGTCCACGGAAGGAAAATTTCATCCTTAATAAATATTTTACCCGCCACCGAAAAACATTATTATATCAAATTAAATTCAATAAACTTAAATCTACCCCCATTTAACTTTCCAGAAAACATTTAATCAACCCGTTTATCCTAAAAAATATTTTTAAATAAATATTTATGTATCTATTTTAAATTTTTACCGAATGAAGAAATTGAATAATTATTTATTTTTAAATAAACCCTTAATGCAAATAAATAAATAATATTATTTAATTAAATGAACAATATTATTTAATTAAATAAACATTATTATTTAATTGCCAATTGAAAATTTACAAAGCTGCTTGATTAAGATATTACTCTTTTAATTTTACAAACATAACTTTAAATTTTCAAACTAATTTAACATTTAATTAAATCTTCACAACACACATTAATAATTACGTTTAATGTTTAATTTCAATTATCATTGTATTAATTTAACTAATTGACAATAATGACACACATCTAATTCCAACAATTAACACATTAAAATTGCCACTTAAAAACAAGAACAACATAAGATAAGACGATACCAAACAGAACGGGAACTAACGGATGACATCAACAACCGATGATAGGACGATGAACACGGATGTGGGTACTTTCTTGTCAAATCCCTAAACCACATCATCATAAATATCGTGAAGCAAGTATTAAACAATTTACGTAACCACACACTATAGCATAATTAGGTAAGGATGACACCATGCATCATTATATAATCAACATCATATTAAAGTATCATGATCTTCCAACAAAACTCATAAGTTAAACATGTCAACAATCACCAACATAATCATCGGTATGCATCAAACATAACAGTATCCACACAGTATCATAAGATAACAGTATTACAAGAGGCACTACAAGTCAAATAGGTGAAACAATTACCAACGTAATCACGAGTATGCATCAAATATAACAGTATCTAAACAACAACAATCACACACAAAAAGTATCATAGGAGTATAGTAACATAGGTGGCATCACATCATATATGAGATCATTAATTCATTTTGAAGTGTGAATAGGTGTGAAAGAGTAGAGTAGGTGTGTGTTGTGAATATCAGAAGGGTGTTTGAGCGATTTATGCATAGTTTCGCTTGTGCATTATAGGTTTTGTGATGCGAGTTAGAGAAGAGCAAAGCATAAGTGATGAATTAGTTAGAAGGGCAAAAGATCGATTACTGAGCTTCACCGACACTGAAACTAGGAATTTGTAGATGTTATCTTCTTAGTTCAACCTTTTTTTGTAATCACCAATATTTTGTAAGGCAGTGAGCCTTTCTTATTTTGAGCAATGAGCTCTAGGTAGTGTGCCTGAATGCATGTGAATTCCCATTATTATTCTTATACTTTTAATAGAGTATAAATTGTGGATTAATCTCCACTGTGGTTTTTCCCCTAACAGGGTTTCCATGTAAAAATATTGGTGTTATGTTGTTTTGATTGTCTCATTCATGTGCTTGCATGTTTAATTCAATTTAAGTACTGTGAATGGTTTAAGATATAGAATAAAAATAAATAAAATTGAACACTAATTCACCCCCCCTCTCAGTGCTCCTTGAGTCCAACAAGAGAGAGGGAGACGGAGAGAAAAAGACCCGAGACCTAGAGAGAGAGGAATGAAGAGAGAGAGGGAGTAGGAGGTATCTGAAACTGAAACATAGAGAGAGAGAGAGAGGGAGGGAGGGAGAGGGAGAGAGAGAGAGAGGGAGAGTGGGGAGAGAGAGAGGGATAGATAGAGAAAGAGAGAAACACCTAAGAGGGAGAGAGAGGGAGAGTGAGATAGAGAGAGGGAGATGGAGAGATGGAGAGAGAGAGAGAGAGGTATTAATATATAATATAATTTATATACTATATAATATATTAATTTAATATATACCTTAATAATAACATTAATATATAATATATTTTATATAAATATATATAATAAATTAATTTAGTATATTAATATATAATAAATATATATATAATAATATAATATATTAATAATATTATGCTAATAATAATTCTTAAAACTAAAGTAAACAAATTTCTGTTTTGTTTCCTATAGGTTAAAAAGATAGAAGCATGAGAAACAATAGGTCATATATTGTATAAAACATAATAGATATCTGTTCGAAATTGAAACATATATTTTTGGGACCCTATGGACTACTCTTGCAATCTTAGGGTTTTTCATCTAAAAGGAGAGAGATAGGGCCAAAAATGCTTATGTATCACTCAAATTAGGATGTTTGTGATGTGATATGATGTAAATGAAGTTAAATAAATGAAATTGACTAATATGAATGGCTAAAAATGAATGCAAAACTAAGATTTATGACTTGTTTGAAAACACACTATGAAATGCAAATAACTATGTAAATGAAGAAATATCCAAAATAGAAAGAGATGGGATGAAATAGAGTGCCCCTGGGAAAAGTGATGATTCTGGAGTGTTCTGGATGCTGATGAATTTTTCTAATTTTTCACAATGGGACTCATTTTCCCAAGGTGGCAAATCAGTCCACCTACTGGTGAAAAACTGTTGGAAGCTAATTTTTGTCGGTTGGGATATGAAATCTAACAAAACTCAATTTTATAGTCCTAAGGTGGGAATCATTCACCACAGGTGGTGAATCAGTCCTCCCCCAAATTCCTAAAAAATTGGGAGACAAATCTACAACACCAGGTCTGAGAATGTTTGCTTGTCGGGTTACCGAAGTCAAATTTGCAAAAAATGACAAATAACTCTCTCCAAGCTTGATTTTGACTTAAGTTGACTTGAAGCACCTAGTTGACTTGAAATTCACTATTCAACACCTAATAACCTGTCAAATCTACAAACAAAGGGCTACAAACAAACAAGCAAAAGGGGAAAAATGATTAGGGGTTAGTGAATAGGGGTTTGCCTTGGTCAAACCCCACTTTTGGTAATTAAACCCTTAAAAAGACAATGTAATGAAAGAGAAAGATAAACTAATAACATGCAAGTGCTATCAACTTACCTAACCCTTGATCATGCAAGTCTAAAATAATGTCAATGGCTACTTCAAAGTGCTTGAAAAATGCTTGAATTGTTGATGTAAAATGCTTGAATGCTTAAGTGAATAGGTGGATAAGTGAACTTGATGAATGGGGGTTAAAATGAGGTGAAAATCACTTATTTATACAATTATTGTGCCTTAGTATCTATTCATACCTCATCACAGGCCAACATCAAGTTATTTTGAATAAAATCCCGAAAGGAAATTTAAAATATTTTGAATTTGGGGCCAAGGGGGACTCATTTGCCACCCATGGCAAATGGGTCCCACCTAGGACCTAAAAACATGTGTCGGGAAATATGTTGTGTTTAATGTTATTTGTTAGGATAACATTCAAAAATACACTTAATTACAACTTATGAGGGCATAAAGAGACCAAATAAAGCATGAGAAGGGTGTAAAAAGCTAGTGAAAATATGCCTAGAGAGCATGAAAGCTTGTTACAAGACTTTACAACACTTCAAAATAGGGCTTGTTGATGTGTGAAAAGGTGGTTTTTAGGTGAATTGCATTAAATAGAGTCTAGAAGAATGTAGAAATGTCTTACAACACTTCACAACACCTTCACAAGACATCGTTAAAATCATTTTATTAGAGCCTCATTAAGTCCAATTAATCTCATGTCAAGCAAAGGGTACTTTTTTCTACGACATAGAAACAAATATCCTTTCGTAATGGATATTCATTTACTAAGTTATATAAAAAACAAAAATGAGACTAGTTTGAGCATTCCAACGGTCCCCACATTCCTTCTATCATTGAAATCTCATGCTTTATGTCTGTATCAGATAAAATTTAGCTTTTGGGAGATTCTTTTACACTTTATTAACTTTTACAATCATTTGTGTGTGTTTTTTGTTTATGCAATGGGGAAGTCAAAAGACAAATAAATGTCATTGTCAAACCCTAAAAAACATTCCTAGTAACTGGGAGGTAGTTGTGCATTAATGGCATCATTGAAGAAAATGTGTCAATCCATGGATTGTCGAGGTGTTGGGCCTGAAAGGAAGCCTTTGCAAACATGTGAATTAAGTGGTTCATAACCCCAAAAATGTTTTTATCAGACATCGGCGATTGGGTAGCCATAGGTTGAGAGTTGGGAGTTGAGCCTACCTCATGCATGCTTTTGTTAAAATTCATGTGTCGAACAATCATAGATTAGGAATCGAGCCATTGGAGGTTGGGCATAAGGTCGTCAGCTTACCATGTTCCTCAAAAGAAGGGAAGAAAGAAAGAAACTATGAAGAGAAAGGAAATATTGAGGGTAAGAGGGAAGGGATTCCCTATGAAAGTTGAAGGTAAGGAGGAAGCCCTACCCTTGAAGCCTGAAAACATGAGACTAACTCATTTTTTGAAAGGAATCTCTTAGGGAGACAAGAAGATGTTAAAGGGGAAGGTTGATGGACGACACCCGAAAGGCAAGATGAAGAATGGTGAAAAATGAAGGAGGAAGACCAACCTTCAGAGATTGAAGGGAAGGCTTACCTCTTACCTCCAAAGGTAAGAGGTAAGATGCAAGAGGGAAGGATGACAACCAAAGGCCAATAGAAGAAAGGAGAAAATAGAAGAAGGGAGCGGTGGTAAGGGGTAAATGGTAAGGGCGAAGGCCGAAACCCAAAACACTTAGAGGAAAAGGGGGAAGGAAGGGAGTGATGGAGAAGGAATGAAGGAAGAGGGTAAGAGACAACCCAAAAACCCAAAAATTTGGGACTAAGTCAGTTTTTAGGAAACTCTCAAGGAAAACTAATGTAAGATGGCCCATGTAGGATTTCTTAGATTGGATATCGGTGATGGGTTATCTAAGGGAGGCATGAAATGTCAACATTTTGGAAATTTTTGTGGGATGATTGTCTGTTAATCATGGAATCTAGAGGCCTTATTAGTCCATTACACACAAATTCATGAAGGGGATTTATAAAATTGGGTCTCCCAAGGGAAAAACAAAAAATTTGTAGGCCTACAATTGGAGAAAAACATGGAAAGTAGAACATAAATTCCCTTAAGGAGAATGCAAGGTGCGCAAAGAACTTCATGAAAAACAAAAATATTTACAATATGTACTTGAAAACTCAAAACTTATCAGAAATAAGGTTTGAGATTAATCCCAATGTTAGAGATTGGAAGAATCTCACCATCCAACCTAGAAAGATAGAATGCATTGGCCTCCTTGTAGCTAGTGATGAGATATGGACCACTCCACATGGCATCTAACTTGGAATTTCTTCCATCTTTGGCTTTGTATGCATCCCATTTCAACACTAGAACTCCTTAGAAAACCCTATGAATTTCCTTCTTGTCAAAATTTCTTTCAACCTATGCTTGATGTGCTTCTATGACTTGCATTGATTTATTCCTTGTCTCCTCTAGTTCCAAGAGTTCAACCATCCTTATTGTCAAAGAATAATTTTCCTCTAACTCCACCTGATGTGCCAAATCAAGGGAAGGAAACTCCAATGATAATGGTAACCTTACTTCCCTTCCATAGATAAGCATGAAGGGGGAATTACCAATTGCTCTTTTAGGAGTAATTCTATCAACCCAAAGGGTTGTCTTCAATGGTCCTTTTGATAACCCTAATGATATTTTTATTTGAAGACTCAGCCAGGCCATTACCCTAAGGATAGTAATTAGATGAGGTCATCAAGTAAATTCCATGCTTCATTTTTAAATCAAGGATATAAGGACTAGTAAAATCCTTGGCATTATTTTAAATAATGGTGGAAGAAGTGTCAAATCTCGTAACAATTTTGTCAAGGAATTCTAAAACTAAAGCATCAGTAGCATCCTTCAAGGAAACTACCTTTTTCCACCTTGTAAAGGAATCTGTGGCTATCAAAATCCATTTATGACCAACACTTGATGGTGCATTTATCATGCCAATAAAATTCAAACCCCATTGTGTAAATGGTTGATCAACTTGAATGGGATGAAGAGGGAGGGCAACCAACCTTTGCTTTCTAGAAAAGAAAGCACACTTTTTGTAATTTATCACCCATTTGTGAGTGTCATTAAATAAATTTGGCCAATAATAACCAACCTTCATAATCTTTGTAGTAGTATTCCTTGTATAGAAAAGGCCACCTAAAGATCCATTATGGAATTCATTTATCATTCTGTTGACCTGATCTACTTCTATGCATCTTACTAGGACTCCTTTGAAATACTTTCTAAAGAGTATGCCATCCACTATGACATAGGGAATGGACTGTAATCTGAAATTTCTTTTAGCCCTATCTATACCTTAAGGAGATTTACCTTCCTATAAAAAGTTAGTCATATCATGCACCCAACTACCTTGTATGTTTGATTTTAGTGCTTGTTGTTCTTGTAGTAGTGCCAGGGAAACCTCTGTAGGAGTCTCAAATGCTGAGACAAGTTACCCACACAACCATTTGCCTCTCACTAGCTTGGTGATCTTGATGTCAATGTCATATTCCATTACTTTGGTGATTCATCCAACCCCTTTTTCATTGATATCTCTGCTCAATAGGAACTCTCTAATGCTGACATGGGGCACCATTAGCCATATCCTATCATTAGACAACATATGTCTAAATTTTTCATTGCTCTAACAACAGTAAGATATTGCTTTTCAACATAGCTATACTTGACCTCATACTCTTTGAGCCCTTCACTAATGATGCAAGAGCATCTTGACAACATCTTGCTTCCTTGAAGAAATTTTGAAATTTGATGTAATTTTGGTGTCTCAACCTTGTAACAAGGTTCTAGAGGTCATTTTCATGTGACTAGGTTACTGGGAGGTCAAGATTTAGTGTTTTATGTCAAACTTGAAATGAATATAGAAGTTGTCATATAAAGATGTAAATGTTGCAAAGCTGCAAAACTTGCAAAATTGCAAAAAAAAATGCAAATGTATGGAAGATGAAATGGTAGGTCACTTGGAGGTAGTTGAAAATTAGTTAGCAAATGAAAATTCATGTTGGAATGCCTTTAAAAAGGCCTTGTATGTATGTTGTATGGTGTGGGTGATTGTATATCTGATTTTGAATGAATAAAGACATTGTTGTCTGTATATTCTCTTAGAAATTCATTGCTTCTTGGTTGTGTATGGCCTAGTATGGGCAGGAAATGATGTAAAATTGGTTCTAAGTATTATTCATTCCAAACACCTTCCATTTTATTTTTGTTTCATGCAAATTGGTGAGGATTTGAGAGAGATATTGCAATTCTTGTAAAAATAGTTAAAACCCCCTGTTAGGGTAAACAAAGATAATGAAAAGTATGTTTCTCCCATTTTATCCATGGGAAATTCTTGATCTTTGGTAAAGTTGTTCCTTGTTGTATGTGTTTCCATATTATTAAGTGTTTAAACCAAGAGGCCAAGGCTGATACATGAAAAAGTGAAGTTTATTGACTATAGACCTTTGTACAGGAAGAAAGAATAGAGTTTAGAAGGTGATAGTATTAGGGTTTGTATAAATGCTTATGGAAATGGATATCTAATCAATTTCTAAGCTTTTACAGGGCAAAAACCAAATTTTTCAAGTATTGGATCAGTGAATTTGTGTTTGGAATTAGTAGATTCAATAAACCCGATTTGCACCAAGGCCTAATTAGGCATAGCACAGACTGAGACAATACGTTTTAGGACATATGGCCCAAAGTAATTGCTATCCATCTTGTAATATATTTTAAACAAGGAAAATAGGTATTCAAATGTATGATTTGTTCAAGGTTTCAGTATATAGTTTGGGAGAAAACTCTGACAATCCATTTATGAGACCTACAAGCGTTAGGGGTCAGATTGTGAAGGGTGTGCAATCAAAATAAGAAGTTTGATTTCATGGGATGTATGCTGTGTTTTCTCATATTGTTTCAACCATGTATAGGTTATTTTAAGTGTTGAATTAGATGTTTGGGTTCCTGATTCTAGTTTTGATGATTTGAGTCAAGTGTTCAATAAAGGGAAATGTGAACTTGAGATGAATAGACAAAAAAGGAATATTTTGAGTTCTGTAAAATGAGATTGAGAGAGTTATTTTTCTACATTTTCACTACATCAGTTTGGTATCAGATCTAGAAGGCTCTAGGAAAATAGAGAGAGTTGGTTTGTGGTTATGTGGTTTTATGTTGTGGTTATGTGTAGGTTGACAAGATAACTTGGTTGTTGCCAAGAGAAGGAAGAGAAAGTTGAGAGAAAGTGGAAGCAAGAAGAAGCTTTCTTGAGGAGAAAGTATGGAGATATTAAGAAGACATTTGCAGGTAAAGGAAGAAAGGAAAAAGAGAAAGAGGCAAGAGAAGTTGGACAAAGAGATAACATCATTAAAGTAGGAGATGAGAAGGTTGGAAAAAGAGTTCCAAGAGTCTATGATGAAGATGGAATAGATGATTAAGCAGATGGAAAGTTGGCACTTGAAGATTAAGAAAGTGTTATATGGACCATTAAGAAGATTGTCAAAAGAAGGAAAAAATAATCCAAGTTAGCAGTTGATAAACAAGAGGAAGAAGAAATGAAGATAAGAATGATGATGAAGTAGATTGAAGATGAATTCTTTGGAGGAGCAGAAGACCTGATAATCAAGGGGGAAGAAAACATAGTTACATAGCAAAATAAAGAAGGTAAAGTGGTAATTTATCAATTCCTTGTTATGATGATGATTTTGATGGGATATAGGCCAAGATTGAAAGTGTAAGGAGGAGAACAATGTGCTGAGATGAAGATTAAAGTGCAAAAAAATGTAAAGAACCTTATTTTAGTTGGCAAACAAGGTAGAAGCCAAATTTGAATGGAAAAGTTCAAGCCAAAGGTGAAAATGAAGGTGATTAAGAGTAGTTTCAAGGTCAATCAGAGGCAGAGCATATAAAGAATTAAGGTTTGTGGAAAACTTCAAATTCAAGTGGACTTGAAATTCATTTGGCCGAGAGAATGTGGCATGAGCATCTTGAGAGCATCATGCTTCCTTGAAGAAATTTTGAAATTTGATGCAATTTTGGTGTCTAAACCTTGTAACAAGGTTCTAGAGGTCATTTTCATGTGATTAGGTTACTAGGAGGTCAAGGTTTAATGTTTTGTGTCAAACTTGAAATGAATATAAAAGTTGTCATATAAAGATGTAAATGTTGCAAAGTTGCAAAACTTGTAAAATTGCAAAAAAAAAATGCAAATGTATGGAAGATGAAGGGTCCGGTCGCTCAGAGGTAGTTGAAAATTAGTTAGAAACTAAAATTTCATGTTGGAATTCCTTTAAAAAGGCCTTGTATGCACATTTTACGGTGTGTGTGATTGTATATCTAATTTTGAATGAATAAAGACACTATTTTCTATATATTCTCTAAGAAATTCACTGTTTCTTGGCTACGTATGGCCTAGTACTGGTAGGAAATGATGTCTAATTGGTTGTAACTATTAGTAATTCCAATCACCTTCCATTTTCTTTATGTTTCATGCTAATTGGTGAGGATTTGAGAGAGATATTGCAATTCTTGTAAAAATAGTTGAAACCCCTTGTTAGGGTAAACAAAGATAATGAAAATTGTGTTTCTCTCATTTTATGCATGGGAAATTCTTGATCTTTGGTAAAAAAAATCTGCCTTGTAGGTGTTTCCATATTATTAAGGCTTTAAACCAAGAGGCCAAGGTTGATATGTAAAAAAGTGGGGTTTATTGACTGCAAACCTATGTACAGGCAGAAAGAACAAAGATTAGAAGGTGATAGTATTAGGGTTTGTATAAATTCTTATGGAAATGGATATCTAATGGATTTCTAAGCTTGTACAATAAAAATAACAAATGTTTCTAGCATGGGATCAATGAATTTTTTTTTGGAGTTAGTAGATTCAATAATCCCGATTTGTACCAAGGTCTAATTAGGCCTAGCATAGACTAAGACAACAAGTTTTAGGACATATGGCCCAAAGTACTTAACATCCATCTTGTAATATGTTTTAAACAAGGAAAATAGGTATTCAAATGTGGTAGAAAGAACAAATATTAGAAGGTGATAGTATAAATTCTTATGGAAATGGATATTTAATGGATTTCTAAGCTTGTACAAGAAAAATAACAAATGTTTCTAGCATTGGATCAGTGAATTTTTGTTTGGAGTTAGTAGATTCAATAAGCTCGATTTGCACCAAGGCCTAATCAAGCCTAGCACAGACTGAGACAACATGTTTTAGGACATATGGCCCAAATTAATTGCTATCCATCATGTAATATATTTTAAATAAGGAAAATAGGTATTCAAATGTATGATTTGTTCAAGGTTTTAGTGTATAGTTTGGGAGAAAACTCTGACAATCCATTTATGAGACCTATAAGCGTCAGGGGTCAGATTGTGAAGGGTGTGCAATAAAAATAAGAAGTTTGATTTCATGGGATGTATGATGTGTTTTCTCATCTTGTTTCAACCATGTATAGGTTGTTTTAAGTGTTGAATTAGATGTTTGGGATCCTGATTTTAGTTTTGATGATTTGAGTCAAGTGTTCAATAAAGGGAAATGTGAACTTGAGATGAATAGACAAACAAGGAATACTTTTGAGTTTTGTCAAATGATATTGAGAGAGTGATTTTTCTTCCTTTCCATTGCATCAACTAAAGAAAACAATGGGTTGCTCTAGATTTTCTTTATTTAGCTAAGTTAGAACAATTGATATACTTGCTTCACCTCCAAAGGTATAAAGAATGAAATCCTTGTCATAGTTAGGATTGAAAAGAGTAGGAGCTTCAATAATTTCTTGTTTGATAGCCTCAAAGCTATCTTTACCTTCTTTGGTTCATTTGAAGATCATGTTTTTCTTTAGCATAGAGGTAAGAGGCTTTAGCAAAACAACAAGATTTGGAATAAACCTCCTCACAAAGTTAATTTTTCCCAAGAAACTCTGTAATCCTTTCTTGTGACTAGGAAGTGGGATGGCCAAGATAGATTTTACTCTTATGAGATCAATGACCAAGCCATCCTTTGAAACAATGTTCCCAAGAAGCTTGCCCTAATCAGTAGCGAAGACACATTTTTTTGGATTTAGGGAATACCATATTCCTTACTTTTTTGAAATACTTGCTTAAGGTGACTAAAATAGTCTTTTCCATGCTTTGAAAACACTGTAATATCATCCAAGTAGACCAAAACAAACAGTCTAAACACACCTTGAAACACCATATCCATGGCTCTTTGAAAAGTGGCACTTGCATTGGTTAGACCAGAGGGCATTTTACAATAAGCATAGGTGCCCCACTTTGTAGTAAATGCTATGTTGTGTTGATTTGATTCTTGGACTGAAATTTGATTATAGCTTGAGTAACCATCCAAGAAAGAAAACCTTTCTGACCCACTGAATCTTTGTAAAATATTTTCCATGGAGGGAAGGGTATAATGATCCTTTAGGGATGCTTTACTTAGATCCCTAAAATTTACACAAAGTCTTATTTCCACATTATTTTTTCTGACAAGAACAAGATTTGCAACCCATGCAGAATGCTTGATGGGAAAAATTATCTAGACTCAATCAATTTCACCAACTCCTTTCTCATCAAAGGTTCAATCTTAGGATTTATAGGTCTTTTTTTTTCCTTATAGGTTTGGCATCTGGATCTAATTTAATAGTATATTGGGAAAGGCCTGGGTAAAAACCCTTTAGGTATTCAAAATTCCTAGAAACTACATCATTGTATCTATTGCAAAGATGATCTATGAAAATGCCAAGTTCAGTGGTAGAGGATACCTTTCCCAAGTTTAGAGACTTTCCCTCTAAAATTTCTATTGGCTTGAAGTCACCCTTCTTTGCAGCTAAGTTCATCCTTTTCTACTTTAACTGATCATCAGGGTTGAAAATACCTTCAAGGGTGATGAGACCATTTGGTAGCTTATTGCTACTCAGTTGAATAATTTGATCACCATACTGATTTTGTAGTTGAACCAATTTCTTTTAGAAAATTCTCCCTCCTCTTGCAAAAAATTCACTATCTATTGGTCACTGTCAAAGACTTTCCAGTGATCTTGATTATGTAGAACAACAGGCCTTAATAAAAGTTTGATATTTTTCTCTTATTTACTTGTAATATGTGTTGGTATGCCAAACTGAGTACCAACTTCTGCAAGTCTATCAACATATTTATTCTAACTTCTCGAAATTGTTTGGATGTTAAAACCTTCAAAGCCTTCAATTAAATCTTAAACCCTATGCTTGTAGGATTTGAGAAAATTGTTCTTGGTTGAGCTTTGAGTTCTAACTTGATGGACAACCAATTTAGTGTCACCAAAAAATTGTAACAATTTGATGTTCTTTTTTTTGCAAGATGGATACCTTGGATGAGTAATTCATACTCAACCACATTTTTAGTGAAACTAAATTGAAGCCTAAAAGAGAAATAATACTTCTCCTTGCTTGGAGATACTAGAATTACACATAAACCAGCACCATTTATGTTTTTAGAACCATCAAAAAACATTTACCGCAACCCCCCTATATCCTCTTGAGTTTTTATGAGATTGGGGACAAGAGCATTCTCTTCATGAATGTAATAGGTGCCAAGACCAATCTCCTCTACTTCAGAAATAAAAAATGGATCAAAATGTAAAGAATTTCCTCATTCATCCAACAAACAATCAAGTACCTCCTCTATAGGATCTCTAGGCTCATGAATAGAACACTCTTGATTTTGATCATGCAATGTGAAATTCATGTTTATTGTACTAGGAGTGTAAGGATCTAGATGATATTTTTCTATGGGCTTAGATTTTATGGTTTCTTTAGTGCCATATATAGTTCTAAATAGCATGTGATACCAATCAATAGAAAAGTACCCACCTATCTTAGCAAAGAAATATTTAGATAATAAAATGGAAAAATGAGCAGGGAGGTCTATGACTGAAATGTCTTGCAACACATTATAGCTAGGAATGTTGTGTGGTCTCACAAAATGGCCCAATTTCTTTCTTGGAAAAATGTGGACCCCTTTATTTTTAATACTTTTCCTTTCTTTCCTTTTCTTCTTCTTGCTTGGGTGTATTGCTTTTGGAGGAAATGGTAAAATGGAAGTATTTGTTTTAGCTTTCTTGGTCCCTTCCTAATTCCTTGTCTTTATTGGATCTAGAGTCTTGCAAGATCTTCTCTCTAGTCTTATCAATTTACTACACCCTCGGGTCTTAGATTCAATTCAGTTGTGCTAAGGACATTGTATCTTTGGTTGGTTTTAGTTTTTTGCCTAGTCAGTAAGTCAAGCCCAGTGAGTTGTTACCATGATAATTCATCTCAGTGTGTGCATTCCCTTTTATTTGTTAGTTATCCTAGTGGTTATTGTTTTTTTATTTTTCTTTAGCTAGAGACTGGAAATAGGAGGTTCTATTGTGAATATGTTTTCAATCAATTTTCTCCTACCTAAATCTAGTTTCACGTCCTCTCTTTGTACCCAGTTCTCATGAATCTGGTGGGTAAAAGTACTAGTTCCTAGTAATGTTTCCAAGGTTTGGTATCAGAGGATTCAAACCATGTGATCATTAATGTCAAGTATCCAAAGAGGCTTTGCTTATAAAATATTTTCCTCGTAATAATTAAAGTGACACGTAAGTATGCCATGTAATCTTTTTGCACCATAGTCTTCTCTAATACTGGGTCGTATGTAGAAACCAAGGTGTTCATGATTTGAACCCTAGCCCACCATGATTGTGCATTTATTTAGGGAAATTAATACGTTGTAATACAAAGTTAATGGAGGTAGAAAACTACACACATACTTAGCACCACCTCAAGCATGGAATTGCTTTCATAATACTCTATCTTGTGCCATACTACTAATTTGTAAAGACATTGAAGAATCAAGATCAAGATTGTGGCACACAAAAAGGTAAATCTCGAGAAACCAAAGAAAACATCTACCAAGGGTTTTTAAGTTTCATTCTAAAAGACAATGACATCACTGGAAAAACTAGGTATGTTTCAGATAACTGAAATTATGTTAGCCTTTCTATGCATGCATGTCTCAAGATAAATGGTGCTTTCCCTTGGCAATCAAAATGTTGATTATTTTGAAGTAAATTTAACCAAACTGTAGATTGAAATTTTATGAATTGTTGAAAATGACTGGTTAAATTTAACCCTAACTCATACACAAGGCACATATCTACTAATAATGTAGGAAATATAGGTAAATATGAGCACTTCCAAAGTGAGGCCAAAGGAGGAATTTCAATATTTTGCTTCGCAAGCCATACTAGTTGGTGGGATAGTTACTGACACCCATCCAAGGTGGTTTTATGATACTAAATTCATCACATGGGTTTGGCAAGAAAATGATTCTTGATGCTCAAAGAATGTTATTGTAAGTGGGTTGCATTTAGCAGGAGGGTTTCTGCAAGCAATGGAAGCCCCTGAATTGGTAATGGAATGTTTAAATTGTTATGACCCTGACAAGAGGGTTGTTGAAAAGGAAGGGGGGTCTACATAGACCTATCTATAAAGGGATTATATATACATTTGGGGTCCCTAAATCTCCTCAGATGTATCTGTTGGATGTGAAAACAGTGACCAAATCCTACCTGAGCACAAAAGAACATAATAGAAGAACTATGAGTACAAAGTGGTGCCAGGAGGAAATTACTAAGCAAATGAAGTTGATTTTGAGGCCTATGTTTAACTAGGATGTTCAGTACATCATAAATCTATTAAGTATGATAGATGGAATTAGATATTCTAGTAAGTTTGAACCCTGGATGTTCATAATCATAGTAAAGTTAATGGAAGGCCTTATGCAAATTCATTGGGGAAGTTTCATTAGTGACAAGTTGCATGAAAAAATAATGGTGTTCCCATAGTCCTTATAGTTTTATATGTCCTCCTATGTGATTTATTTCTCCACCCTAAGGGGAAAAAAATAAGGATTGAATAGAGTTGGTACCATAGACAAAGAACTAGGGAATAATTTTATATATGCTCATTTTCCCTAGATTACAATCCACGGATATTGGGATTATTACTAGAGAGTTAATGATGTGTTTTTCCATGAAGTTGGTAAGGATCATGAAAAGTGATAAAGCCAAAGGTTATCTATGGAAGCAAAAAGTATTATTCAGCAGGTTAGGGTTGCTATATTCAATTTCTCACTTTAACCTACATCAAGGTGGAAGGATTTGAAGGATACCCCTTCATGTTACCCAGGTATCTAATGAATGGTGTTATTATTGGAATTGGTGAGACAAATGAAGCCTTCCCATGCTCTTTTCAAGGTATCATGCAAGAAATGTTATGTAAAATTTCCCATCAAAATGGTGAATTATAAATGCAACACAACAAAATAGGTTGATTTGTGTGAAGAAGAATTGAAGATGTACAATTTGGAGTTCTTTACACTCTGAACAAACAATTATTATGTAGATGGAAATCTTGCCAAGTAGATAGCCAAAAATTATGTCCATGTTCATAATCTAGAAGATTTTTGGCTTAATTGTGATGATGAGCATCGAGGAAGAGATCATATCAAATGTTTTCATTACAATCTAAAAAGATTCTAAAAATTCATGATATTCTAGAGTATTTGGATACAGATGATGGAGATGTTGAAATGAACAAGACAACTAAGAGGGCAGGTGAATTATTTGTATCTAATAACATTCACCACAAACCTTAAAAAATTTCACATCCACTTTAATTTGTTATTAAGTATGAGCATGAAGTGCAGATAACAGAAAGCAAACACAAGAAACAACAAATTTATGTGGAAAAACCAATAAGGTAAAAATAACGATGAGGATTAACTCACAATATAAGAGTACTTGCAAAACTGTTTACAAAGAGGCTCACTACCAAAGGGCTCACTACCCAAGATAGGAATTATTGTCCAAATGGGAGGCTCACTTCCTATAGATAAAGAAAGATAGAAAGAAGAATGTTACACAAAGAACATTATCTCAATGCAATAGAAGATCCACCACAACAACTTTCACACATCCACAACCTTGATCAGAGAATTGCAGACACCATCAGCTCACTGATTTTAGGAATATAACACATTGAAGTCCTCGCTGCCTCAGTTTACTTTCACAAAATTTATCATGTATACCTTGCTTCTCACACTTGTGGCATACAATACTTAACACCTTGTCCTATATTTATACCATCTTCAACCTTAGAAATTTTCTCCAAGGTTGGATACACACTCTTCGTTTTATAAATTCAAATTAGGTCAGAAAATCAACATACCCGCAATGGATGAGAATGAGATTGGACCAAGCCAACACCTACCTAGGACCCAAAACAACATCTTGGATCAATCGCATGCTTCCTTAATTGATACTTATCCTTCACATGACGTGTAAACACTAGGTCGGACAAACCTAATGAAAACACCAATGAACTTTGAAGTACATGCTTTTGTAACAAGAAGATAACATGCAGACTAGATAACATGCTTCACCATACACTAGAACACATCTTAGATGAATTTAGATTCATTTGAAGCTACCGCAAAAAACTTCATACACAAAACACTTTCCATCAGTCCATCTCGACTGTACAAACACACATAGTAACTATGAAACTAGTCTTCCAGAGCTCCAAACCGTGAAAACCTTTGATAGATCACATATAACACAATTACAAGAATTATTCTAGATTTGTAAGACTTGAAATAAATTAGAGGAGGACTACGAAGTAGATAAATTTCTCCTAGTCCATAAACAAACAACTCTGCCAAACCAGTTCACAAACTGGTGAACACAACTTTCACTCTTCATCAAACTAGAATCTATAATCTAGGATATATTACCTAAGGATGCCCTTAAACAACACTTCAGATCCACACAAGCATAGGATCAACACAGAAGAAATGCAGAGCACATACCGAAGCACATTCTAAACACACACAACTCTGTCTTTAGTATTTATTAATTTTCTCAAAAGCACTTGGTAACTCATCATATCATCACACCTGCAACACCATAAATATAGCTCCATGTACTCACAACATCTCTATAGTATCTCAACTATACATGCACCACCTGCAATCACTTGTTTCCTCTCTCTGCAACAACCTATACTATGTTGACATCAATGCCAACATTAATTACAACACCACCATACTCATTAATACTTGCAACAATATCCCCCTTTGTCATTGATGTCAACACATGATGAGAAAAACCATCAAAGACAACAATATCCTTTTTCTTTCACTATTATTTTTTGCACGACTCTCTCTCCTACTTTAACATCAATGGAAAATGTTTTTTACATAATTTTTCAACCATATATAATTATGATCACTCCCCCTTAGGAGTGCACCCATGGAAAGCCACATCTCATACTACAACAATGATACATCCTACTCCCCTGAGGAGTAGACACCAATCATCAGTCTAGAAATATGATGAATTTGTAGTTCCACTCGACTGATGCACCTCTATGTGCACCTAGTTCAATGAAGGAGGGGGAATAATCCCCAACTTCTCTCGGAGATACTCAAAAGTATCTTTAGGAAGAGCCTTAGTAAATATATTAGTAATCTAATCCTTTGTAGGAACATATTCAAGCTTAACTTCATTCCCTAATACCTTTTCTCTTAAGAAATGATATATGATAGATACATGCTTTGTCCTTGAATGCATTACCTAATTATTTGAAATATTTATTGCACTTTTATTATCACGAAAGATAGAGATAGGATCATCACACATCGCTCCTATATGCTTCAATTTTTGCTTCATCTATAGTATATGTGTAGAAATATGTTGCTACTATGTATTCAACCTGTATAGTGGATAAAGAAATTGAATCCTATTTCTCGCTTAGCCATGAAACCAACTTGCATCCAAGAAAGAATGCACCACCACTTGTACTCTTCTAGTCATCTACACAACCAACCCAATCTATAGCAGTGTAAGAACTTAAAGTAAAATCAATATCCTTAGGATACCACAAACCATAATCTAAAGTCCATTTTAGATATTTGAATATCCTTTTCATAGCTGTAACATGTGTTTCTTTGGGTTCTTCTTGAAATCTAGCAACCAAATACACTGCATGCATGATATTTGGTCTAGTAGTAGTAAGATATAATAGTCCAATAATCATAGATATGTACTTGAACTAATCAACTTTAGGAGATTCAACATCCTTACTTAGTTTGCATCCAATCAGCATAGGGGTATAGACTAGTTTTGAGTCATCCATTCCAAAATTCTTCAACAATTCTTTAACATACTTTTATTGTGAAATGAATATGCCCTTATCATTTTGATTCACTTGAAGTCCAAGGAAGAAATTCAACTCACCAATCATAGACATTTCAAACTCTTTTTGCATCTCCTCTGCAAATTTCTTGCACATACCATCATTTCCTCCAAAGATAATATCATCAACATACACTACTACTATCAAAATTTTGTTTCCTTCAATCTAGAAATAAAGATTACTATCTATGGAGCCTTTGTTGAACCTTTGCTAAGTCAAATACTTGTCCAACCTTGCATACCATGCTCTGGGATCCTGTTTAAGTCTATATAGTTCCTTTTTCAACTTACAGAACATGTCTGGTTGATCTAATAATTGAAATCCCTCTGGTTGTTCCATGTAGACCTCTTCTTCCAATTCTCCATTTAGGAATGTAGACATAACATCCATCTGGTATACCTTGAAATCTTTATGAGCAGAAAATGCCAAAAAAATCCAAATAGTCACCTTCTTTCCAACGGGGAAAATGTCTCCTCAAAGTCTATTCCTTCAACCTATGAATAACCTTTTCACACAAGCCTTGCTCTGTTTCTTACTACTTCACCATTCTCATTCAGCTTATTCCTAAATACCCATTTTGTACCAATAATGTTCTTTTTTACTGGTCTAGGAACTATATCAATGGGTAAATTTTAGGATTAAGGTTAGCAATGATTAGATCAATAATATAAACCCAAAGAAGTTATGAAGCACAAAGAAAGAAAATAATAGGAACAATTATACCAGATATTTGTTGAAGCTTCCATGGTTCACCTCCATAACACCTCCTAGCTTGCAGCATATGATTGATGCCCTCAGATTGAGTGTGAGTATTTTGAGTATGACATTGTCCTATGCAAGTTTTGAAGGATTTGATTAAAACTATTCCTATGCCTATGCCAAATAACTCTCAAATGTAAAATAAATCTAAGTCTTAATATGCCAGAATAATAAAATCTAACTGTCTAATCCCAAAATATGAGAAAAATAGCATTTTATAAAAACACAATTTTGAATGGATGGACGGGATCGACTTTTGACAGAAACCTAAAAAATCAGAGGATGAGATTTAATTAGATAATCCCTAATTAGGGTTAGGGAAAAATCCTTAGACGAGTGGTTGAGATGTCATATGAGAAAATCAAATCGACGGTGGAGAATAAATGAGATAATTAATTAGAAAAATAAAGATTTTCAAAAATCAAGAAGATAAAGACTGCCTTATTTATGAGATTCAAAAAATTAAGAAGATAAGAGGTGGACTGAAAAGAAAATTTGAAAAATCAAGAATCTGCTCAATTACTTGATTTTTGGAAGAAAGTTACCAATTTGAATTAAATCAACTCAAAATATGGATTTTGTGAGATAATAAATAATCCTTTTCAGATTATTTACTAAAATGAAGTGACAGTTAATAAAACGAAATCATTTTAAATAATAAATTGATTTAAAATGATGGAACTGTTAAATTGAGTAATTAAATAATTATTTAGTTTTAAAGGATTATGACTGATAATTAAATAAATTTTTTTAATTATCGAAATTAGTGACATATTGAATAAATAAATAAAATTTATTTATTTAATAATCAGGAAGAATAAATGGATAAGGGTAATTAAACAAATTAACAAATTAATTTAATTAAAGGAAGACTTTAGACAATTAAAGACGTATTGAATAAATAAATAAAATTTATTTATTTAATAATCATGAAGAATAAAAGGACATGAATTAATTAAAAAATTATAAATTATTTAATTAATAGTCGAATGTAGACCAAGGACATAATTAAATGTCATAATTATGCTAGGACAAAAGTGGTAAAATAGAGCTTGCAGGCCTAGGTCATTTTTAAGTGTCTACATTTTACCCTTCTTTGTCATAATGCTGCTTGTCGTATTGTGAGAAAGAAAATAAGTCAAAAACATGCCCCAGTGAAGGTATAATGTATCAATGCCCCCTCGGGAAAATTTGCAAATTTTGGATCAGTGGCAGAAAAATTTGGAAAGGGTCTCGATAAGTCAATTTGATGACTAGAAAAACAACGGCGTAGATAGTTTCAAGTTTTGACATGTTTAAGGCAGCCAACGGGATGGTCAAAGTTATTCAAATGAGCCTCCAGTAATAACCTAGTTGAAAAATGCCATTTTGACTTTATAAATAGGTTGACAAAGGCGTAAAAGTCAATTCATTCTTACTATTTACATTGCAAATTCAAGAGCGCAGAGCGAAAAGGAGTATAGAAAGAATGGTGATTCTAGTGACAGAGCATCATGGAGAGATTGTGCAGACCTTCAGGTGGGTAGAGGGCTTAGAGCCAGCAGTATGCACCCCTAACTCCCTTTGTAATTTTTTCGTTTTGCATGCCAAAAGTTAGGTTTTAGGGGGAACAACGAATGCGCTGCGATGCATATGCGTGCGCGTAAGCCGTATTTGACTTCATGTTCGACGCATTTGATGCGCCGTGACACAAGTGCAAGGGTAGTTTAGGGCAGGGCGAGGGTTTGCAACACATTTGACCAAAACTACAACACAATCACCTTTTTGAGCTGCATTTAAAAGTTAGAATGCCACAATTGTCATTTTGTAATGCAATCGTCTGTTTTAGTGACGCATTTGAATGGAATGACACAATTGTCATATATCATGATGCAAGTGCTCTGATGTGATGCATTTGAGTAACCGAGCAATGCAATTTCCATGTTGTGACGCATTTGAGGTACGAAATGGCACATTCAATGTTTTGCAACACAATTGCAGTCAACATGATGTATTTGACTTTTGCTTTTACTAGGGCTGATTTTGATACTTTTCTAATTTGAAATAATTTTGACGATGCTGACAGTTGCCTAGAAGGTACTGACGCGCTATTTGGCTTTGTGCAGAGATAGCTTGCCCCTATTTACACGCGATAGAGTAGATTGACGACATTCCAGTTTGCTGACTAGCTGACTCTACGAGAGTGATGACGACTGATGCAGCTAGGTCTATTCTATGTAGCCTATATGCCCACTATTCGGGGAAATAGGGGACTACTGACTGCACTGTGCGAGCATTGGAATTCTGAGACATGTTCCTTCCACTTTCCGACAAGAGAGGCGACCATTACACTAGAGGATGTCTACTGCATTTTACGAGTGTCGATCCGAGGAGAGCAAATCATCTACGACCCTCACCATGGCGAGCAGACTTTCAAGGCATACTATCAAGATGAGGGTGTAGGACTTGGCATCTAGGGATATGAGATCCATTGGGAGTTTATGGCAGAGCACTATGCTCGTTTTGATGCATTCCTAGCGACACTTATTGGTAGTATTTTGATTCCTGACCATCACGGTCATGGGTTCCCTATTGGCTGGGGAGATGTCTTGGTTGGGATTAGATGAGACAGGATAGTGTATGCTTGGGGCCCTTGTCTATTAGGCACACTCTACCACCAGCTGCACGAGGTCATCTACCAAAGAGCCGAGAGTATCTCATGTGGCACTACACTGATGATGATTTGGGCTTGGGAGCACATAGCTATATTTTGACCACCCATTCAGAGACCACAGCTAGTCGAGGGGATGCCCTACGCCTATTATTATGCCAGTGCCTTACAATAGATGCGGATGGGAGAGACGGGTTGGTGGAATCACAGGATTGATATTCTGGTGTCATTTATCTGGAGGCTATACAGAGATTGCCAGTAGTGGGATGACGAGGTGGACCATCTTAGCCTATGCAGATAGTATTGATACTTGATTGGTAGTATAGTGTAGAGCCAGCTGATCATAGAGATGTATCTGTCGCAACATGTCCTCAGACAGTTTGGAGAGCAATAGGGTGTACCTGTAGGGAAAGCTGAGTACGCTCGATCTTCCAGAGAGTATGCTTGGGGGCCAGCCATTCCATAGACCAGTGTCACTGATAGATCTAGATGGGCTAGCACCCGTGGACAGGAGGTCAGTCATACCATGTGTACTGAGGGCCAGGCGAGGAGGTAGAGGCGGTGACAGAGGCAGAGGCTAGGGGAGGGATGGAGGCAAGGATGGAGGCAGGGGGAGAGGTGGAGGTCAGGATGGAGGCAGGGACGGAGGCCAAGATGGAGGTAGGGATAGAGGTCAAGATGGAGGTAGGGATGGAGGCCAGGGTGGAGATGATGGGGATGATGGAGATGATGGAGGAGATGGCCAAAAACAGAGATAGGGTCAGAGGGTGTGTCCACGTGTGGTGAGATTAGCACTAGATGCTATCCTAGAGGTGGCCAAGGAGGGAGAGAGAGAGGAGGAGCAGCTGAGGCAGGAGGGGGAGGAGGAGAGACAGGAGGAGGATGTGGCGGAGGAGGAGAGACGGGAGGAGGAGCTACCGAGGTAGGAGGAGGAGGCTAGACAGGAGGAGGATATCGACGTGGATGTGCCTCTAGATGAGGGAGTCGGTGGATAGGATCCTACAGAGGATGATGATGATGATAATGATGCCATAGATGAGGTTGAGAGGCTTCTTAGATTCAAGATGCTGGAGGGAGATGAAGAGATACCATCCAGCTCCGTGCTGCCCCATGATTCCATGAAAAACTAGAGGGTGGCAGACCTTCAGAGGAGACTGGATGAGAGTGCTGCATAGATCTGAGCACTGTAGTCAGAGCTAGAGGTGGCTCGGGTAGAGTGGGATTAGGAATTGATTCGTCGGCAGGACTCAACTCAATGGTGCATCAAGTTTGCAACATTATGTATAGGGCCTTCCGGGGATATTGCTTGTGAGCTGGCCAGGGTGAGCATGAGGTTGGGACAGTACAAGACATTATATGAGCAAGCAGTGCCTCCTTAGTGATGAGATCCTACATTATCATGGTCACAGATTAGGATAGACTGTGGTCACCGATTAGGGAGTGGGAGTAGCAACAAGAGTCACACGAGTGCAAGAAGGTCTACCTCGTTAGGGGACACATCAGGGCATAGGTCCCACCACTCTCATAGGCATGCCTCAACTCATCATTCAAGCCACAGTCATGGGTCCACCAGTTTAGGGCAGAGATCAGTACAGAGGCAGCCACCAGTGGCAAATTCATTAGCATCATAGAGTAAGGCGACAGTGACGTCACAGGTGTCTATTACTGTGGAGATGATGCCATCAGTGTTAGTTCCATTGGTTGCATAGACAGAGGTTGCTACTGGTCCACCCGTCATTTCATTGCAAGTCACAGAGCTCTAGCTACCACACTCTTCACCACAAGGGGATTATGAGAGCCTCCCCTATGAGCATGTTTGTTATTATGACACATTATGTATAGACCATTGAGCCTACAAGCTCCATTTTTGGGATATCTATTGACTCTATCCTGTGACATTGTATATTTTTGAGATGATATTATATGATGATGCAGTTTTGATGCGGCCTGCATGTGTGTTATGCAATGTTATTTGATTTATGCATTATGATATATGTGATGTATGATGTTGATTTATGATGGATGGTGGTATTATGCATGTTCTATGATGCTTATTTTTTATGATATGATGCCATGATGATGCCATGCTTATTTATATGTTATGTTGGTTTTGTGATGATGGCAATAATGATATGCATAATGTATTTATTTGAATGGATGTCATGTTTATGCAAATTTGAATGCGATATGCAATGACATGTATATGATTTAATGCTATGGATGATGTATGTATGGACCTAATGCAATGTTTATATGATCATGTATGTACTTATATTTTTGTATGTCATAGGATATCATCATGAGATAGACGAGAGAGGATGACCAGACTGATGAGAAAAGATGACCTGACCGAAGGAGATGCATGTTAGTTCCTAGACCAAATCCTTCAAAACTTTAGCATAGGACTTTTAATATTTATTTCTCTTAATCATCATTGGGAAGACTATTGTAATGGCCAACAAACACCATGATATGACATAGATCAAGGTGTGCAAGGTTGTACCATCACATAAGACAAGAAATCATCGACAAGGATGATCATGACTCAAACTAAGAGCGTGATTGCCCCAGTCTTTTTGTCATAATCAACCACAAGCAGAAAAAGAGCAAAAGGATAATTCATGAAACGTCGTTGCTTCTCTAAATCTTGTTCCTAGGACATCCTTGAGAAACTAGCAGCATGATTGCCATAATACAAAAATAGAGCCCTTATCATGATACGTCGTTGTTTTTCTAAATTCCAGAATCAGGACCTCACTGAGAAACTAGTAATCATGTGTGTCAACAAGTTAAGACAAATGTCATGATACGTCGCTGCTTCTCTAAATCTTGTTGTTGGGATCTCACTGAAAAACTAGTACATGGTAAAAATCTGAAAGACAAGTGCCAAGTTTTTTCCAAGTGTGTCTGGATACCCATTGTTTTAATGTCAAGATGCCAGGTTTGATGATGTCTAGATGCTGGGTTGTCAAAGTTTTGATGATGCCAAGATGACGAATGTTGAAAATTACCAAATTCAGGAAGGACACATCCTAAATAATGTTGATGTTAAGAGGATTGATCCCTAAATGTCGAAAGGGGTCCCTCAAAATGATGACGATGCCTAGGAAGGAAACATCCTAAGGCATAAATGACAGAGTTGGTTCTTCAGAAGGACACAGCTGAAGAATATTGATGTCAAAAGGAGTGATCCTTAGATGTCAAGAGGATCCCTCAAAATGTCGAATGACAGTGACAATGCCTAGGAAGGACACATCCTAAGGCATGAATGATAGAGGTTATCTTTCAGAAGGACACATCTAAAGGCTAACCAAGAGTTGACTCATTTTGACTAAGTTTGACTTGTGTTGACCATATGTTGATATTGTCATGATGATATGATTGGCATGCTACTGAGATTGTCATATTGGAATAAATGATTGCCATAATTTGTTTTTAGGAGTTTATCCATTTGAGAATTATTCGCTTTGTTTGGAAGACCTTTTGATATGTGTGCTAGTGTGATGCCATGAACCCTAATGGACTAACCTAGTGCGGCCTTAGGGGCTCATCAATAGATGGCCTTGCCTCCGTCATGCACTCAGAGACCTCGTAGTTCGACACGACCAATGACTTTGTCTTGATAACCAAAGATTGTGCCATGATTTTATTTTGACAAACCTAAAGGGACTGACCTAATGTCTCGAGGACTCGAAAATGAGTCTTTCCTACGTAGCAAATGCGCAGAGACAACGTAGTTCGGACAAATGACAAAGACTGATTGATTGACATGACCAACTTTGATAAGAGATGACTTTGTGTTTGTGCTTTTTGAGCAGTCTGACATTTTGTTGTGATTTTCTTCAAGACGTTTTTTGGTTTTTAGGTCTTTCTTTAGGATGTTTTGTAATGTTTTTGTCTTTTTTTAGGACTTTTTTTGATGTTTTAAGTCTTCTTTTAGGACTTTTTGCAATGTTTTTGTCTTTTTTTAGGACTTTTTGCAATGTTTTAGGTCTTATTTTACGACTTTTTGCAATGCTTTTGTCTTTTTTTAGGACTTTTTGCCATGTTTTAGGTCTTTTATTTTCAGGTTTTTTTGTGATGTTTTTGGTCTTTTTTCAAGACTTTTTGCCATGTTTTTGGTCTTTTTTTCGGACTTTTAGCAATGTTTTTGGTCTTTTTCAAGACTTTTAGCAATTTTCGAAACCATGCGGAACATCCACTACAGTGACATGATAAAAAAAATTTCCCCCAGTCAGGTCCAATACTTAGCCAAATTTAAATGACGTGAAAGGGGTGTGCCCACGGTACCAGATGGACATTAAAGAGGACTTGATGTTAACTGTTTATCAACCATGAGAGGAAGGGTATGATGTCATGGAAATTGGTGTGATAATGGTAGGAGATGTATTTCATCCTAGGCCAAGGCAGACAAAGTAACAATAGATGGAAGAGTGATGATTGATTACACATGGCACCTGTTTGCCAGGTTTTCACCATGGTACTTATCCAAAGTGCTTGTTTGCTAGGTTTTCACTGTTGGATGAATCATTTTTCTTTACTATTTTTGTCATTTTTCTATTTTTTTTGGTGTTTCTAGGACGCTTGTTTGCCAGGTTTTCATCAAGGCAACAATTTTTTTACCATTTTTCAATTTTTTTGTATTTTACAGTTTTCAACTCAATCTCCTGATGCTATACGTAGAACTTTCAGAGATGTAAACTATTGATAGGCTCTGTCAGTCTTTCTCCATCTAGAGTCGCTAGCTGATAGGCTCCAGAACCAAAAGAAGATATGTTGACATAAGGACCCAACCAGTTTGGTTCAAACTTTCCTGACTTTTCTTTGTCAACCTAGTTCTTAGGGTTCTGCATGAGGACTAAGTCACCAATGTCAAATTTCCTCACCATGACTTTCTTATTGTAACTATGACAAAGATGGTTCTGATACGCTTGTAGATGGTTTAGGGAATTTTTCCTTCTTTCTTCTAGCATCTCCAGCTTGTGCAAGTGCGACTGTCTATACTCCTCCTCATCAGTTAAACCCTTTAGGGAGACTCGTAACGAAGAAATTTCAACCTCAATGGGCAAGATGGCCTCAGCTCCAAAGACCAGGGTGAAAGGAGTGGCTCCTGTAGGCATACGAATGCTAGTGCAGTAAGCTCACAAAGCGGGGTTGAGTTGTATATGCTAGTCATTACCAGTGTCATTAACAGTCTTTTTGAGGATTTTAACAATGGTTTTATTTGATGCCTCAGCTTGTCCATTTCCTTGCGGGTAATACAGAGATAAAAAATGGTGTTGGATGTGAAATTGCTCACATAACTCACGAACGTCTTGGTTTTTAAATAGATGTCTGTTCTCAGTGATGATGGATTGCAGAAGGCTATACCGACAAATGATGTAGTTGAGAATGAACTTAGATATTTGTTTGCCAGTTATGTATGTTAGCGGGATGGCTTCAATCCACTTCATAAAGTACTCAATGGTGGTGATGATGAATTTGTGGCCATTGGACAAGGTAGGATGGATCTTACCCACAAGGTCGAGTCCCCATTGAGTGAAGGGCCAAGGAGAAGTGATTGGCCGAAGTTCCTGCACTAGAGTGTGGATCAAATCACTGTGAATCTTCCATTTGTGACAAGTCTTGACATATTCTAATGCATACTTTTCAATGGTCGGCCAATAGTACCCAAGTCTCATTACTTTCTTGGCTAGAGTAGGACCACTCAAATGAGACCCACATATACCGTCATGTACTTGGTGTAAGGTTATACGTGCTTCATTGGTGTCGAGACATCTAAGGAGGGTGTTTTCAAAGCTACAGTGATAAAGGGTGTCACTGACAATGGCATACCTTGCGGATTTTTAGATAAAGGACTTCCTCTAGTTATTAGACAGGTTAGGTGGAAGGGTTTGAGACTTAAGGTAGTCATAAATATCTTGGTACTAGGGAGAGTCAGGACTGGTCAACAAGTTCATAGACCATTTCTGACTCTGGAATGTCATAGGTGAGTACCAACAATTGCTCTATTAGGAATTCCAACTAAGGCATATTGCTCGGTATGTCGAGGAGAGAGCCTATTGTAGCCATGGCATCTATCGCTTTGTTTTGTGCTCTCAAAACTTGTTCAAAAGCTACCATGTGGAAGTACATTTGGAAACTATCAACCATTCATTTGTAGGGCATCAGCTTCTCATCTTTTGGTTAATAATCATCATTAATGTGGTTGATGACTAACTGAGAATCCCCATAGACATGTAATGCTCTAATTTTTGACTTTATTGCCATTCTTAGTCCCCTAACTAGTGCCTCATATTCTGCCACATTTTTTGTGCATGGAAAAGCTATGTGGAAAGACTCAGGAATGGAGTCTCCTTGAGGGGTGATGAACAAGATTCCTACCCCCGAGCCATGATTTGTGTGGAACCATCAAAGTAAAGCCGCCATGGTGACTTAGGTTCCGTATGGAATATCGACTCATTTGGAAAATCTACCACTAACGGGTGATCACTTTGTAAAGGCACATCCGCTAGCTGGTCTACTATGACTTGTCCTTTTATTGCCTTTCGTTCTACATATTGAATGTCATATTCACTCAGAATCATGACCCATTTTGCCAAATGTCCTGTTAATGCTGCTCTACTTAACAAATATTTGAGGGGGTCGATCTTTTCTACTAGTTGTGTCTGATGGCTTAACATATAATGTGTTAGCTTCTGTACTACAAAGACTACGACTAGACAAGCCCATTCAATTGATGTGTAGTTCAGTTCATACTCGACCAAGGTCCAACTGATGTAATATATAGCTCTTTCTTTTTCTTCTTGGTTATTTTGCGCTAGTAATGCCCCCAGTGCTTAATTAGTGGATGACATGTATAGGATCAAAGGTTTTCCATGAATAGGAGGCGTGAGGACTGGCGGCGACAATAGGTACTCTTTTATTTTCTAAAAGGCTTCTTGGCATTTATTTTTCCACACAAAGGGGATACCTTTGCACAACAGATATTGGAATGGGTGACACTTGTTAGCCAATTGGGCTATGAAGTGCCAAATAGATTATACCCTGCCTTGTAGAGTTCTGAGTTCACTGATTCCTCTGGGTGGAGGCATGTCTATGATGGCTTTTACTTTTGTTGGATCGACCTCAATGCCTCTTCGAGAAACTATGTATCCCAAGAGTTTACCTGATGTTACACTGAAGACACATTTCTTAGGATTTAGTTTGACTTTGTATGCTTCCAGTCGCTTGAAAATTGTGCCTAACACCTTCAGGTGATCTTTCCTTGTTACTAATTTAGCCAATAGGTCATCTACATAATCTTCCATTATTTTATGCATCATGTCATGAAAGATTGTGGTCATAGCCCTCTGATATGTGGCACCTGCATTTTTTAAACCGAATGGCATGACATTCCAATAGTATGTACCCCATGGGAAAGTAAATGCCATTTTGTGCTGGTCTTCTAGGGCAATGCAAATCTGATTATAGCCAGAGAAACCATCCATGAGGGACAACATCTCATATCCTACTGTGAGGTCAACTATAATATCAATATTCAGTAAAGGAAAGTCATCTTTTGGGCATGCCTTGTTTAGGTCCCTAAAATATGTACAAACACGGATCATTCCATTTGGCTTTGTTACTGGCACCAAGTTAGATATCCATTTAGCATAATCAATAGACCGTATGAATCCAGCATCTAGAAGTTTCTTCAACTCAGCCTTGACCAATAGAACAACCTGTGGATGCATTTTGCGTAACTTCTATTTAACCGGTTTGGCATTAGGCAACAGAGGTAGATGGTACAGAACTAGTTTTGGGTCTAATCCTGGCATGTCAGCATAGGACCATGCGAAGTTGACTTTACGTTCTACAAAGAATTTATGAAATTTCAGTCTCTCTTCCTCAGTCAATGATGTAGCAAAGAGGACCATTTTGGGATCTTCTATCGTTGATATGTTGTCTTCTATGGTGTCTTCTATAAGCATAGCTGACTTCTCTTGTTGTATGGGAAGAAATTCAAGTCCTCCATCTTTGGGAACCTTAGAAAGGTTTTTTACCCACAGATACGTTCTTTTTTTTTTACTTTTTTGTCGTCAGAAGGTGCCTTTCAGTTTTCACCTAAAGACGTTTCATTTTTTTATTTTTATTTTTTTTAATTTTGCGACTAGAGGATGGAGCAGTCTCGCCGAAGTAGGCCACACAATCTAGATCAATGGTGAATCCTAACTTGTGATCACCATTGGGTATGCCCTCACATAATCCCATAAACTCTGTAATTGCCTCATCATTTTGAAAGGTGTCTAGGACTGGCGGGCCTTATTGGTCCTAATTGACTAGTTGAGGATAAACGAGGGAAATGCGATCATCAGTGTTGGTGAATTGAGGGGAGGACATGGAAATCATGCAGACAGATTCATAGATATTGTAGATGAAATTATCATCATCTAATTCCACATCGGACTCTATCCAATATTCCCCTCACTTATTTCATATTCATTGTCAAAATAAGGGGTGAAGGACTCAGAGTTGTGATTGTCAGTGTCATTTGGTAATTTAGATGGGTTGGAATGATGGGATTCAGATGGTGGGTCTTGTATGTCCTAGGGAAATGTAATGGGATTTTGACTATTGGGTGCCTGATCAATTTTAAATGTTTTCCAAAAAATTTGTTCAGAGGTGAGTTCCCCCATTTCGACAAACAAATCATCGAGGCAATAGTCACTTAAGGATATTTCTGAGCCAAATTCCCACTCTTGGGAGTCGGTTTGGGTGAAGGTTTCCTTAGCGGTGTCAACACTTTCCGAAGCATGCACTCGCTCACTCAAAAGCCCATTGGTACATCGGTCATCATTCTCAGGAAATCCATATCCTAGTCCAAGATACTTTGGTTTTTTAAAAGATTCTATGGGCTCCCTTTGTCTAGTTTTATTTCTACCTAGGCCACTAGTTCCATCGTAGCCCTTAGCTTTCATCATGTCATATCCCTTGCCATATTTCTTAACTGGTAATGGGGGTAGGTCAACCATTTCCTTATAAATCCATCATGTATATCGACAAGGTCCTCGTTACTCATGTCGCCCCATTTTATGAAAACTATTTTTGGTGGAACTTTGAAGATTTCCTTGGGTTCCATTTTAAAACATGGTCGACCATAGACTTTTGGAGACTTGGGTATTGTTGTGATGCTATATGTCGTATGTAGTTTAAATTCTCCATAGCCTAGGTCCTGGATCTTGACATTGGATTCATCCTTAGGAAGTGTGGAAGATGGTGGCGTGGTGGAAGACATGGATGGAGTGGACGTGGAAGATGGTGTGAGTGTGGATGGGTCAATGTACTTAGAAGAAGAGGGGCTAGGAACTTCTTGGTTGATGGGCACTCAATTTTCAGAAATACCCCTTAGGTTGGTGCAATATTGAAAAGGGTTGGGGTCTCCATATATAGTGATTTATGTGCCATCAAAAGGGAACTTTAAGCATTGGTGATACGTGGAGGGCACAACTTTTAGGGCATGAATGCATGGGTGGCCGAGCAAGATGTTGTAAGGTAATTCCATATGTAGGACCTGGCAAGTTGTATCCACAATGACTGGCCCCACTCTAATAGGAAGAGAAATAATGCCTCATGAAGAGCATTCTTCATCATCATATGCTTTTATTACTATACTCTTTGTAGGGTCTACACATGCATCAGAAAATCCTAGAGCCTTAACCAATTTCAAGGAGCATATGTTTAATCCTACTCCACCATCTACTAAAACTCTTTTGACCTTGTGCTTGTGGATGAAAGTTTTGATGTGTAATGCATCATTGTGGTTAGTCTTAGGTGACGAGCAGTCTTGATTAGAAAAGGTGATGTGGTGAGGTGTAGTGAGGTATCCCACCATGGTTCAAACTGATTGACATTAATATCCTTAGGGACTGATAACTATTGAAAGGTTTTATCTAGTATAGCCTTATGCATGGGAGATATGCGAAGCAACTCGAGTATAGAAATTTGCGTGGGAGTTTTGCCAAGCTGGTCGATAAGGTTAAACTGGCTCTTGGGTTGCCATTTCTTTGTGGTTGAGGCAGGTTTTGACTATTCAGGAGATGGGCCAGCTCTGGTAATTTTGGGTTGCCTAGCGAGAGGTGGACTAGTTATGGTGACCTTGCCACTTCGAGTAGTAGCATTGCATTGGGGTGCTCTCTTGATCGTAATGGTATTGATGTATTCGTTGTTAGTTCAGACATTATTTATAATAGGTCCACCAGAATAGTCATACTTGGCGCGGGAAAAGTTAGCTTGATTATTGTTTATCTATGGACCTGGCGTGGAAGCATTATTAGAACCATGGTGTTGCAGTGGGTTCTTATGAATAGTATGATCTGAATTGGAGGAAAATTGTGATTGACCTACCTCAATGATACAACTCTCGATAAGGTCTTGAATCAAGTTTTTCAGTTGTCGACAGGTAGAAGTTTTATGTCCTTTTGCACGATGATAATTGCAGAATGCATTATCATCCCACCATGCTAGTTTGAATTGTCCTGGGTCATATGGTTTTGGTTCTTGAAGTGTGATGACACCATTCTGAAGACATTTCTTGAGGACTTCCTCAATGGGTTCACCCAAGGGAGTGTATGTGTGACCCCTAGGGAATTGTCTCATCTGGCGATATTGTCCTTGATTATTTTGGCCACTTTGGTTGCCATTTGTGGGGGTGTCAATATTGTTGTTGGTTTTTTTTGTAGTTGAACCCCTTTTAAGGCCAGTACAGGACCCATAGTGTTTGCAGACTTGGCGTCAACAACACCATCATTTGTAACATGTTTATTTTTGACCCAGTATTTATTTTTGTCAGTGAGGGGATTTGCATTTGTGTTCTTGGGACTGTATCTTAGCTCTCCCTTTGCGATAAGGGATTTCTCAATTTGGACCCCTTTTTTGACTAGTTCCATGAAGGTTGTGCAACAATGCACTTGCAATGCATATTTTAGGGGACCTAGAAGTGTTTGAACAAACATGTCCACCTTTTCCCTTTCGGGTATGTCAATGTGACACCGACTAGCTAGACTCCTCCATTTTTGAAAGAATGGGATGAATGTCTCACCGGCATCCTCTTGCGTGAGATTGCACAAGCTAGTAATGGAGGTGTCCATGTCAATGTTGTATGCGTAATTCTTTATGAATTTTTTTTAAGATCATCCCATGTTTGGAGATACTTTTGAGTGGAAAACCATTCAAGGGCAGTGCCTGTCAGACTTTTAGAGAAAAGTATCATCAAGTATGTTTGTTCATAGGCGATGTCCATACAATTGGTTGCAAATTCACTAACATGTACGATGGGGTTTGTCTTGCCTCTGTATTTTGTAAAATTGGGTGACACATATCCTGGAGGAAATGGTGGCATGTATAAGCTCATGTCAAATGGTTAGATGTTTAGATCATATGACACTTCTGATTTCTTGCCTGATATTTGTATGTTTTGGATAGTTTTCTCTAGACCCATCATTTTTGCTTGTAAGGTATCTATTATAGGGTCGTTTGTGGTCCCATACATTGGACTGATTGGTACGCCATGAGTCCCCATTTGTTGTGAGTGAATGTTGGCATGTTGTTGAGGCATGGGTTGTTGTGATATGTATGATGTGTTCAGATTTGTGTGTTGTTGGTATTGAAAGCTTGGATTGGGGGTATGTTGGTGAGTATAAATGTGGGATGAGTATGTTGGGATGTGTCCCCCAAAAAAATTTGTCGATATTTGAGGAATATGGTGACCATGAACATTGTGATGTGCTAATGATGCCATGGGCTGTGTGTTTTGACTACCTTGTCCAAATTGTTGGTTTGGACAAGGGGAATGGTCAAAGTTTGTCCTTGGGATTTGATGGTATTGAACAGTGTTGATGTGTTCACATTTTGTTGTTGTCCTTGAATAAATATATGTCGTTTACCACCACTCGAAGGATTTTGGGAGATACCAATGAGAGGATATGTCGAAGGTGTACTCATGGTACTTGATGTAGCTGTTAAAGGGGGATTGGTATGACTTGATGATGCCCCCGTGGCATTTACCCTAGTGGTAAAAAGAGGATTAGAGTAACTTGCCCACATTGCCGAGGAGCCGAAGGTGGTTCCCACTGATTGTGATGATGTTGTGGATATTGTGGGCACTGTGATAGATTGTGATCCTCCAATGGATGTAGCCTTTATTGAGTTGGAGGTGTCTGGCATGTTGGAGGGAGCATGCATTGTCGTTCTAGTGTCAAAGAAAGTATTGCTCGTAGTATTTGGAGGTTGACCACTATTTGACATGTTATACGCGTCATTGACATTAGGGGTTGGAGATGTTGGTCTCAATGTGTTAATGTCAAATCCTTGAGGTAATTTGGCTCCTTGACTTAAGAGTATGACCAAATATCTATCTCTATCATATAGGACCATTTGTTCCATGAATTGAGAGGCCTTTGGGTCTTGTGCTGCTACCTCTAGGTTTTCCTCAAGTATTTGTCTATATACATCCTTACGTAAGAATGGTTCAAAGGGAATTTTTGATGAGGATGGTATTGTCGTGAGAGGTTGATTGTTTGTGTTGTCAAATGGATAGTCAAAAGTCCAATTTGGGTCATATGTGGGATTGTTGACAGTGGAAGTGGGGTCTTGTCAAAAGTTTTCCATTTGTCGTTTCTATTTTTGGAGTCTAGTTCCCACCATAAAATGAGATTGCTCAAAATGAAGATGACAACTAAATGCAAGGATGACACTATGCAAGGTCTAAGTTCAGAATGACGACTAGAATGAATAATATTTTGGGATTGTTGGGAATAAAATATGCAATGTCTAAACCTAGAATGCAATTTGATAAAAGGATACCTAAGCACTTCTAAGCTCAAGCTTTGTTTTCGATCTTGGTTACTAAAGGACTTGTTGAAAATGACAAGATGATAAGGTTGAAAAGACTAGTGAGTTTTCCAGACTAGACTGTTGAGTTGGAAGATCTCACAAAAGTGATAATGACCAAACAAGGGAATGATGATTAAGTCCAAGATAACCTAGTTTCGAAAGCAATGATGTTGCAAATCGTGTTGAGGTCTACCTAATCCAAAGTATGCAAGGATGAAAACCTAGGGTCAAGTGAATGCCTAATGTATGCAACTAAAATTTGAAAGATGAAGCCTGTTGGAACTCTAAAAATCTGATGATTTTAAATATTTTTTATCCCCCTGAGTTTCCATATAATTCCTCATCATAAGCATAGGGGCCTTCCATCGTGACATTTTTCTTACATTTTCCCCATATTTATCCCATAAATCTATCGAGTCCTGCATTTTTCACATCATGGTCTGTATCGGCATAAGTCTATCTAGCTCTCCCCGATCCGTGATGCTTTTATGTTAACATATGTTTGCTGCAGATGATCGGCAAGACTTGTTCATTGTTACAGCAATCGACATTCACCTACTAGCGGCTATTGGCAAGACATTCATGTTGTTTCGGCGATAGAAAACGCTCTTATTGGCATAACTTATACCATCATAATGAGGTCTTACCGAGTGCCTTATGTCTCGCTGACCAGTATATGGAGATGCATCGATGAGAGTTTTTCCTTCGATGAAGCATCTTGGCAAACTCACCTAGTCTTGCTGACTGGTGGTGGATGCATATACATATCGGCAAAAGATTTTCTTCAGGGTAGTGTCTTGGTGAGTGACCTTTGGTCTCGCCGATATTACACAAGAGGCTTGTCGGTGAGAGACTTTTTCCTTGAAGTAAGTCATAGCGACTTCACATTGTCTCACCGATCGATGGCAGAAGGATAGACGTATCGGTAAGAGTAAAAGCTTTCGGCATGTGGTCTTGGAAAGTTTGAATTGTTGCACCGACTGACAAACGCATTAAGGATTCATTTCGGCTAGACTAAAGAAATTCGATAAGAGGTCTCGGCGAGTGACCTTCGGTCTCGCCAATGGAAAACAATGAAGGACCTTGTCAGTGAGAGTATGATCTTGTCTCAGCGACTTAGAATGGATAATGAATTTTGGTATGACTCAAAGCTTTCTACGAGAGGTCTCCCCGACATTGATATGTCTCATCGATAGTGTGCATGGGAATTATGTCGGCGTGAGAATTATGTTTTCCTGGCAAACATGTGTGAGCTCAGGGCTCTCGGTTTAACAAGGAGAATTCTATATTATGTCTCCCTGACAGTTGAAGGTCATAGCGACATGCAAGATGAATAGGGGATTTTCAGTGAAACACGATGTGGTCTACGTGAGGTCTCCCCAATATCACAGAGCTACAGTGAAACACAAAGGGAACATGCAGATGCTTCTTGTCTTCAGTGTAACAACCAATATGTTATAGCAACATATAGTTTGATCACAGGGGCTCTTGTTGAAACATAATGTAATATGTATGATGTTTCCCCGACTCAGGCAAGTCACAGCGAAGGAAAATAACACCATAGAGCGATTAACGATTGAATTGCCTTCGAAATACCTGCTGGATTGTCTCGCTGACTATTTCATGAATGATTAATAAGAATTCAAATATTGTGGCCGACATGTGAGTTCACAAAACCATTGCTGGCCGACTTGATTTGAGCTCGAATTCTATGGAGGGCTGACATGGAATTTCAATTTGATTTATTTTCTTGATGCTAGTGTATAAATAGGCATTTTGTAATTGTAAAATGGAATGAGCTATCAGTTATTCGACATAGAGTAGGAAGATTTGGAATGGATACAGTAGAATAGAATTCTCATATCAGAGACTATTGATGCATGTTTTCAAAATGGAGGTATTTATGAAAGTCAATTGATGTTGCTGCACATTTTTTATGTCAATTATCTATTGAATTCAATGAAACATACTACTAAGTTATCTCCAAGATTGATGCTTTCTGGTTGTTTAAATTGACATAACAAGTTTATGTTCAGTTTATCAATGCACATTTGTTGTATCTGTGTGATTAATCAATTGGTTCTTTCAAGCAAAGATTAAATCCTTTTAGTTGATCATAGTAATAAGAGAGTTTCATCTGGATTGTTAAAGTAGAGCTTAGTGGTTACAGTATTGCATGTTTATACAAGTTGTAAACAAAATATATGCCAGATAATTTGAGTTTTCTCTAGAGAGGTGTTATTCATCTTGATTTCATTTTGACTCTGCATACCCAACAAGACACTGGTCTCTGCACTTCATCATTTTGAATTCATTCAGTTTCTTTATATCTGTTAATTAAGTATTTTAGGATTTAGATCAGAAGATTGCTATTGCTATCAAGTTTGATTTCATTTGTTCACTTCCATCTACCATTGTGGAAAAATCACTAAATGAAAGATAATCATAAGTGCATAAAGTTTGCTTCATTCAGAAGGGTACACCTGCCTAGGTTTAGCAGCACCTGAAGAGTAGAAGGTTGAGTTCTCTTGACCTTGTATGATACCCTGAAACATATCAAGAGATTGGCAGCCTCTTGAGGCATCTTGCTTGCATTTTTGAAAGCTAACAAATTAGCAACTCCGCTGTTGAATGTATCAGAAAATTCAATTGAAGACCACATTATAGAGTCATTGAAGAAAGGGTTATAATTTGAGAAGATTAAGAAAAGAGTGATTCCACTTTGTAAAAGATCAGAAATAATCATTTTCCTACTTTTGGAAAAGTAGGTGGTGACTCTAAAAGAAACATTGCATTTGTTCAAACATGAATGGAAGAAGATGTCAATACAGGGGAGGTCATACTGGAGCTCCTACTGGCAGCAGTAAGTGGACACACAAAGATGAAAAGGTTGATAAGGGGAAAGGAATAAGTGAGGATATGTGCATAATAGACAAAGGAAAAGCGCAAAGAGCACATGGTGAAACATATAATTTCTATGATATATGGAGAGATGATTCAAGTGCAGAACTTTGTAGCCCTGAAGATCAAAGAAATCCTTTCCCTTCTCTTGATCCTTAGAAGCAGGCTGAGTTTGAAGCTGCACTTGAGGCTGAACGAATCAGAATTTAGCATGAATATGATTAGAAGATGGAGAATAACCAAAATATGTTTATTGATCATGAGCTTCCTGAGGAATTAAAAGCACCGTTTGAATTACAGAGGAAGAGGATAGAGGAATTAGAGGCTAAATTGCAGAAAACTCAAGTTACTAATCAGACGGTTGGATGCCCAAAGTATGTTCTACCTCATAAGTAGGATGATAAAGGTGCAGGGCCCTCTAATCAATAAAATGCTCCTCACAATCAGACAGGGAATCAATACATACAGCCAAACCATCTACCTCACATTCTTACTCAACATACAAATATGCAGCCACGTCATGGTTAGCCTTTTTTCCCACAACATAATGCACAATATAACAATCCTATGAACCAATATTAGTACCTACCTATTCCTCCCCCCACCAGTATGCAACAATGATCAGACAATTTGATTTAGCAGTGTTTCAGTTATATCCTTACCCTATGGATGGCAGTTGGAGGGGTATGGTACCCAAATTTATAGGGAGTAATGCAATCACTGCTGAAGAGAATTTAAAGAATTTCAATGTGTTCATCCAAGACATAGGTGTGCCATATGAAGATTTACATATGAGGCTATTTATGATGTCACTTCTTGAAGATGCTAGGGATTGGTTTAACAGCTTGCCAACACTCTCAATTATTTCTCTCCAACTATTCTAGGACAGATTCCTGGAGCAATATGGGAATTTAAATGCACCAGATGCAGCTCTTCATGAACTAATGCGAATTCAAAAAAATTAGAATGACTCAATTTATGATTTCAACTGAAGATTCAACAAGTTGCTGACTAAAGTACCTCCTGGATCAAGGTTTCCATATTCTATAGCTTTGAGTGTTTATTTGAATTCCTTTGATCCCAAAATAGGGTATGAATTGAGAAATAGATTCCTGAGAGATTTGGCTAAAGCTTAGAATACAGTATTGACAATTGAAAACAATAGGAAGGCTGCTGGTATAATCAATAAAAGAGATAACCCTAGGGATCCTTAGCAAAGCAACAATTATCAATATAGACAAGAGAATACATGCAGGAATGAAAGGCCGAGGTTGCATGACATGCCATATAATACAGATTGGAAGGATGGAAAACCTATAATAGCTAGGCCTAGAAACAAGGAGACTCCTGATCCATTAAAAAAGAGGGGAACCTATATGGTGAGTAACAATTACTACTATGAAGCTTGTGATAAGCCACATTCCCCAGACTATTTTGTTGTAGCCCAAAGGATGCAAGAAGAGGGAATGTTGATGGAAAATAATGGAGAAGATCATAAAGTGTATTTGACTTCAAACACTTTTCACCATGTGGAAGAGAGGTACTCATCTTCAGAGGATGAAGGATATGAGTACGATGTTTCAAATCAGAAATACAATGTCCATATGGCTGAACAACAGGTTTTTTCTGATTCTGAAGAAGATTACACAGAGCCACATTCAGTTGAGGCACCTGCTCAATGTAGTATTAGAAGACTCACCAAAGATGAAATAGAGAGACTAACTATTGCTACAGTTGAGGAAGTAAAGAGTAAATACTAGTTGAGAAATATAACAGTAAATGAGAATGAAAGTGTCCCTAGGGGAATCTTCATGAAGGATCAGAAGGCAACACAAGGAAATGTGAAGAAGCTGGATATTAGAAAACATGATAAATGTGAACAAAATCCTGTCCAAAATGAGGAATTAAAGGAATTACACAAAGAGATACAAAGGCCTGACTAGCCTAGTAAAGGAGAGAAGGAAGAAAACAAAGGAGAAGCATTGGAGTAGAAGAAAATTGTTAAGGTGGAGGGCTCTTGTTTTGACTTCACTCAGGCATTATCCCAGGTAAAAATGTATGTTCCACTACTTGAGATGATGAAAATTAAATAATATAGAGACTGTGTTGTTCAATTGATAATGAATTCTGAAAATAAAGTAGCTATCAATAGGCAGGAGAAAGTAAATATCCCAGAAGTCTGCTTGAGTGATGTATTAACAACTCCCCCACATGTTGATCCTTTTTTCACTACATTGCTTATAAATAACAAATTGTTGAGGAATTGCATGATAGACTCTGGTATAGCTATAAATATCATGCCAGTAGGAGTTATGAAGTAGCTTGGCATGTGGGTTGATACACATGAAGGGAAATGTTATGCAATGGATAACATACCTGTTCTTGTGGTAGGTGTCATGAGAAATGTTGAAGTCAAGCTGGATACTTATCCACAAGTGGCATATAATATAGATATAACAGTGATTGATACTCCTCCTTAGTTTGGGATTCTTTTATCAAGACAATGGACAGCAGCAGTTGGGGAAAATATCCAGTTTAATTTATCTTATGCAACTATTCCAGTGAATGGTCAGGAAGTCAGGTTGTATAGGGAGCCAAGAATGAGCCAAATTGTTGACTATGTACCCCAAGATCAAATCAATTGTTTTTGTGATGTGAATCTTGGCAACTTCAAGATAGAATTAGCCCAACCAGAGTTAATCAGTACTGATCCAGTTGAAGGTTCTTGTGGTGATTGAGAGAAAGAAGCAATGGACAATGTGAGTTCATTTGATAACATGAGTATATAATACCTCCTATTATAGTTGAAAGTCATGAAGACTCACTTGATGAAGAAGAAATGATGTTTTTCCAAGGTATGCCTAGGAATGAATTCCAAGTATTTTTCAATCTACTTTGTGGTAAAGAGGAGATATTTTCAGACAAACAAAGTGATGGAATAAATGATTTTGCTAGTAATATTTCTGATTTTTCATTCTCTGATGATCTTGGATCTCTTTTTGATGATGACAAAAGTGAAGAATATAACTATAGCAATGAAAATGTAGAAGCATGTTCACTTAGCAGTGAGCAAATTTCAGATTTGCTAACTCTTGAATATTAGAGATATACACATGAAGGTGATCCTGAGGTTCTTTGTCTAGCTTACATTTTCCTTGACACTGAAAGATATTTGTATGATGATTCTTTTGACTCTCAGTGCATTTCTCAAGTTGATGGTGAAACCTTTCAAGTTGATCAAAAGTATGTGTCCATTCAAGATGAGGTATGTGATTTTGAAATTTCTAACTCTTGTGGAGAAGACATTTATCTACATACCAAGGGTGATAGTGGTCCATATTTGATTGGTTCATATATGCTTAATATTGATGATACGATTCATAATCCAGTGTTGTATCCAATTGGTATTGTTAAAAAGGTGCAAAAGGTTTCAGATTTGTATGTTTCAGACAACAATGGTATGATAGAGTTTTTTATTTCTCAAGAGAGGCACTTTGATGATGAATTTTTAATATAGCTGAGAAAGTGTGTTATAGTACACAACAGTGAGAAAGATAATGAGGAATTTTTCATTGAATATGCATATATTTTGTGTGTTGGAGATAGCAGAGATTTGCCTCATGATGATGGAGAATTTGAATTACAGAATGATGAAGGGAATTTGGGCCAAGCTAAGCATGATGATTCTCTAAGAACTTGCAATAACAGTGATAGGAAGGATTGCATGAGTATCTTCAAGAAGAGTCTGATGAACTCAAGAAAAAACTAGGTATTTGACAAGGGAAAGTATGATTTGAGTTTCAGATTGTAACAGCTCAGAACAAGTGAGGTTAAAACATAGAGGATTAAGGGTTGCCAGTGCATGGAAAACTCTTGCTTGTCCTCTTTAAAATTATTTTCCATGCACAGTAGTTTAGGGTTTTGGTTCACCTCCATCTTGCATTCATTTTGCATCCATTTCACTTCCATTTTGCACTCACTTCCCATTTCCATTCATTCCATTTTTGCTCATTGGTTCATCATTTTGTGTGTTTGGTCTGGTCTGCTCACCCAAATATTCTGGATCCTTGCAATGATCTTACTATCATTCATCCCTAGATGGAGCCACTGTTGGAACTGTAAAAATCTGATGATTTTACATATTTTTTATCCCCCTGAGTTTCCATATGAGTCCTCATCATAAGCACAAGGGCCTTCCATCATGACATTTTTCTTACATTTTGCTCATATTTATCCCATAAATCTATCGAGTCCCGCATTTTTCACATCATGGTCCATATCGGCATAAGTCTATCTAGGTCTCCCCGACCCATGATGCTTTTGTGTTAACATATGTTTGCTACAGATGATCGACAAGACTTGTTCATTGCTATAGCGATCAACATTTACCTACTGGCAGCTATCGGCAAGACATTCACGTTGTTTTAGTGACAGAAAAGGTTCCTATCGGCATAAGTTATACCGTCAGGATGAGGTCTTACCGAGTGCCTTATGTCTCACCGACCTGTATATGGAGATGCATCAGTGAGAGTTTTTCCTTTAATGAAGCATCTTGGCGAACTCACCTAGTCTTGCCGACTAGTGGCGGATGCATATACATATCGGAAAAATATTTTCTTTAGGGTAGCATCTTGGCAAGTGACCTTCGGTCTCACCAATATTACACAAGAGGCTTGTTGGTGAGAGACTTTTTCCTCAGAGTAAGTCATAGCGACTTCACAATGTCTCACCGATTGATGGTTGAAGGATAGACATATCGGTAAGAGTTAAAGCTTTCAGCATGTGGTCTTGGTGAGTTTGAGTTGTTACACCGACTGACAAACACATTAAGGATTCATTTCAGCTAGACTAAAGGAATGTGATAAGAGGTCTCGGCGAGTGACCTTCAGTCTCACCGATGGAAAACAATGAAGGACCTTGTCGGTGAGAGTATGATCTTGTCTCAGCAACTCAGAATGGATAATGACTTTCGGTATGACTCAAAGCTTTCTATGAGAGGTCTCCCCAACATTGATATGTCTCGCCAATAGTGTGCATGGGAATTATGTCGGTGTGAGAATTATGTTGTCCTGGCAAACAGGTGTGAGCTCGGGGCTCTCGGTATAACAAGGAGAATTCTATATTATGTCTCCCCGACAGTTGAAGGTCATAGCGACATGCAAGATGAATAGGGGGTTTTCGGTGAAACACGATGTGGTCTACGTGAGGTCTCCCGGATATCATAGAGCTATAGCGAAACACAAAGGGAACATGCAGATGCTTCTTATCTTTGGTGTAACAAGCAATATGTTATAGCGACATACAGTTTGATCGCGAGGGCTCTCGTTGAAACATAATTTAATCTGTATGATGTTTCCCCGACTCAGACAAGTCACGACGAAGGTGAATAACACCACAGAGTGATTAATGATTGAATTTCCTTTGACATACCTACTAGATTGTCTTGCTGACTGTTTCATGAATGATTAATAAGAATTCAAATATTGTGGCCGAGATGTGAGTTCACAAAACCGTTGATGGCCGACTTGATTTGAGCCCGAATTCTGTGGAGGGCCGACATGGAATTTCAATTTGATTTATTTTCTTGATGCTAGTGTATAAATAGGAATTTTGTAATTATAAAATGGAATGAGATATTAGTTATTTGACATACAGTAGGAAGATTTGGAATGGATACAGTAGAATATAATTCTCAGATCAGAGACTATTGATGCATGTTTTCAAAATGGAGGTATTTATGAAAGTCAATTGATGTTGCTACACATTTCTGATGTCAATTATTTGTTGAATTCAATGAAACATACTACTAAGTTGTCTCCAAGATTGATGTTGTCTGGTTGTTTAAATTGACATAACAAGTTTATGTTTAGTTTATCAATGCACATTTGTTGTATCTGTGTGATTAATCAATTGGTTCTTTCAAGCAAAGATTAAATCCTTTTAGTTGATCATAGTAATAAGAGAGTTTCATCTAGATTGTTAAAGTAGAGCTTAGTGGTTACAGTATTGCATGTTTATACAAGTTGTAAACAAAATATATGCCAGATAATTTGAGTTTTCTCCAGAGAGGTGTTGTTCATCTTGATTTCATTTTGACTCTGCATACCCAACAAGGCATTGGTCTCTGCACTTCATCATTTTGAATATGAAAGATAATCATAAGTGCATAAAGTCTGCTTCATTCAGAAGGGTACACTCGCCTAGGTTTAGTAGCACCTGAAGAGTAGAAGGTTGAGTTCTCTTGACATTGTCTGTTACCCTAAAACCTATCAAGAGATTGGCAGCCTCTTGAGGCATCTTGCCTATGTTTTTGAGAGCTAACAAAGCCTATGGTCAAGAATGAAAACTAATGGTCAAAAGTTTTGAGCAATTTCAAAGTTGGTTTCTAATAGAATTCCTTTGGAAACAGTGTTTGACTAGAGATTGACAAATTTTAGACTCAGATTTGACTTTGTATGAAGATTTTTTTTTGTCAGGAAATGCGTGATTTGAGACATCAACTACGTCTCGGTATTGTGAATGCGGTTTTGTTTTAGCGAATGCGGCTCTGGGACTGATAAATGTGACTGAGTATTGTATATGTGGCTCTGTAAGGTTCAGATGCATTGCGACGCAGAAAGATGCGGTGTTTGAAATGTCAAATGTGGTTTAACAAAGCGATTTCATCTCAAAGACTCGAATGTGGTTTAACATATGTGACAGTTTGTTTTCTTGACGTATTGTGAGAAAATTTGATCTGTCTAAAGGGGAATGTTTTGTCCAGAATTGTAAATGTGGCAATTTTTTTTTGAGAAATCTAGCAAGCACTTAACAAGCACAATGTTTTGAGTGGAAGAAAGCACCCATAAGACAAGTACAATCCTAAAAGGCCAATAGGCCAAGGTTTTGTATACTTGGTATAGCCCATCGATATACCCTAGATTGGTGCTAAACACTGTTCCTTCTCGAGAGCAGATAGCTTAAAATTTTGGTGGCATTGGCTCCTCTCCACAGCTCATTAACATCATTCGAGCACACCAAATTCAAATTCCTAGGTAGTGACTTCCCAAGAATTATTCTCTACTCAAGGGGATCAATAGTGAGTGTCTTTGGGCATTATACTATACCCTATACTATACCAAGCAATGACCAAAGAATAGTTGGTCTCTAAAACAAGAGGTGTTTAATATGGGCATTCTGTTCATAGGGCATGATCCATGCAGTGAGAGTCCCCTTTCAGATCCATCTTGTCAGAACTACACGCATGATTCTTTGGCTTTCCCCAAGAATCCACTTTTATATACTGGCTGGAAGTTCCTCAGTGTCAAGGTGCTACCGGTCTGAGTTGTCATGGGGTGAGTACTTTTTCCCACTAGAACAGGCCCAAATTCTAGAGTTAGTAACCATTTCTCTTACACCCAGGATCACCCGAAAGTGCAAGGGGAGAGGATACTTCAATTACTAAGTCGTGAGGGTAATAACATATAAAAACGAGTCTGGTTTTCTGATCACTGATTTTTCACAAGGTGAGAGCATACTCACCTACCATTTTGCAAACATAATCATGCAAATTAGAAGACATGTTCTTTTTATGTGCACCAAAATAAATGTGATTTAATCTAAGCAAAAGATAGACACAATGTTTTAGTGTTCAGCCTTTGACACTCGAACCTACAAACCACAAGTTAAGAGTTTCTTATTCACCAGTCTTGGACCCACGACAAGTAACCATCACATGCTACAAATTAGAATTAGTACCACAAAAACCTATGCTATGAAGAATGCAGCAGAGAACCAGAATGTAAAAAAAAACTAGAAAGAACAGAAAAATATCAAAAATTCTGAATGAAAATAAAAATAAAACATTACCAAGAAAATGTGTGACAACAAAGCGAATGCATCGCTCTGTGTTGCAAATGCAGCTCGGGAGTTTAGATGCTGCTCTTCAGACTTTGATTGTGGCACGTCAGAGCAATTGCGGTGTTTGAGTCTGTGAGTGCATCGCGATGCATCAGATGCGTCATGATTAAAAAAAATGAATGCGTCACTTTGTACTTGTACCTGCAAAAATGACAGAGGACATATGAAAACCATGCGAAAATAATAACAAAAAATAGAGTCAGGTTCACCAATGTATCAATGGGTAAATTTCAGGATTAAGGTTAGCAATGATTAGATCAATAATATAAACCCAAATAAGTTATGAAGCACAAAGAAAGCAAATAATAAGAACAATTATACCAGATATTCGTTGAAGCTTCCATAGTTCACCTCCATAACAACTCCTAGCTTGCAACATATGATTGATGTCCTTAGATTGAGTCTGAGCATTTTGACTATGACATTGTCCTATGCAAATTTTGAAGGATTTGATTAAAACTATGCCTATGCCTATGCCAAATAACTCTCAAATGTAAAATAACTCTAAGTCTTAATATGCCAGAATAATAAAATCTAACTGTGTAATCCCAAAATATGAGCAAAATAACATTTTATAGAAAATACAATTTGGAATGGACGGATGGGATCAAGTTTTGATAGAAACCTAAAAATCAGAGGATGAGATTTAATTAGATAATCCCTAATCAGGGTTAGGGAAAAACCCTTAGACAAGTGGTTGAGATGTCATATGAGAAAATCAATTCAGTGGTGGAGAATAAATGAGATAATTAATTAGAAAAATAAAGATTTTCAAAAATCAAGAAGATAAAGACTGCCTTATTTATCAGATTCAAAAAATCAAGAAGATAAGAGGTGGAATGAAAAGCAAATTTGAAAAATCAAGAATCTGCTCAATTACTTGATTTTTGGAAGAAACTTACCAATTTGAATTAAATCAACTCAAAATATGGATTTTGTGAGATAATAAATAATCTTTTTCAGATTATTTACTAAAATGAAGTGACAGTTAATAAAACAAAATCATTTTAAATAATAAATTGATTTAAAACGATGTAAATGTTAAATTGAGTAATTAAATAATTATTTAATTTTAGAGGATTATGATTGATAATTAAATAAATTCATAAATTCATTTAATTATGGAAATTAGTGACATTGAATAAATAAATAAAATTTATTTATTTAATAATCAGGAAGAATAAATGGATAAGGGTAATTAAACAAATTAAAAAAATTATTTAATTAAAGGAAGACTTTAGACAATTAAAGACACATTGAATAAATAAATAAAATCTATTTATTTAATAATCATGAAGAATAAAAGGACATGAATTAATTAAATAATTATAAATTATTTAATTAATAGTCGAATGTGGACCAATGACATAATTAAATGTCATAATTATGCTAGGATGAAAGTGGTAAAATAGAGCTTGTAGACCTAGGTCATTTTTAAGTGTCTACATGAACTAATTCCCACGTCTGATTTTTCTCTATCTACTGTAATTCCTCTTTCATTTCTATAACACAATTTTTGAATATTTGCATGCTTCACACACTGTTTTAGGTTCTATCTTGGAAAGTAAACATAGATTTACCTCAACTACTGCCATTTTGCTTCTTGTCATTACACCTTCTCCTTTGTCTCCAATTATTTGTTCTTCTAGATGACTTTTCTATACATATTTTGGAGTCTTAGGAGAAAGTTCCAGAGCTTCTTCTTCTTCCTTACTCTTCTCTTGCTCTTGTTCGCAAACAAGTTCATCTGGTTTATCTTCACTTATTTCAATTGATCTATGCATATTTTCATCAACTTTTACATTTGCACTTTCAACAATCTTTCTCAATATTTTATTGTAGCATCTATAAGCTTTGCTTTTGGTTGAATATCTAAGGAAAATACCTTCATCACATCTTGCATCAAACTTCCCTAGATTCTCATCATCTCTTTTAATATAAAATTTTCTTCTAAACACCTTAAAGTATTTAATAGTGGGAATTTTTGCATACCATAGTTCATAAGGAGTCTTTGTGTTGTTGTTGTTGATCTAAACTTTGTTAAGAATATAAACAACAGTGTGAATTGCTTCTCTCCAGTATACTTCAGGTACATTTTCATCTTTCATCATTGTCCTTGTGGCTTCTTGAACATTATGATTTTTCCTCTCAGCAACTCCATTTTGCTAAGGAGTTCTAGGAGCAGAAAGATGCCTCTTTATACCATGATCTTCACAAAACATATTAAACTCATTGGAGGTGAATTATCCACCTCTATCAAACCTTAAACATTTGATTTTTAGTTTCACTTCATAATCTACCATAGCCTTGAACACCTTGAATCTATCTATAGCTTGAGCTTTCTCCCTAATAAAAGTAACCCATGTCCTAGATTATTCATCAATTAAAAGCTTAAAATGCCTATCACCATTAAGAATTCTTGTTCTTGTAGGACCACAGAGGTCTATATGAATCAATTCCAACATTTTGGTAGTTGATTGCTCTTTCCTTTGAAGCTACAATGTGTTCATTTTCCCAACTGACAACTTCTGTAAATAGTATTGGTAGGCTCTATGATTATAGGTAGATCCTTGACAGCTTCTCTTGAACTAATATTGACCAGGTTATCAAAGTTTACATGTCCCATCCTCCATTGCCATAGCCAACTTTCATTAACTTGAGACACAAAACACTGACCATCAGCACCCTTAAGCTGATAAATGTTTCCTTATGTTCTTCTTGTAGCTACCACAGTTCCGAACCCTTTTCTGATCTCACAAGTATTATCCTGAAACACAAGCTTAAATCCTTTACTACACATTTTTCCAACACTCAGGAGATTATGCCTTAAGCCCTTAACATAATAGACATCATAAATATTGTGTTTTCCATTAAAACTAATTGTTCCTTTTCCAACAATATTTGCACCAGAATCATCTCCAAACATGACTAATCCTCCATCATACTTTTCAAGTTTAGTAAACTTACTTTTTTCTCTGGTCATATGATTTGAGCAGCCATTATCAATTGCCCAATAATCTTTGTCTTGTCTAGCATGAAAGGAAGAAACCAGATTACCTTCCATCTCTACCTTATTGTTTTCTAGACTACATTCTCTTGCACATCTTCCATGGTTAGTAGACATTGATTTATTCTCTAAGGATAGAAACATGCATTCATCTTTATCACCCTCAATATCAAATTCATCATCAGAAATTCGAGCATCTTCTTTAACATAATACAATTTCTTGAACTTTTTGTCTTTATTGTCTTTGCTCTTCTTGTGTATGGATCTATTTGGACATCTTGAAGCATAGTGACCAATATTTCCACAACTGAAACATTTAAAAGGTAACATACCTTTGTACTTCTTGGTACCTTTCTTCAATTTCCTTGTAAATTTTTCTTCCAGCTCCTCTAAAAGTTCACTATCCAAATCATCTTTTGACTTTGTGGCTTTGAAGGTTGTTTTTGATTTCTCCATTTATTTTCCAATTTTCCTCATTTCAAATGCAGACAAGGTTCCAAATAGTTGTTCTTTAGTGAATTTCTTTGGATCATAAATTCCCTCAATGGTTGAGACCTTGTCATTATAGCTCTCTAGTAGGGTCATCAGAATCTTCTCCATTACATCTTCATCTATTAGAGTACCTCCTTGATTTTTGACTTCATTTACTACAATGTCAACCTTCTGAAAGTAGCTTTCCATGTCCTCACCTTCTTCAATTTTCAAGTTCTCATATATGCACTTAGATGTTAACTTCTTTGATAATTTGATGTTATCATTTCCTTCATAGATATTTTTCAAATTTTCCAAAACTTCATAAGTAGTTCCTAATGAAATAACTTTTGTTAGCTCAATCTTAAATAATGCACTATATATTGCATACCTTTATTTTTCATTTTCTTCATAGGAAAAAATATCATCTACAGAAGAAGAACCACTTGCTAGTTCAACATACTTTGTCTCAACAACTTTCCAAGTCTTGTAGCCAAGAGAGATCAAGTAACCTCTAATCTGCACTTTCTAGAAACTATAGTCAGATCCATCAAACACATGAATTGCCAATTTGTGCACCATCGGATCTACCTCAAGTGGCTAATCTCTTCTTTGAGTATCCAAAGCTCTGATACCAATTGTTTAAATGAACAAGACAATTGAGAGGGGGTGTGAATCAGTTGTATCTAATCACATTCACCACAGATCTTAAACAATTTCACATCCACTTTATTCTATTATTAAGAATGAGCATAAAGTGCAGAAAATAGAAAGCAAACAAAAGAAACACCAGATCTACGTGGAAAACCCAATAAGGGACAAACCACGGTGAGGATTAACTCACAATATAAGAGTAATTGCAAAACTATTTACAAAGAGGCTCACTACCAAAGGGCTCACTACCCAAGATAGGACTCACTGTCTAGATAGGACTCATTGTCCAAATGGGAGGCTCATTGCCTACAGATAAATAAAGATAGAAAGAAGAATGTTACAAAGAGAACATTATCTCAATGCAACAGAAGATCCACCACAACAACTTTCACACATCCACAACCTTGATCAAAGAATTACAGACACGATCAGCTCACTGATTTTAGTAGTCTAACACACTAAAGTCCTCACTTCCTTAGTTTACTTTCACACATTTTCTCATGTCTACCTTTCTTCTCACACTTGTGCCATAGAATCCTTAACACCTTGTCTTGTATTTATACCATCTTCAACCTTAGAAACTTTCTCCAAGGTCATCTACACACTCTTCATTTTACAAATTCAAATTAGGTCAGCAACTCAACATTCCCAAGATGGATGAGAATGAGAGTGGACCAAACCAACTCTAAACTAGGACCCAAAAAACATCTTGGATCAATCACATGCTTCCTTAATTGATACTTATCCTTCACATGATGTGTAAACACCAAGTTAGCCAAACCTAATGAAAATACCAATGAACTTTGAAGTACACACTTTCGTAACAAGAAGATAACATGTGGACCACCTAACATGCTTCACCATACACTAGAACACATCTTAGATTCCTTCAAATTAATCCAAAACTAATACAACAACCTTCATACACAAAAAACTTTCCATTAGTCCATCTAGACTATAGAAACACACATAGTAACTCTGAAACTAGTCTTCTGAAGCACCAAACCATGAACACCTTTGATAAAACATAGATAACAACATTACAAGACTTCTTCCATATCTACAAGACCTGAAACAAACCAGCGGAGGATTGTGGAGCATATACATTTCTCCTAGTCCATAAAAACAAAATTCTTCTAGACCAGTTCACAAAACGGTGAACACAACTTTCACTCTTCATCAAACCATAAGCTATAATCCTATACATATCACCCAAGGATGCCCTTAAACAACACTTCATATCTGCACAAGCATAGGATACACATAGAAGAAATTCAGAGCACATACCAAAGCACATTCTGAACACACACAATTTTGCCTTCACTATTTATTAATTTTCTTAAAAGCACTTGGTAATTCATCATATTAGCACACCTGCAACAAAAAAAAAGATAGTTCCATCTACTCACAACATATCTCTAGTATCTAAAATATACATGCACCACCTGCAATCACTTCTTTCCTTTCTCTTCAACAACCTATACTGTGTTGACATCAATGACAACATTAATAACAACACCACCATACTCATTCATACTTGCAATAGGAGAGGTGTTGAATCTAGTTTATAATTCAAATAAAATTTATGATGAACCAATCCTAGATCCAGATTATGAAAAGAAATAAATATTAACTATTGAGGATATTTTTGAGAAAGTTTTGATGTACACTCAACATTGGATTGATGATTATTGTAAAGCTTTAAGAAAAGCTAGGATAAAGCCCACATACCCACTCAATATAAAGAAGAAGTAGAGATAAGAAGGTGAATATAGTTATGAGGAGCCTACCAAAAAGAGAAGGAAAGATGGTAAAGCAGATAAAATTGGACATGTTGAGGAGAGAAATCTTGATTCCCCAAGCTAGAGAGTTTCATTAGTACCAGCTAGACATCATAAAGAGACAGTGGCCAGTAACGTCAAAGTAATAGTAAATCCCAGGGAATAATTTTCTTCCACGACAAAGCCAAAAGGTCAACCTATGACTGATGAAGAGGTGAGAATGAAAACACACACTCATTCTTTGTCAAGGTCTACATCTTAGAAAGTTGCATAATTATTCACATTCCCCCCTTCAGTTAATATGACAACAACAAAGAAAACATTGGGAAAGTCTCCTATGATTTAAGAGGAAAGTCTTGAGCTAAATGAAGAACAAATTAGAGAATAGTGTGAGAAATGGGCTGCCATGATGAAACAAGTAGAAGAAAAATTATCTAAGGAGAAACCCATGACATAGCCAATGGTGGAAGATGTGCCAGATACAAGGTCAAGTCTTATAGATATTGAACAAGAAGAATTCATAAGAGGAAACCTCACCCTAGGGGTGAGAAACCTTGAAAAGCTTGATGAAAAAGGAATTTCAAGGGATTCTACAAGTCAAAATCCTATGGATAATATTATTCATGAAGATACAATTGATTCCCAACTTCCACTAGGAAGTAGTGAAAATGATGTTGAACAACCAAAGGTTTTTGAGAAGTTAGGAGAAAATTGGGTTGAGGGTGAGAATGAAAATCCTTCACAGACCTTGGATGGTGGAGTAAGAAATGAGGAGGATCCTAGTGTTTCAAGACAATAGGGCCCCAAGCATTGGTGTTGAACACAAGGCTAGACAGGAAAATATAAGTCTCAAGAATAAAGAGACAATGACAAACTAAGGTAATCTGAAATCCATGCTAGTGAGTATTGAAGATGTTCAAGTTCCAGAAGGAAATGTTGATGATTTAAGAGAAGAAGCTCCTAAACATGCAGATAATCAATAATAGAGAAATTTTGAAGAGGTAGAACATAATAAAGAAACACCTGACCGGTTAGTCAGGGAAATGGATTTATCGTTGGAGGTGGAACTGGTGCCTCTAGATATTAAAATTTTAATGCAAGAATTGGAAACCCTTAAACCTAGGCGAAGAGAAAAGAAAAAAAATGTTATGAAAAGGAATACAGATGGAGGGAGAAAACTCCATATAGCTACCTCAGTGGTACATACAATCAAACATGAGATGACATCTAGGGATTACAGGGTGACAACTATTAATGTTGTAAATTCATCTTGGGGAAAAGAATTAGAAGAAATGAAAATGAATTTAGAGAAAAATTTTGCTAGGGGGAAGAAAATTAAACAAAAGAAAAGAGACTGAAAGAATAGATTACCCTCATAGAAAACATTATCAAGTAATTATCCCAATTTGATCAAGCATAGGATGAATTGCCTCAAAATCCAGTACTTATGTCTAAGGAGCAAGTGGATGCTATTGCAACACTTTGCCATAAGCTAAGTGTATTTGAAGAATGGATGGAGTACTTGGTGAGTAAAGGAGAATAATTAATCATAGATGCAATAGGGAAGCATCAGGAGGCATATTGTTGGTGCGAAAAGTCTAAGAGACTAGAAGGAGAATGTATATTTTGCCAAGAAAAAACTGATGTTGAAAGGTGAAACTTAAAATTTCTTATGTAGTCAAATGTCTAGGAATTGGTAGATGAAAAGATAAACATAGAAAAAGAGTTTTTGATGTTTGAAAAATGGAAGAAATAAGTGAATGGGGAAATTGATGCTTTGATACAATGTGTGGAAGGATTTGAAAAGATCACTAAAAGATGTAATAATTTTATTGATAGAGATCAAGGTTTTATTGAAATGCTAGCATAACAGAGTTGTGATCCTCAAACTTTAGGTCAGGGTGATAAAGAGATAAAAGCTTTCAAGGAGTGACATGAAAGAGTGAATAAAGACCCTATTCATTCATTAAACTGGGAGGTTATTGATGAAATTATAAAGTGTAGGAATGCCACGGTCAAATATGAGATAGAAAAGATGTAAAGGAATGAAAATATCATCCAAATATCAAAAGATTATACTAGAATTAAGTATAGCTAGAAGGTGATTCAAGGGATTACAAAAGAAAAAATGCATCAAGTTGTTGGTTGCTTTTTGGGAGAATCAACAAAAGAAAGGTGAAGAATAGTCTTCAGACTCAAAAATCAATGAAGAGGGATGAATAACTGGATACCGAATACTAGAGGTTTGGTACATGGATGTACTTTCAAAATGAGTTTTGCAGGTTATTCCTAGTCCCGGTGAAGGTGGCTTGTTCTGGAGTTTGAAGAGTATTGATGGTCTTGTTTTATGTAGAGAATTTATGAATCAAATCTTGGAGTTGAATATTGATGATGATGAAGAAATCAAAATTTTGACTTTGTCTAGAATATTCTGATGACAGTTGTCACCTGCCACATGTTACATTTCAAATTTCTTTTTATGATTCTCTTTGATGGGCCTAAGTTTAAAAATTTGGACCTTGTTCATATAAAAGGTTGTTTACTAATTTATTTTTAATTTAAGTTTAGAATTTGTGGATGTCAGAGAACCAAAACTTCTTTAAGTTGTGTTCTTTTTCCTATTTTCTATTCCACTCCATATTAAAAACTTACATATTTAATAGAATATAATCAATATTAGAGCCAATTTAAAAGCTATCTCTCAATATGAAATCTCATGTAGCTGATTGTTTGTTCCTATCAGACAAGATTGCATGTTGCATCGTTTAAGGGTGCATACTAACACTATCTGGTAGTAAAAAATCCCCCTTTCTTTAAAATCTCGCATCATTTTATGCCTAGCTATGAAGAAATATGGTGATTTATGGAATGGTTTTCTCTGGTTTGGTTAATTTTTGATGCTTTATTTTAGAATAGATGTTTAAATTTCAAGAAATATTCCAAAAAAGACATGAATGAATGAATTTTTATTGAAAATATTTTGATTACATCATATTGTTGAATGCTTAAAGCTAAATTTACTTAAGTGAAAGCGATGCTATGTGAAGTTCATGAAATGTTGCTGCAAATCTGTCGATCTCATGAAATTGTTAAATGACTGGACCGAGATTATCTCTTACCTATACCTATGATTCCTTTGAGAACCCAAAAGAATGTTTACCCCTCATGATTAAAAAAATTATCAAAAAGAACCCTGACATGAACCTAGTATTGTCAAGACCTGACATAAAAAATCCTTGGGATTAAGATGAGTTAGCCTAAGATTTATGTTTTCATGGTGCAGTTTTTCAAGTAAACATAGGTTCTCATAGTCTATTTGTGAGGATTTATCTACATTATTGGTTTGTGACTAACATTGTGATCAATAGGGAAATGCGTGCAAGGAAAAATTTAGGTCTTCAATTACTCCTACTTTATTGACAATGGTGCCATCCAATTGTAAAAAATTTCTAGCCACTAGTTCATACTTGATACCAAGCATGCCAACAATTCCTTTAGGCATAAAAAACTACTTTCCCCTGAATTTATCATACAATTATGCACTATATGATTTCCTATAATTAGAGAATGATAGAAGGGAGGTGGCTTATTGATTTTTCTTGAATTCCATTTCTCTTTGGGTTACACCGGGCTAATTGATGGAGTAGTCTACTCTTTTTCTTGTACATCACCCATTTTTTTATGTTCCTTTAAAGCTTGTTGTAGTCAATCCCTTTGTGATGAGATAGATAGATCCTCCCACATAGTAACATTAAGACTGTATTTCTTCATTTGCTCCACTATTTTGAAAGGAAATTAACTAGCTTTAGAAGGAATCTTTCTAATAGGCTCTATTATTGTTGCTTGTGTGATCTTAGGTTGCTCCACCACTTTTTTAGACCTATTAACATGTTGATTTGATTGTGGAGCCTTTGTTGTTCTAGTATTTTCACTTGGTTGAGGTTGCTAAGAGACTGATGCTTTCCCAACCATGGAAGATGTGCCACCCTCCATTTCTCTTCTCTTTGATCTTGTATTATGGGGTATAAATACATTAGTATCAACTTGATTTACACCACAAAAATCCTCTTGACCCCAAATGAAAAATGAAGAGCCTTCACATGTATGATTTTGATTACTAGCATCTATTTGGTTTGTGCCAGATTTCTTCTATTCAAAGTAGAGGTTTCATTTTGAGCTACCAAAGTTTGCATAAACTCTCCATTCTGACAAGCATTTTGATTATGAGCCTGCTCACAAGGGTAACACCACTCTCGCTCCTATGCTAGTTTATTTTTCACTAGGACCAACTCCTTAGAAGTGTTGGTAGTAGCTATGTATATTTTATTCATGGGCTTATTATAATTCCACTAATTTTGTCCTTGATAAGGTGGCCTATTTTGTTGATAACCCTAATTTTGAGGATAATAAGGTCTATTTTTTTGAGAATGTTGCCTATCCATTGCTACTAACTTGTTGTTCATATTTCAGAGCAATGTGCAATCTTCTAGAAGTGCAGAAGAAGTAGAAGTTTGGCTTGTGGAAACCACTGGAATAGGAGCCACTAGGATAAGAGACACCGTTGGTTATGAAGGAAGCTTTGAAATTAAAGGCATTGGTGGCCTAGGAGCTATCTTCCCAGCCTGAATTAAACAATTTTCTGCCCTTATGATAACATCATATATACCTAGTAAGGTAAAACCACCCATTGATTGAACCATAACATCTATATCATTGTTAAGAGATATTAAGAAATATAGGAAAGCATTCTCAACAAAAGGATTGAAAAATACCCTAGAGAAGCTAGAGGAAGAACTCTTAAAAAATATACAAGTGTTTCCTTTATAGTTTAGGAATAACTAAGATGAACAATAGCCAAACCCTAACCCATCTAGGGTTAGTAGATCTGATCAAAGAAGCACAAGTTTTATCCAAAAAATCTATAGCAGAATAAGCATGATCACCATCCCTGCTATGGAAACCATGACAAGAAGAGCCTAGAAAAGATAAGGTATGCATGCTATCCATTGTGCTGTGAAGATTTTCTTTGAAAATCCATCAAAAAAACCTCCATGAAATTTGTGATTTAGGTATGGGATCCATCATAAGGGATAAAAAATAGAAATGAATGAGCATGGCGCCTATAAATTTTTCTTGGGGAAGTCAAAAGAGTAATAAATGTAATCCTCGAACACTAAAAAACATTCCTGGTAGCTAGGAGGTAGTTACACATTAAGTGCATCATTAAACAAAATGTGCCAATTCATGGATCGTCAGGGAGTCGAGCCTGAAAGGAAGCCTTCGCAAACATGTGAATTAAATGGTTCAGATGCCCAAAAATATTTCTTTGTCATACATCAACGATCAGGTAGTACGAGGTTGGGAGTTGACCATTGAGCCTACCTCATGCTTATGCTTTCATAAACTTCATCAGTCGAACCATCATAGATTGGGTGTCAGGTTGTCAAAGGTTGTGTTGGACCGACAACATACCACATTCCTCAGAATAAGGGAAGAAAGAAAGAAACCATGAAGAGAAGTGAAAGATCAGGGGTAAGAAGGAAGGCTTACATCTGAAAGTCAGACGTAAGGAGGAATCCCTACCATCGAAGCCCAAAAACATGAGACTTAGTCATTTTTTGAAAATAAGCTATTGGGGAGACATGAAGATGTTATAGGGGAAGGCTAATGGCCAACACCCAAAAGACAAGATGAAGAATGGTGAAAAATGGAGGAAGACTGATATTCAAAGATCAGAGGGAAGGATTACCTCTTACCTCTTACGGTAAGAGGTAAGATGCAAGAGGGAAGGCCGAAAAATTGAAGGCCGATAGAAGAAAAGTGAAAATTGAAGATGGGAGAGGTGGTAAGGGGTAAAGGGTGAGGGTGAAGGAAAAAACCTAAAACACTTAGAGGAAAAGGGGGAAGGAAGGGAGTGATGGAGAAGGCATGAAGGAAGCAGGTAAGAGACAACCCAAAAACCCAAAAATCTAGGACTTAGCCAATTTTTAGGAAACTCTCAAGGAAAACTCATGTAAGATGGCCCATGTAGGATCTCTCATATTGGATATTAGTGATGGGTCATCTAAGGGGGGTACAAAATGTCAAAAAATATCATCCATGCTATTTATTTTAATGTGAGGTGAAGAATGTGGTTATTGTACTATGCCTTATTATTTTAAAGATGCACAAAAGAGGGCCACAAAGGATGCTGGTAAGATTGCAGTCCTCAATGTCATGCAAACAATTATCAAACCAATGGCAACAACTATAACTTATGGATTCTATGATGTATTCACTAGAGAAAGAAGTGATCTCATCTTTTATTTGGGTGGAGGTACATTCGATGTGTCAGTTCTTTCTATTCGAAAGGGTAATATTTCCATCAAGGCCATTAGAGGGGATATGTATTTGAGAGGTCACAATTTTGGTAACAAAATGCTTACTTACTATGTTCAAAAGTTCAATACAAATTACAAGTTGGATATCAATAGTAGTGCTAGAGCTAGAGAGGGGGAGAGTATAAGATATATCATATTTAGTATATATAATTTATAGTATATAATATATAATCTATTATTTATACACTATATAGTATAAAGCTATATATTATATATAAAATAATACAATATATAATATATTATATAATATATAATAATATATGATATATAATATATTATGATATATTAATATATAATACATTTATTATATATTAATAATACATAGTATTGGTTTGTAAAAATCAAACGATGACAAATATCCATTGGGTTTTTGCAAATTTTCGGGCCCATCCAAAGCCTCTAAGGGCCTCAAATTTGGCTTTGAATATTTTAATAGCTAAAGGGGTATCCAGAAATGCAAAAACATCTAAGAAACAACCAACAAAAAATTAAAATCATCCATTTTTTGGGTGATGTAGGATTGCCCTCACACCACTGGATGCTCCTGCATCACTTTGGCTCAACTTTTAGTCCCAAGTTGTATACACTGGTTGTTTAGTCCATGGCTCCCAACACAAGAAAGCCCAATGTCATATAATCTGTAGAGGAGATTGGAGCAGTAATTGTCAGAAGTGATGCAGACCTAAGAGGCCCAAACTCACTCAAAGTGTCAACCTTCCTTCAAGAGGCATCTAAAAATATTAAAATGACCTATTATACCAATCCAAAAAACTCCCAAAGTTTGAAAACAAACAGAATTAGAATTTCCCACTTTCACCCTTGCAACCCTAGTAGCAGTGCAAACCCAATTTTAGGCCCTTAACTCCAAAACTTCACAAATTTTTTTTTAAGAAAATGATGATTCAAACACCCATTACAATGTTACAAAACATATATTAACCCCCCATATGACTCCTTTGGAACAAATTTGAGAAAATTGACTTTTCCACCATTTTAGGCCTTCAAATAGGCCACTTTTACAAAGGACTTGTGTCTTAAAATCTCTCTTTCTACCAAATTCCAATTGGGCAGCACTAGGAAGGGTTCCAATCCACCAAATCCATAGTCAAACTTCCATGGTATAGCCTCCAACCTATCAAACCCAAAAACCCTTGTTTTAGGCAATTTGAAAGAGGGTTTATTGATAATAGTGGTTCCTCACCTTTCCTTGACAAGCCACTACCTCATACATTTTGGAATACACTTTTAAAAACTTAAAATTCCATTACATAAGTGATTCCATCAATATTTCGACAAAATCCCACTTGGGTTCCTCTAATTCACTTGGAAACTCACAAAAAAAACCCCATGTTTCACCTCAAAACCCTACAACACTCATTCCCTTGCACACCTAACCCTCTACACACCTATGTTATCATTGGAGAGGTCATTCCACTGAGACACAAACAACTATAGTAGGTGGAATTCCTAAAACCCTATTTTGACACCTATCAAACCCTCTAATGGTGATATATAGGCGAACTTTAGAAAATAGAAGATATCTCCCTCCAAACACTAAGTTAGAACCTGAAATTGGATGCATATGGAAGTTAACATGAGACACCACTAGATACAAAAAGATTTAAAGCATTGGTAAGTTGTACGGGTTTGTACAGGCCCAAAGAAGTTCAGAAAAATAGAAAAATGCAGAAAAAAGAATGTTGTATTAATGTAGAAAGTTCATAAAATCATCAACCAACCATTGTTCGGGCCATTTTGAGGCTTTTTTAATGATTACATTCAAATTTAACATCTCCCAACATCTATAACTACCAAGTAACAACTTTTCAAAGGAGGTATTCATTGGTTTTCAAATTTGTTGCATTTATGCAACTTACAAATTTGACATTTTCCTCCTTCTGACTCTTTATTATTTCCTAATCCCCTAGAACCTCTTAAATGACTTCCTATTCTACTTACCTTGACAACATTTTACCATCTTGACAACTTTTAACATGATTACAAGCTATGGAAAAATTATCAAATGAAAACTCCAAATCATGTTGGAAACATGAGAATGGTCTAAGTAGACCTTATTGAAACAAAAAAAACTCAAACTCTCCTATCCTAACCACAATTCCATCCATGACCATTCAATACCATATCAGGAGGCTTGCTACTCTTGCACCAAGAAGCGAAATAAAGATGACTACTACTGTAGTTGCATGACTAAGAATGCATGCTTCAATGTTGACTGTAGATACCACTCAAATTACAGAGGCTATCTACAAGAAGTTGCTAGAAAGATACACTAAATTGATGGATGAGCATAATAAGGTATTGGATACAACACAAAGAGGTTTACCATCCCCAAATTTTTCTACCTCAGACTTGTCTACACAAGATAGAGAGACCTTTTCCCTCAAAATTCAAGATTTGAATCAAGATTTGAAATCAGAAAAGGAAAATACAAGGAAGGACAAATTGGAGATAGTTAAAGTGTCCAATGACATCTTTGATGATGTATTGAGACACAAAATAACCAAACAGGTCAATAGAGCTAATGATGTATGGGAAGCTTACAAGAGTATCCAAGAGGCCAATATTAAATATTTGTAAGTCCAGAGAGCTTTTCAAACTGAGTGGAGTCAATGGAGCACTAGAGTGGGAACCCTAAAAGAGATAATGTCTAAAATGAATGAGTATCTTGAGGCCTCTACACATATCCCTAAGATACTCTAGGCCATTGATTTGATCAGTGAGATAACAACCTTCCATGGGAATCTAGGGATGAAAATTGAAAACAAATTGAAAATATTTTGGGACATGGAAGGGCATGGTATGCCAAAAATATTTGATGATAAGGGTGAGTTGATGGAGTTTTCCAAGTGGAAGCATGAATTGGAAGGATGGTTGCCTCGGGCTAAAGATATGTTTACTGAAGTTGATTACTCCATGTTGAAATTCCACATTGACAATATGGATGGAGTTGAAATGAGAATGGATGTATTTGTTAGAGAATCTAGAGCATTGATTGATGCTAGGTACACTCAACATAGTGAAAAAGCGCAGACTCTATTGAATACAAAGTGGCCCACTAATGATGAATATAATACATGGTTAGAAAAAAATATTGAGTAATATTATGTGTATGAATGATGAGAAACGTGGTAAATAATGGATAGGAGAGAAAAAATACATAGCCTAGAAATAGTGCAGATTAGGCTTTCGTTGAAGTATTGTAGAATATTGTTCTCTTCCTATAAGAAAGGTTGATAACACAAGTGATGATGTGGATGAATTAATCATTTTCTTTCTATTTATTTTGGTGCATTTTTGAACCTTTGTTGACTAGTAGTGGGCATGGTTAAATTTTAGCTTATGAGGAAGAAGTTATGAAGTTGTTATAAAATGTGAAAATTCCTTTGGAAGGCAAGCGTATCTTCTTCAATAAGTGGGAATAACTTTTATCTCATGCAGGTTTCCCTCTATTTGAGAGTGCAAATATAACTGTAAAGGGAATATATGATATAGCAGTCAAATGAAAATGTGACAAGTGTATGCATGAAGCTTGTTTTTCTCCCTTGTTCTTATAAAAGGGAATTTGGGACCATTAATAAAGGTCTCTTTTTGAATTCTAGATCTAAAAGTGAAAATTAAGAACATAGAGAAAATACATTTTGAGTAAGTATCTTAGGTTTTGAGTCAAGCAAGTAGATTTAATAAATTGTATGGTTTCCAAGCAAGTCTAAATCATTTATGCAAATATTTTGAGTCTATGGTCTCTCCAGCTATGAAATTCTATATGAATTATTAATGAAAATTTGATCAATTATCCTTTCATGAATTTTCATTGTTATTTTGCATTGATGTATGTTTTAATTCTGACTCTGGTTTAATGAATTAGTTAAAATACCTTGATTAAAGGATGAGTTCATGTGGATGTTGAGTGGATCTTATAAGTATTCATAGAGTTTAAGAATTGATATGTGAATTGTAATGCAATTTCACAGAGATTGTGGTTGTTTGGAATTAAAATCACCTTATAGTTCAATTTACTATGTTTTGACTCCCTGCCCTAAGATAAGGCACTAATCTGAAGGTGTTAAATGCATTTTCTATGGTTCTGGTTTTTAATATGAGAAAAATATTCATAAAAAAATTCTTAATCAATTTATCTTTGTTGAGGTTGGTGTTGTATGAATTCTTAGCTTTAGGTGTTTGATCTTTCAAAGGAATTACCAGTTTCTATAAAGGTTTCATCGATTTAGCATTTAAATGAGAATGTATCTGTTTATTATGCAATGTGTGGTATAATTGTGTAGCAAGAGTGTAATATGCACATTGCGGGATCACCCTCCTAGGTTTTGCAGATTCTAAAGTGTAGGAGTGAAGCATCTTAGATTCCTCTTGTTCATTGGCCAATCATTTCCTAAGTATTCTAGAATTGAATCTGGAAGATTCAAAGATGTTTGGTGAAATTTGCTTGGTTCTTAAAAACCACCAATAGATTGGTGACTCTACTGGGGACATGATTGATAAATATTGTTCTCTAGAGTGACTTGTCTATGAAAACTATGATTTATGGTGATGTTAATCCATAGAGTCAGTTTATTTGAAATTCCTGTTAACCATTGCTTAGATCTATTCCATATTTCCTGCCATTTTTTTTGTTTCAAAGTAATTTCTCAAAGCACAACCCAAATTGCTTCCTATTTGTTAAAGCTTGTCTAAGTCTGTAAGAATCTTGCATAAATTTTCATAAATTGTAACACAATTGCTACAAATTTTCCTTAATCAATTTGGGTGGCAACTCTAAAATCTCTGCCCCAGTGATATTTTAAGATATCAAAGAAGTGAAGAGAAAGAATAGAAGAAAATTGAAAAGGTTGGCCAAGGAAAAAAAGATTCAAGTACAAATGTGAGGAACCCATGGCCATATGAAGAAACATCCAAAGAAAAAATTGGAAGGAGAATTTCCCAAGAACACTTGTGGAAAATGGGTGAAAGAAAAGGGTGCAGGATCAAGTAATTATACCCCTCATCCAACTCCTAAGCTTGAAATTAATTCTAGTTCTAGTTCTGAATGTGAAATAAACTTGTTAGATTTTAGTGATAGTATTTCTCCTGAAAGAGGGGAAGTTATAATGAAAAAAGTTATGAGTGAGCAATGTTCATATCAAGCCTTAACGACTAAAAAAAGGAGAGAGGGAAATGATCCAACAAGATAATATAAATTATAGTCATGCTAGGGTTGTAGGGAATTTTTCCTCAACTTCTAACACACATACTCATCTCCCTCAAGACTTATTGACTAGTTTTGATGAGTATACCCATGAAAATACTCCTGGGCATATTGAAATTGTAGTGACATATGATGCTGATACCACTTTACCAGAACAAGAGGAAGTCTTCAATGATGTTCAACAACTTAGAAGAAGAGAATTACTATTAGATGAAAATAGGAGAAAGAGGGATGAGGACAAAGAGAAAACGATAAGGGAATCCATGGTTGATAAAGACATGCCACAAAGAAAAATTGTGCAAATGGAAGAACTAGAAAGGTTAGCAACTCAATCTACCCAAACAATTGATCCTATAGTTGCAGAGATTGTAACAAGGGATCTTGTAGTTACCTTAGCTAATAATTCTTCTATAAATTCATGGACCAACCCAACTATGAAAGCTTCTCTTGTAGTTGATCCTATGGATCCTAAGAATACAAATGTTTCTTCCTAGAATGTTGATAAGGGAAAGAAACCACTAGGGGGTATAAAGATAAATGAGGGGGGTTCCTCTAAGAAATACATAATACATAATGAATTTGTTTCATTAGTTGAGAGGTTGATAAAATAAAATGAGTTATTGCAAAGAAAAGTGAATGAAATGGAATTGTTAGTTGTGAACATTGAAATGAAGAAGAAACTAGGTTTCTTAGAGTCTACCATAAAGGTTGTTCCTGAAACCTAAATTCCTCAAGCTTGTGCCTCATCTTCAAATCCCCATTTGAACGTTAACTCTTCATCCAATACAAATCATGCCAATTTGTCTTCTCAGCCTGAAAATAAGGTTAGGAAAACCCAAAAAAATGATCAAGATGATTCCCAAGCAAGAGGGATTGACACTAGAAGACCTCAAAACAACTATGATAGAAGAAGGAATCATGACAATCAAAATGAACAAGAGGGACCCTTTGGAAGAAAATAATTACATATTGATAGATATAGGAAATTCTGCTTTGATGAAATCCCAGGGTATCCAAATCCTATTCCTGATAATGCAAGAATTTTTTTTCCTAAGCTCATTGGTAATAATTCTCTTAGTGGTGAAGATCACCTAAAAGCGTTTCAGAGTTTTGTTGAATATTTTGAGCTTTGGGATGATGATGTAGCAATGAAGTACTTTATGTAGTCATTGATTAAAGATGATATAGATTGGTACAAGAGCTTTCCTAGTGCAAGCATTGATTCAAAAGATGCTTTTTATAGAATTTTTAGAGAACAATATGGAGACTAGACTAACCCTAGGTTTAGGTTGAATGATTTTAACAATATCACAAAGGGACATAATGAAATGGTTACTAAATTTAATGCAAGTTTTAAGAAGGACGAGTCCCTAGTTATTTGAGGCCTAATGAGAATGCATGCCTAGTGGTATATTGTAGTGCATATGATTCAAAGATGTGTTACTTGCTCAGAGACAAAAACCCATAGAATCTAAGAGAAGCTTATAAGATGGCACTTTACATAGAGAATAATAGGAGAGAATCAAGAAAGGTTGGAAGAAGAGAAGACACTAAACCTTTGAAGAATCCCAGAGCTCAAAATGAGAAAGCCAGTAAAGCTGCAACTCTTGATGAGAAATTGGATTAGGTTATTAGTTTGTTGTAAAAGGTAGCAAATAATGACAAACCTCAATTCCATAGGAATGAAAGGCCACCAATATTGTAGGATTACTCTTATCATACTAACTGGCACAATGGAAATCTAGTTCAAAGTAATCAAAAAAATCCTCAAGGAACACCTGACCCATTGCAAAAACGTTCCACAAATATTACTGGAGATTTTCCATGGTGTGGAGTATGTTAATTGCCTCATTCTTCACAGGAATGTGTTGTTGCTAGATTTGTAGAAGAGTCTCAAGATGATCAAGGAGGTTATGATCCTCCACATGATCATGAAAAAATAGGGAATGTACTTATGAATAAATCATATCTTTCTTGTGATGACTAATCTTCTAATGATGAGCTTGATAGAAGTGATGTGGATGTGCAAAGGTAGGAAGCAAGTGTTTACCATCAACAAGTATTTTCAGATGAAGAAAAAGACAATGATTGCAATGTTTACAATCTTGAGTCAGATGATACTTGTTTAAGAAGACCTTCAAATAAAGAAATTAAAAATCTAGCAATTGCATTGGCTACTCAAGAAAGAAATGATATTCATCTGAGAATTAGAATTGTGAATGGTGATCAGGGTCTAGGCCTAGAAGCATGTTTTCCAAGGACAAGGGTGCATAAAACAAAGGGACTAGGACAAAAACTAAGAGAGAAGAGACAAAACCTAAAGAAGGTAAAGAGATAGAATTTAGGCTAAAAAGGTTGATAAAGCCAAGACAAATGGTGAATCCACTTCCCAAGATGTGAAGGGTAAAGATTAGAAGCCAAATGCTGGAAAAGTTAAAAAACAAGAGGATAAAGTAATAGCCAAGGAAGTAATACTTCTTGAATTTCCAAAGTATGCTTCTGTGGATATGTTCCAAGTGTTGTCTCAGGTCAAGGTCATAGTCCCATTGTTGGAGATGATGATAATTGATGAACATAAGAACAAGGCAATCACTCTCATCAATGGTGTTGCTATGGTTGATAAAGATAAGGTGGTAATTGATCCACCCAAAGTGAACAAAGATTAGGAAAATAATGATGAAGTGGAAGGGATAATTAATGAGAACCCTAAAATATACTTGGGAACTACAATTACTGCAAGCCTAAGTCAGGTCAACTCATTTTTTTTTAGCTTGATTATTGATGGGAAGTTGCTTAAAAATTGCATGATTGATTTTGGGGCCTCAAACAATGTGATTCCAATGGAAATGATGAAGGAAATGGGTTTGAAGTTTGATAGCACTTATGAAAAGTGTTATGCTATGGACTCTAGAGAGGTTCTTGTTATAGGAGTGGTTAATAGAGTTCCATACAAGCTCACAAAATCCCTTGAGAAGGAGTTATACATGAGTATCCTAGTAGTGGATATCCCACCCAATTATGGGATGTTGTTGTCAAGATAGTGGAGTGAATCTATGGGTGGGATCATACAGTGAGATTTATCATTTGCTAGTTTTTCAATTAACTAAAAGGATGTAAAAATTACTAGAGAACCAAGGGCTCGCCACATGATTGAATATGTTGAGGAACTAGAGGAACCTGACATAATTCATTTTGTTGAAACTGGTTTGGATACCTTTAGAGTGGAAGAGTTACAATAAGAGGAAGAGGTTAAACCCACACGAATTGATAGAGAAGTCTTAGACACATCAAAAGGAGATGCTCTATGGACCATGTATTTTGATGTAGCTTATTCCAAGGAGGGATCAAGCACAAGAGTTATTCTGATTTCCCCACAAAGTAATAAATTCAAGTACTCCTTGTTGAAATTCACCTATACAAATAATGTGGCTGAATATGAGGGCTTATTGCTTGGTCTTAAAATAGCTTCAAAATATGGTATTAGAATGCTAGAAGTTTTGGGTGACTCTAAATTAGTGATATCCCAAGTTAGGTCTAAATTCATTTCCAAAAATAAAAGACTTAAGCAATATAGGAATGGTGTTTGGGATACCATTGGAGCTTTTGATGATTTTAATATTGACTAGCTAGAAAGAGGAAAGAATGTAAAGGAATATTTGTTAGCAAACATTGCTATCAGAATGGATGATGTCACTTTTGATGGAACTTCAAAAATAGAGGAGCAAACCTGGCCTAAAATGCCTAATAATATTCACAATTGGAAAGTATTTGATGATGATAATGATATCTTGAAATTTGTGCACTGTTTTGATCAATATGAAAGCTAGGAAATTGACTTTGATACATTGTTGGTGGAAGTAGATGGTAAAGAAACATTGTTTGGGAATGAAGTAATTCAATTGAAATCCAACAAGATTCCAAAAGTATTGGTTGTATTTTAGAGGGTCTTTGATGGCCTTGATAAAAATAAATGTTAAGCAGACATCTTCCCACAAGGAAGATTTGGAAGAAATTAATCTTGGTGTAGACATCTAAATTTGGACACTTACATTTGTCCAAACTTATCCCTTTTTGTCTAAATATCCTCTTATTTGCAATAATTAAGTAATATTGTTATTATTTAATTAATACCCCTAGATTCCTTTCAATCCCTAAGGTATTTAGTTAAATAATTAAATACCTTACCCTTTATTCCTCTTTTCCTCAAAGAATTAAATAAATAATACATTTATTTAATTCCTCACATTTCACATCCTCCATCACTTTTTATTAATCCTAATCCACCTCCTAATCCCATCATTAGGGGTGTGGACATGTCTAATCCATGATTAGGATGTGTCACATCCTCCAACTTTTGCAAGTTTTCTCCTAATATTCATTAGCCACCTAACTGTCCTCTAATCATTGATTAGTTAGTCTAATCAACCCCTTTAGTCAAGTCTCCCCATCCCCAAAGGAATTTTTAATTCCTCTCCCATCTCCCAAGGAATATTAAATTCCTTTTCTCTTCCCTAAGGGATTTTTAATTCCTTTTTGTCTTCCCAAGGTCCTATCATGGAATCTTTATTTCCATTTACAATCCCCATATCCTTCCCAATGGAATTTTAAATTCCATTTTACTCATCCAAGGTTTCTACAGAATTTTTAATTCCTTTTATCATCCCCATGCACATTAAAAAGGAATTTTTAATTCCTTTAGTCAACTCTTTGATCTTAGCCCTTGATCTCTTGTCCTCCTTCAATCTCCACCCTCCATTTTGAATCTCCCTTGCTAAATGACTAACACTTAACCATTTTACAACTCTAACCATTCTAACCATCTCATGCACATTCAAGCTCTCTCTCATTCTCCAACAACCCTAACAATCTCTCAAGCTTTCACACCATCTCTATAGCCAAACCCTTGCATCCATAGCCCAAATATTTTATCCTTGCATCTAAATCAAGCAAAAAAAAGCTATTATGCTGCCAAAATCGATCTCAGAGCACACAATCGAATGAGTCAACAAGGCCAACCAACCAATCGACTTGAGAAAGGTAATCTACTTGTTTTTATCTTTGTTTTGTTCAAGTTTAACTTAGTCAATCTTGAGGTGTTTTTTTTTGTTTTCCTCCCTTTGCATTTTGTTCGTTTTGCATTATTTTAGGGTAGAAAACACGCTGCACACATTTTTTGGCATGCCTAGTGGGACCCACAAATGGGTATATTCTTTCATATTCTCTGTTGTTTCAAGTCTTGCAAGTTCAAGTTTACACATAGGGTTGAATCCGCCCTGAACGGGCGAATTTGCACCTTAGAGGGGAGAATTTGCTACATAAATAGGTGAACCAGCATCAAAAGGGGTGAATATGCATCTATCAAATTTTCCCATCTATTAAGTTTGGGAAAATTTGCACTCAATTTAAGGGATAGGAGAATGTGCTCCTAAAACAAGTGAATCTACTTCAAAAATAGGAAAAATTGCTCACAAAACAGGCAAATTTTCTCCTAAGAAAATTTTCCCATCTGCACAAAATAGGTGAAACTACTTCAAAAATAGATGAAACTGCTTCAAAAATAGGTGAAATTTCTCCCAAAATAGGCAAGTTTACTCTCAAGAAAATTCGTCCATTTGCACAAAACAGGCAAATCTGCTTCAAAAATAGACGAATTTGCTACTAGTTTGGCTGAATTTTCTCTTGAGAACAACCAAAGTTGCTCCTGATAGGGGTGAATTTTCTCAATCACATAGGTGAAGTTGCATCTTATAGAGGCGAATCTGAGGTAAATCTGAGCCTGAATCTCCTATTTCTAGCTTCATTTCGATTCCATTTTCAGGCACTAATCCGTTAACCTGTTTGTTTGTGAGTGTGTCTTCTCACTAATAGTTTCTGTAGTTGTCTCTCATTCATCCAAGACCAGTGTTGGAAACTACTAACGTATGTTTTGCAGAACAATCGGTCCAAGATCTTTAGGTAGTATGTATGTCATTTTTCCATACTAGCTAGGCACATGTAGCTTTAATTAGAGGGTCAATTAACTTGTTTGTTGTGCTTGTGAGTGGACTGTTCATGTATCCAATCCCCTTGCACCATTTGGTGATCCTAGGTGATGAGAAATCATAGTTCACTCTAGTCCAATTGAGTCTTCCTAGGAGGTGCTAGTGCATTTAAGCTCTCCCCTTGTGCTACGTGCGAGCCTGGGGACCAATCGAAAATGTCTAGTATCTTCTTCCTTTAGCAGGACCTGCCTGGGATTTCATCACCCGGGGGATGATTCCAACCATGTGTTACTGACAGGGTATATAAATGTGGGAGAGAATTTTTTTTACCTCAATCCAATCACAATGTGTCTAGTAGAGCGTCGAAGCTAGGGTGATACCTAGATAAGACATGAAGAGTTGGTCTGAGTTTCTAGTACTTCACTGGGGCTCCCGAATCATGCTTGTGATGGGCTAGTGTTCACGGTTGTGCCCCACGTATCGTGCGTATATCGGGGACTCACGAGATAGCCTTGTTCAGCGTAGATAGAGGCCCGTGTTTGCAAACCCTTATCACTAATTTTAGGTTTGTGTTGCTTGGTGTGTCTTTTTGTGAGATACCAATGCTTTTCTTTTCAATTGAGTCAACCTAGCCTTTTATTTTCTATTTGTCGTGCTTGATGTCCTTTGCCATAGTTAGTTGTTCTACATCCAATCTAGTCCAAGTCAGTCATTTTGAGCGAATTTTCCTTTGTCAGAAGCGATTTTTCTTTCATTTGGGGTGAACTTATTGTCCACAGGGGCGATCCCGTTCTTGGTCCAAGTCATATTTTCAAGTTGTTTTCTGTTGAATTTTCCTATTTTCCTAAAATAGGCATTCATTTGTCATCCATTTTTCCATCAAATTTTCCCATTTTTTGAAAACAAGTGAATTTTCTAACATCTTGGGTGAATTTGACCCCTAAATGGGCGAATTTTCCTCCCCATTTGAGTTTTCGTTTGTTTGTTTTATGATTTAGGTGAGTCCATTTGTCCAATGAGCAACTTTGTTTTTAGGAGAATCTACTCTCCACCCATACCATTTAAGAAATAGGTGAATTTTTCATCTTGTTAGGTGAGTTTGCAGATCAAGTCTACCCATTTTCATCAAGTTTAGGCAATACTACAACTATTTTGGGAAAACTTGTCATACTTTAGGCGAATTTGTCATCAATTTGGGTGAACTTACAATAGTTTGGGTGAATTTGCAGTTGTTTGGGAAAATTTATAGCTGTTAAGGTGAATTTACAACTATTTAGGTGAACTTCCAACCATTTAGGAAAACCTACAGTCAGTTTGGGTGAATATTCCTAGAAAATTCTCCTGTTTCCTATGTCATCTGAGTTTGGGTGAGCCTGCTATCAGTTTGGGAAAATTTTCCTTGCGAATTTTCTTGTTCCTTAGGTCCTTTGAAGTTTGGGTGAACCTGCTCCCTATTTGGGTGAATTTTCCTAGTGTTTGGGTAAATTTTCCTTGCAAAATTATCCTATTCCTTGAGTCAGCCATAGTTTGGGTGAAGTTACCTTTATAGATAGGTGAATTTTCCTTACCATCCCTTAATAGGAAAATTTTCCTTCACAAATAGGTGAATTTTCCCATGAATGGACCTTCATCTGTCTTCCCATCATCGTTGTTGTCATTCATCAACCAAGTCACATAGGTGCATCTTATAACATCATTAGATTCAACATCCATTATCGATTCATCAATCCCCATCACCTAGACTTTGTTTTAGGGGTTTTGATTTTGATGCAGGAACTTCCGGAGGCCATAACTTTTGACTCGGATGTCCATTTGGGCTGAAATTTTATGGGTGGTTGTGTTATGAGGTGGAATGTGGATTCCAAATCAAAATTGAGCTGATTGGCCCCCATTTTAACACTTTTTTGAGGCTTGAAACTTTCATCTTGACCCTCAAAATCGTAATTTAGTGTTTTTTCTAGTTTTTGAAAAGTCATTTTTGTTAATAACTCAAAACTCATGTTTCAGATTTAGGATGTTAGTTGGAAATTCATCCTACCTTAGTTCTTGGAAGTTTTTGGGAAAAATTGGACTCTCAAAGATATGCATGTGAAGTTAACTAAAATGGAAAAATTTGACAATTTTTGAAAATTGCCAAATTTGGCAAAATCCGATTGTCAACACCTTATGTCATCTAGTTAAAACCCCTGAATTTGGTTTAGAATCAATCCCATAACAACCTCCAATCATCCAAATCTAAGCTTCAATCCAATCCTAATTTTATCTTTAATCCAATCCCAATCTGAGCTTAATCTAAATCCCAATTTGAGCTTTAGTCGATCTACATCCAAGATCTTTTGATATCAAAAAAAATCTTAAGATACCTTCTTCCATCTTCTTCCAATCCATATATTTATCATTTCATCATCTTTTCCTTCCTTCTAATTATCTATTCCCATACCTTCAATCCATATCCATCTCATCCAACATCATGAATCCTTATCCTTCACCAATGCAACCAAAAGTAGTAGTCAAGGGAAATCCCAATTATGTTGATGATGATAAAAAAAGTATTGTTGATCAAGATGAGTATGATATAGATTCCCTTGATGTTATCATTTCTAGCAAGCTTTCCCAGAGTGCCACCTAGAATTTGATCACTCATCCAAGCTATCCCATCACATCTTCACCCACACCTACTAGAAATTCTTATGCTACCTTTGTCAAGGGATATCCATTATCTTCCCTATCTACATATTCATCATATCCTTCATCTACATCTTTCTCTTATCCAACACCCACATCCTCTTATCCCAATCTACCATCCCAATTTTCCCACCCTAATCTACTATCCCAATACTCCTATTATAATCCCCCATCCATGTCCAGCTATCCTAATCCTCCTTACTAGTCTGCCCATCCTAATCCTACATACACACCTTTCTATCTTAATCCTACACCCCTATCAACCTATCCTAATCCAAAATCCACATATTCCTATCCTAATCCACCATCCATGTCCTCCTATCTCAATCCACCATCTCAATCTTCCCATCCTAATCTTTTGTCCCAATACCTTTATTACAACCCACCACCCACATCCTCTTGTCCTAATACACCACCCATATCCTCTTGTCCTAATCCACCATCCATGTCCTCCTATCCTAATTCACCATCCCAATCTTCCCATCTTAATCCACCATCCCAATATTCCTATCTTAATTCCCCATCTACTTCCTCCAACATCAATCCACCATCCACATCTTCCTATTCTAGTTTGATATCACAATATTCTTACCTTAACCCTCCATCTAATCTTGATCCCCCCACCAATCCTAATCCTCCACCTACTTTTAGTCTTCCATCCAATCCCATTCCCCCATCTGATCCTAGTCCACCAATCCATAATCCTAGTCCTTCACCAACCCATAATCCTTCATCTATTCCCATCACCCCAGCTAAGCCTAGAATATGTACGATTCTCACTCTAGAAGTCCTCCAAGGACTCATGACAAAGAATACATCCCCAACTCCACATCTTCAAGTCATGAAACCATGCTACCCCACTCCCCCATGTATGATCACTAGTGATGAAACCCTTCTCCATCCCACACCTATCATTCTTGTTGCCACCCCTAGCACCACTCAAACTGTTGAAACCATCAAACCCACCAAATCATTTGAACCCCCATCTCCTACTCCGAGAGCCGCCAAACCCGTCAATGATAACCAAACCTAATCCCCATCTTCTACTCCTAGATCCACCCAATCCATCAGACACCTAAATCCAATCCACTCCTCTCACTCCTAGTATCACTGAAATACATTCCCATGAACTTCTTGAATCCTCCATCCTTCCATCTCCCCCACTTGAGGAGTCCCTCCAACACTCCGTCATCATGCCACCCACACAGGATGAGTCATGGCAAGAGATTTTTCCAAAGCATACCAACATATCCATTTCTCCACATCAAGATCCTACCATACCATTTGGTCCACCTCAAGATCATATTCCTTCATCCACTTAAGCCCATCATCCCCTTGTCACTCAAGATCCAATCACTCCATCGCATGAGCCCTTATCACCCACTGCCACAAATCCAAATCTTGTCATGTCAACTAATCCCTCTCTTGATCCCTTACCACTTAATCCTCCTGGTCAAGATCTTGTTACCCCATCATCTCCATATCATGATCCTCCATCATCGCCTAACCCAACTATCCCCACACCACTTTTATATTCCCGCGGTACTCTCACATTCATCCATGGTTGTTTCCTCGCAGAAGAGGAACCAAGCATATACGCCACCCATCCTCCTCCACCTAATAATGGAATCATATAATGTTTCCAAAATAACAAGCACCCTACCATAGAGTGAATGTTCAAAAGCATGAACTATCAAGGAAAAGGTTTAGGCTTTCATGAGCAAGGTATTTTAGAACCCATCCATGTCAAAGAAAATATGTGTACACAAGGTCTTGGATATATCTCTCAAGACTCACAATCCAAAAATGTTGGTACAACCTCTATACGTCCTTAACGAGCCTCCTCCAAAAGAATAATAGGCTCTTCCTATCACTCCAGTAAACCATTTGTTGCCATCTCCCCTCCATCATATTGCCTCAAAACAACCATCCATATTCCTCCTTCATCTTTCAAATCCATTTTGGGTCCTTATGTCCCTCCATCCACCATCACACATCCTCCAAGTTCTAAGTCCATTTTGGGCCCTTATTTCCCAAAATAACCTCCTCTATCTCATCCTATTCATCCCTTTATCCACCAATCACCTGTCCATGTCACCCATCATAAACATCTCACTCTCATGTTCCCTAATCAGGATCAACAAAGGCATGTACCTACACATCCTCCATCTACATATCATCCTAAAAATCCTACCTTCATCACTCCATTTATGTTTCCTCCACATCATCCATCTCCTTATACCTATCCCATTGCTATTAAAATCACTTTGAATGCTAAAGTAAAAATTCATAAATCTAAACATCCACATGAATCTAAAGCCCCTCATGTTTCCTTAAAATGACATGTGGATGAAAAGAAAAATCAAATCCAAAATTCAAACCCACAGGCCACAAAGGCCCACCAAAGCAAAGATCAAAACCATGTGGATCCCAAAGAAAAAAGATGCAATTCCTTCAAATGAAAAATCTACAACAACATCCAAAGTTGCTAATCCAAAAGCAAATCATACACACCCTCCATCTCCTAAATCTATTTTAGGCCCTTATGTCCCAAAATTTACTATCCCATCTCCTCAATTATCCTTACATAATTCATCCATTAATCCTCCTATCCTTTCACATACCCCACCATATGTGCCAATGTTGGTCCTGAAAAACATTTCCCCATCACACATCCACCGCATCATTCCATCCATACACTTTCCAACGTCACATCCATTATCCCACATATCTCCCTCATCCAATCCCTTTATTCCATTCCTTTACATAATCCATCCATCTTCATAACCAAGATTGTACCCGTTGATGGGTTTTTTTGCACCTTCTCAACGCAGGAAATGCATAAACGCACTATCTCTCTTGAAAGGAAATCTCCAACAACAAGTTGCTAAAAGTTACCCCAAGGTCTCTCGAGTGTCAAGTCATGACAATGCTTGTAATATCTCAATTGGTTTAGTGTGATATTGCTGGTAATCATAGGGTAGCCTTACGTGGGTCAAACTGGAGGGGAATTGAATCCTTTAAAAATGGAGTTTATAAATTTGTTTGAGGTGTTGATCTGTAAGTTCAGGACAATAGTCTCAAACTCCACTTTGATCTTCATATTTTGCTTTACAATGTGCAATGAACTTTACCTAAAGCACCTATTTAAAAGAAAATTAAAAATGGCAGGGAAGGGAGCAAGTTCCTAGAGCTAAAACTACTGATCAACAGTGACAATGGAGGACCCTACAGTGGACAACCTTCCCAAAACAATGTTCCACTTAACCAAATCAACTTACAGTATCATGAAACCAGTGCAATCTTCTAAGGTCTGTAAATTTTCAACCTTTCATTCACCATAAAGCATGAAAAAGAGATAGAATTTAAGTGCAACATTCATTTAATGTTCATAAAAGCTTTACACTTTAGTTTATCATCAATAAATAGCAAAAAGCATGAAAAAGGAAGGGCATCAACACAACAGAATTCTTCAAAACCAATGAGCAGCATTAACTAATCTACTAAAGAAAACTAAAACACAAAGAACAACAAAGTAAATCTATCCAAATTCACTAACTATGAGAAGAAGAATCATGCAACATGAAGTTGGAACTCAAGAATCCACCAAATCAATGAATTTCTATTAAAATTCTAGCAACATGTCTTTACAACAACTCAACTCTCTCTTTAAAATGAGAGGAGACCCCCTATTTATAGAGTCCAAAAATAAAAATGGATGGCCAAGATTTAATCTTATTGTGTGGCCAAGATTCATTACAAATTACGGTTTCACTCACGCCCAAATATTTTACAGTTTAAAATTACATTTTTTCTTTTAGCCTAATTTGTCCTCTTGTGGGCAGTATTGTAGCTCTTTTGTCTTTTAGCTAATTGCCTTCCCGCAACTACTTTGTAAGGAATTCATTATCAATAACCAGATTTCCTTCTTGTTTCTTCATAGTATCATATTCCATGAATTTGTTGATTAGCGTCTAAAGCTTGCTCCACTCCATAATATTAGATTGATGCACCTGGAAGTTCAATTTCCTAGATCAGCTAGTAATCACATCCCAATCTTTATCATACTTGGGAGTATTCTTCATCACTTGCTCAGATTGGGTGAAGGCTCACACAAAAAACCCATAAAATCTTGCGTAAGTGCATCTGTGGTTCCACTCTCCATCTTTTTTATGGAAGAGCGACCTTATCTTCTGAGGGTCCAGCTGAACAGTGGGCATATCATAATATGTCATTAATTTCAAATACTCCCCACAGGCTATCCTGATCTCCTTAACCTAATCAATATCAAGCTCCACCTCATGGAGCACCCGTTCCAATATTTCTTTCCTATGATCAAAGCCCAACTTCTAGGTTTCTATAGGCCAATGATCATCCTTTACCAATGCAAGGTCCTTTTCCCATGTTCTTTTGGGCATCCTAAGGATTACCTCAATTTTAGGATATGTAATCCAATATAGCTCTAGGAAGTCAATGTAGATTTTCTCATGCCCTCAAGCTATTTTTTCACCTCCAAGAATTTGTTTGATGTCCTAACAGCACAACCAATGCCCATATTTCCATTGTAGAGGACCTATTGCAACCAATCCTCTATGGCCTTTTTCCAATTCTTTCTCCTTTCTAGCTTGTCAATGTGGTCCTTGGACAGTAGTTGTGGTGGCATTGATTACATGGTGGGAAGCTCCTTAGTGAAAGACAATTGTTGTATGTAGGCTATCAAATCTAGTACTTGTGCCTTTAGCTCCTCCTTGGAGGTCTTATCATTATTCATCTAATGCACAATGGTGGCGATGGATCCCTGAAGATGGTCGATTTTCTACTCTCTCATTGTTGTTCCCAAATCAGTGGTGGAGATATTATAGATGACCCCTTCTTCTCCCATCACCAGAGTAGCTATATGTACCATCTTGGATCCTAATGCATCCATTGTCATATGAGATCTAACCTTTGGTTTCTTTTCCTTCTTAGTGCTTATTTGTGCTCGAGTAAAGATGGATTCAAATCTTGCCTTTGGATCCATTAGGGTCAGTGTTTTCTTCTCTAATTTCTTTTCAAGCCATTCAGACATCTGGGATTCCCCTTTTGGTGATTCATGACTAGCTTCTTCTTCTTGTGTATGTTGAATTTATGTTTTCCTACCACCCAGAGTGTCTTACTCTATCTTTTCTTCTTCTTCCTTATTTGAATCCTGAATAAATACTATTTTTGTCCTAGGGGATTCATTGGTTGTATGTTCTCTAGGGATATCCTTCCCCTTAGAGGATTTCTCTCCTTCTTGTTCATGCCCATTTTCTTCATGATGCTCTGATTCAGGGATTTTCTTTGTTTCAACCTCTTCTTTAGGCTTTTCTTCTTCTATTTCTTCCCTTTCTTTTTCTTCTTGCTCTCCCGAAGGAGGCATTTCTTCATCATTCTTGGGGCTCTTATCTTGCTCCTCTATTGGAGGTTCAGTTCTTACCTCCATTTCATCATTTGTCTCTTTCTTTTCTTCAAAGGGTTGCTCTTCAACTTCTTCTCTGACATCCTTGAGTTGTTGGGCTAACTCCTCCTTGAGCTCTAGTTCAAATATTTCCACAATATACTTTCTGATCATTTTCTTAAAATCTTCCTTAGAGGATGGTTCTTCCTTCTCCTTATCCTCATGCACCACTTTATCAATTACCAGATGCTCATATTCAGGGTGCTCATGATAGTCATCTACTTCTTCCTTTATTTATTTTGTTGCCTCCCTTTCATTCCTTTCTAATTCCTCATATATCTGTATTTTTGTCTCTATCATAGGTGGTTCAGTTGGGGGAGGAGAAATGGTGAGGATAGCAACAATTTGTGCTAATGCGGCCTATAGTGTAGGGTTCTTGAATACCCCGAAGAGCTCCGTTGGTATGTTTTGCATGGTCCTAGAAAAGGCTTTCATAAGTGAGAGGGTAGGTATTGTTGTTGTTGTAGTAGCTAGTGGGAGGGTAGTAGATGGGGACATAGAGGAGGAGGAGAGAGGAGAAGTAGTAGCAGACGAGGAATCTATGACCATAACTTGCATTGCAGGTGAAGTGGAGGCAAGGTGAATTGAGCTGTCCACCGTAGGTGGGGAAGAAGCAACCATCGCCTAAGAATTAGGAGGAGAAGAAACGGTAGTGGTAGCAGTAGCAGTGCTGGCTATGAGAGCAGAGGAAACAAGTGGGGACTTTGGCTACTTCTTTCCTTCTTCCTCTCCTTCACAGAGCAGATCCTCTTGTATAGTGGGCATTTATGTGAAACTGCCCGACTTCTTTGTTTTCTTGGAAGGTTCACCTTCTGAGGCTTTCCTCAAGTAAACTCTATGCTTAGGCTGACGTTTAGTCATTTATTTTTTCTTCCTAGACCGAATAGTGGGAGTAGATGTTGAAGTCTCTCTGGTTATGGCAGTAGTGGCAGTGGTACTATCAATCTTGCTCTGGGGTTCATCTTTAACAATCTGGTCTAGCACTGGAAACAACCTGACTATTTTAACAAAATACATTGTCATGTGCATGTAGTGCCTCATACACACTTCCTTATCATCTCTCCAATTGGCCCAAAATTCCTCAACATTATGCAAATTGGCATACTCTATCTTGAACACCTTCTTCAACTTTCCATATGGATCCATCTGTGGCCTGGCAGTGTAGAACTCCAAGTTGTACTCATTCAATTCCTTATCAAAATATTTTGTGCATTGAGATGTGGGAAGTGCATACATACCCTGACCAAATGTGAGGGGATAAGGGATCCCCACTCTATGCTTGTCACTCAGGAGGGTGTGTGCACATTGCAGCTGTTAGTGTAATTAATATTTAATTGCACTTGCATAACTTTACTTAGGTAATATTTAATTCCTCGGTTTATTATTCTCATCTTTATCTTATTGAGCTATCTTGTTGCTCAAGATAAGATTAGGGTTATGCATCTTTCCTTTTATAAAGAAAATCATATCTTGTAATTATCATTTTCCTAAATAATATTATGTTGCACATCTTTTTGCAATAGCTCTGCTTTTTTGTTTTTCTCTTCTGTGGAAGGTGATTTTCTAGTTTGCATTTTAGATCTTGGTTTCTAACATGGTATCAGAGCCTTGATTTCCAACCCCTTCTCAGATTTTTGAGAAAATAATTATAGAGTTCATTCAGGATTCCTCGAGGGTATCATGCCTTGAGTTCATTTATGAGGCATTTTGGATCGGATCGGGCTTCACCATTGGATTCAGAGCACTAGAAAAAATCAGGATTGGCTTTTGTTTTGCATATTTTGGCCATCATTTTCTAGATCCATGAGAGTTTCAAGTTCGGAGATTTTTTGCAAGCTCTAGAGGTAGCCAAATTTTTGGAGTAGTTTGGGCACAAACGTAGGTCACCATCGCATTCGCAGTAGCCAAAAACCCTAAGATTTCCCTTCGTTTCATTGATTTTGGTGAAGTTGGTCCGGAAGGAAAAAAAGACTTTGCCTGGGGGGCCATACGGCCTCCCCAGCACACTCCCAAAGGCATGAAAATCAATTTTTTTTTTTTTAATGTTTTTTTTTGGGAACTATGTCAGCGCTCACAGTTCAGAGGCATCCCACCACCCGGCGGCCACCTGGTGGCTGCTGCTCTGCCACCGCCACCAGACTCCACCGCCCACCAGCCACTCCACCTCCAGCCCCCACGGGATCCTCCTCTAGCAACAGTAGTCCTATGGGGACCAAGAGCTTTGAGCTCGGCCCCTGGTGGCCTCCCAGCACTAGCATAGTAACCCGCAGTCATATGTATGAGTAGGAGCCCCACGATCAACCCCCTGACAATCTGCATGGAATATTCTGACCGATGGAGAATATATGACGCCCGAAGATTTTTTCCAGCGGGGGGGATTTTTTTGCCCCGACGGCCTCGGCCATCAAATTTTTTCTCGTGAAGTGCTGACGTCAGCATGATGTCAGCGGCCATACGACACTCCAAGCCCCCTCCTAGCCCTAATTTTCCCTAAAGGAGCACTTTTTTTCTTTTTGGCATAACTTGGGCATACGGTATTGAAATTGGGCAAACGAGATATCGCCAGAAAGCTGTTTCCGAGCACTTTCCTGTGGAGCAATTTATTTTTAAGTATTTTTCTATTTAGCTGCTTTTTTTGTTGTTTGAAGTCAGATGTTCATTTATGGCTTCCGAGCTCATAACTTTTTTCCATGATCTCCAATTTTCATCTTCTTTGTGGCATTGGAAAGGTATTGAGAAGCTCTATTTTTTTGTCTATGCACTTTTTTCTATATCTATCCCAAGTTTGTCATTATTCTAGATTTTTCCTGATGGGTGTTTCAGAGATTACTTGGATGTTTTGGTAGTTGGAAAGGTGAAACTTGAATATTTGTACTTCATTTTAGTAACACATCATCATATTTTTCTATTTATGAACATTTAGCATTCTCTCTTTTTACAATCGTTGGGTTATTGTAATAAATAAACTGAGATAAAGTTCCATCAAGGGGGTTTCTTGCATAATAATCTGATTAGAGTGTGCATTCACTTTGATCTCCATCTCCATCTTGTTTTGATGGCAACTCGTATGGGTTATCTATTTTCTTAGTTTTTTTTGGCCATATCTTGCTATAGTTTGACACATATCAAATTCATTGGTTCACATTTTAGATTGGGAGTTTATGTTTCTTGATACGCATTGGTTCAGATCCTTCTCAGTTTGAGGGCCATGTTTTTATGGTTAATGTTCCAGAGTCTTCATGGTACTTGTTCCTATGGAATATTTTTAGTCTCAGTTTGGCATCAACATCAAGATACACAGTTTCCATATTTTGTCATCATCTCATCTACTATTGCTTCACAGATTCCAGGGTTGTTCCATTTTGTGATTTTTCCAGTGTTTCATGGCATCGGGTCTGCTGTCACATTATTATGATTCCATTTTTGGTTTTAGTTGTAGACATAAGTATCTTTCCTTGCTTGTCGGATTGTGGTTCCAGTGTTACTCAACAGTGTTCTTCCAGTGCTTCTCTGCAACAGTCATCTCATTGTAGGGGGTTTTGTCCCACTCAATTTTCCTTCTCTACCTCATTATTGCATTTGTACTTGGGTACATGATCAGACCTTGTTTTCGGGACCCATTCATTCATGCTTTCTTGCATTCATCTTAGTTTTAGGTGCATGCCTTTTTAGTCTCCCTAAGTTGTACTTATGGGGTGGTGTTAGTGTAATTAATATTTAATTACACTTGCATAACTTTACTTAGGTAATATTTAATTCCTAGGTTTATTATTCTCATCTTTATCTTATTGAGTTATCTTGTTGCTCAAGATAAGATTAGGGTTATGCATCTTTTCTTTTATAAAGAAAATCATATCATGTAATTATCATTTTCTTGAATAATATTATGTTGCACATATTTTTGCAATTGCTTTCCTTTTTTATTTTTCTCTTCTGTGGAAGGTGATTTTCTAGTTTGCATTTTAGATCTTGGTTTCTAACAACAGCTGCTGGGAGAGTTCCAGTAATATCAACTGGTCATTTGGGTATCAAGACAGCTTATAGGGTTTCTTCGAGAAGCCCTTGGATCAGATGTATATAAATTTGGGAAATTGAATAAACATGAAGCCAAAACTACAGAAATTGAATAAATTTGGTTAATATCAACTTCCAAGTAATCTGATGATATGCCCGATGAAGACATCATTAACTCTACAATACTCCTTTTTAAACTTATTGTACTAAAGTTTTGGATATTTATTGTATACCTTCAATTCCCTTCCTGGGGTTTGGCTGGGAGCTACAAACAAACCTCTATATTGGGCATGGTTAGAGAGCAGATAGACTAGGTATGATGTCATGTAAAATTGTGAATTTTTCTTCATTTCCACAAATTGCTCATGTAAGCAGTTGCTGATGATTCCTATCCAATGGAATTGGGTCTTTCCACTGATGATTTCTTCAATAAAGTACAACATCCACTCCTGGAAGAAGATTGCAGTTGGAAGACCCATGACCCTGCTTAATAAGGTTACCAAGTCATGGTAATCTTCATGAAAATCACTCCTGAAGAGTTCTCGGGGTACCTTATTTGCATTTCCCCTCTTCTCCTTTATACAATATTGTTTGATAAGCTTCTTACACTTGAGGGGGTCGAAATCCCATGTGGTCTTGGAATATTCTTTGGAGGCCTCTTCCATATTACATTGAAAGTGGGTATATGAAAATTCTGCCTGATGGACTTGGAAGAAAAATTAGCCAATATGTTTCCATCTCTGTCCACTATTATTTTTGTGTTTTCCTGATATGCCTCCCTACAGGCCATTATGAGTTCGGGGGAAATGAGGGTAGGTGGGAAACCAACAACTTTTGCCAACCCACTTCTTCTGATTCTTTTCCCATTTTTTGTGGTAAGGTTGAGAATGACCCTCTTCTTGAATTCATCGATGTTGATATGCCCCGAGGTGTTATCTGAGATCTCTTTCTAGTCTGTGGTAACCTTAGAGTTGAGGGGCTCCCCTTGGAATTTTTATTTTATTTGATCCTTGCCTTATTTACGCCTAGGTGTCTTGGTAGCTCTCTTTCCCTTTTTCCTTATCTACAACTGCCTCTTAAGGTCCTGTAGCTGGTTCCATATATCCTTTAGGCAAAGGAGTAGTAAGCACATTCAAGAATAAAAACATGAGGAAAGTTAGCCAAAATCTAGCAAAATGATGTTAGATGAGGTAACTCATCATTCAAAGATCCTAACATCTATTTTGGATCATCATTAGTCATTTATTTGAGGAAGTTATGACAATGCGGGCCTAGCAGTGTGGACTTCCCTGGGTTGGCAGCTATTTTGGAAGCAACACAAAAAGGGATGACAATCAGGGAATGGTGGCCCATAGGGTTCCACCCTACGTTGATTTTGGATGAGAAGTGGGGTCCACCAATAGGTCACATCATTTCAACATGTGTGTCAAATAAGATTTGAGTCTTTGGAGTCATCTAATTGGTCGTTTAAATGTGTGGGCCTAAGGTATATGGGTGTAGGAGGTCTCTTGGCCATTTGGAACTCCATCATTGAAACAATACTAGAAGAGCAGTGTTCTGCAAGTGACATCCCGCCATGTGGGATCCACTATCTCGGGAGATGACTGTCACTTTATCTCTAAAGTTCAAACTATTCAGATGAGTGTGGTCTAGAAGATGCAGGAAGGCATTAGAGGATAGCCATTCATAACAGTGGAGGTGAGATGGAAGTCTACCAAAGGAAACCCACATTGTTGGGTACATTGGTAGTTTAGGCATCATGTGTTTGTTAGTAGACATATAAAGGGACCTAAAGGGGTCGGATGCCCCATAACAAGATGATGGGAGTCCTTAGACGTTTAACACGGTAATGATAAGATCACCAACTGCAAGTGGCTACTTTCATGGGGCAGCTTGCGAAGTATTTTCACTCAAATATTTTCATTTCTTCAGGTCCAAATGGAGGTAACAAGGGTGGTCTCTGCGGGGCAGAAAGATGGTTGTCTGAGGCTGTCTGGAATGGAAGAATCGAAGTGGAAACCCACAGACGAAGGCCTGTAGTAGGTGACTCGCTAGAAGTCCAACACTTAGTCTTTTCATCATAGGGAGCAGCATGGCAATGGGCTAGGTGGGGCTCGAGAGGTGGAGGGATGCCAAGGTATCACCATTTTGAGTGGTCATTTAAATAGTGGCAAAAGGTCAGGAGACACCCACAAAGGACGGTTTGCATCAAATAAGTTACCTTGGTTTAGAGCTCAAATGACAGTCATGAAGCTGGGATCCATCAGGTGGGAAGACGGGTTACCAACTCCATTTTGAATTGAAAACATAGGGCAGTGGCCTATGGATGGAATACCACAAGGAGAAGTCTGCAACAGACCCAGACATAAGCATTTTGGTGTGGTTGAAGTTGATCGGAGATCGTTGGGGCAGGACCTACATGGCGGAAAGAAGGTATCAAATGGTCATTCAGAACGATGAGGAATAAAGGGAATTCCTTATGGGGAGGCCCATGTATGTGGACCCAAGAAGACCATAAAATCATTTTTTGGGTTTACAAAATGTATGCTAAGTTGAGAATGGACAACTGATAAAGTGAGTCTTCCCATGAGCGCAGGCCCGATAAAGGCATCAACCAATATTTTAAGTTTAACATTTCATGGAATATCAAAAGTAATAAGTGCCTTATGGGTCCACAGGGTATGGACGCCCTGGTTCAAGAATAGCCACGGGAGGTCCAAGTCCTACAAGTGACTAATAGGCAGATTTTCGAAGGATTTCAAAATTCTACATCATGGGTTTCGACCATCAGAATTTGTTCTAGCTAGTTTTCAAGTTTCCTTAATCATATTTTAACAAATTTTATGTAAATTAAAGGAAGCTCAAAATATTTCTTGCGGTGAGAAACCAACTTGGGATACCTGAAAAAAATCAATGAAGAGACAACAAGTGAAGGCTTTGAATCAAAAAAGGAGCTCTGCGGGTGTGACGGTGGCGAAGGCAGGTGGCTCTAACAGACTTCTAAAATTCTTGATGGTCAAAATGACGGGTCAAGATACCTATTTCTAGATTTTAAATTTTTTAATGTCAGCCATTAATGCAGGTATGGGGTGAATAGAGTTGGTGGGCACACTTTTCAAGGGGTGTGGCAGAGGTGGCAGCGGGGTCTACTAAGCGGATGGGCATCAAGGGTCGGCCATATGGTAGGTCGGCGGTGGAATAGGTGAACAAGGCTGCAGGTCCTAAGGCTGCCATTCAAAATAGTGATGATGTAAGGGAATCCCGCATAGGGTGTCCCATAGGGCCAAACTTGCATTTCTTGGAGGACGCCAACTTTAAAGTTTGAAGGTAGAGTGCTAATAGAACCCTGCCAAGGCCAAAGACTTGGAAATTTTGAGGGTGGCAACACTTGGTCAACTCAAGATGATTCTTCTAAGAATTCTTAACCACTTGAAACTCAAAATTAGGGGCACACAAAATGAGGTAGTGACAAAAGTGACCTAGCAAAGAAAAAAGAGAGGGTCTCCATTCTGAACAGGGCGTGTGTGTTATAGGCACAACAAATAGTGACTCTGCTGGAGAATGCTCCCAAGCATTCTAAGGACAAGTTCTCATTTAGAACCTAGAATCTCTGGTTTCATAGACTAGGGGCTAGTTTTCAAAAATCAACTAAGGGACTCAAAGGAGAATGAGATCCTTGGCTAAATCAAATCACGAAAGCGTCTCAGAAGTATGTGCAAGTGGTCATTTCATTCCTCTTCTTTAGAGACTAGAGCAGATGACCATTAATCAAACCAAACAAGCTATGGATTATATAACTCCAAAAGTAACCTACACATTGCTTCGCTACTAGTCAAGCATCCATAGCCCTGATGGATTTGTCATTGTGACCCCACGAACATTGCTTTACTGCCAGCCAAGCGTCCATAGCCCCAGTAGAGTTGTCTACACACCCACATAGTTGCTTAATTTTAACATTTGTTTCTTTCCTTTCCTTTTGATATCCCTTTTGATACTATTTCTTTTGCTCAACCGTGTAAGCATCGAAGCTTACAATGGGCTTGGAACCATAGTGGTCACTTGAGTAGACTTGTGATTTTTGATTGTTAGGTTGTCATAACAACCACTGCATAACTCTTCAGAAGCAATTAATGTTTATCTTGTGTAGGATCTGAGATGACATGTGATAAGATTCAATTAACGATCATGTTCTAGGTCAATCCAAATTTTAGATATGGACACCATTCCTTAGTAACAATCAAAGACCAATAGTTAACAGTGAATAGTTATCTGAAGAACACTAAGAGTGGGCAGCAAGGCGAACTATTCGTCGAGTTAAGCAAGACCACCACAACAGAAATAGAGAACATCCTCTTAGCTAAAAAAAATGCCAAGAAATGAATGAAATGAAGGTGATGCGAAGCAACAAAAAAAAAGCAAACCAAAAGCAACATAAACTAACCTATATACAGATATTTACAGGGATAGCTCGGGAGAGCTCAAGCTTGGAAACAATACTTGAGGTGTTTCCCATTGACAGGAAACATGATATCTTCACCAATTAAACTATTGAGGTAGAAAGCATTATCTTCAAGGACTTCAACAATTTGAAAGGGCCAAGCTAGAGCTTGTCGAATTTGTCATGTTCCCCTTTCTTCTCATGGGCCTTGTCCCAAGATAGGACCAGATCAGCAATTCTGAAGGCCTTGATTTTGGCTCTTCTATTGAACCATATTTTGACCATGCCTTGACGTTTGGAAAAATTCTCAATGGCATGGTCATGTACTTCTTCCAAGTGAAGTAACTCAGCTAGATAGGCTTCCCTTCAATCCCCTTCTTCGTAGAAGGAATTGATGAATTGGAGGGTGGGGATCCTGAGGTGTATGGAGAATATAGGCTCCAAGCCATAGACAAGGTGAAATTGGGAATCACCCAAGGTAGCCTTGTGGCATGTACGATCTGTCCAAAGGGGAAAATGGAGTTGGGTGTTCCAGTCTTTGGGATTCCTATCGAGCAACTTTTTGATGACAGTGATCAAGTTTTTGTTTGTCGATTCAGCTAGGCCATTTCCCTGGGGGTAGTAGTTGGATGAGAACTTGAGAGAAATACCATAACTAAAGGCCCAACTAGTGAATTTAAGTGAGGAAAAGGCGGGTCCATTATCACAGACTAGGGCATATGGGCAACCGAAATGATTTAAAATGAAACTTTCAGGGAAATTATTAACTACCTCTATGGTACATTGGCTACATGCAATAGCTTCTGTCCATCTAGTACAATAATCAGAGGAGGTTAGAATGTACCTGTGACCCATAGACGATGGTGGACTTACTAAACCAATGAATTCAAGACCCCATTGTGCAAATGGTCTTACCTCCAAGACTGGTAGCAATGAGACAACAATGATTATTTCTCTGGTTGTAGTAGTCTAGCAAACATGGCATGTACAAACATGATTATGTGCATCCTTGAAGATAGTTGGCCAGTAATATCCTACTCATAGGATTTGATGAGCAGTAGAATGACCAGATCCATGACCAATGCCAAATTTTTCATAGAATTCTTTCAGCACTCGTACTACTTCTTCTTCTTTAAGGAATCAAAGTAGACCCCTTCATGATTTCTCTTGTAGAGTATAGATCTTTTCAACATATAGCTACTACTCTTCAGTTTGAGGGCATGCTTTTGGACTTCCTGTAGACGAGACAAACACTTGTTGTGTAGCAAGTAGTAGACAATATCATCATACCACTCTCCAGGAGAAACATCTTCAAGATGGTATTGGTAAACTATAAGGTCAGGTCCTACTTCAACTGTTGTTTTAGCTATCATTTGAGTGAGGGCTTGTACTCTGACCAATTTCATTGGCTGAATTTCCATATCATATTCTTGTAGCAATGTGACCCACTTTTCTCTCCATTCTCCTAACTCATTTTTCATTAGCAATGTTTTCACTATCGGGTCCGGTACAATGGAAAACACCCTATTCAGTAAGATGTAGTGTCTAAATTTCTTGACTCCCCTAATGAGAGCATATGCCTATTTTTCCATGCTATGGTATCTTAGTTCAACATCTTTTAGGGGAGCAACTCATGAAAGCAATTGGGTGCTCATTTCCTTCATCATCCTTTTGGGTTAGAATGTTATCACATGATTGGTCTGAAGAAAATGAGTAAATATAGAATGGCTTCAGGTAATCCAGACTAACTAGCATAGGTGCTTCAACAATGGCTTTCTTAATTTCCTCAAAGGCCTGCTTCATCTCTAGAGTCCACTCAATTTTGGCATCTTGCTTGGGCATGGCATTGAGTGGCTTAACAATTTGAGCAAAGCCTGTAATAAATTTTTTGACAAAATTTATCTTTTTGAAAAAATATTTTAACTCTTTCTTGTTGCCTGGAAGATGAATCTTCAAGAGGGACTAGATAAACCTAGGGTCTATGGAGATTCCTCGCTCTAAAATAATGTGTTTGATTAGCTTTCCTTTTGTGACTCTAAAGATGCACTTCTTCGGCTTAAGCGATATCCCTAACTCTCTGCACTTCTAAAAAACTTTGCATAGATCAAAAATATGATCACCTCACTTCTTTGAGAACATTGTGAGATCATCCATGTAGATGATGATACACTTCTCGATTAGATCCTTAAATTTTATGTCCATTGCATGTTGGAAGGTGGTGCCAACATTGATGAGTCCAAATGACATCCTCCTGTATGAAAAGGTTCCCCACTTGGTGTTGAACATTGTCTTGTGCCTATCCTCATAATGCACCATCACCTGGTTGTACCCAGAGTACCCATCCAAGAAAGACATCATTTGTGAACCATTGACAATCTATAGTACCTCATCTAATGAAGGCATGAGATAGTTGTCCTTTTTTGAAGCTCTGTTTAGGTTGTGGAAATCCACACAATCTGATTTCTCCATTCTTCTTCCTAACCAGAACTAAATTGGCCACCCACACAGAGTGCTTGATAGGAAAGATGATTCTAGTTGAAATTATCTTTTTCACTTCCTTGTAAATGATGGTCTCCAATAATGCATTAATAGGACGTTGTCGTTGTTGGAATGGTCACACATTTGGCTTGAGGGGTATAGTTTGTGTAATGATTGAGGTGTCATATGTCTTTAAATCTTCGTAACTCCATGCAACCACATCATGATACTTATAAAAAGAATTGATGATTCCTTTCTTTCCTTCTAGCATGCATACCTTTCCAATGAACACATTTCTAACTTGCTTGGTTGTCCCAAGGTTGTGGACATCACACTGGTTGTTGATTGAATCCTTTTTTCCTGTTGATCTTGGTCTCAAATCTGATCTAAGTCAAATATCTGTTCAAGCTGAACCATGCCTCTAGGAATTGTGTTTGTTTTGAGATTGATGACCCCTTCTATATCTAACTCAACTTCTTTAGGCTTAGTTTCATCAATTATCTGAGCAACAAACACATCGGAGCTCGTGATAAATTCCAAGATGTGCTTATCATCATTGAAAACTTTAAAGTGAGTGACATTATCTAGCATGGATGGTGTGGAAGTAAGATCAATAGTGAATCTTTTGAGACCTGACAAAGAGAGGGGTTCCATCATGTTGGCTTCCTAAGCCAAGGCATCAACGGTATGGTTTTGTGATGGAGGGATCAATTGAATATTGAATGTGTCTATGCTTTCTAAAATATCCCATACTCTATGCCTATAGCTTGCTAACCTTCTATCATACCAGGAATATAGTTTTTTAACTTGTTTTATTACCAATTCTGAATCAACAAAGACTTGCAACATTTTAACTTTGTTCCTTAGGGCCATTAGGAGACCATGAACAAGTGCTTCATATTCTGCTACATTATTGGTGCAATAAAATTGAAGCCTATGGGCATTAAAATAGGTCTTACCCATGGGGCTGATGAGTTTGAATCTAGCTCCCACTCCCTACTTGGACTTGGATCCATCGAAAAGTAGCATCCAAAACTTGGAAGGTTCTTTGAATTCGGGGCTAGTCATGCACTGATTCTTCCTTGGTTGCATGCTTACATATGCAATTGTTGGAGTAGGTATTGGTTTAGCATGATTAAAGGCAGGTGGCCCTATTGGAATTTCCTTTTGAGAAGTGGCTTGTCCTTTGACATGTTCTACTGTTGTCTGACATAAGTAGCACTTGAATTCTGAGTGGGCAACATTATTCACTCTGCACCAACTAGGCAACAAGAGTTCCTGGAAATCCATCCTTGCCCCTAGGCTAAGCTGATCTTGTATGCACTTCTCCATGAAGTCTTGGAATCCATCCAACAATCTCAAATTCTCATCATCATATCATTCATCATCATCTGATTCTACCAACATTTTTGTGCTTTGGGGTGCATAGGATAAGTTGGTTGGAGGGCTACATAGTACCAATAAGACCTCTTCAGTCATCTCTTCTTCTTGAGGTTCTGATTTTTCTGATATGCTATGAGAGAATAGTTTCCCAACTTGGTTTCAACAAACAACACCTCATTAGTGTTGTATTCTGTAATCATGAACTTTGTATGTGGCTCCCAGTCAAAGAAGATCTGGTTTGGCAGCCCCTTCCATGGCAACCACATGTGAGAGAAATCAGTTGTGGTATACCCATTCAATGCTTGGGTGAAGCCTCTTCCCAAGATTATTCCGAATGTGTTTGGAATATCTACAACCTAGATGTCAATAACTTGTTGCACCCTCGAATCCACAACAATCTGCATAGGAATATAGTTGATTTCTTCAACGATGTTCACCTCAATTTTGTCCACCTGAGTTACTTTTCTTCTTGAAGGTGTGGGGACAATCCCAAGATCCTTTCATACAACCAAGGGCATGACATTAGTTGATGCCCCTGAGTCAATCAAAAAATTATGCAGGTTCTCAAATATTCAGATAGTGATAAGGAAAGGGGGCATTTCAAACCTTCCCTGGAAGAGTCCCATGGACATGTCAGCCTGGGCCGCTTGAACTTTTTCCTTTTTGTTGGTCTTTTCCTTGGTTTGCACCTCACTTTGCTCCTTAGAAGGATATTTTCCAACTTTCTAATTTGTAGGTACGTCTTTCCTTTTACCTATGATCTCTTGAATTGCAGGCTTGTGTAGGGGCTCTTGAAAAGAGACCTTCTTGGTTGATGTTTCTTATGTTTCCCTGGAGGAGGGGGTCCCATTAATTACCCTAAATAATGCATGTCTAACTACATGGACCTTAAGTAACTCGAAAGAAAACAAGCTGATTTTGACCTTCTTGAATTCTTCAACAACGTACTCACCCATTTGCTTAATTTCAACCTCAAAGGATCTACCTATGGAAGAGTTAGATGGATGGTTTTAAGTTTGGTTTGGTTGTTTGTTTCAGTTCAAGTATTGCATAGGCACATATGGATAGCTTAGGTTATTTCTAGCATTGGGATCAAGTGGCGTGCTAAATTTATTAGGTAGAGTGGAAGCAGTGAAAGGTCCCCCCGCTTGTCTATTCCTTAAGTTGTAGGGAGAGGCTCTCTGATGGAACATTTGAAGTTCATCTTCACGAGACTCTTCTTCATCTACTAGACCATTATCTACAAAATTAAAGAGCTAAGATAGAGTATCTTCATTACTTACCTCTTTTACTTCTTCGTTCTTCGTGGAGGTAGCCTCATTCTTAGGTTTGTTGCTTTTGCTTCATGGAAATGGGGCTTGATTGACCATGAGCATAGAAGAGTTGTATGATTCCAATGGGACTATGTCTCTACAACCCACACTATCAATGACATTATATACCTCCATCTCAAAGATCTTCATAGGTCTGAGGAACTCGGGACAATCCAACTTAGAGAGTTTGTTTGTTTTATGGATTTGACACGATTTAGATAAGGCAGCTTCATCGAGATACACTCCACTGGTTGTATTCTTCATACTAGCAGGCTGATCAAGAGGAGTGGGCACACCTCCATTGTTTGGCCTTGTATTCCATGTTTAGTTCTACCTCTGGGAAGGTCTCTTTTCGAAATTCTAATTGGAGCTCTGCTCCCATTCATAATTTTTCCTTGATGAGGTACCTTCCTCATGGTTATCCATGTTGTCTTAGTTGAGGTTGGCCTAAATGTTGTGCTAAGAAGCTTGCAAATGATTATTTTGGTTCCTAAGATGATTCATTTCTATGGAAATTTTCCTGATCATCTATGTCAGCTCATCTAACTGATCTTTCTCAGCATTGCTTGGCTGTGGTGTTTGATTCTGGAGAAAGATGGGTTGTGTTGCGAGCTAGTTTTGCTGAGCTGGAAAGAATTCAGGACCTCGTAGATATAATGGTGCTTGAGGTTGTTGTGAGTAAGTCTGTTGCTATTGTGGTTGCAAGTAATGAGGCATGAGAGGTGCTTGATTCATAGGTTGTCCTGGATGAGGAACTATGGGTAGTTGCAAAAAAATATTCATGAGAGGCATCTAATGTTGTAGAGATTGAGTGAGCCCTTGGATCTACATAGCATGAGCAACCTATCCCAAGGAAGGAAGCAAACCAAAGATTTTTTTTCCTAAATCAGTGCTAGCTATAACTGCCTTAGCATAAGCATCCACCAATTGAGCTGGTGGTGGGTTCATTCTTTTCACCAATGTTGCGGTAAGGTTATCTAAGGCAACATAGTAGACAGGCAAGACAACAACATCATTGAGTGCATATGGAGGTTGTAACCTTGTGTATGCTTAGTGGAACCGATTGTTGAAGGAGTTGATTGGTTCATTAACCTCCCTACGAATTTCCATGAATTGTTGATATAATTTTGAGGGGCTGATTAAAATATTTTATTTCCTTAGGAATGGATTCTTCAAGATGTCCCAAGTAGTAATCAATCCTGTTGGAAAATTGATGTACCAGTAGAAGGCTTCCTCTCTGAAAGAATAAGGGAAAAGTTTGCATGCCACATCTTTGTGATCGGTCTACATATCTTTCAATGTTGTTTGGAATATCTTAATATATTCTTCAGCTAGCCTTTGTAGGTCTTGAGGGTTAAACTTTGTGCAAAAGCTCTCTGGGTACTAGGGCATGTCATGGTAAGCATTGAACAACAGTGGAGAGGGGTTTTTCCCCATCCAAGCCATGGGGGGAGGCAGGGGTGGAATTTTCTATTGAATAGAAATTTGGGACTATGTCTTGGACTTGGAAGGTAGGGATAGGGGCAACACCCTGGTTGTGAGAAGCGAGTGGGTGAAATGTAATGGAAGTGGAAGTGGAGAAGGATAGATAAGTGTGGGGTGACTTGAAGGATGAAGGAGGTGAATCAGATGAAGTGGATGAGGAGGATGAGGCTGAGTCTAATCTTCGAGTACTTCTAGCTCTTGTAGGGGGCCGCAGTTCCTAAAATTCCCCTTTGTTGGGTGTGGATCCTAGAACTCTATGGAACCTTTCGAGGGAAAATGATCCAATTCGATCCAGCTTAACTCCAAAGGGGCCCTCCTTCTAGCACTAGTTCTGTTGATGGGTGTTTTTGCACCTTCTCAACACAGGTAATGCATAAGCGCACTACCTCTCTTGAAAGGAAATGTCCAACAACAAGTTACTAAAACTTACCCCAAGGTCTCTCCAGTGTCAGGTCATGACAATTCTTGTAATAACTCAATTGGTTTAGTGTGATCTTGTTGGTAATCACAGGGAAACCTTACGTGGGTCAAAATAGAGGGGAATTGGATCCTTAAATGGAGTTTATAAATTTAATTGAGGTGTTGCTCTATTATTGTAAGTTCAAGATAGCAGTCTCAAACTCCACTCTGATCTTCAGATTTGGCTTTACAATGTGCAATGATTTTTACCTAAAGCACCTATTTAAAAGAAAATTCAAACAGGTAGGGAAGAAAGTAAGTTCCTAGACCTGAAACTATAGATTAATAGTGACAATCGAGGACCCTATAGTGGACAACCTTCCCAAAACAAAGTTCCACTTAACCAAATCAACTTACACTCTCATGAAACCAGTGCAATCTTCTAAGGTCTAAATATTTTCAACCTTTCATTCACCATAAAGCAGGAACAAGAGATATAATTTAAGTGCAATATTCATACAATGTTCAAACTAGCATTACACTATAGTTTATCATCAATAAATAGCAAAAAGCATGAACAAGGAAGGGCATCAACACAACATAATTCTTCAAAACCAATGAGCAACATTAAATAATCTACTAAAGCAAACTAAAGCACAAAGAACGACAAAGTAAATCTATCCAAATTCACTAACTATGAGAAGAAGAATCATGCAACATGAAGTTGGAACTCAAGAATTGACCAAATCAATGAATTTCTATTAAAATTCTAGCAGCATGTCTTTACAACAACTCAACTCTCTTTTGAAAATGATAGGAGACCCCCTATTTATAGTGTCCAGAAAGAAAAATGGATGGCCAAGATTTAATATTATTGTGTGGCCAAGATTCACTACAAATTAGGGTTTCACCCACCCCCAAATATTTTACAATTTAAAATTACATTTTGTCTTTTAGCCTGTTTTGTCCTCTTGTGGGTAGTACTGTAGCTCTTTTGTCTTTTAGCTAATTTCCTTGATGTAGCTACTTTGTGAGGAATTCATCATCAACAACTAGATTTCCTTCTTGTTTCTTCACAGTAGCATATTCCATGAATTTTCTAATCAATGTCTGAAGCTTGGTCCACTCCATAATATCATATTAAAGCACCTAAAAGTTCAATTTCTGGAGTCAACTAGTAATCACATCCCAATATTTATCACACTTGGGAGTATTCTTCATAACTTGCATGGATTGGGTGAAGGGTCATGCAGCAAAACCCATAAAATCTAGTGTAAGTGGATATGTGGTTCCACTCTTCATCTTTTTATGGAAGAGCAGCCTTATCTTCTCTGGGTACAACTCAACGATAGGAATATCATAATTTTTCATTAATTTCAAATACTCCCCACAGGCTATCTTGATCTCCTTAGCCCAATCAATATCAAGCTCGAGTTGATGGAGCACCCATTCCAATATTTCTTTCCTATGATCAAGGCCCAACTTCTAGGTTTCTATAAGCCAATGATCATCCTTTACCAATGCAAGCTCCTTTTCCCATGTTCTTTCGGGCATCTTGAGGATTTCCTCAATTTTAGGATATGTAATCCTATAAAGCTCTGCGAAGTCGATGCAACATTTTCTCATGCCCTCAATCTATTTTTGTACCTCCAAGAACTTTTTTTTTGTCCTAATAGCATGTGGCCAATGCCCATATTTCCATTGTAGAGGACCTGCTGGAACCAATTGTTTATGGCCTTTATCCAATTATTTCTCCTTTCCAGCTTGTTGATGTCGTCCTTGGATCGTAGTTGTGGTGGCATTGATGATGTGGTGGGAAGATCCTTAGTGGAACACCATTGTTGTATGTAAGCTATCAAATCTGCTACTTATACCTTTAGCTCCTCCTTAGAGGTCTTATCCTTATTCATCTAATGCACAATGGTGGTGACAGATCGCTGAAGATGGTCAATTTTTTTCTCTCTTGTTGTTGTTCCAAAATCAACGATAGAGATATTATAGCTGACCCCTTCTTCTCCCATCACCAGAGTAGCTATCTGTAGCATCTTGGATCCTGATGCATTTGTTGTTAGATGAGATATGACCTTTGGTTTATTTTCCTTCTTAGTGCTTGTTTGTGCTCGAGCCAAGATGGCTTCAAGTCTTTCCTTTGGATCCATTAGGGTCAGGGTTTTCTTCTCTAATTGCTTTTCAAGCCATTCTGGCACCTGGGATTCCCCTTTTAGTGATTCATCACCACCTTCTTCTTCTTGGGTACATTGAATTTCTGTTTTCCTACCACTGAGAGTCTCTTGCTCTATCTTTTCTTATTCTTCGTCATTTAAATCCTAGATAAATTCTATTTCTGTCCCAAGAGATTTAGTAGCCTTATGTTCTTTGGGCCTATCCTCCCCCTTAGAGGATTTATCTCCTTCTTGTTCATGTCGTTGGTCTTCATGATGCTCTACTTTAGGGATTTTCCTTGTTTTAACCTCTTCTTCAATGTTGTCTTCTTCTATTTCTTCCCTTTATTTTTCTTCTTTCTCTCCCAAAGGAGGAATTTATTCATCATGCTTGGGGCTCTTATCTTGATCCTCTATTGGAGGCTTAGTGTTTACCTCCATTTCATAATTTGTATATTTCTTTTCTTCAAAGGTGTGCTCTTCAACTTCTTGTCAGACATCCTTGAGTTGTTTGGCAAACTCCTCCTCAAGCTCTAGGTTGAATATTTCCACAATATACTTTGTGCTCGATTGCTCGACATCTTCCTCAGAGGATGGTGTTTCCTCCTCCTCATCCTCACGCAGCACTTTATCAATTACTAGATGCTCATATTCAGGGTGCTCATGATAGTCATCTCCTTCTTCCTCTATTTCTTTTGCTTCCTCCCTTTCTTTCCATTCTAACTCCTTAGATATCTACATTGTTTCCTCCATCATAGGTGGTTCAGTTGGGGAAGGAGGAATAGGGAGGTTAGCAACAACTTGTGTTAGGGCAACCTGCACTGGAGGGTTCATGAATACCCCAGAGACCTCCGTTGGTATGTTTTGCATGTGCCTAGAAAGGGCTTCCAAAAGCGAGAGGGTAGGTATTTTTGTTGTTTTAGTAGCTAGTGGGAGTGTAGTAGATAGGAACATAGAGGAGGAGGAGAGTGGAGAAGTAGTAGTAGACTAGGAATCTATGATCATAACTTGCACTGCAAGAAAAGTGGAGGCATGGTGAACTGAGATGTCCACCGCAGGTAGGGAAGAATCAACCATCACCTAAGAAGCAAGTGGAGGAGAAATGGTGACTGTGAGAGCAGAGGTAGAAAGTGGGGACTTTGGTTTCTTAGTTCCTTCTTCCTCTCCTTCATGGAGTGGGTCCCCCTGTATAGTGGGCATTTATGTGAAACTGCCTGACTTCTTTGGTTTCTTGGAAGGTTCACCCTCTGAGGCTTTCCTCAAGTAAAAATTGTACTTAGAACCAAGTAGTGGGAGGAGATTCTGAAGTCTCTCTAGTTAGGGCAGCAATGGCAGTGGCATTATCAATCTCGCTATTGGGTTCATCCTTGAGCTCACCATATGTTAAGGTAGCCCCTTACAACTTCAATTGAGCAATTTTCCCGTCGATCCATTACTTTTTTCTTGCCTCTATGGGATTCATTAGAATGTCAAGGTCATTGAACTCTTCCTCGTCCCAATAAATTAGTGGCAGTGGTAGATTGGTGACAACATTATACCTGGGATCAATCACTGTGTTTTCATCTTCAACAATCTAGTATGTTACTAGAAACAACTTGACCGTTTTAACAAAATACATTGTCATGCTCATGTAGTGCCTCATACAAACTTCCTTATCATCTCTACAATTGACCCAGAATTCCTCAACATTATGCAAATGGGCATACTCTATCCTGACCGCCTTCTTCAACTTGCCACATGGATCCATCTGTGGCCTGGCAGTGTCAAACTCCAAGTTGTACTCAATCAATTCCTTATCAAAATATTCTACGCATTGAGATGCAAGAAGTGCATACATACCTTGACCAAATGTGAGGGGATAATGGATCCCCACTCCATGCTTGTCGTTCAGGAGGGTTTTTGCATGCTACAACAGCTGGGAGAATTCCAGTAATAGCAATCAGTCATTTGGGTATTAGGGAAACTTATAGGGTTTCTCCGAGAAGCCCTCGGTTTGGATGTATGTAAATTTTGGAAATTGAATAAAAAGGGAGCTGAAACAGAAGATGAAGGAATTAGCACTATGTGTGACCCTTCTTTCAATGTCACCTCCAAGTAATCTAATGATATGCCCGATGACAGCATCATTAACTTTTCAATACTCCATTTTAAAGTTCTTGTACTTAAGTTGTTGATATTTATCGCATACCTTCAATTCCCTTCCCAAGGTTTGGCTGGGAGCTGAAAACAAAATTCTGTATTGGGCATGGTCAGTGAGCAGATAGACTAGGTATGATGTCATGTAAAATTGTGAAGTTTTCTTCATTGCCACAAATTCCTCGTGTAAGTAGTTGTTGATCATTCCTTCCCAATGGAATTGGGTCTTTCCCCTAATGATTTCTTCAATGAAGTACAACATCCAATCCTGGAAGAAGATTGTAGTTGGAAGACCCATGACCCTACTTAATAAGGTTGCCAAGTCATGGTAATCTTTGTGAAAATTGCTCCTAAAGAGCTCTTGGGGCACCTTATTTTCATTGCCCCTCTTCTCCTTTAGCCAATATTGATTGATAATCTTCTTACACTTAAGGGGGTTGGCATCCCATGTGGTCTTGCAATATTCTTTGGAGGCCTCTTCCATATCATCAAAAAGTGGGTTTATGAAAAGTTTTCCTGATGGACTTGGCAGAGAAATCAACCAATATGTTTCCATCTCTATCCACTATCCTTTTTGTGTTTTCCTAAGATGCCTCCTTGTAGGCCATTATGAGTTCAGGGGAAATGAGGGCAGGTGGGAAACCAATAGCTTTGGCCAATCCACTTCTTCTGCTTCTTTTGTCATTTTCTGTGGTAGGGTTTAGAATGACCCTATGCTTGAATTCATCGATGTCGATATGCCCCAAGTTGGTATCTAAGTTCTCTTTCCAGTCTGTGGTGACCTTAGAATTGAGGGGGTCCCCTTGGAATCTATATTTCATTTGATCCTTGTCTTCTTTACCCCTGGGTGTCTTGGCAGCTTTCTTTCCCTTTTCCTTCTCTACGACCACCTCTAAAGGTCCTGCAACTAGTTCCATATATCCTCTAGGAAAAGGAGCAGTAAGCACATTCAAGCATAAAATTATGAGGAATGTTAGCCAAAATATAGAAAAAACGATGTTAGATCAGGTAACTCATCATTCAAAGACCCTAACATCTCTTTTGAATCATCATTAGCTATTTATTTGAGGAAGTTATGGCAATGCGGGCCCAAGGGTGCAAACTCCCCTAGACTAGTAGCCATTTTGGAAGTAGCTACAAAAGGGATGGAAATCAGGGCATGGTGGCCCATAGGGTTCCACCCGTATGATAATTTTGGCTAAGAAGTGGGGTCCACTAGTAGGTCACATCATTTCAACACGCGGGTCAAATCAAATGTGAGGCTTTGAAGTCATCAAATTGGTCGTTTAAGTGTGCGGGCCTGAGGTATGTGGGTGTAGGAGGTCTATTGGCCATTTGGCACTTTTCCTTTGAAATGACGCTAGCAAAGTGACATTTCGCAAGTGGCATCCCACCATGCGGGATCCGTTGTCCCGAGGGATGGCTATCGATTTATCTCTGAAGTTCAAACTGTTTAGATGACTACAGGCCAAAAGACGTGGGAAGGCATTAGAGGATAGTCATTTGGAATGGAAAAAGCGGGATGGAAGTCCACCAGAGGAAACCCGTATTGTCGGGTCCTCTGGTATTTGATGCATCATATGTTCATTAGTGGACAGTTAAAGGGACCCAATGGGGTCAGATCTCGCATAGTGGGCCAACAGGAGTCCTCAGACATTTAACATGGTGATGATAGGATGACCATCCACATGGGGTAGCCCACGAAGTCTTTTCACTCAGGTATTTTCATTTCTTCGAGCCTAGATGGAGGTAACAAGCATGGGCTTGGCGGGGTGGAAAAATGGTTGTTTGAGGCCATCTGGAATGACAAACTCAAAGCGAAAACCCGTGGATGGAGGCCTATAGTAGGGGACCCACTAGAAGTCCAACACTTAGTCTTTTCATCACAGGAAGTAGGATGGCAACAGTCAGGATGGGGTCCAAGAGGCAGAGGGACACCAAGGTATCATTTTTTTGAGTGGTTGTTTGAATAGTGGTGAAAGGTCGACGAAGACATACAAAGGATAGTCCGCATCAAATAAGTTGCATTGGTTCAAAGATCGCACAACAGTCATGAAGGAAAGATCCACTAGGTGGGAAGATGGGTTACCAACTCCGTTTGGAATGGTGAACCTAGGGCGATGGCCCGCGGACAGAAGTCGACAAGGAGAGGTCTGCAATAGGCCTAGAATTAAGCATTTTGGAGTGATTGAAGTTGATCAGAAATCACTGGGGTGGGACCCATGTGGCGGAAAGAAGGTATCAAATGGTCATTCAAAATGGTGAGGCACAAAGGGAATTCCTTATAGGAAGGCCTACAGATGCGGACCCAAGAAGGCCACAGGATCATTTTTTTGGTTCACAAAATGTAGGCTAAGTCCATAACGAATAGCTAATAAGGTGAGTCTTTGCATGAGAGTGGGCCTGATGAAGGCATCAACTGATGTCTTAAGTTTAACATTTCAAGGAATATCAATGGTGACAGGTGATTTGCGGGTCCATAGGACATGGATGCCTTGGTTTAAGAATGGTTGCAGGAGGTCCAAGTCCCTCAAGTGGTTAATAGGTATATTTTTGAAGGATTTCAAAATTCTACATCATGGGTTTTGACCACTGAGGTTTGTTCTAGCTAGTTTTCGAGTTTCCTTCATCAAATTTTAATAAATTTTATGAAAATTAAAGGAAGCTCAAAATATGTCTTGTGGTGGAAAACCAACTTGGGATACTTGACAAAAATCGATGAAGAGACAACAAGTGAAGGCTTTAAATTGACAAAGGAGCTCTGCGGGCGCTACGACGATGAAGGCGAGCGACTCTGACAGACTTTTGAAATTCCTCACAGTGAAAATGATGGGTCAAGATTCCTATTTATAGATTTTAAAGAATTTAATGTCAGCCATTAATGTAGGTATGGGGGTGGTTGGAGTTGGTGGGCATTATTTTCAAGAGGGGCGGCGAAGGTGGCAGTGGGGTCCACTAAGTAGACGGGCATCAAAGGTCAGCCATCTAGCAGGTCAGTGGTGGAATAGGCGAACAAGGTTGTCAGTCCCGAGGGGAAGAAAGAAATCTTGAGCCGCTAAATTTGGAATAATGATGATGTTAGGGAATCCCGCATAGGGTGGCCCATAGGGGCCGACTCGCATTGCCTAGAGGATGCCAACTTTAAAGTTTGAAGGGAGACTGCCAACAGAACCCCGCCAAGGCCAAATACTTTGAAGATTTGAGGGTGGCGACAATTGGAAACTCAAAAATAGGGGGCACAAAAAGTGATGCAACGACAAAAGTGACCTGGTGAAGCAAAAAGAGAGGGTCCCCGTTCTAAATGGGGCATGTGTGCTATAGGCACAATAGTACCAACATCTAATAATCAGTTCACACATGGTCTCTTAATACCTCATATGGTACTTGATGCTTGAGTCCTTCATCCATCTCCTTATCACATATCTTCTAAATCCACTTATCCACATCCCTACCCTTATCCATCTCCATCCACATACTATCCAAAAAGTCAAAAAAGTCAAAAGAGTCTTAAAAAAGTAAAAAAACAAAAAACAAAATAAAATAGTAAAGAGAAATAATTCGTCCAATGGTGAAAAATTGGCAAACAAGCGCCTTGGATAAGTACTGTGATGAAAACCTAGCAGACAGGCATCATGTGTAAATCTCTCATCCCATTTACTCCCACACTTGGGGGTAGCTTCTTGCTATGTATCTCATTCATTATCTCCTCCATCCCACCTACCTTCCACATCCTACCCATCATATCCCATTTATCTCCAATCCCTCCATCCTTCTTGTGATCTTAATAAAGACAAGGAAACCTATCTATACATGCTTTGGACACCTCTTGGCATACATTCCCCTCATCCATACACTATCCTATTCCTTATCCACATCCATTTACTTTCTTTTTCCACCCGTCGTGCTACCATCAACCTCCCTTATTCATCTCATCCTATCCTCCTCCATTTATCTCCTTTATCTTCCCATCCACCCATCTTCCATCCCTCCTATATCTAGAGTGGGGGCATCTACTTCCTTTGTGACATAGTCCTTGGAGACATCATTCATCCATCATTTCATCCCCTACATCTCCCATCCTTAACTTCCAATCCATCCATCCAAAAAAATAAATCATTTCCATCTTCCAAATCCTTACCTTCCCATTTATTCATCTAGTAACCTTTTCCTCATCCAAATCCTTATCCCTCTATCCATCCATTACAACATCCCTTCCATCTCCCCATCCTTATCTTCCTATATGTCCAGACAATCCCTTTATCCATCCATCATAGCATCCCTTCCATCCCCCATCCTTATCTCCCTATCCATTCATCTCTATCCTCATCCCCTCTCATAATCCCTTATCATTGGTATCTGGCTATAGGCTCCCCCATGTGACCCAATGCCATCTATCGCATCGTTATCACTCCCACTTCTTTTGCACATCTTTCCAATCTCCTATCACTTCTCATCACTCATCTTTCCATCATGTCATCCTCCCAATTCATCTTTTTATGATTTGGATACCTATCCCATCCCCGAGCTTAGTGTGATCACCATCATCCTATCTTATCCACCAGGTCTATCTTGTCTCATCGTATCGGTCCCATCATTTTATCCACTTATCATGGTTATCTCATCATCCCTTATCCATCATTTTTCTTTGGTATTTTTTCAAACTACGTTGCCCCTACACTTTCACATAGGCAAGGTCAATATTTTGATCCACCCTAGGGATTTTTTCTGTCCTATCTTTGTCATCTATCATCGGTCTTCATTGTCCTCTTTCCACTTTTTTCCATGGTATTTTATCGAACTACGAGGGCTCTGCACTTTCACATAGGAAAGGTTAATCTTTGATCAACCCCCGAGCCACTAGGTCTTTAAGGTGTATCGGTCTTATGTCTTGCATCTTTTCGTTGTGTCGTGTCATCAAGTATGTCCCTATCTAGCTAACTCTTAACAAACGAGATCCACCAGTATCATCAAATCCAATCGGTTTTGAATATCTTGCATCATTTTGATCACTTAGTTTAGTCTCATCTTTGGTCTTAACAAGATGTATCCTTCCTAACAGACCACATCAATCCCCTCCATCCTCTTAATCCTATAGCAAAGGTCATTTGAGATTTATTATGATCTTTTGATGCTTTTGGATTTTTTTTATCATTTGAGCTTCCTATCATACCTCATCAGGGTCACCTTGATCCTTCATATCATGGTGTGCTTTGATGGGTAAACATAGGGGCATATCTTGATTTTTTGTGTGATCTTGTCTTCTTGGTTGTCCCATGAAGTACCCACCAAGATCCATATAGTCTTGTGTTACGCTGGGGCATCCTTTGTATTTGTGGTTTTCCAACATTGGCCTTACCAAATCCCTTGTGAGTTTGGGATGTTAGACTAACCTTTTTTTTGTTGTGTTAGTCCAATGCATGTGATACAAATTCACCTTGGTTCTTCATACACTGGTGCATAGTATCTCATACTATATCAAATTTAGTACTTATTACATGGAAACTTAACACATAATAGTTAACCTACTTGACTTGGTTATTATCCATTCAAACTTCATCACTTTCCTCATCCCTCCACTTTCTTCATCCTCATCATTTCATCATCTCTTCAATCCTCTTAGGATAATATAGATTGGTTATTCTAAGCATCCTTTCTCCATCCTCAACATTTCATCATCTCTTCAATCTTCTTAGAATAATATATATTGTTTATTCTAAGCATCTGTTCCTCCATCGTTTTCATTCTTTTCATCCATCTCACAAATCATCTAATCACATCCTTGGTATTGTTCCCATCCTTTCTACAAGCCTTGATCCAATCATGATCATCATCGTCATCATCAGGATGTATCCTTCCCTATCCTTTTGTGTTGTTTTGGGATGTATTGTTCCCTCACCAATAATACTCTCATCATCATCTTCAGGATGTATCCTTCCCTATCCACTTTTGTTGTTTTGGGATGTATCCTTCCCTCATCAACAACACTTTCATCATCACTTTCATCATCATCATCGGGATGTATCCTTCCCTATCCTTTTGTGTCGTTTTGGGATATATCATTCCCTCCTCAACAACACTCCATCCATCATCAATCCATTTTGGCTTGTAGCTTGACTGGGGAAACATCACCTTTGTCCTTAAATCCATTTGTGCTTGCTATTATCTATTCATCTTTCTATCCTCCATTTTGTCCATTACTTTGCGTCATCTTCCCCATCCTCCCTTTCATCATCTCATCCATTTCGAGAGCACACTCATGTTCTCTTGAATCCGCATGTCCCCTCTAGGGGGCATCCTCAATCCCTATAATTCTTCACCCCCATCAACTTTCTTCCTAGTCACTTCTTTGAATGACTAGGGCATCTTTCCTAATATAACCATCTTCTTCTTGGTGCTATCTTTTAATCTTCTTTGAAATGATGCTACTTCGTAGCATCATCTCAAAGAGGGGAAAAATGTAGACACCTAAATTTGGACACTTACATTTGTCCAAATTTATCCCTTTTCGTCTAAATATCCTCTTATTTGTAGTAATTAAGTAATATTGTTATTATTTAATTAATACCCCTAAATTCCTCTCAATCCCTAAGGTATTTAGTTAAATAATTAAATACCTTACCCTTTATTCTCATTTTTCTCAAAGAATTAAATAAATAATACATTGATTTAATTCCTCACATGTCACATCCTCCATCACTTTTTCTTAATCCTAACCACCCCCTAATCTCATCATTAGGGGTGTGCACATGTCTAAACCATGATTAGGATGTGTCACATCCTCCAACTTTTTCAAGTTTGCTCCTAATCTTCATTAGCCACCTAATTTTCCTCCAATCATTGATTGGCTAGTCTAATCAACCCCTTTAGTCAACTCTCCCCATCCCCCAAGGAATTTTTAATTCCTTTTTGTCTTCCTAAGGTCTTTTTGAGGAATTTTTAATTTCTCTCCCATCTCCCAAGGAATATTAAATTCCTTTTCTCTTCCCCAAGGAATTTTCAATTCCCTTTTGTCTTCCCAAGGTCCTATCATGGAATTTTTAATTCCATTTACAATCCCCATGTCCTTCCCAATGGAATTTTAAATTCCATTTTATTAATCCAAGGTTTCTAAGGAATTTTTAATTCCTTTTATCATGCCCATGCACATTAAAAATAATTTTTTAATTCCTTCAGTCAACTCTTTGATCTTAGCCCTTGATCTTTTGTCCTCCTTCAATCTCCACCCTCCATTTTGAATCTCCCTTGCTAAATGACTAACACTTATCCATTTTGCAACCCTAACCATTCTAACCATCTCATGCACATTCAGTCTCTCTCTCATTTTACAACAACCCTAATCATCTCTCAAGCTTTCATACCATCTCCATGGCCAAACCATTGCATCCATAGCCCAAATCTTCCATCCTTGCATCCAAATCAAGCAAAAACAAGCCATTCTGCTATCAAAATCAATCTAGGAGCACACAATTGAATGATTCAACAAGGCCAACCAACCAATCAACTTGGGAAAAGTAATCTACTTGTTTTCATCTTTGTTTTGTTCAAGTTTAACTCGGCCAATATTGAGGTGTTGTTTTGTGTTTTCCTCCCTTTGCATTTCATTCATTTTGCATTATTTTAGGGTAGAAAACACACTGCACACACTTAGAACTAAGAATTCTCCCAAGAAGGTATACATAGGAGAGAAAATGAAACCACATATTAGAACCATGTTGATTTCCCTGTTAAGAAAGTATATAAATGTGTTTGCTTAGTCATATGATGACCTAAAGGCTTACAAGGAAGATATTTTTTAGCATAAGATACCATTGAAACCTAATGTTAAACCTTTTAGGTAGAAGTAGTGATTGATAAATCCCACATTGTAGCCAAAAATGCAAGAATAACTCACAAAGTTAAGGGATGTTGGAATTATTATGCCCATAAGGCATTCTTCATGGATTTTGTAACTTGGTTCTAGTCAAGAAAAAGAATGGTGACCTGAGACTTTGTGTAGATTTTAGAAACTTGAATATAGCATCCTTGAAAGACTATTACCGACTACCTAATATTGAGGCTATGTTATAAAAGGTGATAGGGTGTGAGCTATTATCAATGATGGATGGTTTCTCAGGTTACAACCAAGTCATGGAGAGAGAATTTGAACAATACAAGACTACATTCACTAAACCATGGGGAACTTATGTGTATGTGAGAATTCCATTTGGCTTGATCAATGCAAATGCTACATTTTAGAGGGCCATGGATTTGGACTTTGCTAACTTTATTGATCTATTCCTAGCTATATACTAGGATGACTTGATCGTGCATAGTAACAAGGAAGAAAATCATTGTTCACATTTGGAGAAGATATTTTCCATAGCTTTGGGTTATGCGATTTCCTTGAATCCTACAAAGCTTTTTTTTGGGGTAAAGGAAGGTAAGATATTAGGGAATATTGTTTCTAAGGATGGGGTCAGGATTGATCCTAAACATGTAGTAACAATTGACAAGATTCCAAGGCTAAAAAAAGTAAAGGGAATCCAATATTTCTTTAGACATATCAATTTTGTGAGAAGGTTTATCATGAATTTTTTTGAGATTTTTAGGCCAACTTCCAAAATATTGAAGAAAGCCAAGAAGGTGGCATGGATAGAAGAACCTACTAAATATTTTCAAGATATAAAGGACGTTATCAAGTAGACTCGTGTGCTCAAGTCTTGTGATTATTTAAATCCATTCCAATTATTCACTTTTGCTCCGTTCCATATTGTGGCGGAAGTGTTATTACAAAAGAATGATGAATGATTTGAGTAGCCTATTGCTTTCTTTATCAAGTCTTTGCAAGCTGCTGAGCTTAATTATGATACCATAGAAAAGAAAGCCTATGCACTGGTCAAGGTTGTAAAAAATCTTAGGACATATTTGATGGGAGCAACTGTGGTAGCATATGTTCCAAGTGCAAAAGATAAATATATTTTTACCTAGTAGGAGACCACATGGAGAAGGTGTAGATGGATCAATGGGATTGATCAATAAGATCCAAGAATTTAATATTGATGTGCAAATCACAAAATTGGTAAGAGGCTAGGGTTTGGCTAAATTGATGGCTGAAACCAACTTAGAAGCAAACCAGATAAATCAAGTAGAGCATGAAAATGTTGCTCCTATGTGTGATATACAAACCTGTAGATGGTAGAGAAGAATTTTAGAATACCTGTAGACTATGCAATGCTGTAAAGGCATGCCTAATAATGAGAAAAAGACTCTAAAGTTGTAGGCTATTAAGTACATCATTATTGATGGTGAACTATGATGGAGAAGCCCATAATGTGATGTGTGGATGAAGATCAAGCAAAATAAATTCTAATTGAAATGCACAATGGAGCATGTGGAGGTCAATACATGACAAAGACCACTTCTTATAAAATTATGAAATTAGGATTTTGGTCACCAACCATATTTAAGGATGCTCATATATTTGTTAAGAAGTGTGATTCTTGCCAAAGATTCACTAGAAAATTGAAGTTCTTAGGTACTCTGCCTCTTAGACCAATCTTAGTTCAAGCTCCTTTTCAATAATGGGGCATTCAATTTATTGGTGAAATGTCAAAAAAGTCTAGTGGAGGGAATTCCTGGATAGTTGTTGCAACAAATTATTTTAAAAAGTGGATGGAAGAATTTTCCACGAGGGAAATGAGTAAACTGGTGATTGTTTTTTGATGAATAACATATTAAGCAGGTTTCGAGTCCCAAAAAAGATAATTTTTGACAATGCCATGTATTTTAGATATGAGGATTTCACTAAATTTTGTAATAATCATAGTATATGCATCTCCTATTCATATCCCTGTCATCCTCAAGGGAACAAACAAGCAGAATCTATCTACAAGAGTTTGATTAAAATCATCAAACGAGTGATTGAGAAGAACAAAAAGGCTTTGGATTCAAAATTTGAACTTTCCTTATCGGTTAATAGAACTACAGTTAAGAAGTTCATTGGGAAATCCCCATTCAACACTGTGTATGGTGTGGAAGCAAGGATACCTCACAATAACTTGTTCAAAATGTACAAGTTTGTGCAGGAATATGACACATACATTTGTGATGAGATGCAATGTAGAATGGAAGAGTTAATTGAGCTTGGTGAAACTAGAAGAGAAGCTCATAAAATAAATGAGAAACTATAGTTTCAAGTCAAGCATATGTATGATAAGAAGGCCACTGAAAGAAAATTTGAAGTGGGGATCATGGTCCTCATGTGGAATGCAAGGATGGAGGATAAAGAAAAACATGGAAAATTTGATCCTCTGTGGCTAGGTCCATACTTGATTGTAGACACACATAGAGAGGATTCTTACTTATTGCAATCCTTGACATGTGTACTTCTAGAGATTCTAGTACATGGACAGTTCTTGAAGCCCTGTTTCTCTTGAAATAGGTTATTCTGCATGTATATTGTATAGTCCTATAATTAGTGTATATAGGTCTAGTGTGTTTACTTTTGGTTGCGTCTGCTTGCCCTGTCCTGGAAAGATCCTAGTTTTGTTTCTCTATGTCTAGTCTACTTCACCTGAGATTTTGGAATCTCACTCTACTTTGGAAGAAAAGATGTCCCCAACTAGAGGCACTGGTGGAACCCCTAAATTTTTTGGTTCCATCTATAAAATTTGGTCAAGTTTAAGGTACTTGGACTTGGGGTTTTTCCCACTATTATTGCCTTGGGATTTTGTTATTAAGATCTATCTTTACAAAAACCCTTAGAGTCATAACCCTTGTCAATGTTATAAATTTTTGTTGACCTGTCATACTTGGTTACTGATCATCTGAGTTACAACTTGAGCCACCTAAATCATATTTTACTGGCCCTCTGGTTTAGGTTCACCGATCACCAACCATCTTAGCATTGCTTTGATATTTCCTAAGTCGGGCAAAAATATTTCATGATGAAAGACTTAAGTCTTAAGTTTTATTCCTAGGGGTCTAAGTCTGGTTAGCCTTATATGACCCCTTATTCAAAACATATTATTTGTACGTCCCAATCTTCATTCACTTAAATGATCATCCATCGATGAGGTTTTCTTTACTAGCGGGTTCATTTTAGCGACCAACAATGGGCCCTAGTTTCCCTTTGCATCACCTATCACTAAAGTTCTTCAAACTTTTTGTTTCATTTCAATGATGAGCGATGGGCATTGTAATGTTATTGTATCACACCATTGCTAAAATATTTCAGGACTTTTTCTAGTTTTTGCGATGAGCGATGGAAGTGAATGGAAGGGAATGGTATGGTGGCCACATGTCTAAGTTTCATCCCATCACCAGATTTTCTCATCCCCCAAGACATCTTCAACTTGAAGTGCATTACAACAATATGTTATGGCTTGGGTTGTTCTAAGGCATTGATAGGAAGTTCCCCTCTCTAAAACATTTAAATAGTTCAACTACTTTTCTGTAATGAGTGATAGGGTTTGTCATGTACTATGGGTTAGTGGGTGGCTACGTGGCAAGCGCTCAAGACTTCATCATTGTTTTAAAGCATCATTGTAAAAGGAATGGGTGATGGTAAAGGAAGACTATTCATTATGTTTTAAATCCAAAAGATAAACAGTTGAGATTCAAATTGGAATGACTACTTGTCAACTCACTCACACAAACAATACATTAACCATTAATGGTGAATTCACTTCAATGCTAGGGTATTAAGGAGGCCGTCAATTACTTTATTTTGCAATTGCAGTCGACACAGGCATAGGAACTCATTGAAAAATGAAGTGACAATAGCAAGACTCCTGATAGAGTGAATTCTAAAGAGCAACTAGTTTTCTCCTAGGTAAGTTAATCTCTTGACCCTTGAGTTTGTTTGTGTATTAGGTAGTTTTGGAAATGGTATAAGTGGCTAGAGTTTGTGTTTGAATTCATTATTTTCATCTGCTAAGAGGGTATTTAAATTGTTACTCATAGGGTATGGGGCAAGGAGGATATAATTTTTGTTTCTAGTTTGAACCTTATGATTTTAAGGGGTTTAGGGTATAATTTCTCATTATTTGGAAAACCCTAGTTTTACTATGGAGTAATAATGAGTGAGCCTAGTGGGTCTAGAGTTGAAACTGAAATAAAACCCACTCAAAAATGAATTAATAGGCCCAAACGTTAGAGTGAACAACCTGATAAAGCTCCTAAAATTTCAAAATTTTAAGCTTGTTCTCCACCTGATAGTGGTTTGTTGCATCTGCGTCCATGAGTAGGGTTTAGGGTTTTAGTTAAAAGCCCTCAATTTATAATGATTAGTCATAAACCCTCAATGTTATAATTTTTTGTTGACCTATTGCATCCAGTTACCAGTCATTTAAGTTATTAATTGAGCCATTATAATTGTTCCCTGTACTAGCCGCTATTAAGTTCATCAGTCAGCCAGTGTTGTTAACCATTTAAATCGTCCTATAGTAAGGTCAAAGTATTTTATTTAAAAGAACTTATGCTTAAGTCATTTTCTTGAGGATCTAATTGTTGTCGGCGTAGTCATGGCCCCACTTTTAGAGCTAATTTTATCATGTGTGCAGGTTGAGAGATCCTTCAATCATAGGAATTGATTTGGGTCTTTCCCCATTGGCTCACAAGCTTGAAATGATGGCTTGTTAATTGTTGTGAGGTTTGTGAGATGCTGATGCGTGTAAAACCGTGGGTGTGGGACTTGGTCTCCACTTTTCCATCTGACATCCTTAGCTATTTAATCAACGGTTACAATGTGATGTTGAGATCAATCGCTATCATTCCCCACTATCTCGTAGGATTAAGATGTTGGCTGGTTAAAAGATGCAAGGTCTACAAGAAACTGCCACATGTTTTCTTTGATCATTTACAAACAAGGAAGGTGGAGCCCATGGACAGATGAATGATTATCTAGTTGGAAAAGTTTCATTGGATAGTGGATTGGCATGTGACAATGATGGGAATTCAAACATAATTGACTCAATCCGAGTCATCCAAAAGGTCATATGAATGGGAGATCAATAGTGCATATTCAAAATTGAGATTATGACCATTGTATCCATTCTTGATTCACGTGAGTGAGCAGTAATGGTGGAAGTGACTTCTAAATCTACCCAATTTCACTCAAACTAGGTATAAATGACTAGCTTCTACATAATTGAGAATTGTGAACACATTTGGAGCATACGAAGATTAAAGAAGGTTATTTGAAGAATTTGGCATGGTCGAGATTAACTTTTTCATGAGTAAAAGCCGTAAGTAAAATAAACATAGTATTTTATGCTTTATTCAAATTCTCTGGACTAGGGTTGGTTTTCACTGTGCTTTCAATTGAATGAGATTTTATGCTTTATTTTAATTGTTTTATTTAGGTTAATTTTATCCTCAAAAGTTCATAATTCTGTGAGACCTTTTAGAATTTTCATTTGAGTCAAGCCCTAGGATTGAATTGTGAGACTAGTTAATTGAAACCTTTTGTGTTGAAACCCTAACTTGACCCAAACCTGTCTCGCTACCAATGGTGACCAAAGCACAAACCGCCACTTCGAAAACTCAACCTAGAAAACTATCCAAGGATGTAGTGGATCAATTGAAACCCTCCACAAATAAAAAGGTTGAGGGAAGGGTTCTGTTCTATGTCCCTAAAGTCAGAGAGGGGCTACTTTGCAAGAAGTGTTTTATCAAGGATGTTGAATTTCCTTACATAGGATGGTAGTTATTTTGGCATTGGTTCAAGAACAAAAATATTGGGGTCCCTTTTGCAACCCTTAGAGATTATACATGGGAAAAATGGTGGTTCCCAATGTGTATATGGATGTCGACTTGTTAAAGGATATTTCCTAAAGATATTACCTAGTTTCTAGGGTAGTTAGAGCATTCAATGGGAAGGAGATGGTAAGGATAACCAAGGTAGAAATTGTAGATATTTTCCAGTTGCATGAGTGGAATAAAGATATGGTTTCTATTGACATGGATGTCATCATAAAAGAATATGAGAACACCAAGGTGTTGATCAAAATGACAATGTTACCTATGCATACTATTAGCACTAGTACTAGGAAAAATAGGAAACAAGTAAAGATTGGTAAACATGAGTTAGAGCCTTTCCCAATGAAGTATTTTGCAAATTACTTCAAGAAAATTGTATATTCCTTATGTCAAATTATTGGTTTCACTCCACCTGACACATTACAAAGGGAGTAGAGTTACATGGCATCACATCTCCAACATCCAACCTTTAATGTAGTCTATGACTACACCACATATTTGGAAAAGAATATTCACAAGGGTTTGGTTGAATTGAAAGGAGGAAAGGATTGGGTGAAGTTCTGGTGGTATTCCCTAATAATGCATAAGTTCTTGTTTAAAGGGGAAAAGAATTTTGAGAAGGATATGACACTAAAGAAGGATGATGGTATTGATTTTCCTATCCAATGTTGGACTCAGATTCTTGATAAGGATGACCAAAAATATAATTCTATAGCATTCCATGATGTTTTTGCATCAAAATTGAGGATATATCTGGTCTATGACCCACCAAGGATTCCCAAAGAAATACATGAGTTCCTAAGGCCCATGGAGAAGAGAACTAATTTGAATCTGAGCCATAATTGGGGAGATTTGATCCTATACCTAACTACAACAGTCTTCAGAGTTTATGGTACTAACATAGACCCATATGTTTTACCAAGGGATGTGCCATTGAGGATTGGATTTCTTGAAGTCATGAGGCAATTGGGAACATCCCAAGCAACACACTTGCCCAATACAACGAAGAAGGGCTCATTCCTCCAATAATGGACTATTTTTGCTTACTTTGTTATGGAAAAAGGAGCATGGAAGGAATTTTTGCATCTACTTGCACCATACAAATTGGATATTGTGCAACCAAGGAATCATGATCCTGAAGGCTTTATCACTGCCTTGAAAGTAGAAAAAAGACTTGGTGCTTTTGTGGATAATTTCTACTATCCTGAGGATGTAATTAGAAATATTCCTGACTTCCCAGAACAAGATGAAGGGAAAGCTAAATATATTTCTTTCAATAAAATGTTGGAAAAGGTGAAAAGAAGAGATCCTAAGTATGATCCTTTACCCAATATGCAAGGCACATTCAACAGGATTATGTATGTTCTAAATAATTTTGAGAACATAGTGGGTGTCTTAAGGGAAGAATGTGTAGTCACAGTTAAAGGAAAATTAGTGGCAACCGAAGAAGAAATCATTGTGGTATTGGAGAAAAGACCCACTTATCAACCACCTAAGAAAATACGAATTTATTCTAAGAAGAAGAAGACAATAGATAAAGATAAAACATTTCTAACCCATGCCATCTCTGAGGGATCAAGGACAACTTCTCCTGAGAGACCAATGTTGTCAACTCAAAGACAAGTTCCTCCTATTGTGATTGATGTTGATTTTCCTCCAAGAAGTCCTGCTCCATCAAAGTAGCCACCCCTTAAAAGGAAAAAGATTGAAGTAAAAGGAGTGGTTGATTACCCTAATATAGAGGATGATGATATATTTATCACTCCTAAAGAGATAAAACAAGGAATGACCTCTCCCATGAGGGAATTTTCCTCAAGTACAAGACAAGGTAGCCTTAGACATGGAAAGGTTGACCTTAGTGGTTTAAACAATGTAGATGATTTGAGGATGGAGGCCTGTAAAGGATTCATGGAGGATGATTCTTTCATTGAAACAAGGGCATTCAGAGATTTTGTATGGAGGGAAAAAACCTCAGATTATGCAAAGAGGGTGGCCATAGAAAGGAGTCTACATCTAGAACTCCCTAAAAGCACCATTAAGGAAAATGTAAGGAAAGTTATGAAGTTTGAATTCTAGAATATGACTACTAAGGAAGGTGGAGAGCTTGTGTAGAGGAGTGGTGTATTGTTGCTACCCAAATGGGACATTACTGATGCAATAGTGCTTGATACTATAAGGAGGTCTAAAAGGCCCTTGCTCCAAACTGAAGAAGAGGAAAAGCTGGCACTTCAAGGATCAACATTCATTGAAGAATGGGATGAATTGGCAATCTAGTCATTATCTTTGGGATCCAAGAAGTTGGTAGTTGTTGAACCATCTAATTTTAGTGGACAATTGGTTATAAAGAGAGTCACTAACACCCCAACTTTGGAAGCAGCTGATATGGATGTGAATGTTGCAAATTTTTCTAAAGAAACAGTGGAAGAACTCACTCTTGAAAGGGATGACTATAGGAGAAAATATAATAACCTTGTAGATGAATATGATAAGTGTCAACAAAAGGTTTTTTAGCATCAAACATAGCTAGCATTGTGAAAATAGCAAGTGGAAATGTTGAGATCTCAAGGGCCAACTAGCTCGAGCCATACTACTCCCATTCCTCCCATGACTCATCCTCAGTTTCCTCCACCTAAACATTCATAGTCAATTGTGCCTTACAACATGGGTCAGGAGCCAATTACAATAGAGGAGCCAAGCATATTAGGTGCAACTCCATCTAATGAACCCTCAAGGGAACAACTACTTCAACAAGTTGAGATATATAAGAAGTTGCTTGAGAAAACACATGACACAATGTATGAGAATAATTCCAATATTGTTCATACTATTCTAAAGCACCTAAACAAGAAAATTCAAGGTAAATTGAATAGTGTTCATGCTAATTATTCCTTGATGCTGTGAGAAATAAGGTTGTCTCAGAGAGATAGGGAATTGGGGACTCCAATCCTATATAAATGGATTCCTAGGATTGATAATTTGAGACTCATGGCAATTGGGGCTAAGCAAGAGGAAGATAGATATCCAAGAGTGGTCCTAACTTACAAATTTGTCAGTGAGGTTAAAGAATAAAATTTCCAAGGGTATGTTTCCCTAATAGAATAGAAAATATGAGAATTAAAGGCCAAGTATGATCAAGAAGATTTGATGTTGTTTCTTAACATTCAACATACCCATGATGAGGTGAAGCCCTTGTAGATGTGGAAGAATCGGGTGGACACTACAATTGCTCCTCAAGAAAAAATTATTTGTGAAAATGTTAACATTGACATACTAAAAGATGCTTTGGAGAAATTATCTTCCATCATTAGTTTTCTTGAAGTCTTCGACAAGGAGGCCAATTGAGTAATGACAAAGTGCTCTCCCTATAGAAATAAAATTGATGAAATCTTTGATTTCAATTAGCCATCTAAGGTAGAGTATGAACAATGGAAGAGTATATTTATAGATGAATTGGATTTGTGAGTAAAAAAATGGAACAAATATACTTGGTCAAGTATAGTGTAGGCTTGGTCTTTGAGATTATAAAGTATAAAGATATGTGTCTTCTAACTAAGGGTACCAAAGGTAAATGTTGATTGCTGATGATGTGGATGTTGGCTGGGAAATTGGTTTGCTTTTTGTATCGTTATGGTGTTTTTCATTTTTCCTCATGGATGAATGAGCTACAATGGTTTGAAGGATATTATTTTCAACATGTGCCTTTTCAAAGGTGAGTTTACTCATCACAACAAATGGAAATAATCTTTGTCTCATGTACATATTCCCTCCAATGGAAAGTGTAAATATAACTACAAATGGAATATGTCTTGTAGCAGTCCAATTAGGATGTGACATGTGTACTCTTGGCCTAAGGCTTGTTTTTCTCCCTTCTTTCCATAAAAGGGAATTTAGGGCAATTAGTGTGGGTCTTTGGTTGAATTCTAGATTAGAATTAAATGCAATTTGTAAACACAAAGTGAATATGTTTGAAGTCTTTATCTTAAGCTTTGAGTCTATTTAGTGAATTTTGTCAAATGTATGGTTCCTAGGCATATCTAAATGATAATGCAAGTTTTCACAGTCTATAGTCTCTCCAATTTTACTCTGTATCTAGATTATTAATGAAAAATTTGTTCAAAGATCATTTCATTAATCTTCATGGTTATTATGCTTTGATTTTAGCTCTGGTTGAAAGGGTCAGTTAAAATGCTTATATTAAATCATAAATTCATATGTAGGTTAATTGGATTTGATAAGTAGTCATAGAATTTGATTATCAATTCAAGAATTGCAAAGCAACCTCACATAGATCATGGATGTTTAGGATTAAATTTATCTTGCAGTTCAATTTGCTTTGACTCCTGGCTCGCAGATATGGCACTGATCTCAATTCTTATAAGCATTTCCTATGGTTCTGGTTACCCAATTTGAGAACATCACTTATAAATAATATTTAAGTTGATCTATCATTTGTTGCAGTTGGTTTTTTATTGTATTCTCACCTTTAGGTTTGTAATTCTCTCAAGGAAGTGACAATTTCTTGAAGGATTTCATCTATTCTTCCTTTAATGGGAATACATCTACTTTGTTATTTAATGTATTAGTTAATTTTTTAGAAGAGTCATAGGATATACATTGTGGGATTACCCTCCTAGGTTTTGCAGAGCCCAAAGTGTAGGAGAAGAAGCATTAGTGCTACATCTCATTTGTTGGCCAACTATCTCTCACACATTTAAGAATTGAGTTTGGAAAGCTCATAGGTACTTGATGAGATCTGATTAGTTTATAAAAAAAAACCAACACAACCCCATCCTGATGAAGCAAGAACACCTAAAAAACTAATAAATGTAAAGAAGTACCACCCTAGGTTTATGGAGGAACCCCCTAAGAACCTAGATCAAGAAGTAAAGAAGAAGCTAAAAAATAAGAGGAAGATAAGATAATACAAGAAATATCTAGCATGTAATTAGAAGAAGCAAGGGCATTGGTAAAAAGGAAGTGGTTCACTTTTTTTTCCTTGGATGTGATATATCATCTACTACTACACTAGATACAGTTAGGAATGATTTTGATGCCTCTATTTATGAGGTGTTTTTTGAAATTAAAATATTTGGCTTAGGTTTTAGTCCCAAGTTGCATACACTGGCTATTTGGTCCATGGCTCCCAATAGAGGAAATCCTAATGCCATAAAATCTGTAGAGAAGGAGATTAGAGCAATAATTGTCAAGAGGGAAATAGAGATAACTACTATTGCAGCTATACAACTAACAATGCATGTTGCAATGCTGACTATATAGATACTGCTCAAATTACAGATGGTAACTATAGGAAGTTGCTAGATAGATACACTAAATTGATGGATGTGCATAATAAGGTATTGGGTACAACACAAAGAGGTTTACCATCCCCAACCAGTTCTACCTCAAACTTGTCTACATAAGATAGAGAGACCTTATCCCTCAAGATTCAAGATTTGAATAAGGATCCGAAATTAGAAACGGAAAATACAAGGAAGGCCAAATTAGAGATAGATAAGGTGGCCAATGACATTTTTGATGATGTACTAAGACACAGAATAACCAAATTGGTAAATAGAGCTGATGATGTATGCACATCTTAGAAGAGTATCCATGAGGCCCATATTAAATGTCTGCAAGTCCAGAGATCTTTTCAAATTGAGTGGAGTCAATGGAGCACTAGAGTGGGAACCCTAAAAGTGGTCATTTCTGAAACAAATGAATATCTTAAGGCCCTTACTCATATCCTTGAGATACTCCAGGTCATTGATCTAATCAGTGAGATAACAACCTTCCATGGGAAGCTAGGGATGCAACTTGACAACAAATTAAAAATGTTCAGGGACATGGAAAAGGCATGGTATGCCAAAAATATTTGATGATAACCTGGTGAGTTGATGGATTTTTCCAAGTGGAAGCATGAATTGGAAGGATTGTTGCCTTGTGCTAAATATATGTTGACTAGAGTTGATTACTCCATGCTGAAGTTACACATTGACAATATGGATGGAGTTGAAATGAGAATGGATGTATTTGTTAGAGAATCCATAGCATTGATTGATGCTAGGTACACTCAGCATAGTGTGAAAGTATAGACTCTATTGAATACAAAGTGGCCCACTGATGATGAATATAATACATGGTTAGAAAAATTTATTGAGTAAGCTTATGTGTATGAATGATGAGAAACGTGGTAAATAATGGACAAGAGAGAAACAATACATAGCCTGGAAATAGTGCAAATTAGGCTTTTGTTGAAGTATTGCATAATATTGTTCTCTTCATATCAGAAAGGTTGATGACACAAATGATGATGTGGATGAATTAATCATTTTACTTCTATTTCTTTTTGGTTCTTTTTTGAACCTTTCTTGACTAGTAGTGGGAGTGGCTAACTTTTGGCTTATGAGGAAGAAGTTATGAAGCTATTATAACACATGAAAATTCCTTTGGAAGGTAGGTGTATCTTCTTCAACAAATGGGAATAACTTTTGTCTCATGTAGGTTTCCCTCCATTTGAGAGTGCAAATATAATTGTAAAGGGAATATATGATATAGTGGTCAAATGAAAATGTGACAAATATATTTCTGTCCTAAAGCTTGTTTTGCTCCCTTGTTCTTATAAAAGGGAATTCAAAGCCATTAATATGGGTCTCTTTTTGAATGCTAGATCTGAAAGTGCAAATTAAGAATGTTCACTGAGAAAAAACATTTTGAGTCGGTATCTTAGGTTTTGAGTCGAGCAAGTAGATTTAATAAATTATATGGTTTCCAAGCAACTTTGAATCATATATGCAAATCTTTTGACTCTATTGTCTCTCTAGCTGTGATATTCTATATGAATTATTAATGACAATTCAATCAATGATCCTTTTTTAATTGTCATTGTTATTTTACATTGATGTATGTTTTAATTGTGGCTCTAGTTTAATGAATTAGTTAAAATACCTTGATTAAAGCATGAGTTCATTTGGATGTTGAGTGGATCTTATAATTATTCATAGAATTTGAGTATTGATATGTGAATTGTAATACAATTTCACAGAGATTGTGGTTGTTTGGAATTAAAATCACCTTATAGTTCAATTTAGTATGTTTTGACTCCCTACCCTGAGATAAGGCACTAATCTAAAGTTGTTAAATGCATTTTCTATGGTTCTAGTTTTTAATCCGAGAATAATATTCATTAAAAAATTCTTAATTGATTTAACTTTGTTGAGGTTGGTGTTGTATGAATTCTCTAAGCTTTAGGTTTTTGATCTTTCAAAGGAATTTCCAATTTTCGTAAAAGTTTTATCTATTTAGCATTTAAATGAGAATGTATCTGTTTATTATGCAATGTGTGGTATAATTGTGTAGCAAGAGTGTAATTATATGCACATTGTGGGATCACTCTCTTGGGTTATGTAGAGCCCAAAGTGAAGGAGGGAAGCGTCTTAGCTTCCTCTCATTCATTGGCCAATCATTTCTCGAGTATTCAAGAATTGAATCTAGAAAATTCATAGATATTTGGTAAAATTTTCTTGGTTCTTAAAAATACACCAACATCCAAAACTTGGTTTTGAACATATATGATTAGAAATAATGGCATACCTACATTTGAAGAATATGAGAAACAAAAAACCATTCTCATGTATTCACACCTTGTTATAGAAACAAATTTTAAGTTAGTAAGACATCATGATAGATGAAAAAGAAAGGGACTACGGACAATTAGTTGTGTTGATCATGAAGCATTACTCGATACTTTGAGAGTAAGAGATGACCCTTCAAGCACACTTGAGTAGTGGATCATTTTTTGTATGGGATAAGTATTATATTGTTCATCTTATTTTCATATTTTTTTATCTATTGGGGTTCATTATTTAGGTTGTTTAAAATAATATAGATCTGTTATTCTAAGAATATTTTCTAGTTTTCATTACCATTTCATTATCATTTAGGTCAAGTTTAGAATAATATTAATTTTTTATTCTAAGCATATTTTCTATTGCAGTCATATAGATTTGTCATTCTAAGTATATTGTAATGTTCATGGCATGATGCACCATGGACTTTCTACAACAATAGCTAGCTCTGAACCTTTGGCTACAGGTGTTACAAGTTGCTACAATTGCTTTGATTTTCTTTGATTATCATTTAGGTTGTTTATAATAATATATATTTTTCATTCTAAGTATATTGTGATGTTCTTTGATGATTCTTTTATGTATTTTAATTTCTATCATGATGGTTGCTACAGGTGCTTGTCACTCTAGAATGTTAACATGCTACTATTGTGGAAGATTGTGACAATTATTTGTTTGCGATTATTTTGTTATATGTCATTCCACAATTTTCAATTTCTATATATTAATGTATATACTTCTTATTCTATCAATTGCATCTCTAGGTGAGTGAAGAGGAGGACTAGTGGGCACATTCAAAAGACAAAAGAATAAAAAAAAACTCCATCTAGCTGACCATGAAGGAAACATGTGATCCATTTCATTCCCCTATTGGGAAATGACTATGTATTAGGGTCATTTGTTTTATGCCTACATGTAATTTTTTAAATCCTATATTTGATAGCAATTCTTGAATGATGATAGCATGAATATTGTGTAAATTGTATCTTGAATGTTGTAGGAATGGGTGTTGATCATGACTTGTGACTTATGACTTACGTGTATTCAATTGTATACTATACAAACTTATGTGTATACTTTGTGACTTATGAGTATTCCAATGTATACTTTATGACTTACGTGTTTCCATGCATATACTTTGTATTCATGTGTTCACTTCATGAATTATGTGTATTTGAGTAAATGATTCACTTATTCATGAGGAGAAGAATGAACCCTATACCCCTTTGCACCTTTACACTACATCCATCTAACCCTGTTTCCATCAACTAAAAAATTGATACCATGGGAAAATTCCTTAGAGATATCAAAAAATGAGAGATGTTGTTGTAGAGGGGTAATCCTATAGCCTTAGACAGATTGTTTCTAAGTGACACAATTTTCAAGTAACAACTCGTCATAGATTGCTACCTTTTTACACTTTGGAATCTTAAGGGATTGAGCCGATTGAATGTAGCTCAGAATGATTTGAAATGTTTGGATGCAAAAGATGACCATGCCTAGCCTAAACATACCCATTTGAACGTGTTGGAACAATATGTTTGGTCACACAAGTTGCAAAACGAAAGTTACACCCCTTTGTACTTGCATCCATCTAACCTTTTTTCCATCAATAGAAAAGTCGTCACCACTAGAAAACACCTTCGAGATATCAACAATTAAGAAATTTTATTATAGAGGGGCCCAACATGATCTCGTAGCTTCAAATGAAAAGTTTCTAAGTGTCATGGTTTTCAAGTAAAATCTCATCAAAGATTGTTTCCTTTTTTACACTTTGGACTCTTAAGGGATTGAACTGGTTGAACGTAGATCAAAATGATTTAGCATGTTTGGGTGTGAAATAGAACCATTTCTAACCAAAGTGTACCCATCTAAATGTGTTGGAATAGTCTATTTGGTCACACGAGTTGTAGAGAAAAAGTTACACCCATTTGAAACTTTACACTACTTGCATGTGACACTTATTCCATCAAATGAAAATTCATCTCCACTGGAAAGAACCTTCCAGATATCAAAATCTAACAAAAGTTATTGTAGAGGGGCCAAATGCAATCCTACAAGCTTAGATGAAAATTTTTCTAAGTGTAACGGTTTCCAAGTAACAACTCGTCAAAGATTGCTGCCTTTTTTCACTTTGGACTCTTAAGGGATTGAGCCGATTGAATGTAGCTCAAAATGATTTAGCATGTTTGGGTGTGAAAGAGCACCATTCCTAGCCTAAACATACCCATACAAATGTGTTGGAATAGTATTTTTGGTCACACGAGTTGCAAAATGAAAGTTACACCCCTTTGCAATTTTACACTGCATTCATTTGAAATATTTTCCTTCAACTGAAAAGTCATCACCACTAAAAAATGCCTTTGATATATCAAAAACTGAGAGAAATTATTATAGAGGGGCCCAACGCAATCCTGTAGCCTCATATAAAATGCTTTTAAGTGTCATAGTTTTTGAGCAACAACTCGTCAAAGATTGTTGTCTTTTTACACCTTGGACTCTTAAGGGATTGAGTCAGTTGAATGTAGCTCAAAATGATTCAATGTTTTTGGGTTCAAAAGAGGAAAAATCCTAGCCTAAACATACCCACCTAGATATTTTAGAACATTCCATTTGGTCACACGAGTTGGAGAATGAAATTTACAACTATTTTCAACTTTACATTGCTTGCATTTGACACTTTTTCCATCTACTAAAAAGTTGCCACCACTGGAAAATACCTTTGAGATATCAAAAACCAAGAGAGGTTATTATAGAGGAGTCTGACATGATCCCATAGCCTCAAATGAAAATTTTCTAAGTTTCACGGTTTCTGAATAACAACTCGTCAAAGATTGTTGCCTTTTTCACTTTAGACTCTTAAGGGATTTAGCTAGTTAAGCGTAGCTCAGAATGATTCAACATGTTTAGGTGTGAAAGAGGACCATGCCTAGCCTAAACATAGCCATCTAGACATGTTGGAATAACCTATTTTATCACACAATTTGCAAAACAAAAGTTACACCCCTTTGCACCTTTACACTGCATCCATTTGACCCTATCTCCATCAACTAAAAATTTGTTACTAGTGGAAAACACCTTCAAGATATCAAAAACTGAGAGAGGTTATTTTAGAGGGGCTCTAGGTGATTGTATAGCCTTAGAAAAATTGTTTCTAGGTGACATGGTTTTTTAGTAACAACTCGTCAAAGATTTCTTCCTTTTTGCACTTTGGACTCTTAAGGGATATTGTCGATCCAATGTAGCTCAAACTGTTTCAGCATGTTTGGGTTTGAAAGAAGACCATGCCTCATCTAAATGTACCCATACAAACATTTTGGAACTATTGTTAGAGTAGACTAACCTCATTTTCATTAACAATAAAATTTTCTTCTTATCTTTTCATTCCTTTTCTAAGTGGTTAATTTTAGTCTTCAGTTGTTTTACTTCAATTTCAATGCTTAGGATAACAACATTACTTTGTTTGATAGAGTTTTCAATGCTTAGGAAAAAAAAATCATTTGTTCAAATCCACCTATAGCATCATCTCTCACTTTCTTTTCCTATACAAATTCTTAGCAAATACAAAACCTCAATTGTGTTAGGTTGAATAGCATATATGACAACAATTGTGATATAGCAAGTTTGGTGTGGGTCAAGGTTGATTGACATATATGAAAATATCATATGAGTGTTATTTATTTTGTGCAAAGTATCCATTATGACTAGTGTGCATTAAGCCAATATGGCATGCCTAGTTTTCTTATACATTCATTTTGGTTAACAACATTCATTGTTGTACAATACGATAATATAAATTGCATGTGGAAGGTCAAATAAAATGCATGTCATGGAGTTGTATTTGGTTTGTATAATGGTTTTATCACACTCATATAGTGTGCATATATAGTGTTTTTTCATGAATAAAAGTTAGTGATATATTAATTGTTGATCATGATTATTGTATAGATTTCACATGAGCAATCTAATGAACATGCATCTTGTTACTTTGTAAGGACTTTATTTGAGGTTGCATCAAACCCCTATGGTGTACATAATGTTCTTGTTTATGTATCATGGTTGAAAGATAGTAATTCTTATTCATGATGATTTTATACCTTTTACATGTTATTAAGATTGAAGGTTTAATGGAATGAATGTTGTTTTGAGTTGTAATGGTTTTATTTGATGGTTGCATCGCTCATATGGTTTGTATAGAGTGTCTAGCACCATTTAGTGACATTGATTTTTATCAAGATGATTATATTACTTTTGAATGAACACTAATGACATATATTCATTAAGTTGTACCTATTTGTTTGAAGTTTTTAATCAATCAAAAAAATCAATTCCATAAGACTACCATAAGCTTCTCTTTTCATATTTTTTCCTTGTCTATGATACCAAAATTCTTTGATGCATATTTTCAAATAATTCTTCTCAAAAAAATTATGTAGTGCTTCTCATACCATTTTTCATTAATTTTAACTTCTTTTGAAAAAAAAATCAGCTTCCCACTTCATTATAGGAGTTCAATAAACAAAATAATTTCAAATGTAAATTCATTCAAGAGAACTTAAAATCATGTTTATTCTCAAATTATGTGTTCGATAAAAATGCTTTAGTAGACATGTAACGAAAAAGTGTGGTGCAATAGAAAAGGTGGTGAATTGTTTGAAAAATCTCCTCAAAGAAATGTGTTCTCATGGAATGTAATGTATGTGAACCTTAATATGAATGAACTCTAACATAGATGGATTACCAATTGTAATTCATAAGTTCTATTAAAATACCATTTTAATAATCTATAACATGTTATTGATCATAACTTTAATCCATTCTAAAATAATTATACATTCCATTTTGAAGATTCAAAGTAGAAAGACATGCACACGAGGAAAAAATTAGATTGAGTATCAATTCTTAATATCAAAATGTAGAATAATAGTGTTTGTGCATATACAAATTTGACATATATGCCTACTCAGAACAAGTTTTACAACAAGTTTTATAAATTGTGGCATATATGCCATCTCAAGATCTATCAAACCCTAAATACATATCAATCTATATAAAATCCTAATCTTGTGTTGGAACATCAAAATTAACCCTCCTCAAAGAACTTAGTTTCTCTTTCTTGCACAATAAAAATTCAAACCATAAATTAGATTAATTGTGTGAATGGCTGACAAGATAGACTAGTAAATAGAAAGTTATATAGTATATTTTATAAAATACTAATTTAACATCAAAATCACTATATTGAACTATATTATATAAAAAATGTAATTATTGTTTACCTCAAGTATTTTTCTCTTTTCTGCAAGATGTTCTACATGTAATTGTCCCTTGGGATGATTAGGACTCCTTATATAAAGAAATGGTCTGACACTTCTCACATTGTTGAATTGGGCAGAGGACTATAGCAGGTAAAATAAAAGTGATACAAATTAACATATAATTGTTGATAAATAATCATATTTACTAAACATATATCTACTCCTATCTAAACATAAATATATAAAAAATATAAAATAAACACATACCTAGTATGATGCTTCTACACTAGATGGGCTCATTTTGGATGAAGTAGCTAATATGGTTTCCTATATAAAAAATTAAAATTATGTAACACAATTTAAATGCACATGCACATATAATCATAATATCAAGAATACAAAAAAATCATATACCTATTATGTAGCTTCTTCCAATTGGTCAGGCTTAGTCAACATGGTTGTAAAAGTACTAGGTTGTTGCATAAAAAGACAAGATTACATTAGATTATAAATAAATGTAGTACATGTATTTAAACATAATAGATTTCAAAGATTAACATCTAAATAACAATTTAAATGATATTGAATATTGAGTTGCTAGGCCAAATGAAATGGACAATTACGTAGCCTCCTGCACTTGGGAAATATGGTCCTCTGTCAGCAACTATTAAAGATTCCATCACATAAACATATAAATTATTACAAATATCTCCTATAAAATATTAAATAATTTAGATAAAACACACTATGAAGTTACTTTAAGTCTTACTGATGCTCCCAAATCATCTCTAGATCCTGATGTCTCTCCTAAAAATGGTTCACTATGTGCTCTATCAACTCCTACATTCGACATATCATAGACCTCATAGTCAGATGTGTCTATGGGAGCCTTGATGGACTATCGAAGAGGACACAAACATATAGTGTGGCATGTCATGCAGTAATGGGGCACACAAATATGTGTCAAAGAGGACACTGTACTAGTTGGAGCTGATGCAATAGGTGCATCACCATCATGTTGGGATGTATTGGGTGTGTCACCATCATGAAGGGATGAACTGCCATGTGGTTGTGCAATATGCTAGCTCTACGTGATCAAATGATCACTTAATGAATGTAAGGGGAAAATTATTTGAATCTCTCCATCTAAAGTAATCTTAGGGTAAGGTACTAGAGTAGGGGAAGCAATAGGTGGAGTAGGAAGAACTGGGGTGACTTGGTGTACTCTAGGTCTATCCTATGGAATTCCTTTACCCACACCCTAGAAATATCGCATGTCAAAGTAATTGACATGCCTCCCTAGGACAAACTCATCATATAATTTTTGAAGAAAATACCAAGGGATGACAAGATTGTTGTTTGGTGGTTTATCAAAAACCATCCACCAACATCTCCAAAAATTAGCTAATATGCCTCTATGTGTGCACCATTTAATTGAAAATTTTGGATTCCACAAATTTATGACCTATCTTATTTTGGGATTGATGAATAAACTAGGATAATTGGATTTTTGTCAATATCAAGTGCCCTCAATTAATCATATGATAACCCATTGGCATAAAACTAACTTTCAAACTTTCACCATTGTGCAAACCTTTTGTGATGATTTTCCAAAGTTTCAACATTTGAAATGATTTTTTCTAAAGTGTTTTTCATATATGATAGCTCAAGGAGTGTATCATAAATTTGAAAAACATTTCTCAATTGATCTAAAATTCTATGAATAGATTCATGTATTGTTGGCACATTTTAGTTTGGAAACATTAGTCGCAAGTAAGGAGGATTTGGAGGGTTTTCATCTTGAGCAGGGTTAGGGTTTTCATGTTGAGTGTGGGAGGGTTTTCAAGTTGAGCGGGGTTCAGATCAGCCATTCTTAAGCCTGTTAATTGATAAAAATTTAAAATTAACAATCATTTTAATGTAATTAAAAACCTATTAAAAATCCCTTTTTTACTTAAATTCAGAAGAAAAACAATGCAAAACTAGTATAAATTGAAAAAAATATTAAAATTTATAAATACCTTTGAAATGTGATTGATTTAAGAAAAAAATTGACTCCCAAATGGATATCCAAGTCGCTCAATGCAAAAACCATGTGCAGATAATTAGCAGATTGTAGGTAAATGAGCTCTCGGGTTTTATTTTTTGATTTTATGGAACAAGAAATGAATATACATTTCCTTTATGTAGTTTTTTTAATAATTGGTAGTTGTTTTCAATATATAAGGTAATCATATATTATTTTATATTATAATTGTAGCACTAGGAAAAAAACATGAGAGTTAAGCATAAGCAATACTAAAACCCTAAGCACAATAATCGAGAACAAAGGAAATCCAATTAAAACATGCATAATTTACCAAACACGCTTTCGATTCCATTGAATGACCTCCATGATCCTTCTCCATTTCGCCCTTTGTATGATACTTTCCCTCATATTTTCAATAAGTGTGCAAGTATAGTCTCATGATTGTGATAATAGTGAAACATCAAAGATTTCTAAAGTAAAATGCTTCCAAAACACATTATAAGATTTTGGGAGGAGTAATAATGATAAAGTTCAAGCCAATTTATAGAAAATATGACTTTCGAATGACAGGCTTAGATTGAAAGATGGACCGATGATTAAGGTTGAAATATGTGACATGCATTGAGATTAGTGTCAGTAATAACACGAGTGATAAAGCATAAAAGGTGGGGATTAAGATTAAATAATAATTTAATCTTTAGTTAAGACTGTTCAAAACTCAAAAGAATAGAGATCGCATGTAAAGATAAAGACTGGGGAAGATAGATGATGAGAATAAATTAGTTAAACAATTAAAGTTGTTTAATTAATAAATGTTTGCACGTAGAAGATAGGAATAAATCTAGATAATTGAAAGATCAAACCATAAAGTTTGTTCGTCAGAAACAATCAGATATTAAATCAACAGATAATTGACTGATCTAATTAAATCGAGACTTAAGTGGTAAATGAATAATTAGATAACACAGATTATTTAATCACAGAGGAATATGCCATGGACAAACCTTTTTATGAATTAAATAATAATTTAATTCAACATTAAAGATTTAAGATTAAATTAAATAAATAAAGATTTATTGAATTAAAGATTGAAAAGGATAAAGAATAATTAAATAATTAAAGTTCTTTAATTAATAGAGGACAAATGACTTTAGAAAACAATTAAACAATTAACATTATTTAGTTATGAAAATGAAGATTAGAATTATGATGAAAATTAGAGTCGTGGGCCTAGGACAATTTTCAATGTCTGCAATAATATAAAACTATGTTATATAATATATTATAATATATATAATATTATATTATAATATTATTGTATAATATTATATTATTATATAGTATTATAATATTATATAATACTATAATGTAATATATTTAATTATATATTATAATATAATGTTATGTAATATTTAATACTATATAAGTATTATAATATAATATAATATTATAATATATTAAATATATTATTATATAATATTATATTCAAAAAAATTATAATAATATATTAAATTAAATATCTGTATGGTGTGTGGGTGGATGGGTGGGTTCCCTACCATGTTGGCGAAGGGACGTAGGTGAAGCTTTCATAAGCCTCCTGGGTATGCATTAAATGCTTGGCCGCTACTGATGTCTAGGGTGGCTAAGGTGACGACAGGTGGGAAGGTGTCAGTGCATGTCATTTACGACACTCTCATGTAGAGAAGATAGATGGCACGAAAGTATTATTTCAAGGCATGCTCAGATCTTTAGATCATTTTCAGCGGTTGGCTTTCTTTGCAAGGATAGATTGCCTTGCTTTTCTATTATTCCCCACTAGTGTGAAGTGAGCTTTGTTTACAAGCTGTGAGCTCTATTTATGGCAGTTGGGTTTGATATTATGCTCATGGTTGGTTTGAATTACTTGGTGGATGTATCTGCGCGTGAGGTTTTATTTGGTGACAATCGATTTCTGGTTGTTTTCTAGATGGAAAAGCTGAGTCATTCGAAGTTTATCATCTTGGTGTCAGTGGAGGGGTTGGAGTCTTTTGGGGTAGACACCCCCATTTCTTTGAAAGTGATGGAGAGGCAAGCTGCCTTCATGGCTATAACCGACCAAAGGCTCAAGTGAATTCTACTTGACAATGACCCTCTGGTCTTGGTGGGTGTCAAGATGGTGCTAGGGAAAGGCCATTTGGAAAGGGATGAGTACGCATGTGATAATGCCTAAATTTCGTCACATTTTTTGGTTGTGCTTCTTGATGGGGATGTTCCTAAGTTGAAGGCCAAAGAGTTACTCGTGCACCTATTCTGTGAGGATTTGCTAGGTGGTTTAGATGAAACTATAAAAGCTTCCTTTGTTGGTAAGGGGATCTCACATCCTTCTAACTTGGCAGTGCTATTGAATTCATATGAAGCGTTGAGAGTCTTCCCCTTCCTGTTAGATTTGAAAGGTGCCAAGCTAATGTGTCATAGGATGGTCTCAGTAGTTGTTGTGGAGTTTCTGAAGCTGAAGCAAAAGTGTGGGCTACTGGTTGTGGATGGTTTGGAGTGGGTGGATGATTTCAAATATTTTGCTAATTTAAATGGTTTTGTGTGAGTCATGGACTCCATGGGTTTTGAATTTTGCTTGGTTAGCCACGTAATCTAGTTTTTTGGATTGGCTATAGCCTTTTTCAGCTATTTTCGGTGGGGTTTAGATTTGTATGGGGTTTCTTTCTTTGTTCCCTACTTCTGGTCTGATGATGTTTTCCTGCTTTGTAGATGATATGTATGCAATTTCTATTTCAATAAAATACCTAATCTTACGTATCAAAAAAATATATTTGCATGGTGTATTAAAATGTTATTATAATTATATTAAAGCATTATTATAATATATTAAATTAAATATGTGGTCAGTCCCAAACCTAACCAAATTAAAAAATCCAACCTAAACATAATGGATATATGTTTCAGTTTGGTGTTTGCTATGGCACCATGTAGTTTCTACCCAATCCTAGAAATTGTCAAAGAAAATTTTCACATTTTTGAGCAAGTTAAAAATGTCTTTTTTTCACATCGCCACTTTTTGGACATCCATGATCTTGCACAAACCCAAATATCTATGCTCTTGGTATTGATTTCCTTGATGTAACAAAAAAAAAGAATTTTTATAGATACAATAGTATAGAAAAATTTATCCCTTTACATTTTCACACTTATTTGGGTCCACCCTGTTAAAATTTGGCTTATTTATGCCTTAATTGGTCTTATTTTGCATCAACAAGCCTAGTTAAATGTATTTTTCTAGGGATAATCCTGACATTTAATAAATTACAAATCATAATTTAATGTTTTTGGCTGTGTTCTAGATTTAGGGATCTAGAACCCATATGCCCATCTAGGCATATGGGTCCTCCCTAGGTCTTGAGACCTGATTTCAAATGTCACATTGAACATAACACTTCTCGAAATATGTGTCCCAATTTTAAACCTCTGGGACACATATGCCCAACCTGGCGTATGAGTCTCACTTTAACCTATGACCTATTTTAATTCAAATTCTTTGTGGTATTTATTATCCTTAGATTCAATTTTCAAATTTCGGCTTGAAGTGTTGTAATTTTAGGAAATTAGGCATAAACAAGTATAAATACAAGGTTATTTCACATAATTTCTCCTAGCAAGTTTTCAAGTCATCTAATAATTCCAAGAGAGCATTTCTAAGGAAAGTTTATGAGATCAAGAGCATTCAAGAGCAAGTTATCAAGAATTTGGAGCTACATTCAAGATTCAAGCATCATATCAAGGTATTCATGCGTCATGTGTGTTTTTGAGCTAACATTTGTGATGTACGTTTTATGATTCAAGCAAGCATTTAAGAAAAAGTTTCAAGCATTCAATCAAGAGTCAAGATCCACATCCATTGAAGCCATTCACACAATTTTGCAACCTTCATTTCAAGGATTTGGTGAGTTGCAACATTGAAATTGTTCATTCATCATTCCTTCATGCTTTTCTATTTCATTTCAAGGTTTGATTACCAAAATGGGATTTGACAAAGGAAAACCTCCATTCACCTAACAAAAAACATTTTTCCCTCTCTTGCGATGTGTGTTTTGCAAATCTAGGTGAATGGGACTCATATGCCCAACCTAGTAGATTAGTCCTTGATAAGAGCTTTTGATAGTGTTCAACAGTGTCGAATTTGGGTTCAAAAGATTTAGAAAGATCCTCAAAAAAACCTATAGCAGGACTCATACGCCCAACCTAGCATATTAGTCCCAAAGAAATATTTTATCACTTGTCAACAGATCCTGATTAGCTTTTAGAGAATTCTATATTCTTCCTTAAAAATCGTAGAATATGACTCATATGCCCAACATGGCATATTAGTCCCATTGCACTTTAAACATTAGATTTTCAGAGTTGTGGACCTTATTTCGACTCCATCATTCTACTAGGTACTTTACTATTTGATTTCAGTTTATGAGTTTCATTTCATGCTTTCAATTTTCTCGGTCATATAGTGAATTTGTATAGTGCATTCAATTTCCTCTTTTAAAGCATTGTTTAATGGGGAACCCTCATCCAATTATCCAAGGAATCCACTAGCCATTCCCCAATCAAGTCACTTGGTTGAGGGATCTAGTTTCATTATGAATTGAATTTATTTTTTTCTTCTTCCACAAGCTTAGAGGATAACAACCTTGATGGTCTTTGTAAAAAGAGTGAATCACCACGTGTTGAACTTGGTGATGCTCCTAGTACCCACTTGCCATTTTCCCTTTAGCTAGTTGTTTTCCTTTTGCATACAATGAAGAAGATTAGGATGTCAATGACCTACTATAGGTTGAATTGCATGTGCCTTACTAGTATTGTCTTTGTTTTCTTTTTACATGTTATGTGTGATTGCATGTGCATAATGTGATCTCTCGTACCATTCTATTTGATGTATCTCTCTCTTTGTGACATTCCTCTATTTGTATCTACGTTATTCTATATTTCATGAACCTTTATCTTTTCTTTGTCTTGTGTTTTCCTTTTGGTGATGATGCAAGGCATCAAGACATTTAGGTCTCTTCCATGTTGACCCAAAATATTATCCTTTATCTTTTCTTTTTCTTATGTTTTCCTTTTGGGGATGACACAAGGCATCGAGACATTTAGGTGTCTTCCATGTTGACCTAAAAGGATTTTTCTTTGTTTTCTCTCTCTCTATCTCAATCTTCCTTGATCCATGAGTATTTGGGGAATGATGACATTTTCGAGCTCTATAACAACATTGTAGCAAAGACATATGGACCCTGAATCCATAGATTCCTTATGTGGTTTTAGGATTTCATTTTGGGGCAACCCCTTTTCATGACATAGCTTCATTTGGAAACATATGATGTGGCATAGGGATTTCCAAATAGGATTTCATGTCCTCTTTACTATTAGCAGTTATCATTTGCTACTTTAAAGTAATTACTCATAGCATGGTGTTTAGCAATTTCTTTAAAGTGGGGGCATACATTGGCATTACTCTTTTGCATCTCATTTTACAAATCATGTTTCGTTGTTTGTTCTTCTAACTTCATGCAATGCATCTTTCTCTTTGTGATGAGATTGGGTGTGATTTCCTTCAAGAGCATGATATCTCTTAGCATATTATATTCCTCTTAGTGGAAATGTCGAGTAGAGTGCATTCCCTAAGTTGTGAATCTTCTATTATTCAATTGGTCCTCTCTTGGAGACATTAGGCATGATGTTCCCTAGGTTGAGACCTTACATGAACTAAGAAAAACCCCTTTGAACGTACCTTACACTATTTCACATTTACTATAACTGTTATATGGCCACCTTGCATAACACACTTTTTGCTTGCCTTTGGAGCCATCTTGTTTGTTCATGGGTGTTAGCATATGAAGTTTTGCTTGCCTCATGAATCTTGATATTCATGTTGTGTGGTGCCTTATCAAAGTTATCAAGAGGTATAGCTTTGGTATGGTTAGTGCATATGGGAGCCAACCTTAGGAATGAATTTCCCATAGCCACTTTCTTTTTTGTGTAGGCATATATTGGCTGTGTGCGTGTGTGTCTCACCATTATGGGAGCTCACCTAGTGGATACTAGATTCCACTAGCATGTGTTAGCATGCATATTGTTTGCATAATAGAAATTGTGTTCCACTTGTAACTTTTTTTTGGATAAATAGCTTAGACCTGGTCCACATTGTGTTGCATAGACTTTTCAGGCTTGATCCACCCTCTTTTTCCCTTTTCTTTCATCTTTTTGTCTTTGTTAGTGCATGCTTGTATATATATTGTAGCTACTTCATACATCATTTGGATGTGTGTTCTTTTGTTCCTATGTTGGTTTTCCATAGGATTTTTATCTTGGGGGCTTGATCATCCCTCTTGATTATTGTCATCATATCTCACTATCATTGGTGTACTTGGACCTCTCTTGATGCAAATTTGTCTACTTTAGTGTGAGTTTGATGCAAGGTCATCATGTCACTAAAGTGGGGGCTAAATGTAGTGTAGAAAAATGTATCCCTTTACATTTTCACACTTTTTTGGGTCCTCCCTATTAAAATTTGGCTTATTTATGCCTTAATTGGTCCTATTTTTAATCCAAAAGCCTAGTTAAATGCATTTTTCTAAGGATAAACCTAAAATTTAATAAATTAAAAATAATAATTTAATGTTTTTGGCTGTGTTCCAGATTTGGGAATTTGGGACCCATATGCCCATCTGGGCGTATGGGTCCTCTCTAGGTCTCAGTATTTGTTTTCAAACGTCACATTGAACATAACACTTCTCAAAATCTATGTCTCGGGTTTAAGCCTCTGTGTCTCATATGCCAAACCTAGTGTATGAGTCACTCTTTAACCTAGGACCTATTTTAATTCAAATTCATGGTGGGATTCTATTATCCTTAGATTCAATTTCTAAATGTTGGCTTGTAGTGTTTTAATTTTGGGAAACTAGGCATAAACAAGTATAAATACAAGGTTATTTCACATAATTTCTCCCAACAAGTTTGTAAGTCATCTAAGAATTTCAAGAGAGAATTCCTAAGGAAATTTTATGATATCAAGAGAATTCAAGAGAAATTTATCAAGTATTTGGAGCTACATTAAAGATTCAAGCATCATGTCAAGGTCTTCATGCATCATGTGTGTTTGTGAGCTAACATTTGTGATGTAGGTTTTATGATTCAAGCAAGCATTCAAGACAAAGTTTGAAACATTCAATCAAGAGTCAAGATCCAAATCCATTGAAGCCACTTCAGACAAGTTTGCAACCTTCATTTCAAGGGTTTGGTGAGTTGAAACATTGCATTTGTTCATTCATAATTCTTTCATGTTTTTCTATTTCCTTTCAAGGTTTGATTATCAAAATGGGGTTTTTCTAAGGAAAACCCCCATTCACCTAACAAACATTTTTTTTCCTCTCTTGTGATGTGCGTTTTGTAGATCTAAGTGAATGGGACTCATATGCCCAACTTGGTGGATTAGTCCCTAATAAGACCTTTTGATAGTGTTCAACAGTGTTAGATCTAGGTTTGAAAGATTCAGAAAGATCCCCAAAAACACTTGTAGCATGACTCATACACCCAACCTGATATATTAATCCCAAAGAAATATTTTATCACTAGTCAATAGATCTTAATCAACTTTCAGAGAATTCCAGATTCTGCATTGAAAACCCTAGAATAGAACTCATATGCCAAACCTAGTGTATTAGTGCCACTGCACTTTAAACAATAGATTTTCAGAGTGGCAAGCCTTCTTTTTACTCCATCATTCTACCAGGTACTTTACTATTTGATTTTAGTTTATTAGTTTGATTTCATGATTTCAATTTTCTAAATCATATAGTGAATTTGCATAGTGCATTCAATTTCCTCTTTTAAACATTGTTTAATGGTGAACCCCGTCCAATTATCCAAGGCATCCACTAGCCATTCCTCAATCAAGTCACTTGGTTGAGGGATCTAGTTTCCTAATGAACTAAAGCATGAAATAGGTCCAATTCCATCTCCCAAAAGGTGGAACCTTGTTTCCCTTTTGTTCACATACAAAAAAAGTTATGTTATACAATAAACCTATGTCTAAATTGTAATTAGTTTGACTTCAAAACTTAATTAAGAAAAAAATATTGAATAAAACACTATAAAACAAAATGAAGGAGCTAGATATTGTAGTTAAAAATCTAAATTTGAAAAAAATAGAATTTATCCTTCATAGAAGAAAAGTTGTGTTATACAGTAAATATCACTCTTTAAAAATGTTGTTTATTATTAAAAAGTAGTTATTTAAGGAGATGGAAAATGAAATGCAATTTAATTCCAATTTTTTTAAAAAATATATATATAATCTATAGACAAAATTTCACAAATTACTAGTTTGCATCATCTTCAAATTCCTCATGTTTTAACAGTTATAGGTGTTCAAAAGTGAATATCTAGTTAAAAAAGTTCATTTCAATGTCAAGTTTGGCCAAAAAGTGTAACCCACTATTGTGGGATTTCCCACAATTATTTCTAATATTACCCCTTTCTATGATAAAATAAACAATTATTTGAAGACTTACTCTTCTCATACGTTGTTCACACTCTTTGTAGAAACACTCTTCATCATCTTGAATTCCATGCAAGAATCCTAAATAAACATGTATCGCTCAATAACCTCTATGATATTCACATTACTTGCCCATGATTTCCAAGACTAAGATTCCTTCACATTTCATCTTGGAAATTATACTTGTATAGTAATGTTTGAAACCACCAAAACATTCTTCTAAGGAGCCAAATAAAAAATTAATGTACCAACATATAGAAACATATTAGCAAGAAAACATGTAGCACAAATAATAAATGCTATAAACCAATGGAAAATTGTCAAGATTTAAGGAATATTTACCTTCTTATGTATATCCTAAAGGTTTTTTGAAGTAGGAAAAGTGATCCTATATCCAACTAAGATCAATTTTTTTTCACTTGACTGCACATTTGAACACAAAACAAATTAATTAAAAACAAATACCTTCTTATGTATATCCTAAAGGTGTTTTGAAGTAAGAAAAGTGATCCTATATCCAACTAAGATCAATTTTTTTTCACTTGACTGCACATTTGAACACAAAACAAATTAGGGTTGATGATTGGCTAGTTGCCACAAGGGAGAGCCAATCTCCTAGGATTTGTGTGATTTTTGAGTTGCATAGTGAGGAAGGTAAATTTTGTGTGTTTTTAACAAGCCTTGTTGTCATGGAGATTGCACCTGGATGCCAAGTTTCAATGATCAACAATCTCATGAAACATGGAAACATCTTCGAGCCTATGGGTATGCTCATAAAAAAGATGAATCTCCAAATTATGGGTTGGTTCCCTTTTAATTTTTTTAATGAAATGGTGATTTAAAGGTAAAGGGATATGTGAGGCCTACCATTTGATTCACCATTTGGCTATCTTTTGATTCGATCATGTTGATACTCTATGTGTTTAGACTATTTTGGATGATCATAGACTCTTGATGTTATGCTTGTGTTTATGCTTATGATGCTATGATAATTATATGCACATTATGCTTCCTCTATTGATATGCTCATATGATTTGGTTATCACGATTGAAATGGACAATTGTTTTAAAATGAGATGGAATTGATAGGATGCTAGATTTAATTTAGTGATGATGTGATTTCTTTATTATGCCATGACTATATATGAATTGATAGAATATGTTATTGCTAGAGGAAGAATTATTATAGATATTGAATTTATTGATTTAGAGTTAGATTGTGTTAAATATATGCATATGGATTTATGATTTAATTATTGATTATCATGCATTGAATATTTTGACATGTAGAAATTGAGTGTGCAGGTACACCCCCATGGCCAATGGGATTTGAGGTAACCAAGGGTACCCAATTGTGTCAACCAAGTGAAGCTACTATGGTTCATTTGGAGAATGGACCATAGCCTCTTTGTGTTGTATTTTATTCATGATTAAACATATTTAAAGTTGAATCTTGATATTATGTTTTTAAGGTCAATCAAACTTTTGTTGAGGGTTTTGGGGCATGTTGGAATTATTTTATTATGTTTAAATTTCAATTTCTTTTTGAGGGTTTTCAAAGGTTTAATTAGTCCTTAAATTGGGTTAATTGGCCATTGATTAACCCCTAGGATAGTCACCTATGGGTTAGGGGTCAAATCAAACCCATAACTTGTCAAAATTGCAAGTTGTGGCCCTTCTTAATTAGCCATCAAGAAGGGTGATGGATATTGGGGGATGGGATTGGAGTGTTGGCTCCAAAATCTCATTTATGAGATTTGAAAACCTTGTTGAGTGTTGTACACTCTTTTGCCTTTCACTTCCCCAAGAGTTCTCACACATGTGTGAGAACTTGTGGGGAGGTGTGTCCATGGGAGTGAATAGGAGGTTGACATGTGTCACACTCTCCTCCAAGGGTTTCTAACCCTAAACTCCTATTTGAATCCTTGGGAAAGGAAAGGAAAGGGGGGGTTATTTTGGGGCTTGGTGTTTGGATTGCTTGGAGGAAGGAAAATTTTGCTTGGTCTTGGAGTAGGGATTTGGAGCTCATCTTCAACCTTCTCTCATTATTGGCTTGGATTTGAGGTAGGTTTTAATCTATCTTTATGTATGTTTTATTTTCATGTTTTCTTTTCATTTCTTTTACCTCTTTGTATGGAAGTTTGAGAACATGAGTTATATGGGTTGTTGTCCATTTATGTGTCTTTGCATTTCCTTGTGTTGGTTTGGGGTTGTATAAGATAAACTCACCGAATGTGGGAAGACAATCCTTGTGGGGGATAGGAATGTGTAGGAACCTCTATGGGGAGATTGTTCCTCCTTTGAGAAGGAGAGGCACAAAAAGGGTATGAGTACCCAAAATTGTTTCATGAGAGTATGGTGTTTTGGGAAGATTGTTGTATGGAGGATGTATGATATGAAGAGCTTTATTAAATGGGTGGATTGGAGAAAAAGAAGGATTGTGTTGTTGGTTATTTCTACTTGCTAATAGGTCTCTCCATATGGAAGTGATGTCCACCTCTATCCCCATTTTTGGATTCATAAAGAATCCCTAAGTAAATGTGTGAATCTTGGTTGGGAGTATTTTGCTTGAGCATTGTGGTGGGAAATGGTTGTTTATTCTACTGTTGTGTGTACCTGGTATCTTGGTTACCTCCTAGCTTGGGGGTGGTTGGTTTTCCAACCCAAGGTTGGGAGGTGAGCACTCCCCATTGGCCTATATAAAAAGTTTTATGTTCCATGTAGGGTTGCAGATTTGAAAGAAGACTTGCAAGATTGGAAGCATCTAGGTGCTTAGTAGATAATAATGGTGCTGTCATTCCAAGAGATCTATGTCCTATTCTGGTGAAATGTTAAAAGTTTGAAAGGCTGTCATAAAAATCATGTAACTAATCAGTCCATTTTCAAAAAGGATAGAATTATTAGTCTTTGCTGAGTAGAGAAAATTACTACAAAGAATGATATGTTCATATTTGTCGATTGTATCTGATGCAATTTGTAACCTTGCTTGCATTTAGTCTGAACTTGTGTTCAAATTTCATAGTGGTAAGAAGGTTCTGACAATAAAAGAAAATTGTTGTGACTACCCTCTATGTTTCAGCACGTATACTAGCATTTTGCATTTTGTGTGAAAAGAAAGAGAAAGCTTCTTGGTATTTGCAATGGAAACAAAATATTGTTAATGTATGCAATTAGAAAGAAGAGATTTATTGCTGGGAAGTAAATAGTATAAAATTTCTTTCTCTGTTGTTCCAATAATAGTTATGCTGTAGAAACGATATAAACATTTCAGATAAGCATAAAAGCATTAGATAGAGACAATGGAATTACGTTCTCTTATATAGAGAAAAGTGATGTGGAAACACTCAGTTTACGTAATGGAATTCTGTTCTCTATTCTTTTGTTCCATGCAACACTCTACTTTATTGCTATATAATAGCTCGGTGATAATACTTCGCTCAGTTGCATCTCTCAACCACCTGCATTTTTATTTCTACTGCAAAAAAAAACTTTATTTTCCTGTAACTGTGCCTATTCCTGTTAACAGAATTCAACGTAGTTGGTAAATACAATTTTAGAAAGTTATTAAAAGGGGAGATCAACAAACAAGAAAATATAGTTCAAAAATTGTATCTCTTCATCCTACATATAAGCATTATATCATGGCTAGACCAAAAGAGAAAAAAAAAGAAATCAACACCAGGCATGGTGCCCCTACCAGTGCTCCCAACTAAAAGTAGTTATAATGGTCATAAAATAGTGAACCTGCAACCTAAGTACATTGGCGTGTGTTCAACACATTAAGCTGTGAAGGGTCCATCACACTGCTAACAGAAAAATATAGGGCATCATGAGATAATCGGTCATGATATTTGTTTCCTTTATGGAAACCTCATGCACCCAGATCCTTCCATTGTTCAAAAAAACATAAAATACGAAAGCTAACCAATTTATGTTACAAACTACCTTTTGTTGTCCTGTGCATGAGATCTATGGTATCGAGTATTCCAGGATTTACATTGTTAGGTCTAGATTTATTAGAGTAGCTGCCATGACTTAATGTGTACGCATAGTTTTATATTGGCAGCTAGTCATTAGTGTAGTTACTACTTTCAGTTTGGGCGCTTCTCCAGCGTGGTCAGTTACCTAATTATTATTTATATCTGCTACCACTACTAAAATATATACTACTCACCTCTCTCAGTGCCATATAGATGGATGGCATTAACGAATCCTTGTGTATTGGCACCATTGTTGCTTCTCAATTATTGTTGCAGCCATGAATCTGGCCCTATACGAAAACATTAGTAACTGCATCAATGTTAGGTGGAGTCAGAGAGAGTAGAAAAATAGAGGGTAGAAAAATAGAGTATAGGCGGGAACAAAGCATGGACAACTGACTCTAGCGCCGAACGCTTCCTTCAATAACCATATCCATCACTTTCCATCACATCTCATTAACTCCCCAGTCAGCATATCGCCACAAGTAGATTTGAAGGGATGTTAGTCAGATTCGTCTTTAATGGTATTCATAAAGTTTTAATAGTTCTTTATATGCCCACAGGATTTGAGCTGGGAAACCTAAACGTTCGGTTTAGACTAACTAATAAACTTCCTTTGGTGTCTTTTCTTGAGCAACATGATCTGTAGTAGCGTATCATTGACTAGCTTGCGTCCATATCAAAGCAAGGCGAATAAATGATTCGCAGCCATTCACCAACCTTCACCATCCTTCCGGCTATTTTTCACCATTACTTCCTTCCTTCATAGCCGTAAGTGGTATCCTCTCCTCCAATTTCCCCCACGGTGGTGTCACCTTTACTGCTCCAATTTTGTCGAGCAATATCTAGAAAATAAGGGCTCGGCAAGGTTTTAGAGTATGTCTATTAAAATGAAAGCTATTGCCAAGATCCTGATAATAAATGCATTTAGGTTTAACGTTACGACATCCTTCATCCTGCGAAATTAAAGTATGTATAACGTAGTTGTTAATGCACCCTTAGAACAATACATCTCCTATCTCTCCTCTTAAGTTAGCAGTAAAAGTGGAATTTAAATTTTGCTGACTTTCCTTTCTCCTTGATGTGATGATGCCTGCCAGTATATGCGTAGTATACAGTGCATATATAGCTTTGAACACCATGGATGTTAGGTCGACATAAATATTACTTGATGTCCTACCAATGCAAGAAGACTTGGTTGGATTTGCTTTTAAATGACTATCATCCCCTTCGCCTAACTTACCTATCACGTGTCTCTACTGGCGGCATTAATATGGGAAATGAAATAGTAAGCAAGGTTTCCATATTGAATTTCACATATGTATATTACTAATCTAGCTATGGGCATTAATATCAATGTCATCAAAAGAGTGGATAATATTAAAATAAATCAAAGAGAGACTTAGTGGGCACTGTCAGAAAAGCTCAAAAAACTTCTTATGCTAGGAAAAGAATGAAAACATGCACAGCGGAAGGTATCAACGAAGGAGACAGAAAATAAAATAGAGACAGAAATATTTGCAACATTCTATTTCACTAAGAAAAAATATTACAGTAATAAAAACTGTTTACATATAAAATATTCAGAGCTAAAGCTCTATACACATAGTTGCTCCATGTGGGATAGCTTCCGGCGCACGGGAGCAAGGCTTACTGACTTTCTTCTACTACGGCAGATGCTCCTGAACTTCACTATTCAGTTGCTCCTGAACATTCCTTCTGTTCTCTGTGTTCTGCTGAACATTCCCTTGTGTTCTGTCTCAGAAAACTACTATCTGTCTCTTGCACAGAATAATCAATCATTCAATTCTTACTTTTGGCTTTTCAGCCAATACACAAAAACTGGCGCTCAATTTGAACTTACCTACCAATAATAAATTGCTGCCAGAAAGTACTTACTGGACAACAAGAAAGTCGAGCACGGCAGGGGGGAAAGAAATCCAAATTGATTTCTACTGACAGTGCATTTAATGCACCTGCCATTGGCTGCTCAAGATTATAATTTCCAACACTCCCCCTTAATCTTGAGTCTTTCTGCTCTTCATGATTATTTGGAGAATTTCGGCGCAATATTTCTGGAGCAATTTCTGGAGCAAAGTTTCCGGCGCAAGAGTTCCTGCTCTTCAACACTCTGTGAAACTTCCGGCGCAATATTTCTGGAGCAACTTCCAGAGCAAAGTTTCTGGCGCAAGAGTTCTTGCTCTTCAGCACTCTGCAAAACTTCTGGCGCAATATTTCCGGAGCAACTTCCAGAGCAAAGTTTCCGGCGCAAGAGTTTCTGCTCTTCAGCACTCTGTGAAACTTTCGGCGCATCGCCATAAAAATTCCGGAGCACCGGTGCAAAGTTTCCGGCACAAACCTATTTTCCTTTGATCTGCATTCTGGAACTGTCTACTGAAGTTCCGGCGCACATGCGCTTCTCTGTGTTTTTCAGAACTGAAGTTCTGGCGCATTCCTGCACACCTAGCCTATATATTAGGCGCTCAAAAGGTTCTTTTGGCAAATCCTTTGTAAAAATATCTGAGAGCTGCTGCTCTGACTTGCAAAATGCCATTTTAATTTCATTATTCTCAACCAATTCTCTGATAAAATGATACCTGATTTCAATATGTTTGCTTCTTCCATGAAACACAGGATTTTTGGTCAAGGTAATTGATGAAACATTGTCACAGAAAATTATTGTTCCATCCTCTTGTTCTTCTCTCAAATCTGCTAAGATCCTTCTTAGCCACACAGCTTGGCATGCTGCTGCATTCGCTGCTATGTATTCTGCTTCTGCTGTGGATAGAGCAACAATCGGTTGTTTCTTGGAAGCCCAAGAAATTGCTCCTGAACCCAAGTGAAAAACATACCCAGATGTGCTCTTTCTATCATCAACATTTCCTGCCCAATCACTGTCAGTGTACCCAACCAACTGAAACTCATTAGAGGCGGTATACATTATGTCATAATTTTTTGTGCCATTGACATACCTGAGAATCCTTTTACCTGCTTGCTAGTGTGTGTCCTTAGGTTGCTCCATGAACCTAGAAATCAGGCTTACCACATACATTAAATCTGGTCTTGTAGTTGTCAAGTACATGAGGCTTCCAACCATGCTCTTATAGAGAGTTGGGTTAAAATTATTGCTGCTGTCATCTTTACTCAACTTCAGACCTGTAGCTGTTGGGGTTGGGGCTGCTTTGCTGTCCAACATCCTAAATCTTTCCAAGATTTGTTTGGCGTAACTTGATTGTGAAATAAATATGCCATTATCCAATTGTTGGACCTCTATGCCTAGAAAATATCTTAAGAGTCCTAAATCTGTCATTTCAAACTCTCTTTTCATAGCATTTTTAAAATCAGCAATGAGGAAATCATCATCCCCAGTAAATACTAAATCATCTATATACAAGACAATAATTAAAACCTTACCATTTGTTGCCTTGATGTAAAGATTGGGCTCACCATCACTTTTGCTAAAGCCATTGCTCATCAAGTATGAGTCAATCCTACTGTACCATGCCCGTGGAGCTTGTTTCAGCCCATAAAGAGCTTTCTTCAGCCTATATACCTTGTGTTCTTTACCTGGAACTTCATATCCAAAGGGCTGCTCAACATATACCTCTTCTTTTAAGACTCCATTGAGAAAGGTGGACTTCACATCCATTTGATAAACCTTCCACATGTGCTGGGCTGCAATTGCAATGACTGCCCGCATGGTCTCCATCCTTGCAACAGGGGGAAAAGTCTCATCATAATCTCTCCCAAACTGCTGTTTGTACCCCTTGACAACTAATCTTGCCTTATGCCTTTCTATTCTTCCTTCGGCATTACATTTGGTCTTGTAGACCCATTTGACACCAATAACTGATTTCCCTTTGGGTAAATCAGTGAGCTCCCATGTCTTGTTTCTTTCTATTGCATCTATCTCCTCATCTATGGCTTCACACCATTTCCGTTCTTTTACAGCCTCCTCAAAATAAATAGGATCACTATGAGAAAATAATGTAAAATTTACACTCTCATTAAAAGCTTCATCATACCTTTCACCTTGGTAGATCTCCCTTAGACTCTAAGTCTTTCTTGGCACTAGGGAGGCGAGAGTGGGGTTTGAATTTCTGGAACTGCTTGGTTCCTGGCCTGATGAAGAAGTCTGTTGCTGTAGGTTTCTTGAGCAACTTTCCTATTGAAAGTTTCCAGCGCATCTTCCCTGCTGGAGATTTCTGGAGCATCTTTCATGTTGAAAGTTTCTGGAGCATCTTCCCTGCTGGAAGTTTCTGGAGCTACTGCTGCTATTTTCTGAACTGTCAGCTTCCTGTAGGTTTCCGACGCATCTGCGCTCTGCAGCTTCTTCATCCTTAAGGGGTATGGAGACAGAAATATCAGTATTGCTGTCAACTTTTCCATCTCACGACTCATTTTCTAGGAACTCCATGTCCCTACTAATGATTATCTTCTTGGTGACTGGATTATATAGCCGATAGGCTTTGGACTCTGTACAGTAGCCCATGAAAATACACTTTTCACCCTTGTCATCCAATTTATGCCTATTTTCTTTAGGCACGTGTGCATAGGCTACACACCCAAACACTTTCAAATGCTCAACTGACCATTTTTGTTTTGTCCATGCCTCTTGAGGGATTTTATCACGGACTGTCTTTGTTAGACTTCTATTTATCAAATAAACAGCTGTTGCTACAGCCTCTCCCCAATATTCAATAGGGAGTCCCTTTGCTTTCATCATGCTCCTTGCCATCTCCACAATGGTCCTGTTTTTTCTTTCAGCCACTCCATTTTGCTGCGGAGTATAACTGGCTGTGAGCTCCTTCTTGATGCTATTTTTCCTGCAGAAATTTACAAATTGATTGGAGGTATACTCTTCTCCACGATCTGACCTTAGGACTTTAATAAAGTGTCCACTCTCCTTTTCAGCCTGGGTCTTAAATAACAAAAACTTGTCAAATGCTTCAGACTTATGCTGCAAAAAATAGACCCATGTCCTACGGCTGTAATCATCTATAAAGATCATAAAAAATCTACTTTTTCCAAAAGATAGATTTTGCATAGGGCCTACCAGGTCAGTGTGCACCAACTCCAATGGTACTCTAGCCCTTGTAGAGTTGCCTGAATTAAAAGGCTGCCTATGTTGCTTGCCCAAAATGCAAGCTTCGCATCTAACATTAAGCTCTACAATTTTTGGCAAACCATCTATCATATTTTTCTTGGACAAAAGACTCAAACCAGAGTAACCTAAGTGTCCATATCTGAGGTGCCATAGCTTGGAGATATCTTGAATGGCTGCTTTGAAGGCTGATTGTTGCAGGCCTTTTGACTGTGCTGAGATTTGCATCTTGAGAGGAAACATTCGATTCTGTGTCATTTGAACCGCTGCCATAACTCTTTTGCTTCCATCTTTATCATAGATGATGCATTCCCCTTTCTCCATCAGCACTCTATACCCGTTTTGGACCATCTGTCCAATGCTCAAGAGTTTATGTTTCAATCTTGGGGCATAGAAGACATCATATATTTGTCTTTCATCACCATGCTTGGTTTGTAGGCATACCATGCCTTTGTCCATGACTGGAACCATCTCATTGTTGCCCATTTTTATTTCAGACTTCATGCTGCTATCAATGGAGGCAAACAAGTCTTTGTTACCACTCATGTGGTTGCTGCAGCCACTGTCCAAGTACCAAACTTCAACGCTGCTCTATTTTGCAAGGTTACAAGCAATGAACACTTGTGACTGTCTTTCATTTTCAGCCACATTTGAGTCAGCAACATGTGCATTCTGACTCCCTTGGTCACGTTTTTGCCTGCAATCACTTGCATAGTGACCATACCTTTGACAGTTGTAGCATTGCACGTTTCTTTTATCCTTTTTATGATAAGAACTGTTGTTCTTATTTCCTCCTTGGGAGTTGGTCACCCCCTCATGACTGCTTGCTCAGGCTGAGCTTTCATCACCATCATTTCCATGTCTAGAGTTTCCTCTACCATGTCTGGAACCTTTTCTACCTCTCCCCCTTCCTCTTGCATTTGACTAAGCATTGAAAGCTTGCTCTTGGGAGGAGGTTGCAGACCTATTTAGGTGTCTTCAATGGCAATCACCACTGGATCAAACTTTGTGGGAAGGCTTCTTAATATCTTCTCCACAATCTTCTGTTCTTCCAAGGTTTCACCACTTATCCTCAACTGGTTAATCAAAGTGGCTGCCCTTGTGTGAAAATCTATAATAGATTTGCTATCCTTCATCTGCATGGTCTCAAACTCTCTTCGTTGCAGCTGGAGTTTGACTGATCTAACTTTCTTAGATCCTTTGTAGGTGGTTTGAAGTGTTTCCCACACTTCTTTTGCATAACTAGCCACTGCTATTCAGGAAAAAATAGCTTCTGTCAAGGCTATCTCAATCAGACTGAGGGCTTTTGCATCATTCTTCTGTGTCTCCTTCAACTGGTTCTTTTGAGCATTGCTCAAAGCTGTAAATGCAGTCGGGTCAGTCACATCTGTGAACCCATTTACAACAAGTTCCCATAAATCATTTGCAATAAAAATGGTTTTCATTTTCTTTGCCCAAGCATCATAATTTCTACCATCAAAAATAGGTGGCTGCTGCCAACTCCTATTGTCTCCTCCAGCCATTTTGCTAAAATGGGAAAAAACAAAAACTACCTAGATAAGATCTAAGACTTTCACAAATACCCAAAAACAAAGATTATGTTTCTGCACGCCTAGGACAAATTTAAGGCTTTAAAAACTGATTGCCCAGTAAACCTATGGGCTCTGATACCATGTCAGAAAAACTCAAAAAACTTCTTATGCCAGGAAAAGAATGAAAACATGCACAGTGGAAGGTATCAAAGAAGGAGACAGAAAATAAAATGGAGACAGAAATATTTGCAACATTCTATTTCACTGAGAAAAAAGATTACAGTAATAAAAATTGTTTACATATAAAATATTTAGAGCTAAAGCTCTGTACACATAGCTGCTCCGTGTGGGATAGCTTCCGGCGCACGGGCGTAAGGCTTACTGACTTTCTTCTGCTGCGACAGATGCTCCTGAATTTCACTGTTCAGTTGCTCCTGAACATTCCTTCTGTTCTCTGTGTTCTGCTGAACATTCCCTTGTGTTCTGTCTCAGAAAACTACTATCTGTCTCTTGCACAGAATAATCAATCATTCAATTCTTACTTTTGGCTTTTCAGCCAATACACAAAAACTGGTGCTCAATTTGAACTTACCTACCAATAATAAATTGCTGCCAGAAAGTACTTACTGGACAGCAAGAAAGTCGAGCACGGCAGGGGGGAAAGAAATCCAAATTGATTTCTACTGACAGTGCATTTAATGCACCTGCCGTTGGCTGCTCAAGATTATAATTTCCAACAGGCACATCTACCATCTCCCTAAATAAAACGAAAAGGAATAATTTTAATATCTAAATAAAACGTAATAACAATAATAATTAACTTTATCGAATGGGAGAAACGTCTATCACAATAATGTCTTACAAAAGAAGTGGAATAATCACCTAATCAAGCTTAAGGAGAAGATTCCATTCTTTTAATACGTGCAACTAAAGCGCCACGATATGCTTTATGGTAGTTATAATAGTCCTCCCGCAATTTTAGTAGTGAGGTTTTGAATAGAACTTTAAAGAAAAGGAAAAAAAAAACCAAGACACAATTTTCTTTACCTTTACTCATAAATCCTATCCCTACGAATTAGGAGGTCCCCACATAATCCTATGTATAAGGATTCCTTTATTCCATACCCACTATCTTCTAAAGTAAATAAAAGAAGAAGATTCATCATGGTAATTTTCAAGTTAACTCATTCCTTAAATAAATTAAGGGAAATATATTCCCATATTCTTTAAAAAAGGAGGAGAGCTTTCTTCTTTGGCTAAATTTAGTATTACTAGGATATGTTTCTCTTTTTACTTTAGTTACTAGGGAAAAAGGAATCAATATGTACACTAAGTAGCAATAGTGTAATTATTTGTATATAAATAAGTGAGCAATCAAATAAATAATGATTAATTATAAATATATTGATATGTAATAAAATATATGGGTAATAATAAATGAACTCTTTTGCTTTATTAGAATTATAATGTTAATATTTATGATGTCCTATTAATACACTATAATATTAATATTTGTAAGGTTAGAGTATCAACAATATGGTTGTTTTTATTTTATTGGTATTGACATCTTTCTAGATAAGTATCATAACAATAATATTAACTTTTTTGGAACAATGCCATTAATATTATCATCGTGGTGATTCAGTAATATGTATATTAAGGATAAATTTTGGTAATGTAAGCCATGTAACCAAAACTTGGTACTCTTAGATTTGAGACAAAAAATAATAATAAAACTAAAATAATAATAATAATGAATGTTACCATTATGAATAACCACTATACAAACCCTACCCTTGTGAACGTGGAAATTAAAAGCAAAGTAAACTTAATATGTCATATCTTGAGATAATTAGGTCGTCTTTAGAATCTTTGTTTAGCCTAGGTTTTTGAGCCTACCTCTTGGGGATTGAGGGTGCATGCGTTGGGCTTCATGCACCCGACTTCGTTTACTCCTCCACTCCCTGCTCTCGGGCATCACGTTGATGGTAATATTGCACTAGCATGTCCCCCAATGCATATAGTATTCAACTATGTATGCACATGGTTATCATTCGTTAGTGTTTTAGCTAACACTTTGTAGCTTTATCCAAAAAAAAAAATTAGCTATGTTAATGCCCTTCATGCAAATTTAGGGCATTATAGGATAGAAGGATTTGAAATAAATGGATAGAATGAAACTTAAACTATGGTGATGCACCTAAATGGAAAATATGGGCAACTTGATTCACAACTATCTCTCATAAAATTTGTTTTCACAACTCAAATTGGACAGTTTAATCACATAAGTGTTTCACAAAAAGGCTTGATAATCTATCCTTTATGAAGGAAAATAATGTTTTCACAACCTAAAGGGAAAGATAAGTCTATAGCACAATCTGTGACTTGTGACTAAACCTACTTCTGTGTACATGCATTTGTTAATGAGACATAAATTTAAAGGTTTTCAGATTTACAACTCATTAAATTTGCATCCAAATCATCAACAGAGATAAAACACCTAAAAGTGAGAATTCTAACACTTGATTGTAATAAGAAAATTGAAGGAAACTCTATAAGTAACAATATCAAATAACCTGTAAAAGTTGTCGTAGTGAATAACTGTAAAAAAGTGAGTTACAAGATCAATCTCTCTTTGCAGAATGCAAAGGAAAGCTGCAAGAACTGAGCAAAAAGACTAAGTATTTTCAATATATACAATAGGTAACTCCAAGGTTCCAAGTGGTGGCACTAGTAGCTAACTAAAAGTGAAAATATCTCTAGAAACTTCTCCCATGAGCAAAGTAAAAGACCCATGAAAAGGGGGCCCACAACTGATATAAACTAAAAGATCAAGTGGTCAAACTCTGTTTGTATGATGGTCGAGCCAAAAAGTCTCCTAAAAAGACTCAAATCTAATTGAAAGTTGAAGCAAAAGACTCCAAGTATCATCAAGTGCATGTGAATACTTCAGTCTCACTATAGCTCATCTCTGTCTCGATCCAGTGCATGAATCTTGCATGATTCACTCCTCAATGCATGAAAATAATCTTTAGTTTCACTTCTCCTTTGTTTGAATTTGCATGACTTGAGAACCTCAATGGAACTTCTATTAACTCCACCTTCTAATTTTGCATTTTATGACAAATAATAAAGTAGTTTATAAATTACTACTTTATTATTTGTTTACAATATGTGTTTGATTTCAAAACCATGCAAAAATTAGAAAGGAATTAATGATGTTGGAGTTAAATTTTTATAATTTTGAAAAGTTTAGCAAAGAACTATACATGACACCTAGAAATGGGTATTTTGAAAAGTTTTATAATTTTGAAAATTTTAGCAAAGAACTATACATGACACCTAGAAATGGGTATTTATTTGAAAGATATAACATAAAATTAAGGAAAAAATGCCTTAAACTTGGCCGACACTTTCTAGGGTAATTTAAGAAACCCTAAACACAAACTTGTCACCTCATTTTTCACTTAGCATTTTCTTAACTTTCATTGTTGCTTGGGCGCTGCCATGGATGATTTGAACTAGAGTTCATCATGAAGTTTGCAGGAGAGATCTTGAGCCTTTTATGCTGAAAATGTGCTAAATCTGCCTGGTAAGTCCATCTTTCTATTTCTTGTGTTTTCTTGCAACAAAAAAAGAAGAAAAATCTTTGCTTATCTCTGCATATTCTTCATATGTTTGGACTTTGCAAGATATCTTCATTTATTTTTTGTCTGGATGTGGCTTCTTTGAGAGTCTCTTTTGCTATTTTTTGTTTGGAAAGATTCAAATCTTTTCCCTGTGTAGGTTGCAACTTTACTTTGAATTCTGGGTAAAAAAGAAGACAAAACCCTAGTTACTTTCTTCATTATCATGCAATGGAGACTTATGGGTATCACCCTACAAGCATTTCTATGGCTAAGACTTAGGTTTTTTTTACTTTTATTTGTGATTTTTCCTCTGGGTTTCGTAAATACTTGAGAGCCCTCTTCATTTGCAGGTCATGACCTCTTATTTCCTTTATAGTGCAAATAAAAGGTAGGGTTTTGAAAACCCATGACCTCCATTATGCTCGAACCTTGATTTAGTCTTACTCTTTTGCTTGAAAAATACTATGTTGATTGCGCTTCGAGAAATGCATCTTTTGCTTCTGAGTGTGGTAGAAGGAGATCATATTGTTCGATTATTTGAAAGAAATGACATCTTTCACTCCATTCTAGGTTTGTCTTTTTGAGTTTCACATTTTCTTAGCTCTGTGGTCATGGCTCCCATCATACTTCTATGTTTCATTACCAATAGTGACTCTTAGATTTTCTTGTACCTCAAAATCACTTAGACCAAATGATCATTTATTTCTCTTGAAGCAAGTTTGTAGTAATTGATGGAAGATTGAAGATACCCTGTATACATGCACTATGGGAAATGAAAACATGAGTAGACTTGTGGTTCATCCATAGTAGAACTCTCATTTGTACTAGTATTTATTCACCTTCTTTGTATTTAGAATGTATAAAAGTTAGAATCTGGATATTTGACAATGATACTTAAGATATCATACAATAAGACCTTGGAAAGAGAAGATAATCTGATAGAGATGGATATGTTGGACTCAAGGAACACTGAGAGGGGGGGATGAATCAGTGTTCAAGAATATTTCAATTTCATTTCAGATCTTAACCCATTTATAGAATTTCAACACAAGTAAAGATGCAAGCACATGAAGCAAACAATCAAAACACCATAACACAAATATTTTAATGTGGAAACCCTATTAGGGGAAAAATAAAATGGAGATTAATCCACAATTTATACTATGTTAAAATTATGAAGAAAAAGGGAATGCACATGCATTCACACACACTGCCTAGAGTTCATTGCCTTACAAAATGTTTTGATTACAACAAAAGGTTGAACTGAGAAAGTAGCATCTATAAATTCTTGGTATCAGTTCCGCTGAAGCTCATAGATCAGATTCTAGACCCTCTGTCTAATTTTGCACTTTTCTCTACTATGCCTTAATTCACTTCACAAAAATCCTCTTCTACACAAGAAAAATTTGCTCAACTCATTTTTTGATATTCGCACACAAATATTCTCTACTCTTTATACCTATTCACACACCTTGAAATGAATTACCCAAACTCACATATATATCCATTAACAAGGATTTCAATCACTTCAAGTCAGCTTCAACAAAATATGAAAAATTCTCCAATGATCAGTTCAAATCATAAATTATATTTAATGCACACCCATCAAAGTCTGCTAATGTTATGCTGGGACCCAAAAAAAATGTCGAACACAAGAAACAATTAAATAGTTACTCCTTATACATCTGCGACATGCTACATTCACCAAGTTGGCCACCATGAGCAAATAAACAAAAAAATCATACTATCGGATCTCCTAACTCATACACTGATTAATGCGACAGCACAAAACTTAGCAATAAGATAAAATAGATGCTCAACAACCTTCCTAGAGATCCACAACCTAAAATGATCATCCAATGAAGCATATAGATGAACATACTAACGAGATACCTTGTTCTTCATTCTCACTTCTGTTAAAACTTTGTTCTTCGCTCTACCTACCAGTAAGAATAAATTCTGATCTATAGACTAGAATAATTACTTAGGTTGCCATCAATGACAACACTAGAAGATATATGGCAAAAATCTTCCCCTTTGGCATTGATGTCAACACTTAGTGAAAAATGACTAAGTGTCAGAACCAATATGATTATGCTACCAAATTTCAATATTTCAAAACACAACTTATTTTCAAAAAAAATATCCCTTAGAATGATCTAAAGAATTTTTCACTACTCTCTATCCCCCTTTGACATTAGTGAAAAACATTATTTTCACTGCACTCTCTCTCCCTTTCAAAAATTTGATCAAAATTTGAAGAAATACAACTACTACTTGAGTAAGAAAATTATCTTACATGTACTTATCTTTCATTTTCAGAAGAAATATTCTCCAAGCTTCTACTGCAATCCCAATGATTATGATCATGCTATTGTTCTCTGATGTCTGGTTGATAATCTGGATGAGGGATTCCAGAATTGTGATTGTCTCTTCTAATTTTTCTCCTTTCCTTAGAACCTCAATCAACTACTCCAATCTACATTCATTTAAATCCTCCACCTTCCAAAAGGCATCCACAAGGTTATTTTTGGTGAACAAAACTTTTGTATGCTCAGACTGCAACACTTCAATCCTTTTCTTGACTATGCCATCCTAATCCTGAAACATGTTATAATCCTAACCAATTTTGTTCAGCTCAGATTCAATCTTCTCCAGCTTATCTTGGTATTTCCCAACTACATGAGGCCAACGAAGACAATATTTGTAGATGTTATTGCCTGAATTTATGCATTGCCTCAACACATTCATTTGAATTTTTAGTTTGGTGAGAGATAGCCTAAACTGATCCTTCAAATGTAGAATTATTCCTCCCTCTTTCATGTCCTGAGACTCAGAAAATATAGCATCCTTAATGCACTCAATCATCTCTTCAGAAAACACATTCTGCAAACTCTCCAAACCAATGTTATTGTGCACAAAATAAGTACTTAGTATAGACTCTTGATCAGGTTCTGCTCATAAGAGGGTCTCTTAGACCATATGTCTACAATTCTCTGCATCCCATCTTTCTCTTGAACAAGCTACAATATCGTTGCTTTGGATAAAACACCTTCTACCATAACTACATCCCATTCAACTGATTCTAGATCTTCTCTTGGAGTGTACTCATCAGATTCTTCATCTGGTATGTCCAAAATCACTAGATCTTTACCTTTTCCTTCAATTTTTGGAGTCTTGTGTGTTGGAGGAGTGTAATCAACAATCTCTTGTGCTCTTTTCTTCTTCCTCTCCATCTCACCGAAAGAAGATCCAAATTCACGTTCTCTTACTAGAATGGCAATGCTAATTGCTCCAAACTTCCCTATCAATTCTTTAAAGAAATTTGCATACTCTTGCTCACAATTTTCCAAAGTATTAGAGTGTTCAAATATTTGTTTGCAAACCAGTTCATTTTCTTTCCATACAACATTATCGGTCTACGGTAAGCAACTCAAAAAATACATCACAAGAAATGACCAAGGTACCAAACCTGAACGAGTAATCAACCTCCTTTGTTAGTTGCACTTTTTCCATCAATTGATCTTTTAGCAATCCACATAGATCAAAATCATGATCCTCCATTATCATTTTATGAGAGATTTAAACTATGCTTGTCGAGGTTGCGCCTTCCCTATTTCTATAAAATATTTTTTATTAAATTCCATGTGTAATGCACCTTGTTATCGGATCTTTGATTGTCAAAATTATCAAAGCCCTTTGATCTCCTTTTAGTCTGGTTATGGTTTCAACCTCCTTGTTCTGAATCAACTTCTTTTTTAGAATATCCCCAACATTGCATAAATCAGTCAAATTCTTGATCACTTCTTTTGAAATGTGAAAGGGTTTATCCAGAGTTAGAATGCCATCATTCAATATGTTCAAGATAAACTTAATGACTTTCATGTTATCAAAGTATGGAAATTCACTCCAAATTTCCAAACTTTTGTGTTTTACACCTTCAAGCCATTTCAATTCATCGGCCGACAAAAAATTTCTCACATCCCTAATATTTTCACTATTATATTCATCTAAATTCACAATTCCTTTGATTTTCTTCATTTTTCCTTTTGTACCAAACACATTTTCTATCGAACACCAAATTTAGTGAGAATTATACAAGCAACTGAAATACATGATGAATTCGCTGTCAAAATGCCTTTACTCCTTCAAAATTATGTTGCAAAGGCTCTCCTTTTGTTCTTCTTCAATGCATAGTGACAAATGAGGGTTCAAAATACCCTTTTATAACTCACACACCTAACCTCTTTATCGCATTAAATGTTTTTCCCTAGGTGTTCTGGATGCTCTACTTTCTTAGATAGCAAAAGGAAAAAAATCATCTGCAGACCTTCCACTTCTCAAAATTCTTCATAAATGACCACTAATACAATTTGTAAACTATTTAACACAACTACTAACAATTTCCTACATTCTGGTGCCAACTACCAACATGGGGACATAGGATTTTCTTGAAAAACTCCCCCTAGGCCAATGTCCTGAGATCAATTTCTAGAGGAATTAAAAAAACCTAATTTTGGTGTAGGCTTATTTCCTTCATCAGATTCACTCTTTCTTACCCATGTTTTCTTCATCTGATCTCTTATCTCTTCCACAATCATTTTCCCTTTTCTTTTATCATCTATCTGTGAAAGTTTTCCTTTGTATACCGAACCTCTTCTATCCATGTTTATGTTCCTGCAGAATCTTGCAATGTGACCAAATCTATTGCAATTGTAACATACAAGATTTATTTGTCTAGACCACTCATTCCATTGATTTCCTCTTGATCTACATTTATTAGCAATATGCCCAAATCTTCCACAGGTATATCATTTAACATTACTTACACTGACATACATACTTTTGCATTCAATTGACTTATGACCAAATTTGTTGCAACTGAAACAATGACTAGGAAATGATGGACTACTTGAATTTATTTTAATTCTACACAAAGAAGCCATATGACTAAATTTATTACAAGCAAAGTAGTGACCATTAAAATTTTGAGCATTGGGTTGTCTTACCAGATACTTTCTTCCTTTATTTATCTGATTTCTTTGTCTAGCATCCTCATGTTCAGATCTAGAGCTTTCTCCCTTCTCATATCCAAGACCTCGCTTGTCATTTTCATCCTTCTATCCTTTAGTCAACTCATCAAGCTTAGCAGAACTGATCTTAAACTTTTCCTTGTATTCATTTGCAGTAGTGAGTTCACCTTTGAGAATAACCATTTGTCTTTCAAGCTCTTGTTCATTATTTTTAGATTGTTGCAGTTCAATCTCCAGGTGAATGAATCCACTATTAACTTGACTACATTCTTCAGATCTTTCATTTAAGGACCGAGCTAGATTCTCCTCATTTTTCCTTCTTTCTTTAGTCTCCTTAGTTTGCCTCATTACCATAGATTCCATCTCAAGCTTTAGAGTAGCATTGTCTCTGCAAGCTTTTCACATTCTTCATTTATTTCTTTTAAGGTTTGATTCAGGTGAACATCTTTCAGGATTTTAATTTCTTTCTGCTTGAGCTAATCACATAGTTCCTTCCTCTTTTCTCTTGACTCATTGATTTTATCCTTCAATGATTGAATGAATTTTTCAGCATCCTCAAGATTTGTTTTTAATTCCATGACTTCTACTTTAGACTGATCAAGATCATCAAGTGCCACCAAAAGCTATTGTTGAAGACTACCAGAGTCCATTGCATTCCAAGATCCACCTCAAGCTTTAAAAATTATTTAGAGGAACCTGCTCTGATACCAATTGTTGGACTCAAGGAACACCAAGAGGGGGGGTGAATCAGTGTTCAACAATATTTATATTTCATTTCAGATCTTAACCCATTTACAACATTTCAAAAAAAGTAAAGATACAAGCACATGAAGGAAACAATCAAAACATGATAACACTAATATTTTTACGTGGAAAAACTATTAGGAGAAAAGTCACAGTGGAGATTAATCCATAATTTATACTTTATTAAAAGTATGAAGAAAAAGGGAATGCACATGCATTCAGGCACACTGCCTAGAGCTCACTGCTCAAAATTAGGAAGGCTCGCTGCCTTACAAAATTTTTGGATTACAACAAAAGGTTGAACTGAGAAAGTAGCATCTATAAATTCCTGGTATTAGTTTCGGTGAAGCTCATAGATAAGATTCTGGACCTTTTGTCTAATTTTGCACTTTTCTCAACTCTGCCTTAATTTGCTTCACAAAAATCCTCTTCTGCACAAGAAAAATTCACTCAACTAATTTTTTGATATTCGCACACACATATAATCTACTCTTTACACCAATTTACACACAAAAATGAATTACCCAAACTCACATATATATCCGCTATCAGGGATTTCAATCGCTTCAAGTCAGCTTCAACAAAATATAAAAAATTCTCCAATGGTCAGCTCAAATAAAAAATTATATTTAATGCACACGCATCAAATTTAGATAATATTATGCTAGGACCCAAAACAAAATGTCCAACCCAAGAAACAATTAAACAATTACTCCTTATACATCTATGACATGCTACATTCACCAAGTCGACCACCATGAGCAAATAAACAAAAAAACCATCATGCCAGATCTCCTAACTCATACACCGATTAATGCAACATCAGAAAACTTAGCAATAAGATAAAATAGATGCTCAAAAACCTTCCCTAAGATCCATAACCTAAAATGATAATCTGGTGAAGCATACAGATCGACATACTAACCGGATACCTTGTTCTTCATTCTCGCTTCCATTAAAACTTTGTTCTTCACTTTGCCTGCTAGTAGGAACAAATTCTAATCTATGGACTAGAATAATGACTTAGGTTGTCATCAATGACAACACTAGAAGCCATATGCCAACAAGATATCTACCAGTTGCAATAGTTACTTCATGAACAACTTTATTAATTTTACATTCCTTCCTAGATTTGTTGTAGATATTGAACTGATAGGTACCTCTCAGAATTTCCTTAATATCATGTCATCCCTGAGTTTATTGCACACCAACCTTTTGTAACACTCTTTTTAATTTCTCCTCTAGCTCTGATATCTATAAATATGTATTTCAAGAAGTTGTGTTTCAGTAAGGAGGTACCCTGCATTTCATTCACTAATGAACCAACTGAGATGAGGAGAAGGATTCACACACTATTTTTGTTTCATCTAAAATTATATCATATATGAAACTCTCCTAAGCATCTTCAAGGTGCAACCTTCTAGATATGGTGACGATTCAAAGTTCTCTTGTTCCTGATTTTTCTCCCTTGCATCTCTATTATTGGAGCTCTTTCACTACAGTCTTCTTGTTGGATGTTGTCAGTGTGTTGCTGATATGCTATTTTCATTGATGTCAACACTATTAGCATCATTGTATTGAAGGCTATATATGTTGAGGATATTGGGAAAATTGTAAAATGAAGAGTTACAAAGTTGCTAGTTGCCTTGTGAAGGTCATGAAGGTGTCTTGTTTTATACATTGGAGATCAACTGTTGTGGACTAAAGGGTTTATTTTTTAGATTATCTAGATCATCTACCATAAGTTTCAAAGGTTCATGTGAAGATTTGATCGTGTTGTGGTCTAACAGTATTTTTGTGGCCTCTGTCAGCATTCTTGAGTGAAGATTGTGTGATTTTGATAATCTCAGTTGTTGTACATGCTTCTTTGTTAGTTTCTAGTGTTCTTGGATGCTTCTAGATCATTCTCCATCATTCTTGTATGTCCGCATTGATCGGTGTGCTCGTGGTCAAAGATTTTTCTTGTGCATGTTTGGGTTTTCATGTTCCTAGCCGACATGATGGTGGTAACGTGTTGTGGATCCTTGAAAAGTAAAATTTGAATGTTTGGCACGCTCGTGAGTATTGTTTTGGGTTGCATCATTGTATGCACCAATAGTGTTTAGATCCACATTGAAAATTTAAGTGTAATTTTGGGCTAACATTGTAAATATGTTTTATTTTTCTGGCCAACTAAGTTGTTGATGCAATCTCATGTTGCGGATATATAAGAGCGATTGTTTCATCAGTGTAAAGTATGCTTGGTTTGATCCTATGTGTGTGTGTGTGTTAATATCATTCGATTGCAGAGTAGAGTGTGAAGAAGACTGAGTGTAGTGTGAAGAAGTTTGAGTGAAGAGTGAAGAAGGTTTTTCTGTGCTTAATTGGAACTATAATTAGGCTTGTGTAGAAGCTATTTTCTTAGTTCACAAGTTGGATGGTTTTAATCCAAAATTTATTTGGACGGTGAGTCCTCTTTTGTATTTGAGCAATGAGATTTAGGCAGTGTGCCTGAATGAATGTGCATTCCCATTATTTCTAATTATACTTGTAACAAGGTATAATATTGTGGACTAACCTCCACCATGGTTTTTCCCCTAACAGGGTTTCCATGTAAAAAAATCTTGGTGTTCTATGTATCTCTGATGTGTTAATTGTTTATGGTTAATTTCTTATTCATTAGATATTAGATTAAGTTACGTAAAGTTTGAAAAGTTTATTATTTTGTGACAACTAATTCACCCCCCTCTCAGTTACCTATCCTTGTTTTTCCAACAATTGGTATTAGAGCCAAGTTCCTCTGAAGAAGTCTAAAAGCTTGAGGTGATCCGAGATGGCATCATACAAGAAGGACTATCCTAGATTTGATGGAACTAACTACTCATTGTGGAAAGTTAGCATGGAATGTCACCTGAGGTGTATTGGTGAAGCTTATTGGAAGATTACAAAATATCCATATGTTATTCCTCAGAATGGTCCCTCCAGTGCTGATGAGATCAAAGAAGCTGAAAATAATATTAGGGCTATTGAAGCTTTGGTGAGTGCTTTGACAGATTCAGAGATGGAAAATGTGATAGGTCTAAAGACAGCTCATGAGATTTGGATGAAGCTAGAAAATTTGTATTAAGGATATGCACATGTGAAGATGGCTAAGTTACAGAGTTTGAAAGGAAAGTATGAGAATTTGAAGATGGGTGAAGATGAAAATATCACTTCTTTTATGCAAAAAGTAAATGAAATAGTGATGGGTATTAGATGTGTCGGTAGTTCCTTGGATGAGGATGAAATTATGGCTAAGATACTCAGGTCCTTGCTTCCCTCCTACAAAGTGAAGGCTCATGCTACTGAAGAGCTCAGATCAATAATGAAGATGACAAGAGATATGCTGGTTGGTAAGCTTGTTGCTTTTGAATTAAGTGAATTTGGTGAATTTGTTCCAGGGACTGAATCTGCATTCAAGGCTACTATATTTGGAAGTAACAAGCAAAGACATAATCCAGGAGAATGTTCCAGAAAGATATCCAAGTATGATGAAGAACTAAAACAACTTGAAGATAAATAAAGAGAAGTAAAAGAATTAGAAGCACTGATTGTGAAGAAATAAGGTAGAGGAAAATGTAAGTATGAAGGTGTGTTTCCTATTAAATGTTTTTCTTGTAGTAAAATAGGTCATTTTGCATCAAGATGTCTTGAAAGAGTTCTAGATCTAAGCCTAACAAGTCTAGATTCCAAAAGAAAAGTTACTTTGTTGAAGGAGTAACTGATGATGAGTCTGATAAAGATAATGAAAATGAAGATGAATGGGTTTTCATTGCTACCATTGAAAATATTTTTGTTGCTACTGAATTTGCTAAAGATGAGAAAGCTCTTGCAGCACAAGTTGAAGAAAAGGATGAGTTGGTTATTGGTAGTGGATGCTCACATCATATGACCGGTGATAAAAGAAAATTTGTAATTCTAGAGAAGTATGATGGTGGGGTTGTAAGGTTTGGAGATAACAATGTTGGTGTGATTCGTGGCAGAGGTTCTATTTGTCTTGGTGGTAAGCATAACATTGATGATGTTCTTTACGTCGAAGGCATGAAGCAAAATATTTTGAGTGTTGGACAGATGGTGGAAAAAGGTTATGATCTACAATTCAAATATGGGAGATGCAGGATAAGTGGAAGTTTTGGAAATAATATTGCTACAAGTAAACAAACAAAAGGAAATATTTTTCACCTAAATACTGCTAGTGAGAGTTGTTTAATTGCTCAAGTAGATGAAAGTTGGTTGTGGCATAGGAGGCTATGTCATGTGAATTTTGATAAGATTGTGAAGGTAAGTTCCACTCAAGTAGTAAGATATCTACCTAAGTTAGTAAAGCTTGCTAACACAATTTGTAAGGAGTGTTAGATGGGTAAACATACTAGAGTCTCTTTCTAGAGCAAACAGTTTCATTCAAATGATTTTTTGAAGCTGCTACATACTAATCTTTGTGGTACCTCCAGAGTCAAAAGTATTCATGGAGAAAGGTACTTTATGTTGATTATTGATGATTATTCTAGAATGATATGGGTTTCTTTCTTAAAAGAAAAATGTGAAGCACTGGAAAAGTTCAAAAGTTTCAAGGCTATGGCAGAGAATGGGAAAGGTTTGAAAATAAAATTATTGAGGTCTGACAGAGGTGGTGAGTTCACCTCCAAGGAGTTCAACTCTTTTTGTGAAGAACATGGAATCAGAAGATAGTTATCTACTCCCTGAACCCCTCAACAAAATGGAGTTGTAGAGAGAAAGAATAGAACAATTTTGGATGCTGCTAGAACAATGATGATAGAAGGAAATGTGCCCCAGATCTATTGGAGTGAAGTTGTAAGCACTGTTGTGTATACTTTGAAACAGGTAAATGTTAATGGTAATTCTGGTAAGACCCCTTTTGAGCTATGGTTTGGTTATAAGCCTACAGTTAAATATTTCAAGATATTTGGAAGCAAGTGTTATATCAAGAGAGATGATGATATAGGCAAGTTTGATGTAAGAAGAGATGAAGGAATCTTTCTAGGTTACTCTACTAAGAGAAATGCTTACAAATTCTATAAAAAAAAACTAAGAAAGATGGTTGAGAGTACAAATGTCAGAGTTGATGAGGACTCTGCCAAATCATCCAAATATTATGGTTATGATTTAGATGAAGACAATACAAGCCAAGGGAAGAATTCTCAAGCATAGAAACAACTTCAAATTATTCCATATGTTCCAGTAAAGAAACCTCAATTTGTTTAGGTAAATCAAGTAAGTCGGGAAGGACAAACAAGTGCAAGTGCAGAAGAAAGATCAGAAGAACTAGAAGCTCAAGAAAGTCCTAAAGTTCCAAGGTATGTAAAGCTAAATCATTCTGAAAATAAAATTATAGGAGATAAGAGTAAAGGTGTGCAAACTAGAAGAAAGATTGTAGAAGAGTATTGATTGATTTCCAAGATTGAACCTAAAGATGTCACTGAATCCTACCAAGATGAACACTGAATGGAAGCTATGAAGGAAGAGCTAACACAGATTGAAAAGAATGACACATGTACACTGGTTCCTAGACCCAAAGACAAAAATGTGATTGGTACTAAATGGGTGTTTCGAAACAAGCTGAATGAACAAGGTGAAGTGGTCTAGAATTCTCAAATGAAAGGTGTTGATTTTGAAGAAAACTTTTCCCCTATTGCCATAATTGAAGCTGTTAGATTATTTATTGATTATGCTACATATAAGAACTATAAAGTCTATCAAATGGATGTGAAGTCAACATTTCTAAATGGAGAACTAGAAGAAGAAGTATACATTGAACATTCTGATGGATTTCTGTTGACTGACAGGGAAGACTAGTATGTAAAGGGTATTCTCAAATGAAAGGTGTTGATTTTGAAGAAAATTTTTCCCCTATTGCCAGAATTGAAGTTGTTAGATTATTTCTTGCTTATGCTGCATATAAGAACTATAAAATCTATCAAATGGATGTGAAGTCATCATTTCTAAATGGAGAACTAGAAGAAAAAGTATACATTGAACAATCTGATGGATTTCTACTGACTGACAGGGAAGACATGGTTTGCCACTTGAAGAAAGCTTTGTATGGACTTAAGCAAGCTCCCAGGGCTTGGTATGCTAGATTGGACAAATACTTATTGAAGCCTGGATTCAATAAAGGTACTACTGATAGAAATTTATACTTCAAGTTGGATCATGATAAAGAGTTAATTATAGAAGTTTTTGTTGATGACATTATTTTTGGAGATGATAATCTATGTTTGAAGTTTGTTGATGAAATGAAGAGTGAATTTGAGATGAGTATGATTGGAGAGATGAAGTTCTTTATGGGATTGCAAGTTACCCAGTTAGACAAGGGAATTTTCATATCTCAGTCCAAATATATGAGAGAGATACTAAAGAAATTTGGGATGGAAGAATCAAAGCATGTTGGTACTCCCATGGTGATTGGATGCAAGCTAACACAAAATGATGATTCTCTTAAGGAAAATAAAACTAGATATAGGTCAATGATCAGTGGATTTCTCTATTTGACCCAGACTAGACCAGACATTATGAATGGTGTATGTATGGTTGCTAGATTTTAGGCTGATCCAAAAGAATCACATGTGATTGATGTTAAGAGAATCTTCAGATATTTGATAGGAATAGTTGAATTTGGACTTTGGTATCCAAAGGATGATGATCTCACTTTGAGTGCATATACTGATGCGGATTGGACTAGAGATGTAGATGACAAGAAAATTACTAGTGGTGGTGCTTTCTTCCTAGGGAAGAAGTTGGTGTCCTGGTTGAGAAAAAAGTATAATTCCATTTCTCTATCTACTGCTGAAGCAGAATATATTGCTGCTTCCAATAACTGTACTCAAGTGATATGGATGAAACAGATGCTAAAAGATATTAGGGTGGTATATGAAGAACCTATTGCCATATACTCTGACAATTCAAGTGCAATAAATATGTTGAGGGATCTGGTACTACACTCTAAGACTAAACATATATCAATCAAGTTTCACTTCTTGAGGGAGAAAGTGGATGAGAAATAAGTCAGATTAGAGTATGTGCCTACCAAAGAATAGATTGCGTAAATATTTAATAAGCCATTGTCAAAGGATACTTTTGAGTATCTCATAGGAATGCTAGGGGTGATTACCCTCTTGATAAGAACTAAAAGATGCATTTACTTACATAAATCTGTGAGCTTCATTGCTATATTCTAATCCAGATTGATGTCTCTGTGGCTACTACTCAGGGGGAGTAGTAAGATGTGTAGATATGTGGTTCAAAGCATGTATATGGAAAGGTAATGGTTACCTTTACCATTGATGTCAAAGGGGGAGAAGAGTAATGTGAAAAATCCTTTTGGGAATAGAAGCAATTGAGAAGAGGACTCAAAATCTAAGGGGGAGTTAGTGCAGTTGTGTTGATGGTATTTTTCACATCATGTGTTGCCATTAGTTCCAAAGGGGGAGATTGTTGGATGATGTGGGTGTGTTGCTGATATGTGGTTTTCATTGATGTCAACACTATTATCATCATTGTATTGAAGTTTGTATATGTCAAGGATATTGAGAAAATTGTGAAAGGAAGAGTTACAAAGTTGCCCGTTGGCTTGTGAAGGTCATGAAGGTGGATCCTATTCTATATGTTGGAGATCAACAGCTATGGAATAAAGGGTTTATTTTTTAGAGTATCTAGATTATATACCAAAAGTTTTAGAGGTCTACATGAAGATTTGATCATGTTTTGGTCTAATAGTAATTTTGTGGTCTCTGTCAGCATTCCTGAGTGAACATTGTGTGATTTTGATAATATCAGTTGTTGCGGATGATTCTCTATCAATTCATGGTGTTCTTGGATGCTTCTAGATCATTCTCCATCATTCTTGTACATCCACATTGATCAGTGTGCTCGTGGTCTAAGTTTTTTCTTGTGCATTTTTGGGTTTTCATGTTCTTGGCCGACATGATGGTGGTAACATGTTGTGGATCCTTGAAAAGTAAAATTTGAATGTTTGGCATGCTTGTGAGTATTTTTTTGGGTAACATCTTTGTATTGGACAATGGTGTTTAGATCCACATTGAAAATTTAATTGTAAATTTGGGTCAACATTGTAAATATGTTTTATTTTTCTGACTGACTAAGTTGTTGATGTAATCTCATGTTGCAGATATATAAGAGTGATTGTTTCATTAGTGTAAAGTATGCTTGGTGTGATCCTATGTGTGTATGTGTGAATATCATTTGATTGTAGAGTAGAGTGTGAATAAGACTGAGTGAAGTGTGAAGATGTTTGAGTGAAGAGTGAAGAAGGTTTTTTTGTGCTTAATTGGAACTATAATCAGGCTTGTGTAGAACCTATTTTCTTAGTTCACAATTTGGATGGTTTTAATCCAAACTTTTCTTTGGATAGTGAGTCCTTTTTTGTATTTGAGTTGTGAGCTCTCGGTAGTGTGCCTAAATGCATGTGCATTCCCATTATTTCTCATTATACTTTTAATAGGGTATAATATTGTGGACTAACCTCCACCATGGTTTTTCCCCTTAGAAGGTTTCCACATAAAAAATATTGGTGGTCTTTGTCTCTCTGATGTGTTAATTGTTTATGGTTAATTTCTTATTCATCGTATATGAGATTAAGCTAAGTAAAGTTTGAAAATTTTATTATTTTGTGACAACTGATTCACCCCCCTCTCAATTGTTGGTCCTTGTTTTGCCAACAATTCTCACTTTGTGAGGTTATGAAGTTTAAAATGTGTCATTGCTACTTTCTTTATGGGACTTCTCTTTAATGTTTAGTGCCTCATATATTGATATGCCAGAAACTCCAAGCAGTATCTTTACACTATTGTAGGCACGTTCTCAATCTCCATGCATTCCATAGTAGCCAAATCAATAAGAATTATATGAATATGAGATTTTTCTCTATGTAATCTTTTATCTTATTGTGCAATCTTTGTAGTGATCACTAATTTTGTACAATATTGTTTAATTTTCTATGATCATTCTAATGTTGCCCCATATTTATCATTGGCCTATAAGGTGCCAATTGCTTCTTTGGTGTTCCTTGACTGTAAATCTTTATGGAGTGTCTTTTTGTGAATGTTCTACAATTGAAAACTATTGTCATTGTACTATATGTTATCCTTCCACTATAATTGGCTGCCTCTACTATCATAAGTCTATAGTTATGCTTGAAATTTCAAGGCATTATTTGACACTAGATAGTTACTAGAGAAGGGGAAAATGCTTATTTGATAGAAGATTGTTTGAATATTGATTCCTTATTGTTGCATTGTTCTCCAAGTTTTGATGATTTTTATCTTTGCTCTGGTAACTATCTCATATCATAATTTTCATTCTTTTGATGGAATTCCTCTAGATAATGGCTGCAAAAAAGATAATGATAGTAACCTTTAGCATGATGGGCTCAACCCTTGTGGGAGCCACATTTCCTCCACATGATAAAATGTCAAACAAGATGAAAAATTAAATGATGAACCTATACCTGCACAGTGAATAAAAAAATAGATAAAATAGTGAAGTTCAATGCTCTTCCTCATGATCTAATTTGGCTCTTTTGCATCTATCTAACAATGGCTCAATTGGTTTAATGCATCATAGTTGTAAGTTATATGTATTTTTATGAAACATATGATGAGATTTCATGTCCTGAGCTCTAAGAAAATATTTCAATCATCTACAAGTACATTTGGAGATTAGGAATGAGAGGAGCTGAAGATAGAAGGACCGATATCAACATTAGTCATTAAGGTAATGGCGAATATGATCTCTTCCCATGTGTTTTTCCTTTACTTTATCTTTAGATGTATAGCTCACATACATTGTTGTATTAATTAAATTCAGTCATTCCCACATCTTGTGTGGGATACTTAAGCATTCCTTTGATCTTAATGTATGAAACAACATTGTATACATTTTCATTCAACATGAATTAAATACAATAATATCATGCAATTTGTATAATCTCTTTCTATTACAAAAAAATGCATGATAAAAATTGAATTCCTCTTGGAACTTCAAATGCAAATGATTAGGATTAGATGAAATTTATTGAAGTACCCTTCACCTTAGATGTAACAAATGTTTCAGCTCTACCAAATTGAGCTATAGGTGAAATTTTGGTAACCTTTGTGGTGATTTCTACTGAATGCTTGCTTGTTAAGCATGAGAAACCAATTACCTAAACAATCCATTAGGCATGGAGTCAAAATATTCTCTCCTCAAACTCTTGAAACTTGGACCATCGATTTTTGGCACCATAAGACTCTCTAAGTCTTCTAGGGTTTTGCACCTAAAAGGAGAGAGGTAGGCCAAAAATAGTAGCTGGGTTCATTCAAATTATGCAATGCAGGATGTTATCTAGACTAAATGAAATGAACTAAATTTAATTAATTGATCTAAATGACTAATTATGTATGCAAAACTTAAGATTTATGCTATGTTGGAAAACACAATGTGATATGCAAACACAGAGCTGTGAATAAATAAGTGCATAATAGAAAGAAATGAGTTAAATCAGTGTGTACCTGGAGGTCTGATGTGGATTTTGGAATGTTTTGGATGCTATTTGGGATTACAGAAAATCACCAGTGGGACTCATTCACCCAGGGTGGTGAATCAGTCTTGCTTCTGATGAAAACTATCGGGAACAGGTTTCTGAGTGTCAAGATTTGGAATCTTGAAAAAAATAATTTCCATCCTTAAGGTGGGACTTATTCACCATTGGTGGCAAATTAGTCCTCTCCCAAAATTCTAAAAAATTAGGTGACAACTCTGTAACACCAGATCTAAGGATGTCTTCTTGTCAAGTTGTCGAAGTCAATTCTATAGGAAAGAGACAAAATACCTTCTCCAAGCTTGAAATGAGGTTGATTTGACTTGAAGCACTTTGTTGAATTTTTTTACCACTCTTCAACACCTAAATGATTATTAAATATGCATACAAAGGTCTACAAACACATACACAAGAGGGGAAAATGGTTGAGGGTTAGCAAATAGAGGTTTTCCTTGGTCAAACCCCACTTTGGTATTCAAACCCTTAATGAAATAATGAAATGAAAGAGAATGATAAACAAATAACATGAAAGTGCTATCAACTTACCAAACCCTTGTTGAAGAAATTATGAAGTTATGTCAATGGATGCTTTATTTAATGTTGTAAAGAGCTTGAATGCTTGAGTGAATGAAAAGATTGCTTGAATGTGTTATGAGATTGTAGGAGATGTAAAATGAGGAGAAAATCATATATTTATACAATCTTGTGCCTTAGTAACCCATTGATACCTTATCACAGGCTGACATCAAGTGATTTTGAATAAAAACCAGAAAGAAAATTTGAAATATTTTGAATTTGGAGCAAAGGGGACTCATTTGCCACCCATGGCGAATGGGTCCCACTTAGGACCTGAAAATGGGTGTCAAGAATTAAGTCACATTTAATGTTGTTTGTCAGGTTTACATTAAAAAATATACTTATTTAAAGCTTATAAGGGCATAAAGGGGTCAAATAAAGCACAAGAAAGGTGTAAATAGTGAAATTATGCCTAGAAAAGTGCGAAATCTTGTTACAAGACTTTACAACACTTCAAAATAGGACTTGTTTAGTGATGAAAAGGTAATTTTTAGGTGAATTGTAATTAATAGAGTCTAGAAGAGTGTAGAAATTTTTTACAACACTTCACAACACCTTCACAAGACGTCATTATTTGAATTTTAGTTCCTAAATATGCATGTTCAAGCAATATTATCACATTAAATTAGAGAAAAATAGACCAAAGATCATGAAGAAAGGCCTAAAATACCATGAAAATGACAAGGGGCAATTTTTCTATGGTGCAGTTAGCCCCAACTTTAGTGAGAGGATGAACTTGCTTCAAACTCACACTAAAGTAGCCATGAACATCAAGAGAAGGGTTCAAATGTACTTATGTTAGCAAGATGGAATGACAAGGATAAAGAGGGGTGATGAAGCCCCCAGGATGAAGATCCCATGGAAAACTAAGCATAAAAACAAAGGAGAACACATGTTGAAAGGGACATTGAATTGAGCTTCAATCGTCTAACTAACTAATTGTGAATTAGATCTAGGCTAATTGTTTGAAAGAGAGAATGCATACTCACTCTAGGGTGACAGAACTCATGGTGATCTACTAGGTGAGGAATCCAAAAAGGTGGGATACATACGCTAGTTGGTATGCACTCACAAACACAAAGGTGGTTATGGGGAAAGTCGTGTCATTGAATGGGCTCCCCGCTCAACCATATCAAAGTTATACCTCCTAATAACTTTAACAAGGTGTTCCAAAGGAAAATGTCAGTTTGTGGCACATGAGACAAGAAAAGCTTCATATTCTTAGAAACCATGAACAAAAAGGAAGGTACCACAAGAATGCAAGTTTCATTATGCAAGGTGGCAAAAATGCAAACTATAAAATAGAAATGTAAAAATGTAAAAGTGTAAAAGTGTAAAATGGAAAATATGTTCAAAGGAGTCTTGTTAAGTTTATGCAAGGTATACCACTTAGGGAACATTATGTCTAATTTCTCCAAGAGAGGACCAATCAAAGAATAAAATATTCACAACTTAGGGGATGCAATGCATCACATCGAGCCACCAAGAGGAATGTAATATGCTAAGATAGATCACGCTTATGAAGGAAATCACACCCAATGTCATCCACAAAGTGAGTGGACACATCATATGAAATAACAAGGCTGCACTAAGAACTGAGAATGCAAAATGAAATAATGGTAATGTATGCCCCCCACTTTAAAGGAATTTCTACACACCGTTCTATGAGCAATTACTTTAAAGTAGCAAAGAAAAGAAAGTGCAAAATGGAGAAACAAGACATGAGAGCCAGCTCAAAAAGACCTATTCCAAGTCATATGTTTATGAGTTAGGCTACTTCATGAAAATGAAAATGAAAACAAAATAAAAGGGATTTTCCCCCTAGAAAGAGAACCAAATACATAAGGGATCTATGTGTAGACAACTAAAAATGGTCTGGAGAATCTAATTAATTGAATACAACTTATTTGATTAATTAATCTTAAATTCTTCTACTTAGTAAATAAATAGAAATATTTATATATATTAAGTTCATTTATAATTCTTCTATTTTCCTCTCCTAATTAAATAAACAAAATTAAAAACTTTGTTTTATTTAATTATTATCATTTTCATCATATTATTTCTCTCTTAATTAAATAAACAAAATTAAAAAAACTTTGTTTTATTTAATTGTTATCATTATTTCTTCTATCTTCAAATTAAATACACAATTTAAATAAATTGTGTTATTTAAAATCACATTTCTTCTTAATTAAATAAAGATTGCTAAAAATATTTTATTTAATTATCATTCTCCTTTTAATTTAATAAAACAAACCCTATAGTTTGATTTATTAAATTATTTATTCCTCCTTTTGCTAAATTTAAATAAATTAAAAATATTTAAATTTATGCATAAAATTTGCACTATTCACTCACCAATAAATATTTATTTCTCACCAATCAAATTAATGGCACTGCCATTCACGGGAAAGCTTCAGGAAAAATTTGTAGGAAGTTCTCTCAACAACCTTCCACCCACCTTCCCTCTTATCTTGCCTGGTGTTTTCATGGGGAGAAACCATTCTCCATGATCAGCTCCTTCTTCTCATCCCATGCCTTTGGATTCTCCAGAGGAAATCACAGCCCCTCATCCCGGTTTCCTATGCAATTGTGCTGCCATGAAAGCTATAAATACAACTCTTGGGCTACAAGAAAAGGATCCTAACTTATGCAATTTTACTCTGCAGGTTTCCAAACATTCAAGCATTCCAGCAATCAAGTTCTAGGATCAATCCATCAAGCTTTCTTCAGCATTTCATAGTTTTAATCATGGCTATTTACAGTAGTTTAATTCTCATTTTAGAATCATCTTAGTTGCATTATAGACTCACAATAGCTTAATTCTCATTCTCTAAGTGTCACTTAATAGTTTAATTAGCTTATGAATCTAAGAGCTAAGTAAATTAGAGAAGTCTTTAGAGTTAGAGAGCAATAGGATAAATTTATGTAGATTTTGTAGTTTAATTTAGTTTAAATTTCTTAATCTTAGATGCAATATCTTATTTAGAAGTGTAGATGCATAGTTTAGCTTGTTTCCCCCATTCTACAGCTTACAAAATGGCGCCCACCGTGGGGCAATACCCTGTATTTTGCTAACTTTTTGAAAATCTTGTCGTACAGGTATCGGCGTGAAAGTTTTCGCGGGATCGAGAGTTTTTGCAGGGCGCCAGGATTCTGTTTTAGCACGCCGGGTTCCTGTTCCAGCGCGCCCGGTTACTATTCCAGTGCGTCGGGTTTCTGTTCTAGTGCGCCAGGTCACTGTTACAGCGCGCCTAGTTTCTGTTCCAGCGCACCACTTTTTCTTCTTTAAAAGCATTTCTTTCATCTGGATCCGACGCGTCCGCGGCCAGTTTTTATTTCTGTCTTTTCTATTTTGTTAAAATTTACCAATCCTAGGATAGAAATAATAAAATTTACCAATCCTAGGATAGAAATGGTTAAAGTTTACCAATCATAGGATAGAAATGGAGTAAAATTTACCAATCCTAGGATAGAAACATCACACTTCTTTTTGAGGTTTTAAAATTGAACATCTTGCTTGTCATGGAGCAATATCTCCATTAGAAGTAAATCATTTGTCTTTTGGGTTTAAAAAGAACAACATTTTGTTGTGATTGGGTGATAGGTTTATACTCTCCCCTTAACTGGGTGCATCAAAATACCAGACTCACCATTTACTTTATGCAATTTTATGCTTTCTTAAAACCTTTAGACAGGCCTACCGTAGTGGGAAAAAGTACTCACCCTACGGGAACAACCTGAGTGGGGATAGCCAAAAGCCATGGTATTCCAACCCACTTTAAAATTTATGTGAATTTGGGGAAACCCTCTTTCAACGGAAGTGCGTAGGATAACCATCCCCAAAATATTTGTTTTAAAGATTGGGAGGTCTCTCGAGGGAGTTTATCCATTTTTCACTCTGAACGAAAACCCTATCTAAGAGCCTAAAAATAGAAGCACGCCTGTCAATTTCCAAACATTGTAATACTCGGCAGTGCAGGGGCGGGGAAGAATCTACCCTCAAGCACTCACCATATAATTGCCAAGGACTGTTTGCTCAGGGGATCCGATATCCACTTTTGTCACTCTGAGTATGCACCTGGAAAAGACAAAAACATGGGCACCCTCTAGGGGGTGACATGGCTGTGTGAGTCGACGCAATTCCAAGTTGTGGGCCGTTCGAGTATATAACGATGACCTTTTGTCTCTAGGAGTGAGTCTGTTTGAATTGTCTTATCTTGTTATCAAACCAGTAAAAATCAAGAAGAATCATTGATTCTTGAGAACATACACTACTTGTTTAGATTCTAGGATTTTGAATACAACCATTCTATTCTTGATTGCTGTGTTTTCTATCATTAAACTCAGATAAGATCATCACAAAAATCCTAAAAATCAAAGCACTTGTGAATTTCTCATGATTCGAGATTGGGTATCCACCAAGTTTGTCAAGAAATCTCTTGCCAAACGAATCCGAAAACCAAAGAGGACAAATGCATACAAACAACTCCTAAGAAAATAAAGATTTCTATATCAAAGCAGGAAAGTTCTACTCCAACATAGAACTTTTATTCATAGGTATCACGATTTCTCTAGAGGTTATACAGATGACTACGTTGTAGCTCCCTTAGATTCACAAGCATATTTCCAAAGAAGAGCTCTTAGGCAACACCACAATCATAGTCAGAGAATTCGTCCAGAATACATCCCACAACCCGCCATCCAATATGATACCAGACCAAGTGAGTTTCATAGAATAAGATAGTTTTTTTTTCTGTCTTAAACCCCTAAAAGGTCATAGTTTTAGCGCGCCCGGTATCTGTTTTAGCGCGCTTGGTGTCTGTTTTAGCGCGCCTGGTTTCTATTTCAGCACGCTTGGTATCTGTTTTAGCGCTCCCGGAGTCTGTTTCAATGCGCCTAGTCTCTGTCTCAGCGCTTTGTATCTCTGTTTCAGTGCGCTTGGTGTCTATTTTAGCGCTCCTGGTTTCTGTTTTAGCGCGCCCGGTATCTGTTTTAGCGCACCCGGTCTCTGTTTTAGCACACCCAGTCTCTGTCTTAGCGCGCCTGGTCTCTGTTTTAGCACGTCCAGTCTCTGTTTTAGCGCGCCCGGTATCTGTTTTAGCGCGCCATAAAACCCGAAAAATAGAGAGTTAATAGGATATTTTGTGAGCTTGCCCATATCGAATACAAGGTTTCCATTAGTTCAAAACATTTTTTTTCATAGTCCAGAACACTTAAGTCATGCAAAAGAAAAAAGCTTTACCCCTACACCTAGATCTTGCAGCATCTTACATAGTGTCATTTTCACCAAAATTTGAGTTTTTCTGTCAAAGTTTCCCCATCAAGGATTCTATCATCCTTTCATCACGAAACTAGATAAGACGAAATCAGATTTTAGAACAACCTTGGCACTTATCCAATCAAATCCAAGATCAAAGTCTAGAGTAAACTTTAAACGTTTGTATGCCTATTTTCACACGAGCAGCATATCAAAAACAACAAGAACAAGAAAACAAAAAAATAGCAGCCATGGCTGAAGAAAACCCTTGGGGATGATATAGCAACACTGATCCTCTTATTAACTCGCATGAGAAAGAAATAACTGTGGAGGAAATCAAGAAAGTTCAACAAGACCCTCATTTCCATAAATTTATGGAAAAGATGCTAGAGCAAGACATGGAAAAGTATCTTCTACTACTAGCTGACAAAGGTGCTAAACTTCCTAAAGACTTTGATGTCAATCAACTCAAGGAAACAGCCACACCTAACTCAACTAGTATAGAAAATCCAAATCAAATAGATGCTTTGACAAGACAAATCCAACAATTGCAACTACAATTCCAAAATATCCAACAAGGGCCAACAAAGAGATATCTATTACAAGACATTTTCCCTTATCCATTTGACTCAAGCATTAACATGATACCATTTCCAAGGTATTGTGAGTACCCAACATACAACAAGTATAATGGAAGAACTGATCCATTTGATCACGTACGAGAATTTTGAGCCATGAGCATAGAGTTCGCACACGAGGACTCTTACCTTCTACGATTATTTCCAAGGAGCTTAGGGAATGCTTGCATGGAGTGGTTTTCTAAACTAGAACCTGGGATTCAATCCTTTGAGGAATTAATCAATAGGTTCATAACACACTTCTCATTCAACATCCAACATGGGGTAACCTTAAAAGAACTTTACAACACCAAACAAGCAAAGGGCGAAAAATTTCTTTCCTTTCTCCAACGATGGAGAAGGCTATTTGCTAAATACCCTAGATCTATTCTTGAAGAGGAGAAGATAGAGATGTTCATTGATAACTTAGTAGATGACATGAATTACAGATTGGACCTACAATGTCCATCCACATTTGAACAAGTTATCGAAAAGGGACTCAAAATCGAAGAGGCTCTAATCAAAAGAGGAACAATCAAACACTTCATTAAAGGTTCAAACAATAACCATTCCTCTAACAACAACGAAAAGCCAAGATTTTGGCAAAAGAACAAGAATACTGATACCATGATCGATACACAGGCACCTAAACTAGTATTCACCTTGACACCAACCACTACAAACAAACAAAACAATGGTTTTAATGTCAAACAAAGTAGTGATCAAGGAAATAATCAAAACAGTGGAGAAACAAAAGCCCAATCATTCCAACGACCCTCCAATAAAAGAAAATTCACACCGTTAGGACAATCATTGGAATCAGTCCTCAAGGAACTTTTAAACGAAAAACTCATTCAAGTGCAAGAGGCTAGAAATTGGGACCCTCAAGTCAAACCATCATGGTGGAATGACTTACATTACTGTCACTATCATCAAAATAAAGGTCACATGACTGAAAATTGTTGGCAATTAAAACATGTGGTACAAGACCTCATAGATCAAAAGAAAGTATTTGTAGAGGGCCCTCAAACAAACAAAGATCATACAACATTCAAAAATCCTCTACCCAATTATCAGAAGGGAGAATCTTCTTCCGCAAACACCAAAGGTAAGAACGTTAATTATGTTTATGACGCAACAATCCTTTGTTTTTCTGCTGCCAAAGAGGATGAAGAGTTATGCAATCAAATCAATCAGAACAACGACATTACATCTACCAATTTGGTACAACATATGGACAAATCCGAAAACCAAATCAATGTAGTCACACTCAAAGGGAAACAAGAGTACCAACCGGTTAATGCCACAACAAGGGCACAATCCAAAGTTATATTGAAAGGAGCATCAATATCATCCCCATCAGTGGATCCCCCCTCCAATCAATATAATCTCATCGATCAATTGCAGAAAATACCAACACAAATATCAATCTTGGAACTTTTGAAGATTTCCCCATCACACAAAGAGGTTCTTGAACAAGCTCTCGTATCAACTACAGTACCTAACAATCTGGATGTGTGTCAATTCCAAGCTATGGTGGGACATCTATCTGCACCTCATTGCCTTTCATTTTCTGAACATGATGATGTATCACTCACCCATCCGCATAATTCCACCCTTCACATTGAAGTCCTTATCCATAAACATCATGTAAAACGTGTCCTGATAGATGGAGGGGCTGGTTTAAATATTTGTACCTTAAAGCTGATTCGTGCACTAGGATACTCAGATGAAGCCATTGATACAAGAAGAAAAATCACAATCAAAGCATATGATGAAGAAGAAAGGTCCTCTAAAGGATTGATCATATTACCCATTCAAGTTGGGCCTATTGTCCAAAAAGTGGTTTTCCAAGTCTTAGATAGGGAACTGACATACACCATACTATTGGGACACCCTTGGATCCATGATATGCAAGCAGTACCTTCTACCTATCATCAATGCCTGAAATTTCCCGTCAATGGACAGGAGGTAACAATCACAGCAGACTACAATGACACCCAATCTTGTCATACATTGAAGACATCTCAGGATACATTCATACCTAACAATAGAGAAGTTGGCACATCAGATAGTGAACAACAGCAGAGCTTCATTTCAAAGTGGCTTCCAAAACAACAAAAATCACAAGAGATAAGGGTGGCACAATCTAACTCTTCAAATGTTGGAGAACAATTGGCTCCACTCTCACATCAATTCACCAAGGAAGTACAGATAAGTGACAAAGGAATAAGTGAATATGGTGTTGGACACTCATTTCATCTATCACAAATGTTACCCTCCTTAAAAACATATGGACAGCCATCTACAAACACCCACACTTCAGAACAATCTACAACAGCATTAGATCGCAGATTTGTAAAAGTTGGGAGCTTAGATAAAGAATCAGAAGATAAGGCCATACTAAATTGGCTTTATAAGGATGAGGAAGCCCCCGCTTCCACAAGTAACATCATAGAGACAACTCAATATGGGAAAGGAAAAACTATTCTTGAGAAGATGGGATATTCAGGACAGGGACCTCTTGGGTTAAGGAAACAAGGCATAACAGAACCAATCCAGCCTCTTACGCTCCAACATAAGGATAAAACTGGACTAGGATACACAGAAAAAGCAAGAGCAGAAATCACCAATAAAACTGTGGAGCGTATTCTTCAAATAAGAGATAATTCTGAAACAGATTCAAATGAGTATGAGTGGGACAACTTATCAGAAGTTTCCTATGAAGATATTCAGATTGACATTGTCAAAAAGTATACCCCCAATCACGAGGAGGGTCAAAGCTCAAGTTTTAATCCTATTGTCTTTGAAACACAAAATTTCGATGACTCAAGTGAAGATGAACGGACATCGATTGAGATAAATGATGTGGAAGAAAATACCTTCGTAGGCCTCGACATAACCACAGACAACCTAGACGACATTTCCGTCCGAGCTTTCACAATCACCGACCTCAACCCATCTAATGATTTGTTTCCTTTACTACATCCCGAACTTATCGAATGGGAACCCCAACATCCTATCAATCTCCCTGTTTTTTACAATGACTCCTCCATTATTAACTACCTTTGCTGTGAGGAATCTGATACTTGTTCTACCAATACTTCTTTTAATGACACTTTTAGGCAGGAGGATGCCAAGCCTTCCAGTTGCAAAAATATGAAAGAAAAAAATGGATCTAATGGTGAAAACCATTCTATGGCAGTATTTGATCCTAAAATAGTAAAAATAAAGAATGCATCCGATGGCGAAAACCTCATTGAGGCACCAAAGGATGGAAGGTTTGACATCCTTCTGCAACATTACCATGAAAGATCATCAGTATTGATAGAACCCACACAGTCTATTAATATTGGCATATTAGAGAAAGCAAGAATACTACACCTGGCCGCATCCATGACAGATACAGAAAAGCCAGATTTTATCAAATTCTTTGAAGAACGATGCATCAATTTCTCTTGGTCATACTCTAACATGCCAGGCTTGGACACAGATCTCATTATGCATCACTTATCCTTACCAGCTGGCACTAAACCAGTAAAATAGAAGCTGAGGAAAATGCATCCACATGTTGCATTATTAGTGAAAAATGATTTGAAGAAATTACTAGATGCTGGATTCATTAGATCTATTGATTATGCAGAATGGATATCCAACATTGTACCTATTTCAAAGCCAGATAACACCATTAGAATATGTACTAATTTTTGGGATTTAAATAAGGCATGCCCGAAGGATGATTTTCCTTTGCCAAACATAGACATGATTGTAGATCTCACAGCCGGTCATCAAATGCTATCACTCATGGATGGATTTTCAGGATACAATCAAATCAAGATAGCTCCTGAAGACCAAGAGAAGACAACATTTACATGTCCATGGGGCACCTTTTGCTGGAACGTCATGCCTTTTGGGTTAAAGAATGCAGGAGCTACATACCAGCGAGCTATGACAAAAATCTTCCATGTTATGATGCACACCTTCATGGAGGACTATGTGGATGATATCTTAGCAAAGTCTTACACCAGGGAAGGACATCTAGAAATATTGGCCAAAATATTTGACAGGTTGGAAAAATTCAAAGTCAGATTGAATCCTAAGAAATGTGCCTTTGGAGTAACATCAGCAAAACTCCTAGGATACATAGTTTCTACAAAGGGAATTGAAGTAGATCCAGCAAAAGTCCAAGCCATTATGGAAATTCCACCTCCTAAGAATATCAGTACATTAAGATCTCTACAAGGCCGACTACAGTCCATCAGAAGATTCATCTCTCAACTGGCCGATTGGTGTCATCCATTCAACCATCTTTTGCATAAAAATGTGCCTGTTAAATGGGATGAACAGTGTGAGAGTACTTTCAATCAAATCAAGCATTATCTGATGACACCACCAATCTTGGTACCACCCAGTGAAGACAAGCCATTGTTGCTATATATCGCAACAACAGATATTTCTTTAGGAGCCTTGCTAGCACAAGAGGATAAAGAAGGAAAAGAACAGGCAATATACTATATCAGCAGGACACTCAATGGACATGAAGTAAACTACACCTTCATTGAAAAATCATGCTTAGCAGTGATATTTGCAACACAAAAATTGCAACATTATATGCTCACTCACACTATCAAGCTCGTTGCAAAAATTGATCCTCTCAAGTATTTACTAAGCAAAGCAGCTTTAACAGGAAGGTTGGCAAAGTGGGTCATGCTCCTCAGTGAGTTTGATATTCAATATGTTGAAAGGTGAGCTATCAAAGGACAAATCATCACCGATCAATTAGCAGAAGCTCCATTATCAGACAGTCATCCTATGACCATGGAATTTCTCGATGCAGATATTCTCAATGTTACAACACAACCATGGCAACTCTACTTCGATGGATCCTACACACAACATGGATCAGGGGCAGGAATTCTATTTGTCACACCTCTTGGGCACACAATCCCGCGATCATACAGGCTTACCTTCCATTGCACTAACAATGTGGCAGAATATGAAGCTTTGATCCTTGGAATTAAAGTGGCTATTGAATGGAAAATCACAGAACTACAGGTGTATGGAGACTCCCAGTTAATCATCTACCAAGTCAACAATGATTACCAAACTAAGGATGACACACTGATTTTGTACAAGAGGCTGGTGGATGACCTAAGAAAATACTTCATAGAAATCAAATTTGAGCAGATACCAAGATCAGAGAACAAAGCAGCAGATGCCATGGCCACAATAGCATCTCTTCTACAAATGCCTGAAACGCAAGATCGTTATCGATTTATTGTAGAACAAGTATCAAATCCTGCATACGCAAATCCCAAATCCCAAACCATAAGCCTTTTGGATAGTGCCCAATCCTCCATTTATGGAGACATTTATGCTTATCTGAAAGATAATATCTTACCACCAGATCTTTCTCGCAACCAAAAGCGCAACTTCATACGCCAATCCGCCAAACATACCATTATTGCCGACACCCTTTACCGTCGAGGCCTAGATGGTACTCTTTTACGTTGTTTAGAACATGACGAATCCGCTTCCGCTTTACACGAGGTCCATGAAGGAATTTGTGGAACACATTCAAGTGGATTATCTTTAGCCAAGAAACTCCTTCGTTTAGGGTATTACTGGCCACACATGGAACAAGAATCTTATCAGTTTGTCAAAAGATGTTCAAAATGCCAGATCCATGGCAATCTTATACATGCACCAGCACAGGAGTTGCATCCATTTGCAACTACATGGCCTTTCTGTCAGTGGGGATTAGACCTGGTAGGTAAAATTCACCCATCTTCATCTAATGGACACAAGTTCATTATCACAGCAACCGAATATTTTACAAAATGGGTGGAGGCAGTTCCTTTAACCACAATCACTGGAAAGCAAATATCATCTTTCATTCTTAATTATCTCATTTGTAGATATGGGATACCCCAGTCAATCATCACAGATAATGGCAGGAATTTCAAAAACCAAGACGTACAAGAGCTGTGTGAAAATTTCCACATTCAACATCGCTTTTCAACCCCGTATTACCCTCAAGGTAATGGGTAGGCAGAAGCTTTGAAAAAAACAATCTTAAAGATTCTCAAGAAGACTGTAAATGAAGTGGGACGTGATTGGCACGTTCAGCTAAATCTTGCTCTTTGGGCCTACAGGACTAGTATCAGAACACCAACAGGAGCTACACCAGAACACCAACAGGAGCTACTCGATGAACGTCGACAACAAGCTGTCAATCATTTGCCAGCCTATCAACAAAGGATGTCTAGGAACTATAATCATAGGGTTAAGCCTAGAGTCTTCCAGATCAGAGACTTGGTCCTATGGGAAAACCCTAGAAATCAAGCAAATAGAGAAAAGAAGGGAAAGTTTGAACCTAACTGGATAGGACCTTATGTCATCATATCAGTCTATGGATCAGGAGCATACCGACTGTCTACACCAGAAGGAGACATGTTGGAGGAGCCCATGAACAACATTCATCTCAGGCGATTCTACACTTGAGGATACCTAGTGCACGACCAATAAAGTTGTCTTGATGAAAACCTGGCAAACAGGCGTCATGATGACAGAAAAAGGGAAAAATACAAAAAAAATAAAAAAATAAAAAATAAAAATACAAAATACAAAGGAAAATAAAAGAGGACACAATAAAAAAAAACAAGTGATGAAAACCTGGCAAACAGGCGTTACTTGTGATTTTCACCAAACTCCTCTATCTACTGGGTACAGTGTTGTTACGATTGTTTCCTTTCATATCATTTCCGTCTATCAGATGAGATGATCACTATCCATATCATAGTAGGGATACCATGTTTTACCCTAGCTTGGGGGCAACATCCTAGTGTTATCTAGTACAAGTAGACTTTCCGCTTGCATGGAAGGATAGTCAAACATGACAACATCAAGTGGCAACCCACCAAAATCCAAAAATTATCAGAAAATCCAAAAATCCAAAAACATCAGAAAATCCAAAATCCAAAAACATCAGAAAATCCAAAATCCAAAAAACATCAGAAAATCCAAAATCCAAAAACATTAGAAAATCCAAAATCCAAAAACATCAGAAAATCCAAAATCCAAAAACATCAAATAATCCAAAATCCAAAAACATCAGAAAATCAAAATAGAGTCTACATCAGTCAAAAGTGGAGTCTGTGTCAATCGAACTACGTGGTCTCTGCGTGTATAACGTAGGCAAGACTAATCTTTGATCAGTCCCCGAGACCCCTAGGATAGTATTTTTAGGTCACATCATTTGGTCAAAACGTTTGGGAATATCATGCACACATCAGCACACACATCTCAACACTGATGATCTAATCTGAATAATGATTTGAAAATACATTAAGTAGAATTTGAATTGTTGTACTTTTCATTTTATCATTTGATTGTCATTTCTTTGGAACTACTCAATGATGTATTGAACTAGAGAAGTAAGGAAGAAGAATGATACCCTTTCTTTGTTTGTTGTTTGTGAGTTAGTCGTTATTATTTTGTGAATTGTCGCGGGAAGTGCTCTATCAAGTATCATGGATGACATTCCAATTCACTTAAGAAAATGATTAATTCTTGTTTGTTTACGCAAGAAATGCTCAGGTCATCATTGGTCTATCTTATACCATGATGCTTATGTTCGCTTGCAATATCAAAAATCATGAAAGAAATCCTCAGGTCATCATTGGTCTATCTCATATCATTGATGCTTGTATTCACTTTCAACATTTTAAAATAGAGCTCAGTGATGATACAAAGCAAAATCAAAAGATTGTTGAAATGACACTTAGATTTGCATGGTAAAATAGATTTGCATGATAAAATAGATTTCATCCATATTAGTCTTGCATATGCATTTATAGATTGTTTCAAAGCTACCAAATTTCAATCTCAAAAGCTACACGTATGCCCTCTCCTCATCGTATCACTATCTCTTCAATAATTCTTAGGATAATATATAATTGTTTTCCTAATCACCTCTTTCTGAATCATTTTCTTTCATTTCAATCATCTCAAATTCCATCCAATCTTAATCTATTAAGTCTAGCACAAATCATTTAATTGCATCCTTGGTTTTGTTCCCAACCTTGTTACAGGCCTTGATCCAATCATCATCATCATCGGGATGTAGCTTTCCCTATCCTTTTGTGTTGTTTTGGGAGGTATCTTTCCCTCATCAACAACACTCTTATCATCATCATCAATCAATCTTGGCTTGCAACTTGACCGGGGCAACATCACGTTTATCCTTGAATCCATTTGTGCTTACTTACTTTTCATCTTCTCCTTTCATTATCTCTTCCTCATCCCATCCCCTATTCTATTCATCATTTTGCATCATCAAGTCCCAGTACATTAATCACTCCTATACTGGGGCATATCATATCAATCAAAGAAGTCAAACCATATTGCCTAATCAAATCTGAATCAGCTCTGATGAGACTTTGATCAAATCTTGCAAGCATCTATCATTGATCCTCACCTTTCATGAGGTCAATTATCAATCAATCATTGATCCTCACCTATCATGAGGTCAATTATCAATCAATCATTGATCCTCTCCTATCATGAGGTTAATCATCAATCAATCATTGAATCTCACCTATCATGAGATCAATAATCTTCTAAGATATCAGGATCATCAATCATCATCATAATCAACTGGAGGAATCAGTATTTCTTTATCAGGAGATAAATTGTTTCATCATTGTTTCTTCATCAAATCATTATCAAATCACCAAATCATCATAAAAAATTCAAAATTCTTGAAAAATCATAAAATTCCAAAATTCATCAATTTATCTCCCGAGGGGGCATATATCACCATCATTTCGGAATTCATCATCTGGGGCAAGTCTGGGGCATGCTTTCAAACCTTTCGTCAATACTGGCAGCTGAAGCAAAATCATTCTTTGAAGCACTGCGTAAACACATCACTTCAAAGAGGGGCAAAATGTAGACACCTAAAAATGGTCTGGAGAATCTAATTAATTGAATACAACTTATTTGATTAATTAATCTTAAATTACTTCTACTTAGTAAATAAATAGAAATATTTATTTATATTAAGTTCATTTATAATTCTTCTATTTTCCTCTCCTAATTAAATAAACAAAATTAAAAACTTTGTTTTATTTAATTATTATCATTTTCATCATATTATTTCTCTCTTAATTAAATAAACAAAATTAAAAAAACTTTGTTTTATTTAATTGTTATCATTATTTCTTCTATCTTCAAATTAAATACACAATTTAAATAAATTGTGTTATTTAAAATCACATTTCTTCTTAATTAAATAAAGATTGCTAAAAATCTTTTATTTAATTATCATTCTCCTTTTAATTTAATAAAACAAACCCTATAGTTTGATTTATTAAATTATTTATTCCTCCTTTTGCTAAATTTAAATAAATTAAAAATATTTAAATTTATGCATAAAATTTGCACTATTCACTCACCAATAAATATTTATTTCTCACCAATCAAATTAATGGCACTGCCATTCACGGGAAAGCTTCAGGAAAAATTTGCAGGAAGTTCTCTCAACAACCTTCCACCCACCTTCCCTCTTATCTTGCCTGGTGTTTTCATGGGGAGAAACCATTCTCCATGATCAGCTCCTTCTTCTCATCCCATGCCTTTGGATTCTCTAGTGGAAATCACAACCCCTCATCCCGGTTTCCTGTGCAATTGTGCTACCATGAAAGCTATAAATACAGCTCTTGGGCTACAAGAAAATGATCCTAACTTATGCAATTTTACTCTACAAGTTTCCAAACATTCAAGCATTCCAGCAATCAAGTTCTAGGATCAATCCATCAAGCTTTCTTTAGCATTTCATAGTTTTAATCATGGCTGTTTACAGTAGTTTAATTCTCATTTTAGAATCATCTTAGTTGCATTATAGACTCACAATAGCTTAATTCTCATTCTCTAAGTGTCACTTAATAGTTTAATTAGCTTATGAATCTGAGAGCTAAGTAAATTAGAGAAGTCTTTAGAGTTAGAGAGCAATAGGATAAATTTATGTAGATTTTGTAGTTTAATTTAGTTTAAATTTCTTAATCTTAGATGCAATATCTTATTTAGAAGCGTAGATGCATAGTTTAGCTTGTTTCCCCCATTCTATAGCTTACACTATGGATTTGGGGTTAGTATGTTCATTGCTGCAATGTTTTTATGAAAGAGCTCGGAACTGCCATCATTCCCCAAAGCACATAGAAGTGGAAGAATGACACAAAGAGATTGAAAAAAAAAGAAAAACAATGTCTATTTTGGGTCAACATGGAAGAGACATTGCAGTCTCAATGCTTTGCATCATCCCCAAAAGGAAAAAACAAGAAAAAATAAAAATGAAAAGGAAAAGATTTTGGGTCAACATGAAGGAGACATTTTAGTCTCAATACCTTGCATCATCCCCAAAAGGAAAAAACAAGAAAAAGACAGAGTAAAAAGGGAAAGGGATCAATTGAGTCAACAAGGAAGAGACATAGGGCATCTCAACACTTTGTGTCATCCCCAAAAGGAAAACACAAAAACAAAGCGAAAAAGAAAAGGACCTTTTGGGTCAACATGGAAGAGACATAGGGCATCTCTACGCTTTGCATCAACCCCAAAAGGAAAACACAAAACAAAAATGAAAAAGAAAAGGACCTTTTGGGTCAACATGGAAGAGACATAGGGTGTCTCTACGCTTTTTGTCATTCCCAAAAGGAAAACACAAAAAAAATCGAAAAAGCTAATGCACGACATATAGAAGAATAGAGGTACAAATAAAACAAGTGTAAAATGAGAGAGAAAACATCAAACACATGATACAGGGGAACATGATATGTACATAAAAGAAAAATGAAATGGAGGTAGTAATACAAATGTAAGTCAACCATTAACTAGGTTATTGGTTTCACAATCTACATAGGGAAGTGGAAAAGGAATAATATAGTTAAGAGACAAGGACAATTGCATTACAAGGGTAAGGCTAACAACTTTGTACCTCCACACAAAGTGTAAAGGAAAGAATGATCTGAGGTGGGTGATGTAAAAGGATCATGCAATAGTGATAATAGTAAATTCTACAACTATGGCATGATAAAGGGATTTAGTTGTTATGGGATAATAGGAAAGCAATCGATATCAGTGAAATGATACTTATCCAGTATGTCTTTCAATGTTCAACATTCTTCGGTTTGATGTCCAAGCATACAATGCTATTTGCAAAATGGTATGTTAGAATCTTTAGGACAAATGACCAACCTATTCATAGGTGGTAAAAGTATAAGGCCTTTGTTCAAAAGTAGTTGAAGTCTCCTTTCACATTCAAGTGGAGAGTGTGTAGGAAACTTTAGTTTCTTTATTTTATAAGGTCATTTTTGTTTTCTAGACTATCCTTTTTCGTGAATGGAAGGAGGAGAAGGACCCATGGGGATCCTAGCATCATTGCCTCTAGAATTTGGTAATGGTTGTTCACATGGAAGGAGAATGTTTAAGTTAGGAGGAGAATCAAATATCATTGTACCATCATCTCAAAGTCTCCAATATTCAAAAGGAGTTTTATCAGGATGAGGAGGATCTTGATATCCTAGTCTAGTTGTGTTTTCTTCTATTTGTTTTTGTTCAAGAAGTTGGTGAATGTCATGTTCATGTTTTATGTCACAACCTTGATTACTTAGGATAGTAAAGCCTTTGCCATATGTTTCTTCAAGGTTTATGGGAGTGTTTGTGACTTTGTGATCATAAAATGGGTAAGGATGTGTTGGTTGAGAGGAACTAGGTGCACTTGGTGGAGGAACTTTAGGTCCTTCATTGATTTTAGGATTTAAGTATGCAAAGTGATCAAGAGGTGCAATAGTAGGAAGATCTTGTGTCCTCATGGATGGATAAAAGGCTACATTGGCTTCTAGGTTATCAAGGCATTCATTGTAGAACTTTTTCATGTTATCATCATCTTCTCCAATGGTGTCTACATCATGAGGAGGACAATCATGAGGATTTGAAGTAGCATGAGGTAGCTCAAGGTCATTAGGGTCACAACCAAAGGCATAATTGGACATGTCTACCAAGGATTTTAATGAATTCCAAAACTTATTAAAAGAAAATGCCATGATGCAAGTAAACTAAAATGCAAGAAATGACTAAAAATGGAGAATCTAGAAATTAAAACAGAAAGAAACTACAAAAATCTATAATGTAGGAAATACCTAGAAAATGTCTAAAAATGTTGGGTAGAATGTGCAGGTGGACTAATTCACCCAGGGTGGCGAATGAGTCCTAGTATGATACTTTTTTGTGTTTTTCAAAAAATTTAATGTGGTTCTAATGCTTTTTAGATTCCAATGAAGGATGTAGATACATATTTTTAGTTTTTTGAATGATATGCAATTCAAAAATGAATTCTAAATGAGTCTTTCAATAATGCAAGTTAAGAATCCCTAGGATGCAAAAACAAAACAATACCCTAATTGAATGTTGATGAAAATGAAGCTTAAGATGCAAGATGCAATTGAAATCAGAAATGTAAAGTGTTCAAAATGCAGGTTCTCCAAAATGAACTGTAGATTTTTGGCACCACAAGACTCTCTATCTCTTCTAGGGTTTTGCACCTAAAAGGAGAGAGGTAGGCCAAAAGTTCTATCTAGGTTCATTCAAATTATGCAATGTAGGATGTTATTTAGACTAGATGAAATGAACTAAAAGAAATTAAGTGATCTAAATGATTGATTATGTATGCAAAACTTAAGATTTATGCTATGTTAGAAAACACAGTGTGATATGAAAACAAAGAGCTATGAGTAAATAAGTGTAGAATAGAAAGAAATGAGCTGAATCAATGTCCATCTGGAGGTCTGATGTGGATTTTGGAATGTTTTGGATGCTATCTAGGATTACAAAAAATCACCAGTGGGACTCATTCACCAAGGGTGGCAAATTAGTCTTGCTTCTGATGAAAACAATCGAGAATTGGTTTCTGAGTGTCGAGATCTGAAATCTAACAAAACTTAGATTTCCAACCTTAAGGAGGAACTTATTTTCCACTGGTGGTAAATCAATCCTCTACCAAAATTTTGAGAAATCAGGAGACAACTCTGCATCACTAGATCTAAGGATGTCTACTTGTTGGGTTGTCAAAGTCAATTCTATAGGAAATAGATAGAATACCTTCTCTAAGCTTGAAATGAGGTTGATTTGACTTGAAGCACCTTGTTGACTTGTTGACCACTCTTCAACACCTAAATGATTATTAAATCTACATACAAAGGTTTACAAACACACACACAAGAGGGGGAAAATGGTTGAGGGTTAGCAAATAGGGGTTTGCCTTGGTCAAACCCCACTTTGGTAATCAAACCCTTATTGAAATAATGAAATGAAAGTGAATGATAAATAATTAACATGCAAGTGCTATCAACTTACCAAAACCTTGTTGAAGAAAGTTTGAAGTTATGTCAATGGATTCTTAAAAATGCTTGATGGATACTTGATTTGATATTGTAAAGATCTTGAATGCTTGAGTGAATGAAAAGATTCCTTGAATGTGTTATGAGATTGTAGGAGATGCAAAATGAGGAGAAAATAACATATTTATACAATCTTGTGCCTTTGTAACCCACTAATACCTCATCACAGGCTGACATTAAGTGATTTTGAATAAAAACCCAAAAGAAAATTTGAAATATTTTGAATTTGGAGCCAAGGGGGACTCATTCACTACCCATGGCAAATGGGTCCCACTTAGGACCTGAAAATGGGTGTCAGGAATTAAGTCACATTTAATGTTGTTTGTCAGGTTTACATTCAAAAATGCACTTAATTAAAGCTTATAAGGGCATAAAGGGGTCAAATAAAGCATAAGAAAGGTGTAAATAGTGAAATTGTGCCTAGAAAAGAGTGAAATTGTGACTAGAAAAGTGTGAAATCTTGTTACAGGACTTTACAACACTTCAAAATAGGACTTGTTTAGTGATGAAAAGATGATTTTTAGGTGAATTGTAATGAATAAAGTCAAGAAGAGTGTATAAATGTTTTAAAACACTTCACAACACCTTCACAAGACATCATTATTTGAATTTTAGTACGTAAATATGCGTGTTCAAGCCATATTACCACATTAAATCAGAGCAAAATAGACCAAACATCATTAAGAAAGGCCTAAAAGACCATGAAAATCACAAGGGGTCATTTTTCTACAGTGCAAAACCATTGTAACTCAACTGTTAGGAACTATACTATATCAAAACAAAACAAAAAACAACTATCATGGCACTATTTAAGATAGGGCCAACAAACAATACATCCACAATTATTTGAAAACAAAACAAAACTAAAATAAAGTATTCCTAGAGCACTTATTAACTTTAAAACTACCCTACCCTACACTAGCCAGTAGTGGTAGTGTTTAGACATGACTATTCACTGGTTGTGAGAAATAACTTCCCTTTCTAATTAAGAAAGGTAGCTCTATGTGGTGATTTAGTACTAATAAGTTATGACCCATGAGAACATACCCTAAAGAATGTTGCAGAACAATTTGAAGAACAAAAACAAACTCACTCACCATCTGAATCTGATCATAGTTACTACTATTATGGGGTGAATAAGTGATTTGATTTTGTTTTTCTAAGGATGAAAACTCCTCATTGGGTGCAAAAGTAGCATGTATATCCTTGTTTAGCTCTTTGTTAGCTAAATCTTTGATCGGGCATCCTCTTCAAAGGATGAAACTTGAAATTTTACTGTTGGTTTCTTGATTTAGATCTATTGTTACATTTTCTATGTCAATTTCAATTTCATCTGAAAGAGTTAGCTCACATGAATGAAATGAAAGAGTTCTTTCCTCTTTCACCTAAATAGGATGATCATATGTTGTTGGCTCATATAATACTAGCTTATCATCTATGTTAGAGCAAAAAACTTCTATGATACCTGAAAACATGTTCTTATCTAACTCATAACTTTTCTTTAAACCCAGATGAGTTTTATCATTTAGTTGTTCCATACCAAGCATAGATGGTATCATGCATGTGATATCCTCATTTTGACCAAAAATTTGAGGAAGCTCATCAAAAAAGTTAGAATAATTATAAGATCTACTTTCTATTTTCTTTACATAAAAATGTTCAATATGATCTTGTTTTCCATCTAAGCTTGAAACAAAGGATTCAAGATCATTCCAAGATAGGGATACTTCATAATATTCATTAATTTTTGGCATGAGAGGGATTACCTTAGATTTAAGATCAACCTTTTGAAACACAATTTTTGATCTGCTTGCTTGTTCAATTTGGGAAACTTCATGCAGATCGATTTCATTAACCTCCAAAATAAGACTGACCTCTTTTCTATCTCATATGGATTGAGGCTTTAATCTCATCTTGAACCAGTAGTACATCATGTTCTACAATATCTTCTGGGTGTTCCAAATCAACTGGTAAGTTAGGTACCTATGTGCTCTCTTCACCTTGCTCAATAAAACTAGGTAGTTGGTCAAACAAATAACCAATTATTCCTCCTCATGTGGTGCCCTCTCTAGTGAAACTTGGGTATCATGTCTCTACAAGTGAAGATCTTTAACTGGTAATCCTTGTACTCTGCTTTAATTCATTTTATAAATAGCATTAGAATTTTTTTCAAATGAATCAAAATGTAAGGGGTTCAATAGCAAGTTTTATCCAACATCCTCTTCACATGTACTATTATTATTTTGAGTTATGGACATAGTAAAAAAAAACCAACTTCCTGCTCCTCTTGTTGATTACACCAACTTGGAACCTTGGTCAAGTTAGATTCTATAGCTTTTTCTTCTTTCTAATCTTGAATTAATACATGAGGAATATCCTTACCAAGGTTTGGCATTTTATAATCAAAATGCTTGTTCCAAGAAGGCTACCATAACTATTTAATACTTTGATTACTTAGTTCAGGCTCTTGATATGAATAGAAATGAGGATTAACGAATTGGTTTGATGGATTTTGTTCATTCATGAGCTCCTGTAGGGGTTGATCTTTAACATTGGCATGACTATTACTACTATAACTTGGAATGTCAAATCTAGAAGACTTACTTGGACATTGAATAAAAACCTTGGAAACCTCTTCCTCTGTTGGCTGATGTTTTATGCAAGAAAATTATTGAGCTTCCATCCTTGTTGCTTGGGAAACCAATATTCTAATTTTCTCTTCCTTAGCAGTAAGATCTTCTTCATATTGTCTCCTCTACATCAGCAAGTCTTACTCATAGAGATAGGCATAATAAGCCATCTCTTCTTATTGCTGATCATATTATTGGTGCCTCCTAATCTCTTCTATCTACTTTGTGAAGTCTAACAATGTGTCCTTGATATCATTCATGTTATTCTTCATATCCCTAACCTCTAATTATTAGAGGTGATCAAGAGAGTGTTTGAATTGATTTGGCATCAAAGATGTTTCTTGAGGCTGATTGAAAGAATGAGTTAGGTTGATATAAAGGGTGAGTTGGGGTGGGTAGGTGGTAAGATTGATGGACTTGCTAGTTATAATCTATGATATGGAAATTTTGATTAAAACAAGCATTGTAGCTACTAGGGTATTGTTGATAAGAATGTTCTTTTATAGTATTTTCATAGTACAGGGGTGGGTATACATATTGAGCATGAAAATTTGACATCTCCACTCATATGAATAGATATAAATCAGAATAAGAAGCTTGATTTTAAAACATACCAACACTTGATCATTTGAAACCAGTGGATTTGAACCTACAGTCACCAAGTGTGTGTGTAGATCCTACCTCCAAAGGCTAGAAATACTGATTTTCACACCAAAAATTAGAATTATGTTGAAAATATTTGGAATAGGAGATTCCAAACAGTCCCACTGGGCATGCCAAAAATTGTTGTCATAGAGATTGCACCCACATGCCAAGTTTAAATGCTCAATAATCTCATGAAACATGGAAATATCTTTGAGCCTATAAGTATGCTCATAGCGAAGATGAATCTCCATATTATGGGCTAGTTCCTTTTTCATCTTTCTAATGAAATGGTGATTTTAAAGGTAAAGGGATAGAAGGATTTGAAATAAATGGATAAACTAAAACTTAAACTATGGTGAGGCACCTAAATAGAAAATATGAGCAGCTTGATTCACAACTATCTCTCATAAAATCTATTTTCACAACTCAAATTGGACAGTTTAATCACATAAGTGTTTCACAAAAAGGCCTGATAATCTATCCTTTATGAAGGAAAATAATATTTTCACAACCTGAAGGGAAAGATAAATCTATAGAACAATATGTGACATATGACTAAACCTACTTTTTTTACATGCATCCATTAATGAGACATAGATTTAAAGGTTTTGAGATTTAAAACTCATTAAATTTGCATCCAAAACATCAACAGAGACAAAAAACCTAAAAATGAGAAGAATAACACTTGATTGCAATAAGAAAATTGAAGGAAACTCTATAAGTAACAATATCAAATAACTTGTAAAAGTTATTGTATTGAATAACTATAAAAAAGTGAGTTGCAAGATGAATCTCTCTTTGTAGAATTGTACAGACCGAAAGATTTCCATTCCATACAAAATGCAGTAAAAGAGTATCTTTCATTCCATGTAAGGAGATAGAGGTACATCCATAACAAGTTATATTCATAACATGTATACCATGAAATATCCAAAAATGCTCAAAGCAATTTCATATAACATTATCAATGTGCATACACCATTAAGGGTGTTACAAATCATCTATTTCAATGATGTACTAAACAAGTTTGCACAAATGTTAAATATTCATGAAATAAAGTTACAATGTACAAAGTGGCTATACAATCCATACAAAGATAACATATGAGATATATACATGACCAAAACAATCTTTGATCCTCATCTGCCTTGACTCCACTGGTCTTCTTGCACTAAGGCCAAGAGTGCAGTTAAGGTTCCTTTTCCACCCAACCACAAAATAAATGACTTCCCCGGGTTTCTTCCTATCTCGAAGAAATCCCCAACCATGCATGGGGAGCCTAGCAACCTGCAATAACACAGCAAGAGGGAACTCTCAATGCAAGCCTGATGCCTATATGCATTCCTATACTAAGAATTAGATATTTCTTGCAAACATGAGGTGGCAAATACCTACGTAACATTTATTTCTAGGCTTTTATTCCATCTATTTCAATGGTACATTGCTTGGCCAAGCATAAACAAAAACAAATGATAGTTTTAGAAAAGGTAAAAATATTGTCTCTATGGGTCCACCTTTGGCATCCTATCCCAAAAGTCTACTCATAAGGGAAATAAGTAATGCATTTTCCACATAAAAATTCCATTCAGTTTAATAACATTTGCTCACACAAGCAATTTATCATAAATCACATTTCATGGACTAGTTCATAAAATGATTTACATAAATGCAATAATGTAACTCATGAATGATCCTACAATTTTACTAAGCATGCCATTCTTCAAATTAACTATTATCAATGAATAAAAATGAGTTTACACAATGACTTCATTTCCATGCATATGCAAGATATTCCTCATTCTATTTCCAATTGAGAGATTTAATCTATTTAATAATTAAAATAAAAATAAACTCCAATCTGCATTATGTCTACTTCGAGAGGTTTTTAGCTCGCTTTTACTCCTATGGTAATGTTCTCTTATATATCTATTCATTTATTGAACTATTTAGCTATTTATGTGTATAAGTTCTCAAAAGGTTTTGCATAAATGCATTAATTCAAAAGGAGTGCATTTCACAAATGGTTTTAACAGATCGCTATGATTTATTTTCTAAAATTTTATTACATTCCAATAACACAAGTACATGCATATTCAGTTGAATGGTTTAGTCTAAATAACAAGTTTTTACAGTGTAAAAAAGAAAAGAAAAACCTCTCTAACCAACTATTTAAGTATTCTCAGTATTTCATTTTGTTTTGCACATATATTATTTTAATGTACATTATATATACAAACATATATATATATATATATCTAATTAAAAGTACTTTACACCCAATATATAAATATTTATATCTAATCAACACTTACACATGAATTTATCAACATAACATATAAATTTTGGTATTTCCCAGCTAGATTCAAATCTACTCATTTTGGTTTGAGAACTTGTTTATTCTCCAATAAAAGTAAATAGATATTTATATCAAGTTTTATATATTCATATATTTATATTTATGCACATTCCTGAAAATTCCAAAACAAAATATGGTTCCAACATGGTTAATATTTTAAATCAGAATAACCTACAACATTTGTATATATATATATATATATATATATATATATATATATATATATATATATATATATATATATATATATATATATATATATATTATCAGTAAATAAAAAAGATATACATATATATATATATATATATATATATATATATATATATATATATATATATATATATATTTACATTCATAGATTATATATAAAATCCATTTGTTCGCACACAAAATAAAAATCATGGTGGGAAGAAAATTCACATCAGAGAACTCATTAAAGGTGAATGTATTGAGCTCAACATAGGCTATGAAAGGAAATAATACTGATTTTATGGTGGGTACCACCAAACATGGAGGAAGGCAATGCCTAGGAGGGCAACACTCCCTCCACATGCCGCGACCTATGGGGGAAGCATTGCCCTCGTAGCATAGCCCTTCCCGATGCGAGGAGGGCATGGATGGTGATGTCCCCACCCTCCATAGTATAATCATAGTTTTCTTTAAAACTTCAATTCAAGCCAAAGAAAAAAATTGTATGGGCTACAATTTGCGCTCAACATATTATATGGGAATATAAAATTCTATATCAATTAAATATATGTATATATATTTATATACATATATAGATTGATGTATGTATGTATGTATATATATATATATATATATATATATATATATATATATATTTGGACATATATATATTATATCAAAAAAATATGGAACAAGATTTAATCTAAGAACCTCACAAAAAAACCAATATGGGCATAAAATTTTCAAAACAAGGAGATAGAAAAAACATATAAAGGATTTGGAAGAATTGTACTAATTTTACCAATGAGTTTTGCATAGTACACTTCAAATTACAGAGGTTCACGCACAATGGATTTCGAAAGAATTAAATTTTGAACAACACAGATATTTCTTTTCTCATGTTTGGAAATTAAATGCAATTGAAGGAATAAAAAAAAAACCTGGAAAAGAGTTGCCTCCAGTTGAAACCAAAACTCTCTTTCTTCTTCTTCCTTTTCTTGGAGCTTGCTCTTTGGAAGCCTTCTTCTCTGTTTTCTTTTCTTTTCACTATATTATCTTCTTGTTCCCACTGATTTTGAATCCACTAACATCTAGAAAATAATCTATTTGGCAGCCATTTTTTATATTTTGCAGAGCAAATCAAGAAAAGTGTCCAAGAACAGTTGTCTTTTCTCATTAATCTTTTTCTCTTTTTAAAGTTTATTTTCCAATTTCCCAAAAACCTAATCTTGAAAAGATAATCATTTAAAGAAATAGAATTTATTTATTTTCATGCTATTTCTTGATAATTAATAAAAGGGAATTTTATTTCAACAAATGCACTTCTCTTCCCGCAAACAGTTAGAAAATTGCTACTTCTAACTTAAAAAAAGAAATATTTACTCATAATGAGGAATACATAAATATTTAATTGCAATTAAATATTTATTTATTCCTAAGATGTAACATTCATTTTTAAAATAGAGTAACTATTTAATTACTCATGGATAACCATTTATGATAAAACAAAGAAATATAATTGAATTATAATTAAAATTAATTCTTCTATTTTTACTATGCTTTTTATTTCCACTTCATAAAATTAAATAAACACTCAGAAAAACACACAACTATACATCCAATTAAATTAAAACTACATACATTTATATGACACTACATGCACATGTGTGTATGCAAGAGTTTTGTTCTTACTATACACTTCCAAGAAGCTAACCTTATCTCCTTAGCCACACCCTTGGTCTTCGATGACCTGCATCTCAATACCCTCAGGAATGCATCAATAGATTAGTATTCACATAAAGATATAAAATCAAAAAATTAAAACTCATAAATTCAAATAACATTTTCCATTTTTCATCATATTCAAAACAAATTTCATTCTAAGAATTCAAAATTTCTTAAATTAAAACAACATTTCATATTTCATCACACCAAAAATGTAGTGCCCCTCCGGTTCGGTCATTTTTGGTCTCTGAGTATGTTGTTTTTTTTAGTGTACTTAGTGGTTTTGTTTAAAATGATTAATTATAATTAAGAATTATTTTACTATGCATGAATTTGTGTACCATTAGATAAATAAACAAATATTATAAAATAAATAAAATAGGTTCTTAAAAGAGATTAAAACGTGAACTTATTTTGAACATGAGAAGAAATATAAATTTAATTTATGGGACTTTTCAATATGACAATAATAATAGTGATTTCGGTGTTTTAAAATTAAGATATCAATGTTCAAGTATTAGTATTAAAAACTAATTCTATTAACATTCATAGCAAATAAGGTTAATATTTACTTAATGGATAATCTTGGGGGAATTTATGCTGAGCAATGATGACGCGTTGTCTTAGGTGCTATAACAAGTTTCATTTAATTTTTAGTGGCAGTTGGTATTCTGCAATATTTCAGCCTCTGAATGCTCCCTTTGAAGAGGGATTGGAGGAAAAACGTGCCTAATCCATACATTGATATTCGGCATGCATATCCGCCAAGGGAGTGGAAGCCTATTCCTAAGATAACGGCTTTGCATGGGGACTACTTTCTTTTCAGCATGACTTGTCTATTCTTATGGAATCGACAGGCATATTACCGAAGGGTAACAAATTACCAGAGGAGGGGGGTGAAATTTCATGGGGATGGAGGGAAGCATACGTTGCAGGGGGTCTCATGGACAAGAGAGGAGAAGGGAACTATAACAGAATGACGGTCTTCCTCCATTTGTGTTTCTTCTCTGACGACTCCAGGTATGTTTGTGCAACCCTCATTCTCTAAAGCTCTATAACTGTGTGCACGTGGAACACAAGCAAAGCTCCCATTATGGCGCAGGCAAAGTATGATGCTAGTAAAAGGGACTTGAAAAGCTATCATTATATTAGGGATACTCTGCGATAGTTGCCCAGGTAGGAATTTGCTATGCATCGTTCTGTATCTTTGTTTAAAGTATTGGATGAGTTTACTTTGTATTGTGATGTGTTAATATGGAATACATAAAGCCTTTGATAACCTGCTTAATTTGCGCCTTCCTCTGTTAATTGCTTTTGCTTGAAAGTTCCTTAAGCCTATCCCTTAAATCTATTTTGTGCGTAGCCTGCAGTCACTGAGAAACCGTACCTTTGAGGCATTCTGTCATGCTGTTTGCATGCCTTGTGGGGCATTCACATTCCCCACTCAGCCTACCTAAACAATGGCAAGCTGTTACATTCGCATTACTTGAACATAGTAGGCAACTTAAAGGTTGAGATAACTGGCTGCATTACTTCCATTAATTGCACTTGCTTGAAAGTTTTTGTTGTCTATTAGATGAAATATTTTCTTTAGTCATCTCCTATTCACAGATCGAAGGGTTGCCTTGGAAATTGCTTGATTCTCCTCCATACACCTCAGCTGTGGGTGTTGTTTCACTTCCTCGTCTTCACACTGTTGTTAAATGAGTATGCAACAACAGTGATTACCTTGGAATTAACCCAGTCATATTTTCAGGCCCTTATCCTTAGTAACCACAGCATCAGCATGGAGCATTGAATAATCCTATGTTTTTGGAGTTACCAGTTTACAACTGCAAATTCTGAAACCTAAGTGATACTATTAGCAATTTGTCACAGCCGCAAGACTCGAACATAGAAGACTATAGAGGCGTACGAAGCCTTCCTGATTTCATTGACAACCCATCGTAGTTGCAAAACTTAGAGTTTGGAGGGTGCATAAACCTAAATAGTGTCCTTGATACCATTCGCAATCTGTCACAATAGAAGCACTTGAGAATAGAATGTTGTTGAGATTTAAATAACCTTCCTGATTCCGTTGGCAACTTGTCACATTTGTAGTATTTGAAATCAGAATGTTATAGAGGTTTATATAATCTCTTTGATTCCATTTCCAGCCTGTCTTAGCCACAACACTTGAACATCATAGGAAGTTTAAAGTTTTAAAGAATCTGTTGCTTTACTCATGCCAATTTCATTTACGTGAAGTTTTCCAGCCTTCTAAGAAATAAAAAGGAAACTAACAATGGTAAATAGCTTCCACATTTCACAAAGAAATAAAAAAAATAAGAAACTATGCTTTTTAATGAATGATCCCATGTGAATGGGCAATGGAATTCGTTCTTCCTTTTAGAAGTCACTTTATCCTCTATAAGACTTAGATTTAGGTCCAGTCTCGTATTTAGAGAGATACATTCCTTAAATTAAGGAAAGGGGAATATACCCCTCATTTCCCTTATAAAGAGATACATCTCATTTTAAAACAAGATTAAATGTAGGATGAATATTAGGTAACAGTAGGATTTTATAGAAAGATAAAAGAAAAAGCTTTTCTTGTTATTTTAAAAGTTCTTTTATAAAGTATAAAATAATATATATGAAGGAAATGATATTTTATTTGCATATGACAATTGTTATGAATTTTTAATTCTTTAAATGTTAGTTAAATATAAAAAAAAGAAAAAAAATTATGTATATGATAATAGTTATTGATAATAACAAATAAATCTTAATTTTTATTATTTTGTTAATGAATTTGAGATTAATTATTAAATATGCATCTATGCATTATACATGAAAATGGTCTTTTACTCTCCTACATTCGTTAACCTTTAGACATATATTAGTGATCTTCTTTTCTTCTCTATGATCATATCAATTTAATTCTTGGATCTTTAGTTTTAGTGAGAATTCTTAAATGATTTCACTTGTGGATTTTAGAAATGCCCAACTAAGAAATAGTAAAGGATAACATAGTTCAAGTGTAGATTACTGTCTTCATTATAATTGTAAATGGTTCTATCATATAATTTAAATGTTGATATTATATTGTTGAATTCTCATTTTGAATGACCCTTGAAATGTTTTCATACATTAATAATCATTTTGTATATTATAAATTGATATCGTTGAATGGTTAAGTTTTAAGTATTAGTTTATTGAGTAGTATTTGACTAGTGATAAGGATTTGATATTTATTGTAAGTTTACCTGTACTAACTGTTTGTTTGTTAACCAAGAATGATGTGAAATCACTATTTTCTTTCACGGTGGATAGCTATAATAAATATAAGTATATGTTTTATTGTGAGCTATCTAGCTAAAAGGGAATGTTGTTATGCCTTGTGACCTTTCTTGTGCAAGTATGAATAAATATTTGAGTAGGCTATTTTTATTTTATTTTTGCAAGAATATGCTTACCTAGTTCGTCAATCTTTGGCTTCACCTAAGTGGGTGGCAGCTGCCTAAGAAATTGTCTGGGGTGATGGACCCTAGAAAGGGTTACATACCCACTCCTCTAGTATGTAATTTTGTATGAGTTACATAATGCTTATGAATAGAGGATTGAGTTTAGCATGTATTTGTGGTGTTGTGTTACTTTTGTGTTGGGGTAGATTCCTCCTTGAAAGTCTTATGAGTGAACCCTTGGTTGGTCAGTCAATGAGTTGGAGCAGCTCAAGTTGTTGAACTACGGTGCCTCTGCAAATTATATACGTAGGCAAGGCCATCAAGTGATGAGCTCCCGAGGAATTAGGTCGGGCCTTAGGACTGTTTTGTTTATGAGTCATTATTTTAGACTTGTCTTTTTCCCTCGACATTGTAAACTATCATTGATGATAATCGTATGTAGTGGATTATGCTGTTATTATCTTAAAAGAAAACAAAAAAGTAAATTATTGTAAAACTAGTTAAGATTGTCATAGTTTTGTTAGGATGTTTAGTGTGTATATTTTGGTGTTCTTGTACTTGATGTACTCTTTCCATTGTTATAAGGGGAGCATTATGTAATGTATTAATGTAATCTTGATGTGTTGTGTTTGTGGAAATATGCTCCACAATTGTGCTATTGAAATGTAAATTGAATTGCAGTAAAACGATGTATTGTTTTCCACTCTTTGATCATTAATAGTTGTAAGTCATCATTGTGTAATCTTGGTTGTCTATTCACTTTAGTTTGATAAAATTTTATGATTTGTAATGACCATTCTGTGTACCCTAGAGGACGTGAATGAATTTGTAATTGCATAATTGTTTTTCATGTAATGAATGTACATATTCATTGTATGCAATGTTTCATTTTCAAAAAAAAAAAAATTGTGGTGTTTTGTTGTCCTTTGGGGTTCACATGGCGGGGCGTTACAAAAAATACCATAGTATTCATTATGTATTCTACCACACACACATCTAATCATATGTCAAATCCACACAAAGCCAAAAATAAGGAGCATCAGAGTTCGAGACGTGACAAGAATGCAAAGGAAAGATGGAAGAACTAAGGAAAAAGGCAGTCTTTTCAATATATACAATTGGTAACTCCAAGGTACCAAGAGGTGGCCCACTAGCAACTAACTGAAAGTGAAAATATCTCTAGAAACTTCTCCCACGAGAAAAGAAGAAAACCCATGAAAATGGTGCCCACAACTGATATAAACTGAAAGATCAAGTCGTTAAACTCTGTTTGTATGATGGTTGAGCCAAAAAGGCTCCTAAAAAGACTCAAATTTGAATGAAATTCAAAGAAAAAGGCTCCAAGTATCACAAAGTGCATGTGAATACTTTAGTCTCACTAAAACTCAACTCTGTCTCGATCTAGTGCATGAATCCTACATGATTCACTCTTCAATGCATGAAAATAATCTTTAGTTTCACTTCTCCTTTGTTTGACTTTGCATGAATTGAGAATCTCAATGACACTTATGTTAACTCCACCTTCTAATTTTTCATTTTATGAAAAACAATATAGTTTATAAATTAATATTTTATTATTTGTTTACAATATGTGTTTGATTTCAAAACCATGAATTTTTTTGAAAGGAATTAATGATGTTGGAGTTAATTTTTTATAATTTTGCAAAGGCTAGCAAAGAACTATACATGGCACCTAGCAATGGGTATTAATTTGAAAGAGATAACATAAAATTAAGGAAAATTTTCCTTAAACTTGGTTGACACATTCTAGGGTAAAAGAAACCCTAAACTCAAACGTGCGGCCTCATTTTTCACTTAGCATTTTCTTAACTTTCATTGTTGTCTAGGCACTGCCATGGATGAATTGAAGTATAGTTCATCATGAAGTTTTTGGGCGAGATCTTGAGATTTTTATACTAAAAATGTGCTAAATCTACTTTGTAAGTCCATCTTTTTGTTTCTTGTGTTTTCTTGTAACAGAAAAAGAATAGAAATTCTTTCTTATATCTGCATATTCTTCATATGTTGAGCCTCTGCAAGTGGTGCAAGAGCACCAAATCACCTAGTTACAAATTTCTATGTTTGATGGTCCAATGCACTTTTACATTAAATGTGTCAACAAGTTGAATTTGTAAGCCTAAAAGGAAAAGATGAAATATTGTATCTCAATGATATAATGGAGTCATTTTTTTAGAGTCATTAGTAGGAAATTGATAAAGGTTCCAAATTTGTGAGTTTCATTATGCAACAAATTTGTAATCCCAACAGTTATATGTTTTGACAGTTGGTTTCCTAGTGGTTAGGTGTGTTGGTTAGTTAGAGGAGGTTGAGAAATGCTATTTAAAGCCTTGGGAGGTTCAAATTATGGTTGTTGAAGCCAAAGGAAATGAAATAAATATTGAAAGTACTCTGTTTTCTCATAGTTTTCACTGGCTTTTCTGAGTTTTCTAACTATGTGCAGGATGCACAAGTACCATATGCATTGATTCATTGTATGAATTATTAGATAGATGTTTTAACTTGTATTTGGTTCCTTGGAATGGTTTGATTTAAACTATTAGGGCCCTAATTCATCAAGTTTCTCTTGTCGAGTTCCTAAACAGTCTTAAGGGTTTGAGGTTACTTTAATGGAATAACCATCATCCCACCTACTATCATCAAATGTAACTCAATGGGATGGTGTAGTAGAGTTTAGGGAATTATATTTTTGAAGTAGGAGGCATGGAAGAGTGAACCCTTGGCTTGAAGGATGAGACAAAGGGTAGGAAATGTGTGTTTTCTCTTGAAGAATGGGGGTTTGGACCTATGAAGTGATGAAACAATGATGCCAAAGTCCAAGTGAGAGTTCCTTAAGCATTTTTTGACCTATTGAAAGGTTTATGAGTAGTTATTTTGGATAGGAGTGGTTGGAAAGGTGAAGATTCAATAAGGGTGCCTTAAAACCCTAGTTATTTAGGCTACAAGGAGGGTTTTTGCATTGGAGGCTTGTTTGAGCATTTGGGGTCATGAAACCTGTAAAATATTTGGTTTGGGAACTTTATTCAAGACTTTTTTGAGGTTATAAGTTCTGGGGTAGAGATCTAGAGGTAGACCCTTTGTAAAAATGGCCTAATTTGAGGCCTAAAACTATGAAAAATCAAATTTTGAGGTGTTTGGTCTTAAGAAGGTGTATTTGGTTTTCTACTATGTTGTGTATCTCTAAAATGGGTATTTTAATCCATTATTATTTTCCTAAGTGTTTTAGGAAATTTTGGTCAAAGGTATGAAAATTTGGGTTTCCACTACTACAAGGGAAGCTTGTGCCAAATGGTGAGTTTTTGAGATTTCAATGAATTTGTCTTGAAGATTGTTTTTATTTGATTCAATTTCCATTGTATGAATGTTTAAGCCCTTTTTAGGGGTCTTGGTGGAGTTTTTTTTGTTCATTTTCAAGTTTGAGGGGTTGAGACCCTTGAGGGTGAGTTAATGCCTATTAGGTTGAATGCATTGTGAAGGAGAGTTCTTTTGATTGAGGATTGAAATTTCCATTGTTGTGAATATTCTCCACCTCGTTTCTACATCATAGTGGTATTAGAGAATCAGGGAGTAGATTTGTTTCATTTTATATGTTTTGAAGAGCAAGGAAGAAGTGAAGTTTAGCATTCAAGGATGCCTCCAAAGAACAAAGACATGGCTAAATAAATGAAGGAGATGAAAGAAATGCATGCTAGAGAAATTAGAGAGTTGGAGGAAATAATCATAGGCTTAGAGACAAACAAAACAAGGGATGTGGAAGAGAGTGAATCAGTTGAGGAGGAAGATGATGAGTTTGAAGATATGGAAGAAGAGCTTGACCCAGAGGATCAAAGAATTGCAAAGTTGGTGAAGGCAATCAGGAATGACAAGCCTAAGGTAAAAATTGATGTTTCTAAATATGGTGGAAGTTTAAATGATGAAGAATTACTTGACTAGATTGCTGCATTAGATAACCATTTTGACTGTGATGAGATTCCTAAGGAGCAAAGAGTAAAGATTGCAAAGACAAAGTTGGAGGGCCATGCTTTGGTATGGTAGGACTATGTTCAATCAGAGAGGAGGAAGAAAGGAAAGTATAAAATCACCTCATGGAACATGATGATATCAAAACTCAAAGGTAAATTCTTACCCAAGGATCATCAAGTTCAAATGTTTAAGAAATTGCAAAGCTTAAGGCACAAAGAAATGGACATTAAGTCTTATACTGAGGAATTTTATAAATTAAGTTTAAGGTCTAGTCATCATGAGAATGAAGATGAAAAATTTGCAAGATATATGGGTGGTTTGAGGTTAAACATACAAGATGAATTGGTTTTGGCTAACCCTAGGAATGTAGAGGAATGTTACCAAATGGCAATCAAGGTGGAGGACAAAATGAAGAGAAGACAAGATAAAGTAGTTAGGACTAGAGGGAATGCATCAAGAGGAAGAGGATATATGCCTAATTCAAAGCCAAACAATGACAATCAAGAAGATGCCATGAAAGGTCAAGAGCAATCTGATCTCAGATGTGCATGGAGAGGCACAAGAGGAAGATTTGGAGGAGTTAGGAGTTCCAATGTGTTTTCAGGTAGGTGCTATACTTGTAATGAATTTTTCCATCCATCTTACAAGTGTCCTGAGAAGATTGGTGCTTCATCAAGTGGAAGTAAATGTGATAAAAGATTTCAACTTGTGCAAGAGGATGAAGAGGAGAGCACCAGTTCATCAAGTTGTCATGTAGACCTTGAAGTTGGAGAAGCTTTGATGTTTCATAAGCAACTTTTGAAGACTTCCAAGGAAGTAGAGCCATTGCATAGGAAGAGGCTTTTCAAAACCACTTGCAAGCGTAAGGGAAAGGTATGTAAAGTTGTGGTTGATTCTGGTTCAACTGAAAATATGGTTTCATGTGAAATGGTGAATAAGTTAAACTTGAAAAGGATTCCTCATGAGTTTCCTTACAAGGTATCTTGGCTAAGTGATGGTCAATATTTGTTAGTAAATGAGAAGGATATTGTAGATTTCCATATTGGTGATTATAAAGATAGTGTTATTTGTGACATTCTTCCAATGGACTACTACCACATACTCCTAGGAAGACCTTGGCAGTATGATAGGTGTGCCATGCATGATGGAAGAAGAAATGAGTACACTATAATTAAGGATGGACATAAGTTTGTCTCGAACCCTTGGGTAGAAGATCTGAAGGGTAAAGCTAAGGTGATAATGTGTGGGAAAAGAGAACTTGTTAATGTTGTAAAAGAAACTAGAAATTTTGATGTAGCGGACTATCCTAGGTCTGGTAATGCAGGAACATCAGATGTGATAGAAAAAATAGGGGTAAATTGTGGTTTAATAGAGAGTTAACAAGAAGGTGTGTTAGTTGGGACCATTGAATGTCATATTCTTGTAGATAAGGGTGTGGCACAAATGAAAATTGTAGGTACAATGGTTGATAACACTAATAAGGCAGTGGAGAAACATGATGGCAAGGTATTGGAACTGATGACAAGGGTAGAAACACAAGTTGCATTGCAAGGCATACCTGAAAAGGAGATGAGGCTAATTCAAAGGAAGTTAAGGGTAATGGTTTTTCTAACCTTTGTTTATGTGTAGGTACATGTGATAGGAGACAAGTAGATTCTAGACAGAGAATGAAAAAAGACCAGACCTTAGGTCTAAATGTACAAACACAGTCACTTTCAAATGTAACCATAGTAAAAAAATTAGGGTAGAGTATACAGATAGAGAAACATGGAGCACAAAGCAACATGGTCCAATGGAATGTTAGAAACCAAGATCTGAAATGCAAACCCGAAAATAACCATCAACAAAGAGAAAAAGAAAAAAAAAAGAGAGATTGCATGAAGATGTGCAAATTGATATATTTGAAGTACAACAATTACAAGAGATAATTTTCTTTATAAAAGCAAGTACGCATAACCCTAATCTTATCTTGAGCAAAAAAGATAGCTCAGCAAGATAAGGATAACAACCTATAACCTAGGAATTAAATAATGCCTAAGTAAACTTATGCAAGTGTAATTAAATATTAATTACACTAACACCCCCCCATAAGTGCAACTTAGGGAGACTAAAAAAGCATGAATGGGTCCCAACAACAAGGCTTGATCAGGTACCCATGTACAAATGCAATAAAGAGGTAGAGAAGGAAAACCCAGTGGGACAAAACCCCTTACAATGAGATGACTATTGCAAAGAAGCACTGGAAGAACACTGTGGAGTAACACTGGAACTACAATCTAACAAGAAATGAAAGATACTTCTATCTACAAGAAACCAAAAAGGAATCATAATAATGTGACAATAGACCCGATGCCACGGAACACTGGAAAACTCACAAACTGGAACAACCCTGGAATCGATAAAGCAATAGTAGATGAAATGATGATAGAACCTAGAAACCATGTATCTTGATGCCAATGCCAAACTGTGACTAAAACTCTTCCATAGGAAAAAGTACCATAAATACTTTGGAACATTAACCATAAAAATAGGGCCCTCAAACTGAGAAGGATCTAAACCAATGCGGATAAAGAACCATAAACTCCCAAATTGAAGTGTGAATCGATGAATCTGATATGTGTCAAGGTAGAGCAAGAATGTCACCAAAATAAACTAAGAAACTAGATAACCCATGCTTTCTTCCATCAAAAAAAGATGAAGATCAAAGTGCCTGCACACTCTAATCAGATTATTATGCAAGAAACCCCCCTGATGGAACTTTATCTCAGTTCATTTATTACAATAACCCAATGATTGTAAAAGGATAGAATGAAAACATGCATAAATAGAAAATAAAAATAGACCTCATATTTTTTTAGAGGACTGAACCAACTTTCCAATGCCGTAAAAATGGCTAAAAAAGGATAAGCGAGTCAAAAGATAAGTCTCCTAGAGTGAAAACAGAAACATGTGACTTCTGAGGCCCAAAAAGGAATCAAAAAAGAAAAACCAAAAAAACATACCTACACCATTGTATAGAGCGTCGAACTAGCTTTCCGAAGATATCTTTTTGCAAAAAAATGACACTGTATGCCCAAGTTACGCCCGTTTCCATGAAAGTGCTCCAAAAAAGTCCAATATGGCCTTCTGCAGCCCTCAAGGGCTAAAAAAATTAAAGCCCCTGGTCGCCTAGGCAAACTAGGGGGCTAGTGGTAAGCTCCTAGGGCTGAGCCTCTAGTCGCCCATGTGACCAGGATGGGTGCTTCAGGCGGCGGGGGCTGGGGTTGGGTGCTCGGTCACCCATAAGACCTCGACAGGGCTTTACCAAGTGCTAGGGGTTGAAACAAAAGCCAGCGGTGCAGGATACGGGAGCCACCGGTAGCGGTGGTGGCCCAGTGGCGTGGGGGCGGCACAATCCAACAAAACTGGAGGCGCAAAAATCCTTCAGAATTTTTATTTTTTGAATTTTTTGAATTTTTTTGTACTATGTGCTTGGGAATGTGCGCTGGGGCCTCCCAGGGAAAATATTTTTGCCTCTCCGGATGATTTTGTCCAAACTAGACAAAATTTATATGAAAATAGGGGTTTTTGGGCGTTTTGAATCCAACGGAGAGGTTTCTTTTGGCCCAAAGTGTTCAGGAAATTAGGTGACCCCCAGATCTCTCAAAAAAATCATTGAGCTTGAAACCCTCGCAGATCTGGCAAACAGTGACCAAAATAAATGAAATAAAAGCCATTTCTGACTTTTTCAAGCACTCTGAAATCAATGGAAAACCCCGATCTGATCCAAGACACTTCATAAATATGCTCAAGTAATAAAACCCTCGAGGAACCCCAAACGTGCTCTGCATTGAATTTCTCCAAAATATTGAGAAGGGGCTACAAAATCAAGGCTCTGATACCATGTTAGAAACCAAGATCTAAAATGCAAACCAGAAAATAACCTTCCACAAAGAGAAAAACAAAAAAGTAGAGAGACTGCATGAAGATGTACAAATTGATATAGTCAAAGTACAATAATTACAAGACATAATTTTCTTTATAAAAGCAAGTATGGATAACCCTAATCTTATCTTGAGCAAAAAAGATAGCTTAGCAAGATAAGGATAACAACCTATAACCTAGGAATTAAATAATGCCTAAGTAAACTTATGCAAGTGTAATTAAACATTAATAACACTAACATGGAAATGGCATGTGAATCAATGGTGTTTTAATCTATCTTGGGCATGTTGGAATCATCCACAATTCATGTGGCATGAATTCTTCTTAGGGGGGGTGTATGGTGCAGGAGCACCTAATCACCTAGTTACAAATTTCTATGTTTGATGGTCCAATGCACTCTTGCATTAAATGTGTCAACAAGTTGAATTTTTAAGCCTAAAAGTAACATATGAAAGATTGTATCTCAATGATATAATGGATTCATTTGTTTAGATTCATTAGTAGGAAAGTGATAAAGTTCCAAATTTGTGTGTTGCATTATGCAACAAATTTGTAATCCCAACAGTTATATGTTCTGAAAGTTGGTTGCTTAGTGGTTAGGGGCATTGGTCAGTTAGAGGAGGTTGAGAAATGCTATGTAAAGCCTTTGGAGGTTTGAGTTATGGTTGTTGAAGCCAAAGGAAGTGAAATAAACATTGAAATTACTCTATTTTCTCACAGTTTTCACTAGTTTTCTTAGTTTTCTAACTATGTGTAGGTCGTACAAGTTCCATATGCATTGCTTCCTTATATACATCAGTAGATAGATGTTTTAACTTGTATTTGGTTCCTTGGAAGGGTTTGATTTAAACTTTTAGGGCCCTAATTCATCAAGTTTCTCTTATCGATTTCCTGAATAGTCTTAAGGGTTTGGGGTTACTTTAATGGCATAACCATCATCCCACCTACTGTCATCAAATTCAACTTGGTGGGATGGTGTAGTAGAGTGTGGGGAATGATATTTTGGAAGTAGGAGGCATGAAAGAGTGAACCCTTGGCTTGAAGGATGAGACAAAGGGCAAGAAATGTGTGTTTTCTCTTGAAGAATGGGGGTTCAGACCTATGAAGTGATGAAACAATGATGTAAGAGGCCAAGTGAGAGTACCTTAAGCATGGGTGAACCTATTGAAATTTTTCTGAGTAGTTAGTTTGGATAGGAGTTGCTAGAAAGGTGAAGATTCAATAAGGGTTCCTTAAAACCCTAGTTATTTGGGCTACAAGGAGGGTTTTTGCATTGGAGGCTTGTTTGAGCATTTGGGGTCATTAAACCTAGAAAATACTTGGTTTGGGAACTTTATTCAAGACTTTTTTGAGGTTAGAAGGTCTGGGGTGGAGATCTAGAGCTAGACCCTTTGTAAAAATGACCTAATTTGAGGTCTAAAACTATGAAAAATCCAATTTTGAGGCGTTTGGTCTTAAGAAGGTGTATCTGGTTTTCTAGTATGTTGTGTATCTTTGAAATGGGTATTTGAATCCATGGTTATTTTCCTAAGTTTTTTGGTAAACTTTTGTCAAAAGTCTAAAAAACTGGGTTTGCACTAGTATAAGGTAAGCTTGTGCCAAATGGTGAGTTTCTGAGATTTCAATGAATCTTTCTTGAAGATTTTTTTTTAGTTGATTCAATTTCCATTGTATGAATTTTGAGGCCCTTTGTAGGGGTCCTCATGGAGTTTTTTTGTTCATTTGCAAGTTTGGGGGGTTGAGACCCTTGAGGGTGAGTTGATGCCTATTAGGTTGAATGCATTGTGAAGGAGAGTTCTTTTGATTAAGGATTGACATTTCCATTGTTGTGAATCTTCTCCACCTTGGCTCTACATCAAAAGGATATCTTTCTATGGATTATTTGAGAGTCTCTCTTGCTATAATTTTTTTGGAAAGATTTAAAGCTTTTCCGTTATTGCAAACTATGACTTTACTTTGGCTTCTGGGTAAAAAAGAAGAAAAAAACCTAGTTACTTCCTTCATTATCATGCAACAAAGACTTATGGGTATCACCCTACAAGAATTTCCTTGGGAAGAATCAGGTTTTTTTTAGTTTTATTTGAGAATTTTCCTCTAATTTTTGTAAATACTTGAGGTCCCTCTTCATTTGTAGGTTGTGGCCTCTTATTTCCTTTATAGTGCAAATACAAGGTAGGGTTTTGAAAACCCATGACCTCCATTGTGCTCGACCCTTGACTTAGCCTTACTCGTTTGCTTGAAAAATACTCTGTTGATTGTTCTTTGAGAAATGCATCTTTTTCTTCTAAGTGTTGTAGAAGGAGATCATATTGTTTACTTATTTAAAAGAAATGACATCTTTCACTCCATTCTGGGTTTGTCTTTTTGAGTTTCACATTTTCTTAGCTCTGTGGCCGTGTCCCCCGTCATACTTCTGTGTTTCATTACCAACGAGTCTTAGATTTTCTTGTACCTCAAACTCACTAAGACCAAATAATCATTTATTTCCCTTGAAGCAAGTTTGTAGCAACTGATGGAAGATTGAAGATACCTTGTATACAGGCACTATGGGAAATGAAAACATGAACAAACTTGTGGTTCATCCATACTAGAAATCTCCTCTATACCAATATAATTTATTGACCTTATTTTTATTTAAAATGTATAAAAGTTAGAATCTGGATATTTGACAATGATACTCAAGATATCATGCAACAAGATCTTCGAAAGAGAATATAATCTAATAGAGATGGATATTTACCAGTTGCAATAGTTACTTCATGAAGAACCTTATTAATTATGCATTCCTTCTTATATTTTTTGTAGCTATTGAACCTATAGGTACCTCTCAGAATTTCCTTAATATCATGCAATTCCTAATTTTATTGCACACCAACCTTTTGTAACACTCATTTTAATTTCTCCTCCAGCTCTGATATCTTCAAACATGTATTTCAAGAAGTTGTGTTTCAGTAAGGAGATACCCTGCATTCCATTCATTAATGAGCCAAATGAGATGAGGAGAAGGATTGACACACTATTTTTTGTTTCATCTAAACTTGTATCATATCTGAAACTCTCCTAAGCATCTTCAAGACAACCTTCTATATGGTAATGATTCAAAGTTCTCTTGTTCCTATTTCTTCTCCCTTGCATCTCTATTATTGGAGCTCTTGTTATATAGTCTTCTTACTTTATGAGGTTCTGAAATTTAAAAAATTTCATTGCTACTTTCTTTATGAGATTGCTCTCTAATGTTCAGTGCCTCATATATTGATATGTAACAAACTTCAAACAATATCTTTACACTATTGTAGGCATGTTCTTAGTCTCTATGCATTCCACAGTAGCCAAATCAGCAGGAATTATATGAATATGAGATTTTTCCATTTGTAATCTATTATCTTATTGTGCTATCTTTGGAGTGATCACTAATTTTGTACAATATTGTTCAATTTTCTATGATCGTTATACTATCGCCCCATATTTATCATTGGCCTATAAGCTGCCAATTGCTTCTTTGGTGTTCCTTGACTGTAACTCTTTATGCAATTTCTTTTTGTGAATGTTTTGTAATTAGAAACTAGTGTCATTGTACTATATGCTATCCTTCCACTGTAATTGGTTGCCTTTACTATCATAAGTCTACAATTATGCTTGAAATTTCAAGGCATTATTTGACAATAGATAGTTACCAAAGTAGGGGAAAATACTTATCTGATAGAAGATTGCATAAATATTGATTCCTTATTGTTTCATTGCTCTCCAAGTTTTGATGAACTTTTTCTATGCTTTGGTAACTGTCTAGTATCAAAATTTGTATTCTTTTGATGGAATTCCTATAGATAATGGCTACAAACAAGATAAAGATAATAACCTTTCGCATGATGGGCTAAACCCTTGTGGGAGCCACATTTCCTCCACATGCTAAAATTTCAAACAAGATGAAAAATGAAATGATGAACCTGTACCTGTATAGTGAACAAACAAATTAGAGCTATGTGTAGGATCATGATGGGCCAAAAAGTGGCAATATGATAGGTATGTGTAGGGTATGTGGCTAACAACTTTATTTTTACCCAAAATTGATGAAATGAAAAGGGTTTTTAAAGGAGATTCTCATCTTTCCACCAATATAAATTATGTTTTACTTTGAATTTAATAAATAATTATTATTCATTTTCTATTTGAATTATGACTAAAGCCCTGCTTGATAGGCTGATTGAACAACATCTATAGCTCCCAAACGGTATCACATTTTTTGAATTCAAACATGTGTCACATTCTATGCTTCACATACTATAGGATTAAAAATAAGAAAAATGAATTTCATGAAGTTTTGACCAAGTTAAAGGTGGTCAAACATTCAATTTTTTATATTTTTAAACTTGTAATAAAAATCATAATTAATCATTTACTTGGAAAAATTACAAAAAAATGTGCATCACATCGGGATTTGAGTCCTCTACTTATATCTAAAATATTATAAAAAAATATTATCATTTTATTGTGGTTAAGGTGGTCAGATAGACACTTCTTATTTTTTCCCTAAAATTTAAGTACTACTGCATTGAAATTTCAAATTTTCACCAAATAGATTTTTAATTTTTTTAAATAAACCTAGTAGTTTAGAAAATACATTAAATTTTCTATAGATTCTATTGTTACATATTTTTGAAATAATTATATTAATATAGATAACTTATTCAAATTTTTATGTCAAGTTGCCTAACTCTGATTTTTCTGAATTTTTTGCCACTTAAGGGCCTATTTTTTCTATGATGATTCTGCACATACCCTTAGATAAAATAGTGAAGTTCAATGCTCTTCCTAATGATTTGAGTTTCATTTGATGATCTAATTTGGCTCTTTTGCATCTATTTGATAATGGCTCAATTTATTTAATGCATCATAGATGTAAGTTATATGTCTGTTGATCAAACATATGATGAGATTTCATGTCCCGAGCTCTAACAAAATCTTTCAATCATCTATAGGTACATCTAGAGACTGGGAACGAGAGGAGATGAAGATAAAAGGATTAAGCTAAAGATAGAAGTACCAACATCAACATCATCTGCTAAGGCAATGACAAATATGATCTCTTCTCATGTTTTTTTCCTTTACTTTATCTTTAGATGTATAGCTTGCATACATTGTTGTATTAAAATCAATTCAATCATTCCCATGGCTTGTGTGTGTTATTTAAGCATTATTTTGATCTTAATGTATGAAATAGAAACATTGTATACATTTTCACTTTAGTAGGAATGAAATATAGCAATATCATGCAATTTGTATAATCTCTTTTAGTTGTGAAACATTGTATAATAAAAACTGAATTCCTCTTGGAACTTCAAATGCAAATGATTAGGATTAGCTAAAATTTATTGAAGTAACTTTCACCTTAGATGTAACAAATTTTTTAGCTCTACCAAATTGAGTTGTAGGTGAAATTTTGGTAACAAGCCTATTTGACATAAACCTTAGATATGAAAATGTAACTTATAGCATAGATAAAAATGGAAAGTAATAAAACAGAGGAAAATTTGAGGAGGATATAAAAAGAGGAACCTGTGACTAAATTTTGAGCGTGAACTGGATGGATAGGGGCATGGGTACCCTAGATCTGAGATGTTTCCTTTTTGGGATTTAAAAGCTCTAGAAAGTAGGATATAGTCTTCTTTATGTTTCCTGTGACTATCTCATGATAAAACTTCCAGATCTAACTTGCACACATGAAAAGGTGAGGAAAGGTTATGTTGTATAAGGGCTTTCCTAATTCAAATTCCATTTTTGTGTATCCAACTCCATTACAACGAATGATGATGATCAAGAGAGCATGTCCTAGGTCAGGTAGAGGCCAAAGCAATAATAATTGACTAAAATGACAAATGATAAATGGATAATATTACCTTAGGCATGAAACCCTTATTGAAGTGATTTTTGCACCATAATTCAACAAAAAAGTTGATTGATGGATTCCTTGATTGCCTGATAGAACTACAAGAGGCTAGTCCACAAAACATAATAGATTTTTATAGCTAACATGTAGAGGACAACTCATATGTCTTCAAAAAATGACATGATTGATCATGATAGCTTATTGCACATAATTTCTTCCTTCTTCCTAGTGCCTTGCAAACATGATCTTGATTGTTGAAAGAATTGTAATAATGATCGTGTACCATAGAAAAATTGATCATTGACATTTTTATAATCTTTTAGGTCTTTCTCTCATGATTCTTGACCTATTTTACTTTGATTTAATGTTGCAATGTAACTTAAACATTCGCATTAGGCCCTAAGTATTCAAATAATGATGTCTTGTGAAGGTGTTGTGAAGTGTTGTAACACATTTCTACACTTTTCTAGACTCTTATCATTATAATTCATCCAAAAATCACCTTTTTACCCCATATCAAGTCCTATTATAAAGTGTTGTAAAGTCTTGTAACAAAATTTCATGCTTTTCTAGGCTTGATTTAACTAATTACACCTTTCTTATGTTTTATTTGATCCCTTTATGCACTCATAAGACAAAATTAAGTGTATTTTTGAATGTAAACCCGACAAATGACATTACATGCAACTTAATTCCTGACACCCACTTAGAAGCCTAAGGTGGGACCCATTCACCATGGGTGGCGAATGAGTCCCTCTTGGCTCCAAATTCAAATAATTCAAAATTTCTTTTGGGTTTTTATTCAAAAAGACCTTATGTCGGCCTATGATGATGTATTACTGGGTTATTAGGGCATACAGGTATATAAATAAGTATTTTTCTACCCATTTAACATATAATTCATTCAAGTATTCACTCATTCACTTGCATTTACTCATTCAACATCAATTAGCTTTCATTTTATCAAAGAATCATTGAATCAAGTATCTTGGAGAATCCATTGACATATCTTTAGATTTCTTCAACAAGGTTGTGGTGAGTTTAGGAAATTTGCATGTTGTTATTCATCATTTCCTCCTTCATTTCATTTCATTTCTTTATTAAGGGTTTGATTACCAAAGTGGGATTTGACCAAGGAAAATCCCTATACTCTAACCCTTAACCATTTTTCCCCTTTTGCATTTGTGTTTGCAGACTTGTGTATGCAGATTTGTCAAGAAAATAGGTGTTGAAAGGTGGTTAACAAGTCAACAATGTTTTTTAAGTCAACTAAACCCTATTTCAAGCTTGGAGACAACCTACAACCCATTTTCTACAAATTTGACTTCGTCAACCCAACAAGAAGACTAGTACAGATCTGAAGCTACAGGATTGACTCTTGAATTTGTAGATTTTTGGAGGAGGATTGATTCTCCATCAATGGTGAATGAGTCCCACCTGAAGGTTGAAAAGTTTATTTTGTCATAATCTAGTTCCTAACAGTCGGAAAGCAGTTTCAGGTGGTTTTACCAGTAGGAGGATTGATTCACCATCAATGGTGAATGAGTCCCACTGGTGATTTACACTGATTTCTTCCAATTTCCAAAACCTTCCAAATTGAACATTCAACTCCCAGGTGCACTGTGATTAGCCTCTTTCAATTCTATTTGCATTAGTTTGTGTTTTTAGCTCATTTTTGCATACCTCACTGTGTTTTCAACCATTGCACATTTCACTAGTTTTGCATTTATAATCAGTCAATTACATCACTTAGTTGCATTTAGATCATTCCATTTAGTCTTAATTACATCATACATTCCTTTATTTGGGTGAACCACCTCAATTTTGGGAATTTTATCTCTCCTCTTAGGTGAAAACCCTAAGAGTGCAAGAGAAGTCTATAGAACACAACACAATTGATGGTTCATTTTGGTGAACCTACATATTGAGCACATTTATCTTTTTTATTTCAATTGCATCTTGTATCCTAGATTTCATTTTGTATCAACATTCAATAAGGTTTTCTTTTTTTTTTGCATCCTAGGGTTTCTCAAATTGCATTAGTGAAAAACTCATATAGACTTCATTTTTGCATATCAAATCATTAAAAAATGAAAATTTGCATTTGCATCTAAAAAGAATTAAAATCACCTTAATTTTTTGAAAAACACAAAAAAAAATCATACCTGGGCGAATTAGTTCAGCTGCATTTTTAGCATTCAAATTTTTGGCATTTTCACACTATTTCCTGAATTTTTGTTTCCTACTACTGCCTTCCTATTTTAGTTTACAAAATTTCTGTCATTAGCATTTTTTTATTCCTAGTTTTCATTTTCATTCACCCTATCTTTTGTGGTACTTGTATGAGTGTTTGGTGCCCTATTGATAATACCTTAGTGAGACAAAGTTCTAGACTCCTAGCTTCCTGCAATAGCACTTTCGTTGTGGACCTTGGGATCTCAAGAGCTCCTACTCCTAGTATGGAAAATGGTGCATTAGGCATAGATACTGCCACTAGTACACCCTTCCCTTCACATCCAATGCATGTTGACACATAAACAAATCAAATTCTGTAAGATAAATTCATTAGTATTCATGAGGATTTTGCACATTTACAACAAGATTTATCCCTTGAAAACATTTCTACCACTGATATGCCTACCATAGAAAACATTCATCACTTAATTGAAAGTGATGATGGCTTACAAGTTATGAAAAAAATTGTTGAGAAAACAAACATGTTCCTTCCGCTTCCCAACCAAAAAACATTATGGTTAGCCAAGGAGGATCTCACATTCCTCCTCCTTCAACCATAGCATCCATACCCACCTATACCACTCCTCAAGTTACAACAACCATGCAACATGTTAGTCATGTGACTCCTTTTTCTATTCCAACTAGCATTCATATTTCTTTTGTAGCATCAAATGTTGCATCCTCCACCACCTTCACCTCCCTTAGTGTCCCCTTCACTTCTCCTAACATTAAATACACTCCATCACCATTTTACCTTCCCCCTCATTACACAACTCTTTAACACCATTTCCTCCATGCAACAACAAATATGCACCATTAACCAAAGTCAAAATGCTCCGCCCACATACCATGCCCGTAGTATCCTTTTATCTATAGAGATCTTAAGAACCTTGATGCCAGAAGGAATTGAGATGCCCATGTTTGAGAAGTGCGAAGATAAATGAGACCTTACTAATCATGTTAATTCCTATACAACATTGTGTAGTGATTTTTTCCTTGATGATAAACTATTAGCTAAACTTTTTCCTAGGACCTTAAAGGACACTACAATGGAGTGGTTTTCAAACTTACCCAATCATTCAATCTAATCATTTAATGAACTTGTTGATGCCTTTATAAGTCATTTACAATTCCATATGACTCCAAAAATGACAATAGCTGATTTAATGAGATGTAAACAAAACACATATGAAAATGTAACTGATTTCATTTCATGTTATCAGTCATTGTATGCTCAAGTAGATGTCAAGATTCCTGATTCACATCTTCAAAATATGTTTATTGAAAACTTGCACTCACCTTTAGGATAAGTTTACTATGATGAAATTTCCTTCGTTCATGCATTTATGCATGACCCTTTGTGACTATCATAACTTGGTTACTAGTCATGATTCAAAGTCCAGTTCTAACCGAGCTGAGAAGTCCAAAAAAAGCAACCAAAACAATACACAAAACTTCAGAAAACAAAACAAAGGCTTCTTACAGTTTAATCCCCCTTCTCCACAACTAACTCAACGTATTCAGAATCAAGTGGTAGCTGTTAAAGTAGCAGTGCCCTTTACCTATGGGGACCCAAAGAGATAATTTACCCCCTTACCCAATACTCTCCATAACACCATGAATCAATTGCTACAACAACAAATGATCACTTTGCCTATGGTTAAACCCCCTGACACTACCCAGCCTTTACCACCCACCTTTAAACCAAATTCTTATTCTCATTTTCATTACCAAAATGCACATGACACCGAGAAATGTAAGTGTCTCAAACACTTAGTTCAAGACCTCATTGATTCTAGTCATTTTTCCATTGCGGGTGTCAATGATCAAGGCAATAAGTCGGTTGCACTACCCAAACAAAATTTACAAATTTTTACCAACCACATGCCTAAAAATAGTGTTTCATTTTTCAAAGCTAGTGAACCTTCAAACACTCATGTAATGAACATTGATATAAGTAATGAACAACTGGCTATTACTCCAAATGTTACCCAAGTTAATCCTATGGATGAACTTGTGGGTAAAATAGATGGTATCCCTCATAAGGGCCCAACCAACAAATATTTTGATATTAATTTTTCTTATCATGATATACTTAAAAAGTTCCTGATGGTCTTCTTTACATAGCCGGTCGCATCTATGATAAGCCTGCCAATGGGATATTAATAGATCTCGCCTATGGCAAGAAAGTGATCACAGAAGAGATTTTAGTATTACATGATCTCTATCAAGATGATTATGATAAGTCAATCACATGGATTAAAAAACATACTAGTTTGCATGCCCTACGATCAGATCAATCGTACTCTCATTATAGATAGGACCCAAAACTTTGGATGTAATATTTTCTATTATTCCACAATCAGATCAGTTTTGTCTGTGGTTAGGTCACCCTTGGCTTCACTCAATGAATGTTGTCCCTTCAGTTGTTCACAAATGTTTGAAGTTTCCACATGGTAAGGAGATATTTACCATACACCATAATTTGACTTTAATCCATTGTCCTCTAAAGGTAATTTTTCCTTAGAAGCTTTTTGGCCTGAACCTATGGAACCCATCACCCCTTGAAAGGAGTTCTTTTTCATTTCCTATCAAAAGTTCAAAGAAAAATGAATAGCTGAATTATCTCTTCGCCACATGTCCCCGTCCACTTCTGCTACTCCTATCATAGATGAGACAATGCTTCATCCTAAGTCTGAACTTGAACAAATAATGCAACCTCATGAACAACCAATCATAGACACTTCCCCTTTATCGTATAAATGTCTAAGAGATAATGAAACCAACCTCATCATGCCTCCTCGTATTAAACAAGTTTACAAAGCAAAAGAAAAAGTGATTGACCCATCTCCTTCAATTACTCCCATTTCTCCTCCTCGGGATGAAAAGGGGCCTATGGTGGATCAACCTTCTCTAACACCTCAACAACTTCAATATAGAATCAAACGAAACCATGGTGCTAGGGGGAATTGTCTTTGTCGTCTCCTTTCTCTTCAAATGAAAATTGGAGAAAAAAAGAAAACCAACCTACACCTTTGATAGAAGAAATAACTGATCACCTTTCTCATCTTGACCCACCACAAGATAGTACGATACAACAATCAGATACAATAGCCACACCTCCTGATACATCCTTCATTGGAAATTACTCTTTGTTCTCCTGTCATGATTAATCTAGATGATGATGATGATGATGAGATCACTAAAATAGATGAAGAAGTGCATAATGATTTAAAATCTTTATTTTCATCTACCACGAGCTTAAATGATTAATCTTCTACACCAAGTGAAGAACCTATTACTTCACCTATTTTGACAATTGCAATTCTTCCTTTGGACAGTCAACCGCCCTCGCAATACACTGAACATGATTGGGAGGTAGATGACTTGTTATATGGTTGACTTGCATTCACCTTTCTAGCCTTTTACATTTCTTTTTTATTTTTCTTTTCTTTGGTGTGATTGTATGTGCATATCATGTTTCCCTAAAATGTGTGTTTGATATTCTCTCTCTTCGTGCACTTCCTCTATTTGTACCTCTATTCTTCTATATGCCGTACTTTATCTTTTCCTTTTCACTTCTGCTTCTTGTTCTCCTTTTTGGGATGACACAAAGTGTTGAGATGCCCTATGTCTCTTCCATGTTGACCCAAATAGTCCCTTTTCCTTTTTCTTTTTCTTTTTCTTATGTTTTTCCTTTTAGGGATGATGCAAGGCATTGAGACCAAAATGTCTCCTTCATGTTGACCCAAAAGCTTTTCCTTTTCCTTTGCCTTTTCATTTTCTTTTCACTTATGTTTTCCTTTTAGGGACGATTCAAAGTGTTGAGACCATAATGTCTCTTCCATGTTGACCCAAAACAAACTTTAGTTTTCTTTTGTTTTTGATCTCTTTGCGTCATTCTTCCAGTTTTCTATTTTTGGGGAATGATAATAGTTTTGAACTCTTTAATCAAAATATTGCAGCAATGAACATACTGACCCAAAATCCATAGATCCCTCAGTAAGTGCACAAAGTTGAGTCCACGAAACGTGGAAGTTTTTGCCTTAGGCAAAAAAATGAATTCGGCTTTCTATAAATGGGATCCCACTTTTTAATAAACAGGATCCCGTTTTTAAAAAGCGGGACCCCGTTTTTAGAAACGGGATCCGTATTACCGAGAAATTTCCATTTTGGAAAATCTTAAAAGCGGGATCTCGTTTTGAAAATTTTCAAAAATGGAAAGTTTTAAAAGCGGGGATCCGTTTTGAAAAATTTCAAAAATGGAAACTTCGATACGAAAAATTTCCATTTCGGAAAGTTTCAAAGCGGGATCAGGTTGAAAACTTTCCATTTTGAAATTTTCATTTTGGAAGAATTTCAAAGCGGGATCCCATTTTACAAAATGGGATCTGTTCATAGAACCATAAAAATGGTTTTATGAAAGCGGGATCCCATTTTTTTAATGAAAGCAGGATCCAGTTTTGGCGGATCCCATTTTTTTAAATTATGAATTTTTTGGCCGGGTTTTGGCTTGTTTTGGTTGGAAATGGCTTGGGGACGGGAAAACTTTGGACCTAGTTTGACACCACAACTTGAAGGTCATGTAATGTCCACAGGAAAATAATGACTTTGGACATATGTTTGAAGACCTATTTTGTAGAATTTTTTCACGAAATTAAAACCCATTATAGATGAGATAGTGCAAATTCCAAATATGTAATTTTTTTAATAATTTGATTTTTTTCTATTTTGAGCATCTTGAAACGAACGGTTTTTTTGATGATCACGTGTGGGGATTGCAGAAAATTTTAGACAATTATTTTCAGTTTAAAAATAAAAAATAAAAAAATGATAAGTTTAGGTCATCTTATGTGTGTTGTACACGACGATTTTTCAAAATGACAAATATGCCTAATAAATATTTAATAAAAAAAAAATTAAATAAAAAATTATAAAAAAATATTAAAAGCAAGCTTTAGTGAGTCAAAAATCTTTTCCCAAAAGGATTTAGAAAAATATGATAATTTAGGTCAAAATATGGATGTCGTACACGTGCATGGTATGGTATAAAAAAATGATTTTTACACAGTGGTTTTTAGAAACGCCTATTGAAACTCAATTTTTACAATTTGGGTATTGAAATAAATTACATATTTGGAAGCTAGACTCCGAGTACTACATTTTATGATTAGTGACTTTTTTGAAGATTCCATCTCTAAGTGCTTCAAATTTTAAGGTCAAATGTGTTAAATTCTGAAAATCAGGGAAACCACTTCCACTTTTTGGCCAAAAAGTGGACTCAACTTCTTGCACACACCCCCCTTATGTGTTTGGTGTGTTCCTTTCTTGGGGCGACCCTCCTTTTCTTTTGTTTTATTTTTTGTTTACATGAAGTAGCCTTACTTGGAAACCTATGACTTGGCATAGGGGCTTTATGAGTTGGCCATCATGTCTTTTTTTTCCTTTTTCATTTTTCCTTCTATAATTTAAAGTAATTTCTCATAGAATGGTGTGTAGAAATTCCTTTAAAGTTGGGGGGAATACATTGGCATTATTCATTTTCATTCTTGATTCTTAGTGTTGCCTTGTCACTTCATATGATGCATTTGTCACTTTGTGGATGACATTGGGTGTGATGTCCTTCATAAGTGTGATCTATCTAAGCATATTACATTCCTCTTAGTGGCCTAATGTGACACACTACATCCCCTAAGTTGTGAATATATTATTCTTTGATTGGTACTCTCTTGGAGACATTAGACGTAAAGTCCCCTAAGTTATAGACCTCATGTGAACTTAACAAGACTCCTTTGAAAACCTTTTACATTTTACATTTTTGCAATTTGCAATTTTACATCTTTGCCACCTTGAATAATGCAACTTGCATGTCTGTGGTACCATCCTGCTTGTTCATGAGTTCTAAGCATACAAATATTTGCTTGTCTCATGAATCACGAACTGACATTTTCTTTTCTAGCGCCTTGTTAAAGTTATTAGGAGGTATAACTTTGATATGGTTGAGCGGGAAGCCCATTCCACGACACGACTTTCCCCATACCCACCTATGTGTTTGTGAGTGCATACCAACTAGTGTATGTTTCTCACCATTTTAGCCTTCTCACTCAATGGACCTCCATGTGTTCTATCACCCTAGAGTGAATATGCATTTTCTCTTTCAGACAAACAGCCTAGATCTTATTCACAGCTAGCTGAACAAATGATCAAAGCTTGATCCAACTTTTCCTTTTCATCCTTCCTTGTCTCATTCTCTTTAATACTCGTGTTCCTTTATTCTTATGCTTAGTTTTCCATGGGATATCCATTCTGTGGGCTTGATCATCCCTCTTGATTGTTGTCATTCCATCTTGCTAGCATAAGTGCATTTGGACCTCCCTCTTAATATGCATGGCTACTTTAGTGTGAGATTGAAGCAAGTTCATCCTCTCACTAAAGTGGCAGCTAAATGTACCATAGAAAAATGGATCATTTACATTTTCATGGTCTTTTAGGTCTTTCTCTCATGATGCTTTACCTATTTTTCTTTGATGTAATGTAGCAATGTAACTTAAATGTTCACATTAGGTCCTGAGTATTCAAATAATGATGTCTTGTGAAGGTGTTGTGAAGTGTTGTAACACATTTCTACACTTTTCTAGACTCTTCTCATTATAATTCATCCAAAAATAACCTTTTTACCCCTTATCAAGTTCTATTCTAAAGTGTTGTAAAGTCTTGTAACAAAATTTCATGCTTTTCTAGGCTTGATTTCACTATTTACACCTTTCTTATGCTTTATTTAACCCCTTTATGCACTCATAAGACTTAATTAAGTGTATTTTTTAATGTTAACTCAACAAACAACATTCAATGCAACTTAATTCCCAACACACACTTACAAGCCTAAGGTGGGAACCATTCACCATGGGTGGCGAATGAGTCCCTCTTGGCTCCAAATTTAAAATAATTCAAATTTTCCTTCAGGTTTTTATTCAAAAAGACCTTATGTCAGCCTGTGATGATGTATTATTGAGTTATCAGGGCATAAGAGTGTATAAATAAGTGTTTTTCTACCCATTTAGCATGTAATTCATTCAAGTATTCACTCATTCACTTGCATTCACTCATTCAACATCAATTAGCATTCATTCTATGAAATCATCATTGAATCAAGTATCTTGAAGCAACCATTGACATATCTTCAAATTTCTTCAACAAGGTTGTGGTAAGTTTAGGAAATTTGCATGTTGTTATTCATCATTTCCTTCTTCATTTCATTTCATTTCTTTATTAATGGTTTGATTACCAAAGTGGGATTTGACCAAGGAAAATCCCTATACTCTTATCCTTAACCATTTTTCCCCTTTTGCATGTGTGTCTGCAAACTTTTGTATGCAAATTTGTCAAGAAAATAGGTGTTGAAAGGTGGTCAACAAGTCAACAAAGTGTTTTAAGTCAACTAAACCCTATTTCAAGCTTGGAGACAACCTACAACCTATTTTCTATAGATTTGACTCTGTCAACCTAACAAGAAGACAAGTATAGATCTGAAGCTATAGGATTGAATCTTGAATTTGCAAATTTTTGTAGGAGGACTAATTCACCATCAGTGGTGAATGATCCCCACCTGAAGGTTGAAAAAGTTGATTTTGTTAGAATCCAATTCCCGACTATTGGAAAATAGTTTTAAGTGTTTTTACCAGTAGGAGGATTGATTCACCATCAGTGGCGAATGAGTCCCACTAGTGATTTATAGTGATTTCTGCTAGTTTCTAGAACTTTTCATATTTATCATTCAACTTGGAAGTGCACTCTGGTCAGCCTCTTTGAATTCTATTTACATTAGTTTGTGTTTTTAGTTCATTTTTGCATACCTCACTATATTTTCAAATATTGCACATTTAACTAGTTTTGCATTCATAATCAGTCAATTACATCACTTAGCTACATTTACATTATTGCATTTAGTCATAATAACATAATATATTCTCTTATTTGAGTGAACCACCACAATTTTGGAGTTCTATCTCTCTCCTTTTAGGTGAAAACCCTAAGAGTGCAAGAGAAGTCCATAGAACACATCGAAATTGTTGGTTCAATTGGTAATCCTACCCTTGATTTTTCCTTGATTGAGTTTCAGGATCCTCAATGAATCAATTAAAAATCTAGGATTAAAATGGTGAAAAGGACTTGTATTTATATGCATTTCATTAATTTCTCACAAATTAATTACTGACAGTTGACAAGTGACTTTGTATTTTTAAGTGTTAAAATTCTGCCATCAACATATTTAAATTGGGGCCAAAATTGCCTGGAGATGGTTCTAGCACCCTAGTACAAACTATTTTGGGGATATTTGTGTTGGTAAATACATAATAAATATTTTCCCAATTCAAGTCTGGTTTTCTGAATATGATCATAAAAGGGTAATTTAAGAGAATATTTAGGTCCAGGAACATAGGGGGGCTAAACCTAGTGTGAAATTTTTAAGGGTGATATTTTATGATGCTACATTTAGCCCACATTTTAGTGTGAGTATAAAATTAAACTCATGATCACACTAAAGTAAGGATAAGCCAAGAATGGTTCATTTATCCAAACATTGAAGAGATGGGATATAATCAAATATGTTAATGGGTGTTTTTGCACCTTCTCAACATAGACAATGCACAAGTGCAATGCCTCTCTTCAAAGGTGAAAATTTGCAACTAGGTTTTAGAAAATCACCCCAAGGTCTTTAGGGTGTTAGGTCATGAAAATTCTTGGAATAGTTCAATTGGTTGATGTGATTTATTTGTAATCACATGGTGGCCTTTATGGTTTACAAAGCATGGGAAGTTTGGTCTACAAATGAAGTTTTAAGGTGTTGGAAGTGAATGAACAGTGGTTTCCCACTCAAAAAAGAAAACTAAAACTCACCATGTTCGTTGAATTTAGCATTGTTTTGATGCTTGGAATCCTACTCTAACAAAGGTCTAAAATAAATAGAAAAAGGAGAAAGGGTTGAGAGAAAATATTCTCATTCTAAGCTATGAATGAATAGTAATAATGGAGGATGCTATAGTAGACAGACTCCCATGAGACTGAGTTTTGCTTGACCAAGAGGAACCTATACCTACACAAAACTAGTGCATTCTTCTAAGGCCTGCTGATTTTTAGGTTGTGCATTCACCTCATGAACATACAATTGAACTAAAGTGCAGCATATGAATTAGCTAAAACTAGTTTTCCAAAGTGATTCATCATCAATAAATCACAGAAAGTATGATCTTAGAAGTTCATTAAATACTATAACAACAACCACCATTAAAGACATTCAAGAAACTAAAACTAGAACTAACATGGAGGTTGAATCATTTGTGCAAAGTGAGCAAGAAAGAAAACACTCAAAATAATGCAAGGCTTCCTTTTATTGCTGCAAAATTCCTCTTACAATGATTCTCCACACCTTACATATGAGGAGAAAATCCCTATTTATTGTTTTTCAAAAGGAGAATGAATAGACAGGATTCATTTAGAATGAATGGACCAAATTCATTTTACATTAGGGTTTCACCTACCCCCAAATATATGGCAATTTAGAATAGGCTATTTTGTCCTCTTCTCTATTTTGTCTTGTAGCCTATTTTGTCTTTTAGTTACTCTAGCACTGTAGTAGTTTTGTCTTCTAGTTGCCTTCCCTATTGTAGCTAAAAACTATCAAAGTCTACCCTCTATTTGATATGTTGGCCACATCCACTCATCTGATCGAATGAATCCTCCTGTAGATTTGTGTTATTGAAAAAGTAGATATGTTTCTCTTGATTCGGGTGGACAACTTCTTAATGATCATCATCACTTGGTGGAAAATAAAATAGCTCCCTCTTGTTTCTAATTTTGGTAGACAACCTTCTGATTTCTTGGAATTGACTTCCTTGGTATGCAATCATATGTTGGTCAGTCCTCCTTTAGCAAACTATCCATTGCTAAGGCACACTCAATTTGAATCATCTCCCTTTTGGGACATGGATTCTAATATACCTTGCATGAAAGCTCTCTTCTCATTTTAGCTTCATCCTCTCGAAGAGTTCTTTTGTTTTCAGTTGAATTCATTATCCTTGATATAATTCCACATGTGGGCCTTTTGTAGACACATTCCCTTCTTTCACATGCCTAGCGCAACACCAATCAAGACATGTCCTTGTCATATTTTAAAGCTCCTGTCACCCTTCAACTTTATTCCTACAATACCCACAAATCCAAATTACTACAAAGAGAATAAGATGCACATTAATACTCATTGTCATAGTAGGTAATAATAATGGCATTGGATAAAACTCTATTAGTTAGGGAAATTCAAATTATCAAAACTTCAAGTTAAAATATTCTCCTTCCATGAGGCTAATCTTTGACAATATTCCTTTGAAGGGAAAAAATGATATCGGGAGAGAACAATTCCAACCTTTAAAACCTTATAAATCAAATTGTCGGCATCATTACAAACATAAATTTAACGTTCGGGAGGGTTGGATGCTGAGCGAGTGGGTTTTGGAAAGAACGACGACAAGTGAAGGAAACCCTACATAGCCACACCCGCAAGACACAAACTTCGTCAATCAGAAACATCTCCTTTTCCTTGTTTTCCATTTTCAATGATCGAGTGCATTACATTTCCTCCTTCGTGGTTCAATATTGGTCTTCTTTGCATCAATATTTCCCTGATGGTCGTATTTCCCGATCACTAAAAAATTTCATGCCATTACATACCCCCGAATCTTCCATGATCGCATTGACTTGAATTTCTCCATGATATCGGGAGAGAACAATTCCAACCTTTAAAACCTTATAAATCAAATTGTCGGCATCATTACAAACATAAATTTAAAGTTCGGGAGGGTTGGATGCTGAGCGAGTGGGTTTTGGAAAGAACGACGACAAGTGAAGGAAACCCTACATAGCCACACCCGCAAGACACAAAATTCGTCAATCAGAAACATCTCCTTTTCCTTGTTTTCCATTTTCAATGATCGAGTGCATTACATTTCCTCCTTCGTGGTTCAATATTGGTCTTCTTTGCATCAATATTTCCCTGATGGTCGTATTTCCCGATCACTAAAAAATTTCATGCCATTACATACCCCCGAATCTTCCATGATCGCATTGACTTGAATTTCTCCATCTGGTTTGTTGCCTCAAATTCCCCAAACTCTCGCTGGTAGTGATTTTTTTTTAAAAAGTGCATAACTCCAGGAGGGACTTCTTAATGCAACTAATGCCATAGAAAAATTAATATGAAGGACTCATAATCATGAACTAGATTTGTTGAACCGCTACAACCTCCATATCATTTCCTTTGTGAATGCTCAGAAAAAGCCTCTTGCTGCCCAAAAACTCTACATTGGAGATGCGGATAGTACCCTGTGAGAAGACGTCATGACGAGGCTATAGAGATAATGGCGGAAGGACTGATGACCCTCACAACACAACTCCCTACACACTTGGAACGTTGCATTAGGAGCCAACTTTAGTGACAACAACATAGACAACTGCAAGATCCACATAGAGAAACTCCGCACCATCATCACAGTCATTGCCTTTGTGCGAAGAACTTTTGTGATCCTTCGAGTTTTAAATAATGCTAACTTTCCTTACTCATAAACTTCTTTACCATTTAGCTTGTGTCTTCGCATATTATTGGCCGATCTTGTCCATTCTTTTATGACGCAAAATATTACTTTCCACAACATCTCCGTAAGATACCTGTACACTTGATAATCATCACCCTGCTTATGAAACTCAATCATTTGATGATAGTGCACAAATAAGCCAAATCACAAAGAATAACAATGGTTTTTTCCTCTTCCTACATGGATGACTACAAACAATGCCACGAGATAGAGTTTTCACACTATTCCAAGTTCACGAAGAGTTTTACGTGGGATGGCGTGCTTGCAATACCATAGGGACGGAGATAGAGCTCACGACCCCCATAATGGTGAAGTCCACACGAGGCGGGAGAAAGCACATGGGAAGATTCAAGAGATAAGACGTAGTTACAGTGGAAAGGCCAACAACCTTGGTGATTAGAATTCTCACAAATCCCAAGAGCTAGTTCATCATTCTAATTTTGAGCACCCTAAATCATTGGATAAAATTGATATATCAACTTTACTCGAGCCGTCATTTTAGATTGGCATGATCCTACCCTCTATTCTACTTGAGGCTGATTGTCCCTATTTTCATACTGCCATCACTTCTCAAGCTACCATCGGAGTAGAAACGTAGATATCAAACCTGACTGTGGAATAGGATTACATCAAAACAAGTTCGACATTATAGCTTGCGCCGAGCGCAGTTATAATTTGCAATGGCTTTAATACACTTTCCCCCCACCAATGGAACATCATTTTACATGCTTATAACTTAGTCAGGTATGAGCCGGAGAGACCAAACTACATTCGATGTCGTGATATATCCTAATTGTTCCTAGAGTTGAAAACTTTTACCTTATAATTGTTCATCAAACATTCTCGAACACCCCTTCAGATGACGCCCCTTACTGATGTAGAGATAAGAAGTGGTAAGGAAATGCACTGAACATTGTTTCCATGCCGAAACACAACAACCTTAAACCACTCGAGAATTTCTAATGTAGTATCCCATCTCTTGTGTTTCTAGCAGACAATCAATGAGAATCCTCCAGTTTCTGCCAACTTGGATTGTTAAGTGAGGTGGTCGAGTCGCCAAGCTCACTGATGTGTCGAGTCCTCCTATATAGATAACAATGATTCTGCCCTACAAAATAACTTTAGATCATAAATACACAGCCCGTCGTGAGTGGCAGAGCCAACTTAAAAGAAAGTTTCACTCACAAGTGAGAATGGTAGATCTCATCATCATTTGTAGAGGATAAGAGTGCGGGTGTCAGGCTCGTCATCGCTACCTAAAACTACATCAAGGAAGTGGAGATCCGCAATCAATGTTGTGTCAGCATGAGAAAACCAGGAGCTTGCAAATGAGAAGTTTGCACCATCAATACTCATACAATTATTGGATTTAGAGTCAGGGCATCACTTTTAATTGCACCATTCTAAGGGCTCTCTGCATTCATCTCAACCTCCCCCCTCTCATACGTGACAACCAAGAAGCACGATGCTTAAGATATGATTCCACAATGAAGAGAATTGCACCCAATGTGTCATAATATTGCATGTGTTCCCCTCTGCATCAAAATCCACATTTGTAAAATTTTACGACGCCTAGGAAATTAATAGTAATCTCATACACCTTTTGGGCCAACATCTCATTACTTCATATTTTGGGATCTCCATAGGGTGACGTGCAAAACTAAACTATCCAAAGTTGAGAACAACCATGCGAGCGAGAGCCTCACCATGCTTGACGGAGCTTACAAGGAGATGACATAAGGAGGCAGCATTAAGAAAGTCATTTGACGACAGGATGCACTGTGGGTTCTGCATGATGCAAGTCCACCATAGTGAGTGCAGAGGAAAGACTGTGGGAGACCGTTTGAAGAATGTCGTAATTAACAACCAAGGAAACAGCAACATTGTGAAGTGTGACACCCGCATAGGAGACATTCATTGAATAAAATGCCAAGAAGGGAGTGTGGAATGCCATGGTTTGGACACCGTTAAGATAACAACAAAATGTGAACAAAAACCTGCACGGTAGCAACCACCAAGGTGACCTTTCTATTATAAATGTGATTGTAACCTTTTAACTGGAGGACCTTTGAATATGAAAGCACATTTTTAGTTTGATGAGAATAATGCAGGTTCATTATATGCATAGATTCCATTGACCAAAGTCACCGAGTTTATTATGAGAAGATCGAATTGTAGTGATGACTTCACCTTTTCACCTTATATACTAAGAGGCCCGTAATGAAATCTTGCAGCAGTTCACATTCCTTTCAAATGTGTCCTCTGTGACGAATTCCCCCGTAACTCTAAAAGAAACCTCATCCTTTTGTATATGCATCATCGAGGTGTGATGCGGAAATTTCACATGAGAATGCTATTTACAAATGGTAAGAGTGGTCACGGTTCCAACAGATGAAGAACCTGTGGTGGGAAGTCTGTGCGGGATGCCAAAAGGTAGGCGCCACTACCGAGGAATGCAGGAGACAATATGCGGGGAGACACTATAGGTTGGTCATAGTGATAATGGCGAGGAGATCGGTGGCCTCCATAGAGCTCGTACCCACAACTACCCATTCACAGCACCGAATAAAACCCATTACTCCTTTCATTCACAATGGTCAAATAATGCCCTTCAATTTTCCCTCACCACATCCATAAATGCCTCAGTTCTACTGTGTCAAGCAATGATATGATCGATTCAAATTCAAATGTGTTATGTATGCTGACTCAACACCACCCATATACTCTTCGTTCCCTCAAAATGTAATTGTGAATTATTGCGGGGAAACAATGCAGGTCTAAAGCCCAAAAATTCCGTTATTGAAGGCATGAAGAAATGTGATAGTGAGATGTACAACACCCGCATTGCCCATGTCTATGGCAGCAGTATGGGGGTGAAGACGTGCAAAAGGCAGTGGTGGGATCACTATAGGAGATGACATTAATATAATGAAAACATGCATAGAAAACTCCACTGACATAAAGGTAGATAGTGTTGGTAGGCCCTGGACCCGCATGTCGGAGTGACTCTAGGACCCCACCATTGAAACAACGGTTGCCAAGATAACGACTTTCCACTAGCGGACACCCGCGAGGGTGGACCCACTTAACTGTTTTGATTTGGTGTCTTCACCACTTCAGACTCCAAGGCTGGGATCACACATAATAAATGCAAAATGTGCAACTCACAATGGTGTGAAGGCTCCAACATTGAGTGATAGTCGCAGCATGTGCGAAGTCCACAATGTGGGGAGACGTGAGAGCGCCACTGTTAAACGATAGTTGTCCGGTAAAGGCAAAACGTATGCGACGACCTACCAAGTATTTTGACTTAGCCGATTATTCAAAGGTATTGGGTTCGGTTTACTCACGGTGATGGTGAGGATGGGTAAATCAGGTGCAGAGCTTGCCATGTGGGTGGAAGCTAAGAGTCAGCCGCTAGCTAGTAGCAAAACACAAGTGGAAACCCGCAAAGTGCGACCTCCTACTGCAGGTCTGTGATGCTCGATGGACGCAGTGGCAAAGGTTGAGGTGGGACCCACCATGCAGGAAAACATTGAGGTTTGGTTGTTGGCTAGAGGCGGAGTGAGAATGGTGATCTACAAGAGGAAACCCACAAATGCAGGTCCGCAAGGTTCAACGGACGTCGAGGCAAAGGCCAAGGGAAACCTGTAGGCCAAGTTTTGCAAAGGCACAAGACAGTGAAATTTAGATAGGTGAATTTGGCGAAGGGGTGTTTGATCATGTCAAGGCTTGTGACCAATTTGGACTCAAGGACAAGGTCATTCAAAGCAAGGTAAGAGAAAAATGACCCATTGGGAGCAACAACGACCCATCAGGAGTGAAAGAAAGGGGATCCTTGCCTTCAACAAGGCGTGTGTGCAAAATATGTACCACAAAATCTAGGGGATGCATTAGCGCATAGGCTCAAGATCTTATGGCACAACAATGTGAAGATAAAGGAACACACACACATGAGTTCAATGCAACATGATAAACATAAAGCATACACAATAATGACATAAAACTAGTATAATGCAAAAAAAACCACAATGCAAGCACAAGACAATGCATAGAGCAATCACACATAAGACATAAGGAAAAAACATTATCATACACAAAGTAAACATGTTCCAAAGACACAACATAGATATAAAGAATAAGAAAAACAATAAAATCACAATAAAATACAAACACAAGGTTAGTAGACTAAGAAGGTTCAAGTTAGTAAGGTAAAGAGACCTTAGTCTTAAATTTGTCTCAAATACTAAAGTCATCCATCAAATATGATGTTAGACAAAGTAGTACTCTCATAAGGACCAAAAATTTGTGTTATGCTAGATCACTCATGGTCTACATAGATCCAATAGCTATCAAGCTAAATTATGCTAGATGTCCATGCAATATGATGGTTTTCACAAGGCTAGAAAGCTTCATTATGCTTAGAGTGTATTCATGAAACACATGGCTTCACTAGAAAGCAAGTTGTGTCATGCTATGTGGCCATGTGAAAATGGTCAAGTTCATAGACTAGCAAGCTTCATTATGCCAAAATTATGTTATATTTTTCCAATCATGCCTTAGGGAGCACATAAAATTTTAACATCATAGGGGATGAATTGATAACCATACCTCAGGGGTCACACTACCACCAAGGGGGTATGTCAATAAGTCAAATCTCACAAGATGTCAATTAAATGGATAGATTGATATGCCCTTCTCCCTTAAAATTTTAGTGTTGATATTTTAAGGTAAAGAAGGGGGATCAAGGGATCCTCAAGAAGAATGCACACCTCCAAAACTAATTATCATTTCCCCCCAAGTGTAAAGGAAAATAAAACCATGCAAAAGACTATTGTATTAATATCATGGAAATAAATATGGTTGCACACAAGATTGCACCACCATGAATTCCAATGAACAAACATATGAAGCTACAAATACCACATAGTGAGGATAAACACAATAGAAAATAAATTGTCACTATTATTTAGAATGATTAGGATCATCAAGTACACATGGGAGAGCATCATAATCAATAAGTTGTATTTTACTGCTCAATGCATGACATTCATTTGGTGGAATGACCATTCACTCAATGATATGTACAAAAAAAGTGATTTTTATGAGACTTCTTACATGTTCGAGGAGGAAGACTAATCAAGTGCACTTTGAGAAGCCTTAACAAAATATACCCTTTCTCCAATAAGGGATAAAGAGTACGAGAAATTTTTTTCTCTTGTGAAGAAAATATTGCTTGAGTAATATTTTACAAATATAGTAGATGATGGAGGATAAGATGCAGATGAAGAAGGTTGGAAACCTAAAGCCCTTTTAGAAAGGTATGGTGTAGACTTTACATGATCCTTAACTCCTTGTTTCATATTTTTATTATATCCATTTTTAGAAAGAATTTTAAATCTAAGCTCATAACAACTTTCCAACTCAGATGAAGGATGCCAAGTCTCATTTAACCGATTATGAGAAGAATTGATTATTTTTCAAGAATTAAAATCCTTTTTAAGTTTTAAAATGTTAAGATTATACATCACCAACACACGAGAGATAAAGGCAAGAGAAACCCCATCACTATCATGGGATGATTCTTTTGGATTTGTTGATGATGAAGAAGATTAAGAAAATGAAACACAAGACTCCTTAGGTTAATATTATGTACTCTCCCACAAAGGTGGGTGTAAAATATAATGAACCTAAATTTTCATAAAAATATGTGCTTGAAGATGAAGCATTATTTTGATAATTATTTAGGTACTATATTATGTTGATGAAACTGAAATAACCCTAGACTCTTTTGGCTTTGATGGTGATATTTCAATATCTACAATGAAATGAGGTGTAAAATCTAATGATCCCCAATCATCACCTAGGAGTGTATTCATAGTACCATTATCATTGGAAGGTGATGGTTCCACTTTTAAAGATGGAATCAAAGTACTAAGAGAGTTGGAAATATTATGTTCAACTTTGATTGGTAAATTATAACTTTTTTCATCTGCTTTAATTGTATGTACCTTGTTATTATATTCATACTTCATGTAATAGTAAAGAGTAGATGAGACTCCCTTCATGGCATGAATCCATGATCTAGCAAGAAAAAGATTATATGAGAGAGTATCAAGCATGACATTGATAAGGGTAGGGAAAGTCATAGGTCCTACCTTAATGGGTAAAGTGATTTTACCCTACAAATACCTACCAACATTATCAAAGCCACAAATAGAAAGATTGTTAGGTTTCATGAGATTCTTATCCGTACCAATATTATCTAAAAGATCAATGATATAAACATTAATACCTACTCCATTGTCAATAAGAGTATGTCTAGCCCCAATTTTATTAATGAAAACCAATATAGTTAGAGCCTCATGTTGATTTTGGACCTTACGTAGAGGTAATTCATATTGATGGAATATAACATCTAAGTTTTTTGTTTGCATACAATTAAAAAGGTTTCTACATCATTCAATTTGATAGAAGGTCAAATATCAATGTTTAAAAAAGCCTCTTGGAGCATCCCATGGTATTTAGGTGAATTTTGAATTACCTCCCAAAGAGAGACCTTGCCTAGAATATTAAAAAGTTTCTCAATAAGATCATATTATTTTCAATTATTTTGGGGAAGACAAGGTGCAAGGGGAAGATATGGTTGAGGAAACAAAATAAAGGTTGGAATTTTCTTTGGTGGCTTATTATTTCTAGTGTTATATGTGTGAGAAACTACATGATAACTTGGTTGTTGCACACAACATTTTGGTGTGTAAGTTTTCTTTCAAAGTTTAAGATGTTTCCAAGAGATTTAGATTGGTTTGAGGGAGGTCATATAACTAGAGGAGTTCACGGAGGTCCAATATGAGAGGACATCCAATAATCAATTATGGGTTTACAATTTCAACTAATTTAACTACTTGTTGACAATCTTCTATCAATGGGGGATCTAATGTAAATTTTAATTCTTCATCTATGCAAGCCACCTTACTATCATTTGAGGGAGGAAATGTATCATAATTACATCCTCTTACACAAAGATATCCTCCTAAGTAGAAGAGATATTAGGAAAGGAAAAAGCATGATTCTCCTGATTATCAATGATTGGATCCTCTTGCACCAAGATACCCTAAAAAATAGGATAGATATTAGGAGAGGGATCAAAGAAAAATAAGAAAAGAGGAGAGAGAAACTCATTTTCACATGCCTGTAAAAAATTTTCTTTTAATTTATTGACAAAGTTTGATAATAAGACATTAATTATGATCATTCAAGACTTTTATAAAGACATAATCTTACTATTTCCCTCAAATAAAACTAGTAATGTGCAGTAGAATAAAAAAGTTTCAAGACAAACATCTAAAAAATGAATTCGGATCTAAACTAGGGCCACCGACATGGTTTCAAAGAGAATTTAATGCAAAATTGATTGGAAAGGGGTGTGGGTTCCCTAGACTAGAGAAGCATGATTTTAATAGTTGTAAGAAAATTTTGAAACCAACTATAGTGTCTGAGGGTCTGATGTTGCATAGGTTTAGGTTTGAAGGGAAAAATATTTTTGGAAATGCATGAAAACCTAATTTATCTATGTGAAGAACACATAAGAATAATTTTTTTTATTTTTTATTAAAGTGAAATATATCAAAATCATAATTTTGAGAATTTGAAATGTTGTAATTCACTAAATTTTTCCCCAAAAAATGTAGAAAAGTAACACTTTTAGATATTTTAAAATGAAAATGTTATGTCATTATTCCTTTTTCATTATTTTTCACTAAAATATATGCATGCATAAATTTCAAACTAAATAAACTTAATATCTCAATTAGATTCATCAATGAAAGAACCCAACCCTAAGCCCTAATCAATTCTAAAATTATGCAATTAGATTCACAATATTTTGCAATTTTGTTTTTATTGTATGATGAACAAAGAAAGTAAATTATAGTTTAAATTAAAATAAAACAAATTCAAATAAAAAATATCTTCAAATAACCCAGGTTTGGAATCAATTTTTAGAACTTATGATACAAAAATATTTTTAAAAATACAAGTGTAGGATATGTCAGGTTCACCAAAATGTGAAGTAGGAAAAGTGATCCTAGATCCAAGTAGGATCAATTTATTTTCAGTTGATGAGCCACATTTTAACACAAAACCAACTGGGGTTGATGATTGGATAGCTACCATAAGGGAGAGACAATCACCTAGGGTTTATGAAATTCTTGAGTTGTGAGGAAGATAAATTTTATGTGTGGTTAAAAATACTATTTGACATAAACCTTAGATCTAAATATGTAATTTATAGAATAGACAAAAATAAAAAAGTAATGGAAAAAACATAGATCTATGGAGGATAGACAAAAAGGAAACTATGACTGAATTTTGAGCCTAAATTGGGTGGACAAGGGAATTGGTGCCATAGACTTGAGATGCTACCTTTTTGGGATCTGAAAACTTTGGAAAGTAGATTGCAGTCTTCTTTGTGTTTTTTGTGAGAAGCTCCTAATGAAACTTCTAGATCTCACCTACACACATGGAAAAGGGGGAAAGGTTATATTGTATATGGTATTTCCTAAGTCAAACCTCATTTTGGTGTTTCCACCTCCATGTACATTGAATGATGATGATCAAGTGAGCATGCCCTAGGTCAGATAGAGGCCAAAACAATAATAATTGACTGAAATGACAAATGATAAATGGATAACATTACCTTAGACATGAAAACCATGTCGAAGTGATGCTCACACTATAAGCTACCACAAAATTTGATTGATGGATGCTGATCATCAAAGCTTGTGCCTCTCTGATGGCCTTATGGGAAATTCAATGAGTGGGGGACTGATTTGTGCCTCACTAAATACCTCTGGGATTTTTATAGAAAGTCACATCTTCTATGAGTTTTGGATAAAATGGTAAAAGGAAATGTAAATGTAAAACATAAAAAATGGTGATGTGCCAAATCTTTTACAACATTTCAAACCCAATCCTTCCTATGGATGATATATTAGACACAAAATGCCACAACCCTTCATTGTTGGGAAGAGAATGAACAAAAAGGATAGATACAAGCACAATGTAGTATTTCAAATCTCCCTATAGGTAGTGTTCATTAAGGTCCGATCAAGCATAAATATTTTTGAGGTTAACAGAAAAACATTCAAAAATTGCATAAACTCTTTCTCTTCTCACAACATAATATCAAAAAACAACTCTTTAGGAAATTAGAGAAGTTCAACAAACATAATCCAATTTCCATAAGTTATTATCATACCATATAATCCTACATCATGGAAATCAACTACTCAAACTACTTGAATTCAGCTTAACATAGTGTTTCATTCTAAATGAAAGCATAAAGAAGGAACTTGATAAAGGCCATAACATGCACAGTCTCAAAGATTTCTTCCAAATAGTTCATTCTTGAATATCAAATGAACTTAGAAAAAAATGGTTGGATGCCAATCCGATAATAGTTTGAATTAAAACAATATAACATGCTAGAGAAAAGTAGTGTTCTGCTAATTACTTTTGAAAACACTTCTATGCCTAAAGAAAACTAAAGAAACATTTTCTTTTGAAAAAGAAACTGGAACATAGAACTTGGGAAAAAACTCCTTTCTATTGCCACCTCCCATTTATAGCTGAAAAAAGAGAGAATTGTTGCCATATTCTAGAAGTAATTACTACTGGATGTTGGCATTTGATAGCTCAAGATCTAATTGTAGATCTTTAGTTAGGTTGTGACAATATTTTATCATTAATTCCCAACTGCCACATTAATTCCATTTAGACATTTAGCAAAGATTGTTATCTGCAAACAATTAGATCTTAAAAAATAGCTTGACAAAAGTCTAGTTGACCAATCATGTGGCTTGACAGTGCTAACTCAATGTTCCTATCTTGAAAACCAAAAGACCCAGCATGCTATGAAAAACTTCAAAAATATTTCTTATTAAAAGCACAAACTGCCCGTAGTGAAGAGATGACGTGTCGAGCTGGCGGAGATTCTCAAATTTGTGAAAATTGTCCTTGAGAAAATCTCCACCAAGATGACACGTGTCCCAACCCTCTCCTAGGAAGGAAAGTGATAAAAAAAAGCTATCTAGCCACCACATGGTGCATTGCATGCCTTTTGGGAACACTTTGCTTTGAGTGTGGACACATCCGAAGTCAGAAACATATAAATCCAAAAATAAAAAATGATTAAGGAAAAAATAATTCATAGTTCTGGTGGCTCACAGGGGGCCTTTGCTTACGAAGGCACAAACCTAGACCTCTGGTTGTTCTTGGAGTTAAAGAAAAGTAGAATGTTGCACCTCCCAATCCACATTAGTCATTTGAATGAGATAGCAAATGACCTTATATGCTTGATCTAGCTCAAGGACCTATTTGGAAGAAATAATTCACCATCTTATTGAAACCGCCCCAAGGTGATAATAGAGATGAGAAAGGATAAAGATCTCATGCTCGACATCATCAATAGTGGGCATCGCGCTCGAACCTGGGAGTTCTATAGAAGTATGTACCTTATGTATGATTATGTTCATGATGTGCTCAACTAATAACACATCTCCATTTGGTGAAATAAAGGGAGGAAACCTAAAGCTATGCAGGACACCGAAATACTTCTTGATTTAATCAACCCTCTTGTTTAACACTGCTTGGAAATCCTTGCTTCTTGTTGTGACCTTGTGGGAGTTCACGAATTCGTTTGCTTTATTGGATGAAACCCTTCCATCCAAAATTCCTACACTTCTTAGGGCCTCATTAGTTGCCACACACAACATGGAAATCATGCTTTCTGATTCTACTACTCGGGGAGCATATATCTATAGAATTTGGTCAGCCAGTGGGCTAACCTTTCCATTTAATTCTTGAGTGTCCCTCAAAAAATGTAGGGCTAGTTTGAGGATAGAAACCGAAATCATGATTCATTCCCAGTGCATGGATATCAACTTCTTCAACACAGAGAGGGTCCCAGATCCTTGTACAATAGTTAACTCCTAATGTAACTGAACCTCTTTTTCTCTTACATTCTCCTCTATCTAATTCTTCTCCCAGAGGGCATTGGCCAATTCAGAGCTCAATCTTCAGATCTCTTGATCACGAACCTATAGAGTGGATGTGATTCTTGTTTCTCTTGTTCTGAATTCTCTACTTTTTCTTGGGTCTTTTGTATATTGTTGGAAGCCTGAGATCAAATGTCATCCAACTCTCTCTTAATGTTCTCCTGCGTACACTAGTACTTAGTGTTTGTCTAGCACTCAATAGAAAGATCAACTCTCAACTTTTCAATTTCAATATATAGTTTAACCTATTCACCCTAGGCCTCCTCGATCAACTTAGTTGCTTCTCCTTGTTGATACTATATTTTCCTTATATGGGTCATCTCAAAATTTGTGGCCTTGCTTTTAGTCTATAACTTGTTCACTATTTCCTTTACATTCATTAACTTTTCCTCACACTTCTCCAATTTCCCATCCAATCTTTCATAATATGCATATACCACCTTTTGGGTGGCCTTAGCTAGGACCACTTTGTCGCATGAGCGAGTTTCATTCAAATCTAGATCCATAGGCCCTGATGTCATAGTCTTCGATATTCATTTGTCCTCCGAGTTTGGACATGAGAGGCTTCATAGTAGTAATTAGAAAAGAGTTCCACTCTTCATTGAAGCAAGCTTCAATCTTATTGGTATCCAATAGTGTAGTGTTCCTTAATAACTATTTCTACTTTCTAGATTGTCAGGCCCACTTGGTTTCCTCAAAATGTTCTTGGAGAATCTGAGGGGTATCAATGCTTTGTGTTGCAATAGAAGCACCTAGAGGGAGACCAAAAAGTCTAACAAAAGGAGAAACCTCAGATGTATGATAATGTGGGGAGGAAAATGGGAGTGTAATCATGGAAAAAGGTGTGATACCAAATTGCGATTGGGTAGGAAGAAAACCAGTTGGGGTGAAAAGAGAAACAAGAGGAAGAAGAGATTTTTTCCTAGAAGCGGATGAACTTGGAGTAATGGGAAACATGGATGATTCAACTCTTTCAATGGGGCCCCTGTACAGGATGATCAAAGAATCAATAGAAACCAAAGCTGATGCTGCTCGCTCGATGCATGGGGTTTCTCTACAAGGTTCATTGCTAAAAATTGTTGGGGGAGCATTAAGGACCGACAAATCAGGGTCCACAATTGGAGGATTCTTTTCTATAGATGGGGGTAGAGGAGTAACTAGAGACGCAGAGGCAAGAAGAAGAGAGGGAGTAAAACTTACCTAGGCCATGACGGTCTAAACACTTTGCAAAAAAAACTCCACTTCTTCTTCTCCTTTCGCTAATGCATCGGGTTCACCAAGATTTTGGACTCATCTTCTCTTTTCATGACCAGAATTGGTACGTTCTGATCCTTTGGTGGCTGATCTCGCAAAAACCTAGCCTTCAATAACCATGGCAGACCTTCTTGGGGACCATCAGGCTCTTTTCCCTTTACTTCGAGCATCTTCTCCCATTGGATTCTTGAGGGCGGAAAGTATAGCATGGAATCTGCTCCTCTTCAATCTCATGACTTACATCTCTAGGTTGCTATTATCGGTATCGTCCTCTTGGTCATAAATATTTTTGAACCTTTCATCATGTGGCTAAAGCTCTCCAAATAGAGCAATAAGGGACCTCATCTTGTCAGAACCTCCATAAATCTATCTTCTTCCTTTTTGACCATCCCTTGTGCTTCAATTGTGTGTTGAGGGACTTACCCATCAAGAGGTTCCTCTGATACTCCACCCGTGCTACATAGAAATTCAGCCATTTTGGTCATTTGATTGGTATGTGAGCCAAGTCAATGTATACCTTTGGCCTTTCTTGAGTCGGATTCCTCCTTGAATCAAAATACTCCTGACTTTGATGTTTCAAAGTGAAGTGCTTTTTCATATTGTAGTTCCATGTGTCACAAATGAGGACAAAGCCTAGGGCCACCCGTAGATTTGTAAGTTCACCCTCTTCCTTCTGCTTCCCTAGTGTAATTTGACTATTGGAAATATTGAAGGGGATCATATATAGCTTCTTGTATTCCTTTTGGTGCCATAGGTGTTGTCGAAAAGGGTTGTCTGATGGCATGCCTCCAATGCAAAAACTCTATCTATTACAAACCTAGGGAGTCAGAAAGGCTCCCCGTCGAAACCATGGAATCTGATAAATGTAAAATAATTTCCTATGAAATAATCCATTGGGGTTGGTGGATTTTTCATCCATTACAATATTTTAGGAGAGAAATAACCCATAGGTCATGGGAGAAAATCTTGAAGTATTGGCCTTAGAAAATAATCTAAAAACCAATAGTAATTGCATGTTTTTGAAAGCACATAGGTCCATATAGTTCTAAACTAGTTGATATAAACCCTTTTCATCAAACCTAAACATTGGAAAAATTCTCTCTAGAAACTCAAAATTTTGATGCAAAATCAAATGGGCCAAGAAAGAAGAATCCTAAATTTATACTTAGTATCATAGTTCTTCAATTGTTGTAGCATTCCTCAGGCTACTGCATCAACAAAATCATAATATTTCTGACTCTTCTCCCTCTTGAGCATAAAAGCCAGGCCCATCTAGAAGGGATGGACATCGTCATCATCATCAAAATCTAGGCTAGCATTAAGAAGATAGTTTGTGGGTATGTGCAGGATCATGATGGGCCAAAAAGTGGCAATATGATGGGTATGTGGTTGACGACCCTTTTTTAACCCAAAATTGATGAAACGAAAAGGGTTTTTAAAATAAATTCTCAGCTTTCCACCAATATAAATTATGCTCTACTTTGAATTTAAAAAATAATTATTATTCATTTTCTAGTTGAATTATGACTAAAGTCCTAATTGATAGGTTGATTGAAAACCGTCTATAGCTTTCAAACGGTATCACATTTTTTGAATCCAAAAAATTTGTTACATTCTATGCTTTGCATAATATAGGATTAAAAAAAGAAGAAATGAATTTCATGAAGTTTTGACCAAGTTAAGGTGTTCAGACATATGAGTTCTTATATTTTAAAAGTTGTAATAAAAAAATCATAATTAATTATTTACTTGGAAAAAAATTACAAAAATATACATCACATTGGGACATGAGTCCTCTACTTATATCTAAAATTTTATAAAAAATTATCATTTTATTGTAGTTAGGTGGTTAGATAGACACCTACTTATTTTTCCCCGAAATTTAAGTACTACTACATTGAAATTTCAAATTTTCACCAAATAGATTTTTTAAAAATAAACCTAGTAGTTTAGAAACTACATTCAATTTTCTACAGATTATATTCTTACATATTTTTGAAATAATCTAGATAACTGATTCAAATTTTTACGTCAAGTTGCCTAACTCTTATTTTCTAAATTTTTTGCCACTTAAGGGCCTATTTTTTCCATGATGATCCTGCACATACCCCTGCGTGTCTTTCTTGAATGTTCTGCACGCAAGAAGGAAAGAAAAATGACCTCTCTTTGGTCTTTCCTTCATTTCATCCTCATAAAATCTTCCTTTCTTGGTTCTTTCCTCCCATAAATTTTCCATCGTTTCCTCATCGAAATGTTCAACACCCCAAGTCATAGGGATGTACACAACATATCTCGTATGGTTGTGCTAGAATTTGTGACTTTGATCTTTTCACCCACAATGGCTCTTGTCTCCTTGACGAATCTTTTGGAACATGTGTCCACTAGCTTTGGGCATGTGTGTATAGTAGGCAACATGAACTATGGCAAGCCACAATTCTAGAGCCGAGACATGAAGCCTTCAAACAACCCATGATCTATCATTCTTTGGAGTGTTCCCTTAGATTTTTAGGGTTAGCTGCCAATTTTGGGTAAAAAATTTTGTGAGCAAAACCCTGCATCGCCTCTCTCCTAAAACATTTATCTGTTTGCACCTTTTTAAAAAATTAAAAAGGTTGCTCCTTTAGGGCCAGGGCATTGGAAAATTAATTCCTCCCAAAAATATCAACGTAACTCGACCTCTTTGATGAGTTTCCAGCCTTCCTATTAGATGTTGAGGGCTCGATCATGGCTGTGTTGAGAAGTTGCAAAGAGTTTCTTCAATGAAATGACCACTTACCTTTTGGATGCAGTTAATTCCCTTGCTCGTACATACAGTTAAGGCTACACCACTACCATTGGTCTATTAATTGCTGCCATCGAGGCAATACATGTGGATTTGAGATCTATATCCCTTGGCAATTCCAAAAATTATGAGAAAATGGAATTAGTACTTTCTCCCCATCGTCTCTTTCAAAAATAAGCTCATTGCATTGGGAAGCATGCTTTTAACTATGAGAAACATGCTTAAGTAATACAAGGTACTTTTGAAAAGATGCACCTATTTAAGTTTTCAAAATTTAATGCTTTAATCCATGTCTTCTCACATAAGCAAGTTGGCTAGTGTTGATGATAGAAAATGACACATGTCGACAATCAACATATGAGAGCATTTAATCCCAATGCCCAAATTTATTTCCTAATAACTTTTGTCAGATTTTCCATATGATTTGTCTATTTCCCTTCAATTGCTTTAGTGTTTTCTTCATTGTTGTTCGGCCAAAATTGGACTTCCTATTGGTTGGGTTCATTAGCACAACCTTTCTATATATAGCTATGCCACCTTATTGCAATATTCATTAAAATAATCTTTTAAGTTTAGCAAGATTTTCATGTTCACTCTCATTCCACTATAATATGTTGCTTTATCAGAATGTCAGCTAGCCTAGGTACTCCTATTCAACTTCTACCATGGAGGCCACAATACTACTTTGTGGGAGAGGTGACTAGTGACATAATTAAGTGCCTAGTGAAAAGGTGTGACCACCTTGGCTTGGTTACATTTAAGTGGGAAGCCAGCCTAGACAACATTGATGATGAGAATTAGTTGAGGAGCAACTACAATGTACCCTTTCGCTTCGTTGCTTCCCTGCTCAACCTGAACATTTCCAAGCCCATGATAATTTAATTGTTCCACTAGATGTTTGATGTTACACTAATAGAAGGGCTCGATGAAATCATGTAGGTAGCTATCCCTAGAGTTAGCATTCCAAGCATCGTGGATATCTGTAGGCACGTGGATTTTGGAATAGACGTACCTTGGTTTCCCTTCCTTTCTGACTTCCACACAATGGAACTTGAAGGGAATCACTCATCGTCTCTGCTAGTGGCCACCTACCTATTGTGGGAGTACGACATGGAGCATGTTCTGGGGCTCGACTAGAGAAAGCACTTTGAGTTTTTAGTGTATAATTGTGGTGACTAGGCCTATGGTCTGTGCTATGTCAAGCCCGCGTGTGTTGTGAGTTCACCCTACTTTTACATCTTGACAAAGAAGAAGAAGAAGAAGAAGAAAAACCTGATGAAGAGTTGCTTCAACTGCCTTACAATGGTTGGAGGCTTAATTTTACTTTTTTTTTGCATGTTGCCTTCTTTTTGCTTATTTTTACTTTGTGACTCTTTTTGGGTTCGCTCGAGAGGGCCTCATGTTTAAATATGAGCCTCAAGCTTGTATTACATTATAATTTTTTTAATGAATATAATATAATATAATACTTTCTACTTTCTATGTGTTTGTTCTCATGGCTTATTCTCAAAACTAAAACATAATTACAATTTTTTTTACATATGGTACATTTAACTATTAAATTGTTTTAAAGAATTATGTATTTAATGGAATAATTTTAGATAAATACCATTCACTCGTATACCCAAAGCATTACCTTCCATATCTTCAAGTTCATACGCATTCTTTTCTTTGCACGCGCTAATTCATAAGGGTCCCTTCCATAGAACTTCAAATTTTTTATGTTTCCTCAGTTTTATAGTGTGCTCGTTGTACTTTAGTACCAGAATCCCTTCCCTAAAATCTGGATTGGAGGTCTTTTAATCAAACCACTACTTCACTATCTATTGGCAGCTGATCATGGCTCCATGAGCTTTTTCTCTATCTTAATCAACTTTGAGGAGTTCTTCCAACCATACTTCCATTCTATCGCTTTCTTCAATCTCCAAGGATTTTAGTAGTTGCAAGGTAGGGATTTCTATGGAAATAGGAAAAAATACCTCTTTTCTCTATACTAATTCATAAGGAGAGGCCTTTAGAATTTTCTTGGCAGTAATCCAGTCTGCCCACATAACGACTTCCAGGTGCTTGTGCCAACCCATTTGTCACTCAGACCCAATGCGCTTGATTAACCTAATTGGGTTTTTGTTGGTCGAATTGGCTAACCCATTTCCTTGTGTGTAGTAATTTGATGAAGTTTTAAGGTAAACCCCATGTTTGATAGAAAAATATGACATCACTAAGCCTACAAAATCCCAAGCATTATCAGATATGATGGTTTTTGGTGAACCAAATCTGGTTACCACCTCTTCAAGGAAATTGCCAATTTCACCCTCTATAGCATTTTTTAGGGAAACAACCTCCGTCCACCTTGTATATTATTTGGTCACTGTAAGGATCCACTTGTGACTGACACTAGAAATAAGATTTACCATTCCAATGAAATCCAAATCCCATTGAGAAAAGGGTTCTTCAATTATAATTGGGCTCAATGGCGAGGCAAAATTCTTTCTTTTGCCAACAAAATATTGGAACTAAGTACACTTTTACACTAGATGCTGCACTTTGGACAATATGGAGGGCCAATAATATTGCACTTGAATTATCTTCAAGGTGGTAATCTTCATGGAGAAATTTCCACCCTCAGGGCTACTATGGGATTCATTAAGAACTCTTTCTGCTTTTGCCTTATCTAAGCATTGGAGCAGGACACCATCATAATTTCTCTTGAATAACATACCTTCAATTTATACATACCTAGTGCCTTGTAATCACTAGCATCACATTTTGTGGGACAACAGGCTAGTCAGGTACTACCACTTTTGCATATATTGTGTTCAATCTGCCACCCAAGACTTGTCGAACTCGAACTAGTTTTTGTAGACTTGATCGGTCTCCTTTTTAGCTATGGAGCCTAGTTCTTGCGTAAGATATTTGCATAGACCACTTCCCCAAACCAGCTTGGTTGGTCTAATGTCCACATCATACTCTAGGATCTTGGTGATCTAGTTTTCCCTCTTCTTGGCTATCTCACCTTTGGTGATATACTTCCTCACACTAGGATGTGTGATGAGAATAGTGATTCTATTTTCTGACACCAAGTGTCAGAACTTCTTTACGCTTTTGACAATGGAAAAAGCCTACTTTTCAAAAAAATTATACTAGGAATCATATCCTTTAAGATTGCTTGAGTGAAACACGATAGGATGCTCTCTATTATTTCCTTTGTCCTTCTGACTGAGTACCGAAGCTATGCTATGTTAGCCACTATATACATAGAGTAGGAAATCTTTAGAAAATTCTAGGTTAGCCAATACTGGGGAGGAAAAGATAGCTACCTTTATCTACTTGAAATTTTCTTTTCCTTCGAGGGTCCATTTAAACATTAGGTTCTTTTTTAGCATGAGCATGATAGGTCTTGTGTTGCCAACAAAATCTAAAATGAATCTGTTGACAAAGTTGATTTTAAAAAAAAAAAAGGTGCAATGCACCTATATTATTCGGGATAAATTATTTTGACCGAAGCTATGAACTGGGTACAAGAAACCATAAAAACTACCAAATTCGTGAGCACAATGGCCCAACGAAGGCACAAGGTCTACGAGCACTTTGGCCCAATGAGGGTTTGAACCTTGGTGGCCATCACTATAACCAAGTGACTTGACAATTGAACCACACCCTTATCAGTTGATAAAGTTGATTTTCCCTAGGAAAGAGTACAACCTTTTCTGATTCACCGGTAGGGGAAACTCCATTATTGATCTCTCTTTCAAGGCCTATCACTATTCCCTCCTTCGATGCTGTAAAACCAAGTATCTTGCCTTAGGGCACTCTAAAAACACATTTTTTAGGATTCAAAAAAATCCCAAACTGTTGACATTTTTGGAAAATATTTTCTAGATGGTCAAAGTGATCATCCTTTGACTTTGAAAAGACCATTAAGTCATCTAGATATATGAGAATAATCAAATTAATTAATCCTCTGAAGGAAATATCCATTGCTCATTGAAAAGTCACACCAACATTTGAAAGGTCGAACAACATTTTTGAGTATGCAAACGTTCCTCACTTAGTGGTAAACATTGTTTTATGTTGGTCGCCTTCCCTTACATATACCTAGTTATAACCTAAGAATCCATCAAGCAATGAAAATATCTCCTATCCATCCAAGGTCTGCAGGATCTGCTCCATTGACCACAAAGGGTAGTGGTCTTTTAGTGAGGCTTTATTCAAATCTCAGAAATCAACACATAGCCTAATATCACCATTATTTTTCTGAACCGGTACTAGATTAGACACCTAGGTGGAATGCTTAATCAAATATATGATCCTTAACTAGATCAATTTGGTAAGCTCTTGTGCCATCAATTCTTTGACCTTTGGATTGGCTGGCCCTTTTTTTGTCTAACTGGCTTTGATAGTTCCACCAAGTCAATGGTATGCTGAATTATACCTAGATCATATCCTCTGAGATCATCATAGGTACAAGCTATAACTTTGACATACCTAGAGCATATATCCCTTAGTCTTTCTTTATCCTTCCACGAAACTTCCCTTTCGACTTTTAACTTTCTGTCACTTCTGACATCAAGCTCTTCATAATCTCTCACATTTGCAGTGAACCTTTGTTTGCTATTTCTTGTGTCCTCATAGTCAAAAATATTTCCAAGGGAGATTAAATCTCAAGGAATCTTATTTCCTTCTAACTAGATAACCTACTATTAAGGAGATTCTGCTCTTGGCTATGAATAGTTGGAAACTCCTCCTGATTTCTGTATAAAGGTGGTGATCTAAATGTCATCCTCAAATAATTTCCATTTTTTATCATTTTCAGGGATTGTTGGTCAGATGATGATCTGTACTGTATTCTACTTTGATACATTGAATTGGAAACTGGTTTGAATTGCAAACCGATTGAAGTCATCTGATCAACGACACTGCTTTGAGATCGAGGAATGACTTGTATATTGAAAGCTTCAAAACTCTCAATCAAATCCCATATCCAATGTCTTTGTGACTTCATTCTTATATTCTTCACAGCTACTTTCCCATGTACCTAGCTCACAACTAACTCTGAGTCTCAAAATGCTTGCATTCTCTTTATGCCCATTCATTCTACAAGAATCAGACCATGAACCAAGGATTCATACTCCGCGTCATTGCTCGAGCATGAGAACTTAAAATGAAAAGCCTTGAGGGTCTCTGATCCTGTTGGAGACACTAATTAGACACCTACTCTAGAACCAACTTGGCACTTGGCACCATCAAAATACAAGGTCCATAGATGGTTGTCACCTGGATCATCATATTCCTCTTGATCCTTTATCAATTTTAGAAAGGTTTGATTGTCATAAAAAATCACATAGGTTCTTAGCCCTGTTGCATGAAATTCGTTGAATGGGTTAGATTCGATGAATTGATTGAGGAGCACCTCTTCTTCTAGAGTCTGATCAGTCATGTCTTTTTCATCTTCCAACATCTCTACACAGTATCTCTCCCTTTGCAAGAATGAGGTGTTTGCTACTTCAAAACATAGGACTACATTATCCGCTATGTGTTTTGGATGCAATGATTTAGACATGATTTTCATCTTTTTCCCATGCTTGGTCCTCAATATATCTGATGAGACCAATCGAGTGCTAAATATTTTCTAGGCTTTGTAGTGAAGTTTCTTGAAATACACATTCCAAAGACTAGGGGAATGTCTATCACCACTACTTCTTGTGAGACCATTTTGCTTGGACATGAGAATAGGGTTAAAGATATATCTTTTATCTAACCAATAGTCAGAACCTTCCTCCTACACAATTGCATGATTCCCTTCTCAAGGGGCTCATAGCTAAGTTTCAAGGCATTGGCCACTTGCTTTGGTATGATTGTTGTACTAGCTCCCAAATCAATCATATTATTATGCAAAAGCTTATCTCCCACAATAAGTGTTAAATAGAAGGGTGTGGGATTTGGCTTGCTTACCTCTTTCTCTTTCAAATTTTTTGTGTTGTTTACAAAATCTATAGCCTTCAGAGCTTGAGGTTCTAACACGGGTTCTTTATCTTTACTTTGATCGCACAACGGAGTCACATATGTCTGCGATACTTGTTCTTCCTTCCTTAATGCTTCCCAAAGCAATGTCTTTTATTCAAGAATGGATATGACATCCCATAGGGATACATTAGCAAGTGCCTTGTTAAATTGTTCCACCACATTGAGCATTTCGACCGATGGGACCTTGGGCTTAAATAGTGGTATCTGTCTCATCCTCAGAGGAAAATGATTCATGATGAATGGTATTGACATATTGTCCATCTCCTTCACTAGAAATGGTGGAGTTCCAACTACTGATTAAGTCAACCGATGACCAATGGAGCCTACTTTTATTGCTGTGGTGGTTGTCATGGTTGAGGACATGGTAGAGCTTGTTGTACATATTCTCCCATGAGTCTTCTTTTAGATCGTGTATTGTAGTCCGATTGCACATGTGGGGCACTAGTCATCGAAGCTTCATTCACAAATACAACATCTTCTTCCTCCATCCACAAAAATAACAGTTGTTCAGGTGCAATATCTAGCTCTTTCTCTAAAGAAATTCCTTGCATTTGTGCTCTAAAGTGGGAATTTTCTATTTTAGGGGACTCATATTCTTTTGCATTCAGGAACATGCCCTTGTTTCTTTGTTCTGCTATCTTTTGTTGCATATTTCCCCTCAGACAATTTTGGGGCATGTGACTATCACTACATGGGAAGCACCATACATTCTCATATTCCACCAGGTTGTTCTAGCCTAGGATTAACTCTTTACTCTATTTTTCCTTGATTTTTTGTAGCAACATAGTGACTATGACTATCTCATTTATAGACATCATTTTTTGACTTCCTGCTCTCTTGAGGGTTCTTGGTACGTATTATGTTGATAGGATGGATTTACTTCACCATAAGCTTGAGTGGTATGCTTCAAAGGTGCCACTTTCTAAAGTTTGATGAGAACTAACTCATTAGCAAAAGACTGAATGAGGATCTTCATGTTGTTGATGTCCGCTACTATAGAGGAAGAGCCTAATGTGCTCAATTGTGCAGAGTGGTATACATATATGGATTGTGGTGTGGTCGACATCACCACTTGTATAGAAGTACTTGGAGTAGTTTCTTCCCAAATACCACCATATATTTCTATAAATACAGGCATCGAAGGTCATGGCAGAAGCTTTCTAGCATCGATCAAACTGTTATCCACATGCACAACCAACTCGTATGTGTCAGGTAAGATATCCCCTCCCATGGAGGTTACCATCACAACTATGTCTGAATTGAAGGCCTTCAAGTTGAACATGAATGCCATCGCAGTTAGAGGTCAGGTAGTCATAGGGATTCTTTGTCAGGTTTTATGGAACTTGGTGTTGAAATTTCTCATGGCCTCTTGCGGGGCTCTTTTGATGGTGATGAATTCCTACAATAACAAGGAACAATCTCCCTTTTTTGAGAACCATTCAAACAACCTCTCTGAGCTAATCCCAGGAGTGCATAAAACTGGAGGCCAAAGATCGATACCAATCTTGGGCCTTTCCTTTCAAAGAGGTGGCCAATAGCCTAAGAGCAATATTTTTCTCCACAATATTATGTACTATGCATACCATCTCTATATCTTGGAGGTGTTCAGAGGGGGTTTCAAAGTCTTCTCTAGAAAATTTTGGAATAGCCTTGAGGGAATTAGTGGGTATGGGAGGCCATACATCTAGAGGCATAGGTGGGTGTAGCAGACTACTGCTATCCCAGGTTACAAAATTTCTAAGAGCAGGGGCAACTACGTGAGCCATGGAGAAAAGATTCCTATGAATCAAGTACATTGATATTCTGACTTGGAAAGTTCGACCTCCTGGTGGGGTAAATAAGGCTCTAAACTTTGGGCTCTCACTCCTTGCTCTATTACTCTTTATAGGTGATACAAAACATGTAAATCTTCTTCTCCTAGGTACCGAGGTGGGAAACTGGGTGTACTAGAAATGGCCTCTTGAGGATGCTCTTGTTTGGAGTCTAGGCATGAAATTTATAGTTTCTTTCCTTGGTCTGATTTAAGAAATATTTTAGACTTCTAATCAGATGTTCAAAAAACTTTGGGTCCCATCGGGCGTGCCTGAAAAAAAACTATTGATCATCAAAGCTTATGCCTCTCTGACATGCTTATAGGGATCAGCAACTCCTCTCTAAGTTTTGGAGAAAATGGTAAAAGGAAATGTAAACATAAAACATAAAAATGGTGATGCACCAAAGCTTTTACAACATTTCAAATCCAATCTTTCCTATGAATGATATATTAGACATAGAATGCCACAACCCTTTACAATTGGGAAGAGAATGAACATCAAAGGCTAAATACAAGCACAATGCAGTCTTTCAAATATCCCTGTAGGTAGTGTTCATTAAGGTACGATCAAGCATAAATATTTTTGAGGTTAACATAAAAATATTCAAAAATTGCATAAACTCTTTCTCTTCTTAGAACATAATATGAAAAAACAACCACTTTTTAGGAAAGTAGAGAAGTTCAAAAGACATAATCAAATTTATATAAGTTATTATCATACCATGTAAGCCTACAACATGGAAATCAACTACTCAAACTACTTGTATTCATCTTAACATAGTGTTTCATTCTAAACAAAATCATAAAGAAGCAACTTGATAAAGGCCATAACATGCACAGTCTTAAAGATTTATTCTAAATAGTTTGTGCTTGAATATCAAATGAACTTAGAAAACAAAGGTTAGATGTCAATATAATAATAGTTTTAGTTAAAACAATATAACATGCTAGAGGAAAGCAGAGTTCTACCAATTACTTCTAAAAATACTTCTATTCCTAAAGAAAACTAAAGAAACTTTTTCTTTCGAAAAAGAAACTGGAACTTAGAACTTGGGAAAAAACTCCTTTTTGTTGTCACCTCCCATTTATAGCTAAAAAAAGAGAGAACTGCCGCCACATTCCAGAATTAATTGTTCCCAGATGTTGGAATTTGATTGCTTATGATTTTATTGTAGATCTTTAGTTAGGTCATGGAAATATTTTCTCATTAATTCCCTTTAGATATTTGGTAAAGATCATTATCTACAAATAATCAGATCTTAAAAAATAGCCTGGAAAAAGTCTAGTTGACCAATCATGTGGCTCGATGGTGCCGAATCAAAGTTCATATCCTAAAAACCAAAGGACCTGGCATGCTCCAAAAATTTTCAAAAAGATTGCTTCTTAAAAGTGCAAACTACCTACAGCGAAGAGATGGCGTGTCGAGCAGGCAAAAATTCTCAGATTTGTGAAAATCATCCTTGAGAAAATCTCTGTCGAGTTGACACGTGTCCCAACCCTCTCCTAGGAAGGAGAGAGATAAAAAATCTATGCAACCACCACATGGCACATTGCATGCCTTTCGGGAACACTTTGCTTTTAGTGTGGAAACATCCAAAGCCAAAAATAAAAAATGATTAAGGAAAAAATACTTCACATATGCCTTAATAGACATACAAGATATTAGTCCACAAAACACGATAGATTTTTATAACTAACATGTAGAGGAAAACTCACACATCTTCATAAAACAATATGATTGATCATACTAGATTATTGCACATAATTGCTTCCTTCTTCCTATTTCCTTGCAAACATGATCTTGATTGATGAAAGCATTGTAATAATGGTGTTAATCTTGTGCTTGAATACTTTTTAGGATCCTTAATTGCTCAATTAAAATGGTGAAAAAGACTTGTATTTATATTTATTTCTTTAATTTCTCATAAATTAATTATTGAAAATGGACAAGTGACTTTTTACTTTTAAATTTTAGAATGAAAAAACCAACATATTTAAATTAGGGACAAAATGGGCTAGATAGGGGAATTAGTGCCATATTCCAAACTTTTGTAGGGTTTTTTGTGTTGATAAATAAATAATAAATATTAATTCCCAATTCAAGTTTGATTTTCTAAAGATGAACATAAAACATGAAATTTAAGAGAACAATTAGGTCCAAGCACATAGGGGGAGCTAAACCTAGTGTGAAATTTTCAAGGGTGACAATTTATGATGTTGCATGTGTTAGTGAGTAATAAAATACTTGTTTTATATCTCTAACTATAAAAATAGCTATTAAACTACACTATGTCCTTCTATCCCATAAAAATAGAGTAGTTACACATGACTAATATTATTAAAAAGATAATTTCCCCAAATTTATACCACTACACAAAAAATATGTTAAATTCCATAATGAGTGGCACATCATCCAACTTTTAGTTTTAATAATATGAACCTACTAGTTTAGATTCATATGTTGAATCATGCATTCTTTATTAATCTTCAATCCAACATGTGCATTCTTCTACAACAAATATTTCAACTCTGATAAATACTCATGTTCAAATGTTTTTCTAGTGCTATTTGACCTAGTTCTTTTGGAGGCCATAACTCTTACGCAATCTCAAAAAAAAGTTTCTTTTTGAAATTACACAATGTTTGAAAGCAATATAAATATGAAATGAAATTGAAGAAAACCAAATATCTTACCACATGCAAATTTTTCTCTCTACATTGCTAATGACAACCCTCTTTTTGACTATATGGTAGACCTATTTGACTTGTTTTCTCATTATTTTGGCCTAATGAAACCACCTAGCTATGTTTTAATTTTTACTAACCTATGAAACTAAAAATATTTAATTTTATAATCATTTATTCACTTTAATCATAGGTTATTATGATTGTCCTATGGCTATTATAGGTATAATTTAGCATGTGACAATTTGAGGAAAAAATAGATATTTTTGTATGAGATTCATTTATTCTATTGAACCATGACTTTACTAATCTCTATGTGCATATTATGATATACATATAATTTATCATAATCATAGGGAACTGTAATGGCATAAATTTCCACCCTAGGAAAATTTCCCATTTATTTACCCTTACTTTAGAATTATAGGTACAATTATGGATAATCTTGATGTTGTCTTCCTGATCTTCCCACTTGTCCTTGTATTTTTGCATCGATGGAGGAATATTTTTCAAGGACAAGTACGCACTGCACAGACATCCGTGTTTCGCACTATCATCCTGATAGATTCATGCCTTTGGAATCTGCAAAAGCATTACATTTATTAGTTGTTCATGAATGTAATATTCTTTGTTGGGTATTGACCAACAAAAAATGACTCCTTGCCTCTATTTTATCCATTCAAAATCATCTATTCGCTCTCATACTAAAATGAAGAAAAATGAGGTAGGCTTCAAGCACATAGGGTTTTATACTAATTTTAGAATATTTTCACCAAAATTACTAGAAATAGAAAGGGAAAATGGGGTGAATAAACCTACCTATTCTTCTATTTCATGTAGGAAATGAGATCCTTTAAGTTAAAATCCACTTTCACCCCTTAGGTGATTGAATTATTTGAGGAATCTTGTAATTTCAATTTTTTTTACAAGGATGGGATTCCTTATTAAACATCACTTTGAGGAGAAAGATTAAAAATAGAAAACTAACTTCAAAATGCAAGCTATAAAGTGAATCTAATAGATTAACTTCAATTCTGATGGAACTAGAAATTAAAATGAAAATCTAAGAAAGGGAAAATGTTGTGTACCAGTCACAAAAAGTGTTTTTTCAAAGCTTACTAAGGACTCATTCATCCCATGTTGAATGTATTCTAGCTAGGTCTCTCTAAAAATGGTTTATGGACTCTCTTCTATTGTGTTTGCACTCCCATATCCCCTATTTTCATAGTTGGAAAGCTAAAAATGAATCTTATAGGTTAGTTTCCATGAAATTGCAAGACTGATGACAACAAATGCAACTTTGACAACTTTGCAATTTTTATCTTCAAGGGATCTTCCACCTAAAATATTCAAACACACATCAAGAAGGAAAAATTCTTTTTGTTAGTTGAATGGGGGTTTTCCTTGGTCAAACCCCATTTTGGCAATTAAACCTTTTAATGAAACAATGAAACATGAAGGAATGATGAATGAACAAAGCAATGTTACAAATCACCAAACCCTTGAATGAACCTTAGAATGTAGATGTCTAACTTGCATGAAATAGCTTCAATGGATGTGGATCTTGATATTTAAACTTGAATTGAAACAATTCTTTTGAATACTTGAATGGATCTTGAACACTACATCAACATAGCTCAAATAACATGCATGGTGCAAGAAGAATTTGACATGATAATAGGATCTAGAATGTTGCAATAATCTTCAATAAATATACCCTTCAATTCCTTGGCTTTCTCTTGAAATGCTCTTGAACATCAACTTCACTTTAGGAATGCTTGCATAAAAGCTCTAGGATAAGGCTTAGTGAAATGACCTCTTATTTATACATATGTTAACATTAATTCCTAAAATTCAAATAACACAAGTCTACATGTGAATATACATTTGAAATCATTGAAATACTACCAAAAGAATAATTTAAATTAGGGTCCTATCTCACTTACCTAGGACACACATTGCTCAATGGTAAATGTTATGTTATGGAATTAATGAATGTTGGGTTTTCTCTTCGAAAAATAAAATTAATTAGGCTTGGAGTTGAATTAAAGGGGCCAATTAAAGAAAATTAACCTCAATTAATTAATAAAGCCCTAGATAAGTGTGAAATTGTAAAGGTACATCTTACAACACCAAAATAAGGAACAATTAAGTCCATTTTATTTAATAGGGTCCCAAACTTAATGTGAACATGTAAATACATATTACAACACTAAAGTAAGGAATAATTTAGTCCATTTTACTTAATATTTATTCCTAAATT